>CM066236.1:19427499-20035244 GCA_033675125.1 Athetis lepigone
TTATCTTTGAAGACATAAGATGATTTCTTCTAAGATATTATTAATATTAAAAATGTTTGCTTTGTGCCTAAGAAATGCGGGCAAATTGATAATGTAAAATGTAATTAAAAGGCAAGAGTAAGTATGGAGTTTCTTGCCCGTTCTTCTCCATGCGAATCTACATTTTGGAATGGGCAACTAGATCCTTGCAATAAATAAAATTTCTGCACTTTTGGCACAGTTTAAGTTTATATGGAGAAGCACTAGAACCGTGCCAAATCTCATCCTTTACCATTTGCTCAAAATGTTTAAAAAGGGTACAAAGTTTGCACTTTACGTAATACTTAGATTTATCCCAAATAATGAACTTTAGATTAGAGAAACAACAAAAGTTTTTAAATTTTGGTGTTTTTTTTTTCCTGAAAACTTTATTTTGTCAGGTCGGTTAAAATATTATTAACTAGCTTTTGCCCGCGGCTTCACTCGCGTTAGAAAGAAACGAAAAGTAGCATACGTTACTTTCCATCCCTTCAACTATCTTCACTTAAAAAATCACGTCAATTCGTGGCTCCGTTTTGCCGTGAAAGAAAGACAAACATACAGACAAACAGACAGACACACTTTCCCATTTATAATATTAGTATGGATTTAATTTAACAAATACTTTCCTAAAAGGCGCATCAAAATTGGTTCAACCTAACGCGAGATCAAACGGGCCTGTTGGTCTAATGGTTAGTGACCATGACTACCCGGAGGTCGTGGGTTCGATTCCGACCCAAGACAAACTTTGTATGATGAGCTGTGTAGTTTGTGCTTTGTTTGGGTGTAATTTATCGATAACTAGCATTTACCCGCGACTTTGTCCTTGTGAAACAATAGTTCCCGTTTCTAAGAGATTTCCGGGATGAAAACTATCCTATGTCCTTTCTCGGGTCCCAGACTATATCTGTACTCAAAATTTCATATAAATCAATTCAGTAGTTTAGGATGAAAAAGAGACAGACAGAGTTACTTTCGCATTTATATCAGAGTTATGTTTGGGATCAGATGGTCGTGTGTGGGTTGTTTTAGGATATTTATTTATTTATAGATAACTAGCTTTTGCTCGCGGCTTCGCTCGCGTTAGAAAGAGACAAAAGGTAGCCTATGTTACTCTCCATCCCTTCAACTATCTCCACTTAAAAAATCACGTCAATTCGACGCTCCGTTTTGCCGTGAAAGAAAGACAAACATACAGACAGACAGACACACTTTCCCATTTATAATATTAGTATGGACTAGCTGCTGCCCGCGACTTAGTCCGCGTGGAATAGTTCCCGTTCCCGCGGGATTTCCGGGATGAAAACTATCCTATGTCCTTTCTCGGGTCCCAGACTATATCTGTACCGAATTTCATTTAAATCGGTTCAGTAGTTTAAGCGGGAAAGCGTAACAGATAGACAGACAGACTGAGTTACTTTCGCATTTATAAGATTAGTATGGATTGCGAACAATAAACGTTCACACATAAAGGGGGCAAACTGACAACCTCCTTTTTTTAAGTCAGTTAAAAATAGATCAAATTGCACCACAACAATTCAAACTATGCTCAAACCAAACAAAGTTAACGCCAATACTACAAAGTTACTAGCACTGCTTGAAAGGAATTAAAAGCAAAGAAAGCAATCAAGCCACAAACGGTTGTGTGCAGATAACCGCCATTTTACTCCAACAGCACTCAACTCTGGAATTTAATTGGTTCGAGCTGAGAGGGTATGGTGGCAGTGACGGAAACTAGATTCTTGAAGCTAAAAAATAAACACCTTTTTTTTGGTGAGTGGGAAATCATTAAATGACTTCTCCCGTCCTTCGTGCAGACTTTTACTGACTAAAACCATCTTAATTATGTTCCTTCGGTTGCCCTTTATGTTCCTTAGCCACGGTAACTATTTCGCAACCCCTGCAGGCATTGGCCCTAGAGGGCCCCTTCACATGCTGACTTGTCTTTGAGGTGCGCGTGTAAAAATTTAATGGTGCCGATAGGACAGAAGATAAAATATTAGTTAGGTCCTGTAAAACTTAGACACTCTTTAGACGCGATTAAAAATATGGCGACTAAAAATTCGTCAATTTTCTTCAGACGCTGTCTAATTTGACAGGACTAAAGGAATATACGTATCTTCTGTCTTTTTCTTAATGGAATAAAAAGAGAAAGATGCACTTGACTTTAATTTAGGTTAGTTTGTGAATAAGAGAATCAGCACCATTATTACCCTAAATTATAGCGTACTATGGAAAGCTTCAGGTTTGAAACACCATATCGCGTTCATTGTTAACATAATGCAGTATGCCGAACAAGCTACAACTGTCGCAAAATTAGATTAAAACAAATGAGTAACAAAAAAGCTAAAAACACCCAAAAGTTTGGTAAAAGCAACAGACAAAAAATCAAAACTAACTTTAACTTAGCAAAAAAATATAAAACATACATTTTTGCTCCTAAAATCCTTTCGTACAACAGACAAAAACATTGTTGGCCCCTATAAATTACACTGAAATATTCCGAAGTTAACCACACCCCAAACTAGGAAACTAGCTGAAAATAGAAGCAAGAAAGGAGTTATTCCAACATTCGTTTATTCTAGAGCAGCATTCATTACATAATAGGTGTAATCGTGAGGTTTGAATCCGAGAAAAAGAATTTTGGTTTCAACAAAAGCATTTGATACTGTAGATGTGGTTTTCTTCGAAAAGGCTTTGGTTTAAAAGACCGGTGGGAAGCTTTTCTTCCTATTTTCAAGTAAATAGAGTATGTTAGTTGGTCTTTTGAGTTGGATAGTGTTATTTTCTGTATAGTTAAGTTTTTCTGTACCTGTGTGTGTAGTTTTTTGCTGTGGAAGTTCAGCTAGATAAAATGTTGATGAAGTAAAGCATTTGGTAGTCTTTTCGCGTATGTTTTTGTAAGAAACCGGGCAATTGTAGGTAGAGTCATGTGCATTGTAAGGTTCTGTAGTTTCGTAATATTTAACTTGCAAAGTTTAGCTAAGAATTTATCATCTTTGTATATTATATCAGTAAATTTTTCACAACATTTAACTGTTTATGTTTAACAAGGACACTTAACTCCACTGCTAACAACACTTTAATTTAGCATCAAAAACACGTCTCAAAATACTTTTTTTAAAAACTTTTACTTGCATCTTACTATACTCCACACTGTGGAGAAAGAGTTAGAAAAACTTAAAAACGAACGGGCCTGTTGGTCTAGTGGTTAGTGACCCTGACTGCTAAGCCGGAGGTCGTGGGTTCGATTTCCGCCCAGAACAAACTTTGCGTGATGAGCATGATTGTTTGTTCTATGTCTGGATGTAACTTATCTATAACCTTGCAGGCAGCAGCTGGTCTATAATATTATGTGTGTATTATATAAGTATATTTAACAGTTATCTGGTTCCCATAGTAAAAGCCCTGCTTAGTTTGGGAGATGACCAAGTGTGAGTTGTCCCAAGATATTTATTATTATTATTAAAACTTTTTTTTTATTTCTACCATTCCACTTTGTCGGCGTAATTAATATTGCAAAGTATATAACCTTAAAAAAGTACTGCTTTTAGCAGTTAAAAATTTTAGCTATGCACATACCAGCTGACATGAAGAAAATAGTGATCCTAGTTGACGGATCCCTAAAAATAGCAACCATAAAGCTTTGAGGCTTTGCATCACTTAAATATAAGGGTCTGAAACATTATTTTCCTTTCTCTGAAGATTTATCTTACAAGTTTATGCACTCTATAAGTAAGATATATTGTATTTTGTTAGTTTTATGCGCTTCCTGTGTGTTAAGATTTTGTTGAAAGTTATAGTTTTAAATTACTTTAAGTTATACAATCAGGCGTTACTGTCTAATTTTCCTCCTTGGGGTGGATTGTTTAGGGAAAGTTTGTTTAAAATGGGACGGGTGAAGCTCCAGGAAACAGCTAGTAAAATAAATACATACATATGTGTAAATTCCACCAAAAAGATGGCAGTTGTGTGATCGAATCCAGGCAAGTACCAATGTGAAATTTTGAATTCATATGTAATTTCTAAGGGTTACCTTAGACATCACTGATACCCCGTACCTCGGAAAGCACGTAAAGCCGTTGGTCCCGGTTGTCATTCGTAGAACTTTAACAGTCGTTACGGGTCGTCAGAAGCCACAAAGTCTGACCAGTCTAACCAAGGGTATCGTGTTGCCCAGTTACTGGGTTGTGGAGGTCTTATAGGCAGTCGCTTCACGTAAAACTCTGGTATCCAGCTGAATCCGGTTAGGCTGAAAGCCGACCCCAACATAGGGAAAAGGCTAGGGAGATGATGACCTTAGACATCATTGACATCCTTGCCATCCTTGCCTCGGAAAGCAAATCAAGCCTTTGGTCCTGATTATCATTCGTAAAAGTTTAGCAGTCGTTATGGGTAGTCAGAAGTCAGAAAACCAGTCCAACCAAGGAGTATCGTTTCGCCTAGTAACTTTATTGTAGAGTTCCGATAGTCAGTCGCTTCACATAAATCACTGGTCTTCTGTTGAATCGGGTTAGACTGAAAGCTGACTCCAATAAGGAGATGATGATGAAATTCCAGAATTTATCAAGCCTTTAATGCATGACGCAGCATCGCCACACCGCCCGATGGCTCTGCCTGATGTAGAAATAGTTTCTTACCTGAAATTAAAAGAAAAAAAAAAATCTTATTAAGTGCATGTGTTTCTTTTTTAAACTTTTATTGAGACCAGTATCAAAATGACATTGTGTGGTCTTTGTCATTGTGTGTGTGTGTGTTTGAAAATAAATGCATATTTTAATGCAAAACTGTCCTTTTCACACTATCGCATCCGTTAGTTTATTAAATAAATTACCTAACTACCATTAACTTTATCTTCAATTTTAGTATCCATTTAACAACCAGTTAGTTTAGCAGTTGTCAACCTGTGGTTCGCAAGAAATAATATATAGGTGCCGATTCTTTTATTCACAAACTTAACTAAATTTAAGTTAAATGCATCTTTCTCTTTCCATTTCTTAAAGAAAAGGAGAGAAGATAAAATATTAGTTAACTCATGTCAAATTTAGACACTCCATAGATAATTTAGACGCGATTAAAAACATAGCGACTAATAATTCGTCGATTTACTTCAGGCGCTGTCTAATTTGACAGGATTAAACTAAAATGTATCTTCTGTCCTTTTCTTTAAGAAATGGAAAGAGAAAGATGCATTTAACTTAAATTTAGATAAGTTAGTGAACAAGAGAATCAGCACCAATGTCGTCCAACACAGATTTAAAAACTGGAAGGAAAGCGCGCTGGTTTAAATAAAAAGAAATGGGCCGGGCGTGATCGTATTATATTACGTTTTGAATTACAAATCTGTTAATTAATGCAACTTACCTATAATAAACTAACCACCCCGTGGTTTTACTAGCCTTAGATCATATCTCCGGTTACTGTTGTTTACTCGTTTAATCGAAGAAAGATTTATTTCTATTTTAATAATGAAATGTCCCTGGTAATAAAAGGTTGGGAGCCACTGGGGTACCTTAGAGTGTCTTTACGGTAAAACCTAGTACTTATAACAAATCTTAGAAATCACTAGCGACCATTAGACCTACTAAGTCCTCTTGAAAATTGTGATGCCATGACGTAGTATTAAATATTTTTTTTCTTGTACAGTAAGATGTGCTGAGCTTGTGCGGTTAGTAGTAGTACCTCTAGCCGGTGCCTCCTTCATAAAGAAATGATTGGACTCAGATCGTTCTTGTTGTGCTCCACATTTTTACAAAAAAGTTGAGGTAATATTCATCAGATACCTCATTAAAGCTCCGATACGAATATTTCAATAAGGAACCGTTTTTCAACGTTACTATATGAACTCGTGACTTTGTTACCAGAACCATCTAAACGGATAAAATCTTCGAAAAGTAACCAAGGACAAACTAAGCTTACCTGATACAATCATGCGCGCACTCCCGCAGCCTGCAGTAGCTACAACTGCAGCCGGAGTAACAGGAGCCCAGGTCGGAGTCAGCCAGGCTGGCGGAGTCGAACCTCTGCGCCAGACCCTCGCCTGAACTGGGCACCGTGTGGGAGCCACGCCATCTGAAATTGTTGAGGAGTGGCTTTTAATGGAGCAATCACTTTGTTATACAATAGTACTGATTCTCTTGTTCACATACTTAACTCAATTTAATTTAAATTCTAAATGCATCTTTCTCTTTCCATTTCTTAAAGAAAAGGATAGAAGATTGATTTTAGTCTAATTCTGTAAAATTAGACAGCGCTTGAAGAAAATTGGCGAATATTTAGTCGCCATGTTTTTAATCGCGTCTAAATTATCTATGGAGTGCCTAAATTTGACAGGACTCAACTAAAATTATATCTTGTGTCCTTTACTAAATGAAATGGAAAGAGAAAGATGTTCTTAACTTAAATTTAGGTTAGTTTGTCTATAAGAGAATCGGCACCAATATCTTCTTAGCCTTTTTTTTCAACTTTCTTAGGGTCGGCTTCCAACTGGGTGTCGTTGAATATGAATTTTATTTGGACCGACAGTCTATCAGACCTTCATAATCTAAGTAGTCGGTAAAAGGATACCCCTAGGACACACTTTTACTGATTGGCAGACTGGCTGAGTTGAACTGTTCATGCACTATCAAATATATCCTGTTACAAATTATCTATATTTCTTATAAAATGGTAAACTGAATGACTGATTAACTGGCTGTTGATTTATCAACGCACAGCCCAAACCGCTGGTTCTAGAGACATGAAATATTCAGGATTTGTTTTTGTAAAGAGTAGGTAACCACTAAGAAGGAATTTTTGGAAATTCCAACCCTCTAGGGGTAAAATAGGGCATGTCGATACTTCGACATTCAAGCGGGTGAAGCCGCGGCCGAGAGCTAATCACTACATAGTATAAAACAAAGTCGCTATCCTCTGTCTGTATGCATCCACCCTATGTATGTATTTTTTAATAGATAGAGTGATTCTTAAGGATGGTTTATATGTATGATACATACTTATTATAGTAGAGAAAAGCCGGGATTTTTAAAGATTTGTAAACCCTGTGCGAAGCTGGGGCAGGTCGCTAGTCAAATATAAAACAGAATTTTCTCATAAAAGCATTAAGACATTAAAGTTATATTGTACGTTCTAACAACATACACAGCCGTCTGTTTGTTCCATTACGCACAACAATACAATGTATTGGAACCACACATACCAGACATGCCTCAAATTAGGATTGTAGTTCTCTAGAACACGCCATACAACGCATAGAGGAATTTCATGAACTAATATTATTATACGGTATTTTCAGATAGTAAACTTAGTACAAAAACTAGGCAACCCAGCTGCTTGTAACTAGGATATAACAAAGTATTTTTTTATATCTTTGAACATCTCACATACGGCCATCTGATCCCTAACAAGCAGAGCATACTTATAAATTTAATATGAGCATAATTTATGAAATCATACATCTTATAGATAAATTACAACCAAACACTGAACAAGCATCATCTGAGTGAGTGGGAATCGAACCCAACCACCTCCGGCTTAGCAGTCAGGATCACTCACCACTAGACTAACAGGCTCGTCGAATATTATATTTCATAAGGATTTTTTGAAGTATTACGACACCCTATATTTACCTATGGTAAAAGTTACCGGCATTGACAAATGACAAGTGTAACAAAAACGTTACCACACATTTACACGTTACACCCTTTGGGACCTTATTAATATAATTTTATTAATTTTACCTAGCACTCTTCCCATCAACATGTTCCACGACCACATTCCAGGTCCTGTGTATCAGGTACAGGAGGAACAGCACTCTTGAGGACTCAGCCTGCGGAGGAGGGGGAGGAAGCTCTCGCTTGCGGCCCGGCCATTTGCGGCTGGACACAGCGCTGGCACCGCTGCCCATGATGAAGGGTTACTTCATTTTTTGACGACCAATCGTTGAGTGTTGTTGTATCCTGGAATTAGAAAGTGGGTTAATTATGTATGTGTTATTTATTATCGGAAGTGTAAAAAAGTAGCGTAGTATGGATCAATCGTCTTATTCCCCATGATTTTAATATGGAATTTTCCTAATAATTGCATTTTTCTTGATCCTGACATCCCATGCCTCGGAAAGCACGCATAACCATCGGTCCCGGTTGCTATACCACAGAATTTTGACAGATGCAAGACGTTACGGCTAGTCAGAAGCTAGAAAGTCTGACCAGTCTAACCAAGGGGTAGCGTGTCCAGTAGTTGGGTTGTGAAGGCTTGATAAGAAATCGCTTCACGTAAAACACAGGTATCCAGCTGAATCCTCTTAGGCTGGAAACCAAACCCAGTCAAGTAAGGAAAAGGCTAGGTATATGATATGAAATCGTGGGGGTCAGCTAGTAATAAATATTATTCTGCAACTGGTTCAAATATGGTTGAGTCCTCTGTGAGAATAAAAGTAATTTGCTCTTCAGTAAAGCAATAATAATTCAGACGCGCTACCGACTTTTCTTCACTATCAATATTTCTAACCTTGTTTTCCAATACCGTTTGATCTCCAAATATAAACGAATAAAGAAATATCCTCTTCACATAATTCTTCAATATTATTCTCCACGTCAAGTGGTCACAAGGAATATCTCAGACAAATGCGATTTACTAGGGCGTAAGGGTTTCCGGGTCATCAATCATTATATCATTTCCTTTGATATGTATGAGAGTCTCCATCTATAGTATATTTTTATTATATTTGGTAAACGATATTATGTCTAATATTCTTAAGATATTTATGTTGTTAAGTTTCATGCGCTATGTAGTGACCGGTATACGCATCCCGCAAATGTATACTTTTATCAAAAATCGTCTTAGCAGCGTCTTAATGCTTTAGAGGGCCTATCTGTGACACGTCACTCTCCGGGGTGGATTTGAAAAAAAAACTCACTTATACAGATATGTTAAGCCAAAAATCGGTATATGCCGTTGTTTTATGTGAAGTGACTGCCTAGGCTACTGAGGTAACCCAGTAACTTGGTTAGACTTTTCAGATGAGACTGGTCAGACTTTCTAGATTTAGGCTACCCGTAACGACTGTCAAAGTATGTCTACGACTTACAAACGGGACCAGCGGCTTAGCTTTACGTTTTTAATCCATACTAATATTATAAATGGGAAAGTGTGTCTGTCTGTCTGTCTCTCTGTCTGTTTGTCTGTTTGTCTTTCTTTCACGGCAAAACGGAGCAATGAATTGACGTGATTTTTTGAGTGGAGATAGTTGAAGGGATGGAGAGTAACATAGGCTACTTTTTGTCTCTTTCTAACGCGAGCGAAGCCGCGGGCAAAAGCTAGTATATCCATGTTTTTGAGGCACGGGATGTCAATGAATTAAAAAGTGACTCTGGGCCATCACGACAATCACTTACGTGTTTTACGTGTATGGAAGGTACTTTTTCAAGGTCTAAATACACATATTTTTACAAAGTTTTATCATTCTAGCACTAACTGAGACGGTAAGCCGAGAATGGACTGACGGACGAACATGACGAAAATAAAAGTGAAATGATCTGTAAAGAAGCAATAATATCAGTACATAATTAAAAAGAAGTGAAAAAGACGACATTTAATATATGCGAAGTTTTCATTAAACATACATCATCACTATAGAACGTAAAGCAAGTCAATAACCATCTCACGGAAACTATAAAAACAACTATTTCAACTTGCTAAAAGGCTTAAAAACTTTACAATTTGTTCGAAGAATTTCTTTAGAAAGAAGATAAAGTGATCTGTACGCATCTCTTTATGAAAAATGTTTATAACTAGGAAACTCATTTATTTATACGGGGATTGTAATAAAGTGGAATTTATCTGCACCCGTTTGTATAATCTGGATTTTTATTACTCTGTGCCACAGTGGTGGTGTGACGGTAATGCAAGTTCGTTTTAATATATTTTGTTGTTATTTAAACCTTTAAACACAAGTGATTTCACAACACACAATAGAAAGACAATAGCAGCGCGACAGCCGGCTGTCGCTTGGTCGTCAAAAAGTTAAGCTGACTGATAGTGATATTATGAATACATACAATTTAAACATGGGATTTTCTTTTTTTTTTAACCTTTAAATGAGGTTAATATTGTAGGAAAAATTGAACATAGCTAATACATTGACGCCATAATTGGCGCAGTGGTTAATAAATAGGCAGCTGTGCAACGTGTCGCGGATTCGATTTAAGCACGGAAACATTTGTATGTGGCTTATAATAGTCTGGAAAATTAGGACAACACGATTAAAAAATATAGGTACTCGTATCATAAATCCGTTCCTACTAACTAATGTTCAATAGAATTATTCAAATTATTTTACCACAGCTAAGCCTGCACTTTCACACTTAATTTAATTAGATTTCAAAGAAGCTTGCTAAGACTTAACGGAATTGGTTCTCTTCGAACACTGCAATCTAAGCTCTGAATATGTTCTCGCAACAAACGGATCAATTTGCATGAATTTAATTAACTGATTGAATGGTTTCCTTTATTACACATGCAAGTCTCAATAGACTTGAGACTGTGTTTACAAACACTATATCAATGTAATGTTTGATTATGTTTGATGATTTTGGACTAATGTGTCTAAAAGCTAATCATTTGATATAATTAGTTACATGGAGTCGTAATGTCCCAGTGCATAAGGCTGTGGGTTCGAATCTGGGCACGTACCAATGTGGCTATTTCATTTCGTATGTACTATCATGTATTTATTTTTATTATGCTCATTCAAGAATTCTTTATGTAAATTTATAAATAAATTTATCTTATCTTTACTTCCTAAAGGTTATCTTGGACATAACTGACATCCCGTGCACCGGAAAGCACGTAAAACCGTTGGTCCCGGTTGTCATTCGAAGAACTTTGACAATCGTTACTGGTAATCCAGAAAGTCTGACCAGTCTAACCAAGAGATATCGTGTCGCCCAGTTATTGGGTTGTGGAGGTCTGATAGGCAGTCGCTTCACGTAAAACATTGATATCCAGCTGAATTCGGTAAGACTGGAAGTCGACCTCAACATAGTTAGGAAGAGCCTAGGGAGATGGTGAGCTAACTGAATGTTCCGTATCCAAAGGGTAAAACGAGACCCTGTTACTCAGACTCTGCTGTTTGTCTGTCTGTCTGCCCGTCTGTCACCTAGCCATATCTTATGAGATATCTATGGTTGTTGCCGCTGTAGCTCCCATACAACAAACGTGCTTTTTGACTACGTACGGTACGTAACTCAAGTTCGACTAGAGCTTGGCCAGTTATTTAAATACCTGCATGATTATAATTATACCAATTACTTTTAGATAAATGTTATTATTATGTAAAAGATTTCCTAAGATAAAATACAAATAGATACGATTTAACACCTTATTTTATGTACCTAAATTTTAAGCTAAGAAAAACCCATTCTATCCTATAGGTTACCTTTTACTCGCAGTTTTACCCGTGTCATTCTAAAGTTTCATCACCATCCGCAGGCCCGTATTAGCCCCTAGGCAAACAAGGCACTAGTCTAGGGGCCCAGCTAGTACAGGGGCCCCTCACACCCACCCAGCCACCCCGACCAATTAGATTTCCTGCCCATTGACAGAAAAGAAAATAATTTTACTATTTAATACTTAGCGAAAAAAGGGGCATTCTTTATTTCATTCAAATCGGTTCACTCTGGAAAAAGTTATAAGTACTTGGGCTTTTATTTAGGCTTATTAATATTTAAGGCGTAGAACGAAGAGTACACCCAATTTTTGAATCGCGGTGTTAAGATTTTCTTCAGGATAGTGATCTCATCCATACAACGGATTCATAGGTAGGTACGTTTCACTCAGAAGAAGGCACGGCCCCTTGACGTTTTAGTCGACGCAGATGCTCTCGGCCAGTCTCGGCGCATGGCTACTTCGGCAGGTACCTGTGCCGAATTAACAGGGAGCCGGACGCTCGGTGTCACCGCTGCGTTAACTGACGGGAAGACACGGCGCGGCAAACGCTGGCAGAGTGTGCCGATGGCCGTATCTATAGTAGGTAGCGTCCGGTCGATGCCGGCCCCAGTCAGTTCAATAGCTGGCAGTGCACAGTCCTGGGACGCAGTGGTCCCCGACTGCGAAACAGTAATCGTGCAACGTGTAATCGTGCAGAAGGAAGCAGCGAAAAGGGAGAGAGGGATCTCTACTTGCTCTCGGCCCCCCTAAATGGGACCAGGGGCAACGGACTTGGGGAAGTCCGACGTACTCATTCAACTGGACCCAAGCTGGTGGAGCTTAGTGGTACCGAGCATCCCTTTTTGGTGTCGCGGGGGGAGTTAAACACGTCACTCCCTCTCAGACCTGAGGAAACCCGCAGAGCCGGGCCAGCACCGACTGGGGATTGAGGAAGTCGCATCAGTTCCTGCGATGCTCGCCGTAGGTCCCACCTACGGCGGGAGGAACACTAGTTTTGAGTTATCAAGAGTCTGACAGACCGCTCCGGCCCCCACAGAGTGAAGGACATCTATGTGGATTTTCCACGCCGAATAAAATAAAAGATTGGTTCGTTTTATACAATTGCGTTGTTCGTAGATAGTTTATATACGTTGTGATCTATACTCGTTCTCGGATCAATAAATAGGTCAGGAAAAAATAGATCGAAATTTTTTTATGGCTACTTAGTCCAGATTTTTTTTTTAATTACATAAGAAGAGATCTTTATGGTCTAAATTAAGACTTGTTTAAATCTCAACCGGAGTCGGGAATAAATATTATTAGCAAAATATCCAAAATGGCTTCAGAATGGGGGCCCCAATGTCGAAGTGCCTAGGGGCCCTCGGAACCCTTAGTCCGGCCCTGACCATCCGCTCAGTAGTTTTTGCGTGCAAGAGAACCAAACTTTCACATCCATACTTATAATATAAATGGGAAAATGTGTGTGTCTGTCTGTCTGTTTGTTCGTCTTTCACGGCAAAACGGAGCGTCGCTCGCCGCGTCGGATTGACGTAATTTTTTAAGTGGAGCTAGTTGAAAGGATGGAGAGTGACATAAGCTACTGTTTGTCTCTTTCTAAAGCAAGCGAAGTCGCGAGAATAAGCAAGTATTCATAATATTAGTAAGACTACTGCAGAACCTCCAACTGTGGCCACATATCGTGAAAGCCCACTACATTAATTATGTTCCATAGCAAAATATAGCCAGAAGTTTTTGTTAATGCAACTCCACGGACGCCAGTTCCATTTTAAACGGTTTTATTTCACAATTTGTTTTTCATTAAAGTGTCATTGAAAATGCTATTTTTGTGAGCCGATACTCCTTTTGCAAAAAGGTCTGTTCGGTGGTTTTCACTGATGAACGGGCATTTATTTAATGGATTGCGTAATGCTTTTGGTATTAATTGATGTTATGTTACGGCTTTTCATTTTGTAGAGGTTCATGACTATTTTTTCAGCAAGTTGCACTGGTCAAGATCTCCTAAAAATGCGGCCTGGAGGGACAAAACACGTGGAGAGTATTAAGGTCATAGCTCATTACAGCCACCCGGCAGCCACTCCGCAACGACTCGCCTCCTGCGGTTAGTATTCTTAATATGGACTTGTATGGGCATGCGCTAACTATATCAACTCCGTAGCGTCACCGGATCGCCTCGGTTATAAGGCGAGTCGGTGCGGAGTCGCTGCCGGGTGGCTGTAATTAGCTATGACCTTTAGAATGCAAAGCGGTGCTGCATTTTGCATCCACGGCTTGTTTTCTTGTTTGCTTGGCTTGTTTTTATTCTGGAGGAATAAAAAGTATTTATTATATTTGCTCAACAATAACAAGAATTTATGTTCTTTGGTAGCAAAATACCTATAAAAAATTGTAGTAGTCTAGATTGGTGTAGTAACTCGTCTATAGTCTGTTTTTTTTAACAAACGAGTACCTAAAATTTTGTCTGCGTTTCTATTGGTCCACATAATCAGCATAAAGTGTTATAAGTGTTATTGGTGTTAAAAGCGTTGGCTCCGCCTCGACTAATTGCCTATCTCTCTCTGTCAATACCGAAAATGAGAGAGAGATATACTCAGTACTCGTTTGTTAAAAAAAAAAAGACTATAGAAAAGTACTCCAGCTGTGATCTGATCTTAAGGTTACGGGTGCTAGGGTAAGTGCTAGGGTTTGTGCTTTGTCTCTATGTTGGGTAGCTATTTGCGATACCTAAATTGCAGATATCTATTGGCAACGATGACTAGATTTAACATCAATAGAATATATACTTGACAGGCCTGTTGGTTTAGTGGTTAGTGACCCTGACTGCTAAGCCGGAGGTCGTAGGTTTAGTTACTTATTTTTTTCAGATAGATACTCATACCCAGATGGATAGATTTACAGATAGTTTTTGCGACTATTTATTTATTTCGGGAAAACAAACAGTTACACACATTTCTTAATATATAAGCATGATAAAGTATTTATATAATGTGTAGCTCACAACGTTATCCACGTATATACAATACAAAGTTTTTACGAACTATATGCATACGAGGAAAACTAAGGACTGTGCCTGTATGTTTGTACAAATATGTCTATGAATGCACTTAAGTTTCAGGGTAGATAATATAAAGAAACCTTTTTACAAGTAAGAGCCTTTTTGAAAAGTTCCGACTCCTTGAAATACTGCAAGTATATCTACTGCGTAAAAGCATCATGAATAATCCTTATGTCGTGATTTATAGGAACCTGTATCTTCTTAATAATCTTGTTAAACCCTGATCGTATTACGTTATAACTGTTTGATGTCTTTACTTACAAAGTATTTAATGTAATGGCTGGCTTTACTTATGTGAACGACTGTGGAGCGTGTAGGGTCTTGGAACTCAAGTCTGTTATTATAGCAATAGTGGTTTAACCTTTCGACGACCAAGCGACCGCCGGCTGTCGCGTTACGTTATTGTTTGTTTTTATGAGTTGAATTATCTCCTAGCGGGTTTGTTAAGACCATAAATACACGTAGTATCCAGATTTAGCTGTATTTATCTGATAGGTACATACATCTTGTATGATAAGTTCATTTGCAAGCACTGAGCATTTGCACTGTTAGTAGAATTACATATTCTAGAAAGTAGAATAGGCTAATTCCATTACAGTATTAAAATATAATAATATGAGTGGTATAATATACATTTAGCTTAACCGTAATATATTTACAGCGTCTATATTTGCCTAGCAATCAAAGTCATGTCAATTTATGTCCGTTATGTATAATAAAACTATAAGTCACATTATTAGTATGTGCGTTATTATCGACGTGTCGATATTATTAAAGGTCGAGATATTGTCACAAGTAAGATCATAAGGCTCTGCTATACAAAAGCGTTGTTATATATTTGTTATTATTGGAATCCTTACTAATATTATAAATGGGAAAGTGTGTCTGTCTGTCTGTCTGTCTGTCTGTTTGTCTTTCTTTCACGGCAAAACGGAGCGACGAATTGACGTGATTTTTTAAGTGGAGATAGTTGAAGGGATGGAGATTAACATAGGCTACTTTTTGTCTCATTCTAACGCGAGCGAAGCCGCGGGCAAAAGCTAGTAATTATTATAAAGCTTTAAAGTTGATTTGGGTAGACATGCTAATCTCAGGAAGTTCTGCATCGAATAAAAAAATTTACTATTAGGTAGTTCATAAAAAAAGACTTTTATTTTGTAAATAAGTAAAAAATACACTTACACGTATTTTTTTATTATTATTATAAGCCAACAATGGGGCAATGGGTCATGATTTGACCCTATTGCATACCATCATTATCCCGGGTATCTACTATGTTACTCCTCAGATACGCATGCCCCACAGTTTTTTGCGAACATTGAGCGAACATTTTTTTCTTTTACATTTTCGATTTCCATTTAGACGTTTTGTTTTAGGATTTCAAGTTTTAAATTCTCATTCTGGAGGCCTTACAGAACAGTATAGTTTCGGTACGATTAGGGCCCTTTCAATTTATGCGTTTCGTGTCATACGTTTTGACGTTCGTCTGTTTTCATACAAACGGCGCACGTGCTTGCAGCGGCGCTGCAGCCAAAAACGCCTAAATTGAAAGAGCCCTTAGTGTCAAAATATATTTTTTATTTGACCACTCCATTTATACGAGCGTGGAGGATGATACGCGATACAAACGCACTAAATGTGGTATGTTGCTTGCGTTCACGAACGGACTAAGCTCCCTATTTTTTGACGGGCCTGTTGGTCTAGTGGTCAGTGACCCTGACTGTTAAGCCGGAGGTCGTGGGTTCAATTTCCACCCAGGGCAAACCTTGTTTGATAAGCATGATTGTTTGTTCTGTGTCTGGGTGTAATTTATCTATAGTATGTATGTATTTATATAGTATATATAAGTATGAATATCAGTTGTCTGGTTACCATAGCACAAGCTTTGCTTAGCTTGGGATCAGATGGCCGTGTGTGACTTGTTCCAAGATATATATATGTGTTTGCCAAAAAACCGCAACCGATTTGAGCACTGCGTTGCACGCACCAGGAGCGCGAACGTATCCACTACGGGAGCGGATTCAAGAGCACGGAGCGCTAGATCTTTGCTCAAACATAGTGGATACCCAGCTTTACTCTAGCACCGATGAAAGCGAAACAGTAACCAAAACCCAACGCCTGCTGCCGAGATCTTGTCTATATGCTAATGTCGTGGCTAAAGTCGCGTCGAACTTTGATTGCACGATGTAGGATTTGTCGGTTATACATATATTATGGGCGGTAGATGTCGACATACTTACAAACCAACAAAAGAAAAGGCATGGTAGAAGCCTAGAATAAATTTCAGGTGCTTTAAAAAGAACTGGAGGCTAGGTAATAAAACCATGGTATGGCTATGGTGCCCCTTACCACATCAGACTAAAGAATAATAAACCTTACCTCGCATCATCGCATGATCTTTGATTAATCAATTTAGCTGTCACTGCCGCACAACATTTAAACTGAAGTAAACTATATAACAGGACAGAGAGGAACACATACGACATGATTGGTCTATACGATATACTTGATGAAAATAGTGACGCTTGAACGCATCAAAAATGATGCCCATACACGAAACGATTGGTCGCAACAAACGACCTGTATGAAATGGAAGAATATTCATGATCGCATGGGTCTTTGTTGCGATTTTTGATATCGTCTTCGATAAAGAAAATCGTTAACGATCTCAAGATCGTTCTATGATGACGATAGTGTGTTGACACACTACCGATTCGTCGTTACGATTGATCTGAAGCGGACGGATTTTACAGACAAATCGTACCATGTAGCTGCCTTTAATTTATACGTCACGGTACCTTTATCTTTGGCAGCAAGATATTTAGGGCAGCATCTATTCGGTCTGACCAGCGAGTTTACCAAAGATAATTCGTCCGAAAGATAGTCTACAAAAAAACTTTTGCCTCAATCAACATTTGATCAAAAAATGTTTGCCCAATAAGTAGACCGATTGATTGCTGAACCAATCGATTGCTGAATCAGAAGACCGTTCGCAAAAAGAAATATTACCCGAATGATTGTAAGGCAAAATTTCACTAAGAAGTTATAGATTGCCCGAAGAACTTTTGCTTGTATTCTGACCGTTTGCTCGTACAGCATTTGCCAGAGAGATTACCCAAAGAATTTTAGTTCTTAATGTTTCACTGGTGATTTACAGTAATACCTGTCTATCCATCCAAGGAATAAGGCCTAATGTTCAGTTCGTCTGCAAGAATATTTGCTTTGTTCGTCTGTTTGGGAGGCTGCCAATTGGGGCAAGCTGCTTGACTTAGAGGATGTGGCCGCCTTGGATTTGGGATTGCAAAGATGCTACTATCAAACGTGTACTTGTATGCTCTTTTATGTATTTGGATTTATGATATTTATCCATTGTGTTTTGTAAATAAAAGACTGGCTGTATCCAAGTGTAAGCAACGTATATTAAAACTACTGTAGCTAGAGAAATAAAATTTTCACATTAGAAGCCATTGTTGAAAATTCAACCACTAACGGGGTAATTTCTTTTGAAAATTTTCAATACGTAATGCGGATAAACCCTTGTACTATAAATCTAGGAAGGGGCAAATGAAACTAAATAGGTACCATTGACCACTGGGGTAGTAAACGCCACCTATTAGTACCAACCACCACCCCGGTGACAAGCTCTAAGGGGGCAGATGGGAATAAACTCTTTCTACGTGTTGTTGTAAATTGTTCCCGTATCGCCAATATTTTCCTGAAGGTCACATGGGCGTTAAAGCATTTTTTTTATTCGCGAAGAAAATTCACTTTTAAACTAGGAACGTTCGGTGACCATAATCTTCTATTTCATCAATTGAAAAAGTACATAGATTATCACATTACGGAGAAGAGTTTTAAAAAGTTTCCGCTCTGAAAAATACTTATTTTCTGTTATTATAGCTATTTTATGATTTGGCTAAGAAACAGCTTTATTGTAGTCTTACAATAATAGTAGTCTGTAACTGTTCAACTGCAGGCCAAAGGTCTTTTCATGAAAAGTAGGCATTGATCGCCATACTAACTAGGACTTGCTTATTTCAGACATTTACGCAACGAATTTTGATACGGTTTTTTAATAGGTTGAAGGATTCAAGAAAAGGGTTTATATCAATAATACGTGCATTTTATAAAAGAGATAAGCCGGGACTACAAAGTTTTTTGTAACATCGATCGGCTCGACGCTGGGGCGTATCGCTAGTCCATAGTAATATTATAATTGCGAAAGTAACTTTGTCTGCCTACTAAACCAATTTAAAAGAAATTTGGTACAGAGACAGTCCAAAGCCTGGGAAAGAACATAGGATAGTTTTCATCCCAAAAATCTCACGGGAACGAGAACAACGCAAGTATAACAGCTAGTCTATACTTCTATACTATAACTAATATTATAAAGAGGTAAAATTTGTAAGTTTGTAGGTTTGTAAGTTTGTATGTAGGGGGTAATCTCTGGAACTAGTGGTCCGATTTGAAAAATTCTTTCAGTGTTAGGTAGCCCATTTATCGAGGAATGCTATAAGCTACCTATAGCATTCCTACATATACCATCACGCTCCCACCCACGGGACCCACGGGAGCGGAGCAGTAACCAAAAATGCGGGTGAAACCGCAGGAGACAGCTAGTAATTTATAAATCCCGACATTGTTAAAGGAAAATATCCTCACGATATTTTCCTTTAATAATGTCAGTGATGCCCTTATCCATAAACTTAGAAAATACACAGAAAAAGCCAACTAGATATTAGGCCACACCCTCTCGAGAAAGCTGCCTTAACGAATACTATCTAAAGAAAATCAACTACAGACTTAAGCTAGATCTCAAGCTCGGGGAAAGTGCGGGCAGTTACTGGGAAGCAACCTGTTAGAAAGTACAAACGCCTTGTGTGATGGACATTAAGCGGTATTGAGGCGCTGCAGCCGCTGAAGGTGCCTAGGTTAATGTGTTTGTTAGGAGTAATTGTGATAAGAATAGTAATTATTCAAATAAGAATCATGCATTTATCGGTTGTCAATTTTTAAGTTCATAATTATGTCTTGCAAATACTGTTATCCCGTAAACAACTGAAAGACTGAACTTATTATGCTAGGTGTATTTTTCAACTTGCTAGGAGAAGATTCTACTCATAAAAACAAACAACTTTTATTATGGACCCAACTCTGAAATCTAAAAAATACCACCTCTTTCATACATTACGGTCGGCAGGGCGTTGAACTTTTCCTAGAAACAGCAGATATTTTTTTCGCGATTTCAGAGTTGGTTCCATAATAAAAGTTGTTTATTTTCAAGGGTTGAATCATCTCCTAGCAGGTTGAGCAAGACCAGAAATACACCTAGTAGATTAAATTAGGTTTAAAGGCGATGCAATCAGCTTTAGGAAGGCATGGTGATTAATACCCGTGCTTTTTCTGTATAAGAAGGCTTTACTTTACACTGGCCGTAAACGTAATAATTTTGAGTTTTTTGTTTCTTTAAAGTCTCTATATTCGGGTCTACCTGCATGACATAATTATTTTTGTATATTGCCTGATGTATAAAAAACAGTATAAGTTATGAAACATCACGCTAAGATCTACGGGAGCAGAGCAGTACTCAAAGACGTAGATAGACAGAAGAAAATGTTGATGATGATGAAGAATTGAGTATTAAACAATCTCAACTCTCTTTGTGCGTTCTTAAGGTATATTTCTCCTCGCTGCAAACAGCTGGTATTATTATTATGATTTTGTAGGCTATTATAGCGTAGGTATTTTCGTTTTTGTATTGCAGTGAAGTATCTGTTACGTAGTAACTATTTATTAATCTGTGATTCAACTCCTTTGACAAACACTATGACATAAGTCACGCGACAGTTTCGCATACATTTACCACTACAGCATACTTCAAGCCAGGTTTTCTACAAACTCGTCGGCTGCCAAAAGTAATAAATAACAAATACACCGCCGTTCGTCGTCATTCTGCAGGCATGCGTCATTCTCGTGTCATCGCGCCCTAATAACTTGGCGGGAGTGCGTTTTGTGTTGTTACTAGAGCAGCTGTTATTGTCCTAGTGGTAGTTTTTTAGATCTTTTTAACCATCGACGAAAAAAAGGGGTGTTATAAGTAGGACATGTGTGTCTCTGTCTGTCGGTGACAGCGTACGGGGAGAACGGGAACTATTTTCAAATATTTAATTGAAGTACCGCTGTCCCCGTAGGAGGGGGACACGGCGTACTGGGACAACGGGAACAAACCTGTCTCGAGGCTCTTAAACCGATGATCCGATATGGATGTGTGTTTTTCAAGTAGGCTTTTGCTTCTTAGACAAGTTTTATCGAAATTGGTTTAGCCGTTTTGAAGTTAATAACTCTTTTGTTAACTGAGGTCGCGATGGGAATGGGATGTCATAGGCCGAGATAAATAGACGATACTAAGCACTGACTTTGGATTAGCACTATACCTGTCACTGTTACACAACTGCCAAACGTAAAGTGCACGATAGAGACGGGAACATGGCTAAGCCAAAGTCAGTAACTTAGTAACGTCTATTTGTCTCGCCAATAGTAGATATAGTTTGACCAAAACGCCTAAATGTCCTTTACTTATATTCACTCATACTTTTCATTCATACTTTGTTTTCTTTTATTTGCTTGTCATTTTTTATTATTTCACATTATAGTGTAACTTATTTTTTGGCTATGTATCATTTTGTATATAACTTGTATGAACCCCTTACCAATAAACTATGACTATGACCTATAGGCACACCAATACCTCCACATGTACAGTCAGCAAAGTAGATAGGTATGCAGGGCCGTCATCTACAATTAAGATTTTATTAAATACCATTAATGTATTCAAATGAAATTTAACCTAATTTAAGAACTAGTTATTTTCTACTACAGTTTAAATTTTTATTAGAAAATATCCATGGGTTTTTGAGTAAACTTAAATTGTATTTGAAGGCCCTGCATACTTACCTGCTTTGCTGCCTGTACATCTCTATATTCCTAGTCTATAGGGCACACGCACCATATATTAGTGGGCTGTTTCTCGCTCGCTAATTTCCGCCCCGACATGCTAATACCATTCAATTGAAGATTTATAGAGCATTGTTGTCCAAAGATTTACACCCAGCATTGTTCGGAGGTTTTGAATTAATTTATAGACATTATGGTCTGCTTTCATTCGATTTTTTGTCGTAAATTTATAGAGCTAGGGTAGGTTTTTGAAGCGTTTGTGTCGGAGTTCTTTAGTGATTGAATGGTTATTGTTATACGTTGTCTTTATTTTTATTGGATTTGTCTGTTTTTGGTTTCAAAATGAAAGAAAGCATATTCTGAAACAACCTAGTTAGTACCATCGTTGTAAATCGGCTGTTTTTTAGAATGTTCTTTCTTTTTCTTGATACTTCACTTAGAGATGTAATAGGAGTGAAGTCTTCACTCCTATTGGTCGTAGCGTGAAGCTATATTGCCTTCCTCAATAAACTCGATCGATCTATCGATGGGCTTTCTAACATAAATATATTTTTCAATTTGAACTAGTACTTTCTGAGACTACCGCGTTCTACTAAACAAACTTTTAATCTTAATAATATTAGTACAGATTTCTTTTCTTTGCTTAAGTTTTTGTGTGTATAGGCTTCCTCGAGAATTGAGCTATCCAAATCATTTTTCAATTCAAATCAATCAGTATTGCATCATCTTGACTTTTTTAATTTCTCAAAGCAGGTATAAACTTCTTGTAACGTATAGATTTCCTCACGGGACAAGACCATTGGCATTGGCCCTAGGGGACACATGCCTGCCGGGTTTGCGGAATAATTATATTAGTTACCGCGGCCCCGGAACCTAAAGGACAACCAAAGGAACAAGGGTGGATTTTAGTCAGCAAAAGTCTGACACCCTCCCTGTAACTAAGGGAGAATTCATTTGATGATTTCCCATCCTCCAAAATGAAAACGTATAGGTCTCCTTACTTGAACACGATGAGAAATTGCCATTTATCTGTAAATCGTCAAGATTATTATATAAAGAAACGCATTACTCTTGGTATTTACTTGCAGTCCATTACTACTTTTACTATTTAATGACATATTGCGGTTCACATACTATTTCCCTTTCACTCACTCACACTCTTCAATAACGTAATATTGCAGTAAAAAGTGCATTATATTTGTAATATCCGACACCAGCGCACGTATTTTATTAGTTAAATATTTAGTTTTCTAAACAGACATTTTTTTACTTATTTCATAAAAGGAGGTCTCTGTTTGACCTGTATGTATGTGTGAAAAGTTATCAGAAAAGTATTTGTTACATTTGAGAAAACGTTTTAGTAAAAAAACCAAGTTCAAAAAAGGAGATTTTCAACAAAAAATCGAACTAAAAATTAATCTAAGAATAAAATTTGAAATTAAAAATAAAAAGATGGCATTTTATTAAAACAACAAACCGAACTAAAGTCGTCGTCGTCTTCTGGAATTTAAATTTCTTTTTCTGTTTACAGAAAAAGCTTCTTAACAAAATCTTTTTTTTTTTAATGTCGGCTAATTAAAACATGTTTGTATTTATGTGAATTACATAATAATATATCATTAATTGTCTGATTACCATAGGCTATTATATTTTTTTTTTAAGATTACCATAGGATATGGTTATCTGATTTAAAGCAGGTCCTGTGCTATGGATCATAGCATAGGCCCTGCTTGAAATCAGATAACCGTGCATATATCCCTAGAGATATTTTCCCCTACAACTCATGCCAAAATACCACTCCATTACCAATCCACGAACCTAATAAAACTAATACACCTGCAATATAAAAACATTTCAACTGCAGTGCCTCTAAGTAATGAAGGTGTATGCTTTGGCAATGTTCCCGAATCTGGATCACGGCTCTTACACCTAGATTGAAAAGCGCAGCGTGTCTGCCTCTATGTATTTAAGCCTAGATTAGACAGATAAATGTATTAGTTCGACTGGGCTTTGGTAACAGTTTAAATTGAACTTAAAATTGCATAGTTTAAGATTGAAATTTAATTGGTTCTTAAAGAAATGCTGCATTTGTGGGAATTTTTGGGTTGCTTTCTTTAATATTAGGGTTTGTGTACAAATATAAACTTACTAGCACTCAAGATTTTTCCAACTTAGTTATGAAGATATAAATGATAGCTGTCCCCAGCGGTTTCACCCGCATTTTTCGTTACTGCTCCGCTCCCGTGGGTCGTAGCGTGATAGTATATAGCCTATAGCATTCCTCGATAAATGGGCTATTTAACACTGAAAGAATTTTTCAAATCGGACCAGTCGTTCCATAGATTACCCCCTACATACAAACTTATAAACCTACAAACTTACAAATTTTTCCTCTTTATAATATCTATTAGTATAGACAAACACACTCAATCAGATCCAAATAAATGCAAATACTTTTTCCGTATTGGACTTAATCCCCAGTTGCAATTGCATACATGGAATTCAGGCGTTTCTTGTCGTACGACTTGCGGTACGGCAGCAGTTGGTTGGTTCTTCGAGGTTTTTTTTTTTGGGGTAACGTTTTGCCCAATAATTGAGTGGGCAAATCTTAGAAAATGGAAAGAAAATAATCATGGTCATCTCCCTAGCCTTTTCTTAATTACGTTGAGGTCGGCTTCCACTCTAACCAAATTCAGCTGGATACCTGTGCTTTAGATGAAGCGACTGTATATCAGACCTCCACAACCCAGTAACTTTGCGACACGATACGCCTAAGTTTCACTGGTCAGACTTTCTTGCTAAATATAAAATAAATAAATAATAAATATATATATATATAAATGTATAAATAAATAGCTGTTCCTCGCGGTTTCACCCGCATTACTTTAGGTTTTTGGTTACTGCTTTGCTCCCGTGGGACCTGTCGTGATATTATTTAGCCTAAGTTACTCGTTGACAATGCAGCTTTCGAATGGTGAAAGAATTTTAAAAAAATCGGTCCTTTAGATTTTGAGTCTGTTCATTACAATCAAACAAACAAACATACAAAGTTTTCCTCTTTATAATATTAGTGTAGATAATGCTATTTGTCATCGTTATTATCACGTGCTTTAGTAGTTACCAGTCACTGTATATACTTTAGACGAACATGACATTAGAAATGTCAGTAAGGAGACATTAAAATGTATTGTCGTTGTGCGATATTATAACAAGAGACGTCTTCAAATAACATATTAATAATAAATAAGCACATAAGTATTTCTCGAGGAATCCAGGGTAAGTCTATTTGACCGTATTGTTGGCACAGAAGCTGAGTAGGTCAGTTTGTATAGTCAAGATAAATAGACGTTACTTTGCATGTAGTTCATGCAGGTTGCGGGTCTCAAACCTGTCAAGTTTCTAAGTACACCTACAGGATCCATAGGTACTAATATTATAAATTCGAAAGTAACTCTGTCTGTTTATCTCTTCTTCACGCCTAAACCATTGAATAGATTCGAATGAAATTTGGTACAGATATAGTCTGGGACCCGAGAAAGGACATAGGATAGTTTTCATCCTGAAATCCCCCTGGAACGGGAAGGAAGCTGCGGAAAAAAGGTAGTAATTTATAAATAAATAGCTGTCACACGCCGATTCACGCTCATTATGTGAGGTTTTTGGTTACTATCCCGTTTCCGTAAATCATAGCGTTGTATGTAACCTATGTGTTATTCTGATGTATAAGCTATTACTGTAAAGTTCATCATAACCCGCTCAGAAGTGTTTGCGTGAAAGAGCAACAAACATACACACATTCACATGTATAATCTTAACTAGCTTCTGCACGCGGCTTAGCCTGCGTAGATGTTGAAACTTCCATGCTCTATTTTATCCCTTCAGGGTTGGAATTTATCAAAGTCTATTTTCAGCGGATGCCTACGTCTTAACATCTACCTGCATGCCAAATTTCAGCCAGATCCGTCCAGGGCTGTGCGTTAATAGATCACTATGTCAGTCAGTCACCTTTGAGTTATATATATTTAGATAGGATTGTAACTAAACAAAAAGAAAACAGCTGGTTCATATATTATGATTTGAATTATGCAGACAGTCAGCCTAATACTGTCCATTATCTATAGTAATAGGATATTATATCACTGCATAGTATAAAACAACGTCGCTTTCCGCTGTGTGGATCTTTGTTACTCGTTCACGCAAAAACTACTGAACGGATGTTGATGAAACTTCGCAGTAATAAACTCATACATCAGGATAAGACACACAGACATCGTCATAGGATATAGACCACAGAACATCACGTTATAACCTGCGGCAGCTAGTCGCTATGTTTGCTTAGATATTTAAAACTACGCAACGGATTTTGATGCGGTTTTTTAGGGAAAGCCTTCTTATCACTAATGTTTTATATTATACTAGCTTCTGCCCGCGGCTTCGCTCGCTTTAGAAAGAGACAAAAAGTGGCCTATGTTACTCTCCATCCCTTCTACTATCTCCACTTAAAAAATCAAGTCAATCCGTCGTCGCTCCGTTTTGCCGTGAAAGAAAGACAAACAGACAGACAGACAGACACACTTTCCCATTTATAATATTAGTATGGATTGAGGAAAATTTAAAATGTTATCAGCCAAGGGTAGACTAGAAACTGTCACATGGGCGATGGTTTACAGGAGAAATACGTGCATATTAGAGAAGAGAATAGCCGGTTTTTTTTTTTAATTTCTAACATCCTTGTGATGCTGGGGCTGGTCGCTAGTTTTAAATCATTTGTACCTGGTGCCTACATCCATTTAGTAGTTAGTGACCCTGACTGCTAAGCCAAGGAGTTTGTGGGTTCGATTCCCACCCAGGACAAACTTTGTGTGATGAGCATGATTATTTTTCTGTAGCTGTTCTGTAACTTTTTTATAATATGTATGTATTTATAAATTATATAAGTATGTCTATCTGTTGTCTGGTTACCATAGTACAAGCTCTGCTTAGCTTGGGATCAGATGTTTTTTAATAGATATAGTGATTCAAAGGAAAGGTTTATAAGAATAAATATAGAAAGCCGGGTGTATAAAGATTTGTATCATATTTGCAAAGATGAGGCTAGTCGCTAGTTATAATTAATTTGTTTCCGGTGTCTACATCCATTTAAACTCCAATCCATGTATTTTTCTCGATTTTGTTAATATGTTACCCCACTAAAAACCACGTCATCCATCTAACATTTCATGTAACTCTTTGCAAATCATGAGAGAGCCTGGTATCCATAACACAAGTTAAATCTTACCTTGGGTACCAGAATTCATTACACTACTTACAAACTTGAGTTATATAAAATCTAATAGATTATATTATTTAGTCTGTAAGTGGAACTGTACAATCTATCTGGAAATAAATTATTATTATTATGTCAAATAAATTTCATCCTATCCATGATAATGGGTGGTCTTTCTCTCGTAATTAAATAATTAGTTAATTAACTAACTAACAATTAATATCACGGTCTTCAATTAGATTAACCGGTGTTTAGTGTATCAACTGCAGTTATTTGTCGGTTCATCGGTTGTTAGTGGTTAAGCAACCCGTTAGGTTAATTGGTTATGCATTCTAGTGATATATCGGTATTGGGCGACGATATGGTTTTATGAGCGTGTTTGTCTCGTTTATGAGAATGTTAATTTATTATTATTATAAGCCTATACTTTCCCACTGCAGTGAAAAGGCCTCCCTACTCTCTTTCCACCTCTCTCTGCATAAAGCTATTTGGGGTCAGTCTTTATCAAAGGAGTCTAATTCATCCCGCCATCTCCGCCTCGGCCTACCGCGATGTCGCTTCCCTTGTAAAGGTACCCATTGAGTTGTGCATTTAGCCCATCGCTCGTCCGACGAGAATGTTAATGAAAAGAAATAATAATAATAATAATTTATTTACTAACTAGCTTTTGCCCGCGGCTTCGCTCGCGTTAAAAAGAGACAAAAAGTAGCCTATTTTACTCTTCATCCCTTCAACTATCTCCACTTAAAAAATCACGTCAATTCGTCGCTCCGTTTTGCCGTGAAAGAAAGACAAACAGACAGACAGACAGACAGACACACTTTCCCATTTATAATATTAGTATGGATGGATATTATTTAAGTTCATAAACATATATTTTCTTAAAATTGCGCTCACATTTTCTATTAACCACTTCACACAACTGCGCGCCTAGTACTTTTGATTGATTTAAGTACTAAGTATCTCAGTATTTTAAATTTTCTCACATTATCACTTCACATTACTGCGCTCCTAGTACTATTGTTCTCATAAGTTTTCAATCTTTAATTGAATTTAGAATTAACTATAGGGGAAAATATGTTCTCGTCGATTTTTCATTATTTTTAGATGTATTCTGCTATTCGGGGCGGGGACAAATCCAACGAACCAAAAACCATGAAAATTGGTCTAGCCGATCTCGAGTTATAAGTGTTGTAACAAACCCGACTTTGTTATATATATATATATATATATATAGATTAATACAGACTACAACAGGGTCCACTGTGTTAGTAACAAAGTAACTTAACCTATAACCTTAGAATGTTAATGAAAAGAAATGAATTCATTATAAATATTATTCTATAAGCAGTTCTGTCATATTTCGTGCTTATTCTTATAGATTTTATACGGGGATTTTTATTCTTTCGTAATTATACTAGCTGCCCTATGCGGTTTCACTCTTATCTTTGATACCTTTTTTGCTTCTGTAGATGTAACGTAATTTACTTAATCTGAAACATTCTTCGGTAAATAGACTATTCAACACAAAAATATTTTTTTAAGTTACACCAGTACCTTCTGAGTTTATATAGTTGGCGTTCTGCCAACCAAACAAACTCATCAGCTTTATAATATTAAGTAGATAATATAGAATCTTCATTTGATATATATAACTTACTACGTTAAAGTTTTTTTTTAAATATCTTTTATTTAAAAATAAGTCGGGTTTTCCTTCCTGAAAATATAACTCCAGAACGCACGAACCGATTTCCACGGTTTTGCATTCGTTGGAAAGGTCACGGGCTCCGTGAGGTTTATAGCAAAGAAAATTCTGGAAAAATCCACGCAGACGAAGTCGCGGGCAGAATCTAGTACTCGATATATATCGGCCCTCTGTTGATTACACTTGAAAATAAATCAATAGGTAAAATTTACCCTAGTTACAAGATTAACCTTAAATGCAAAAACAAGGCACTGACCTATGAAAAAAACTTGTTTACATTCCAATAACAAAACTGACCCCTAATAAACATTAACATTTTATTATGCTAAAACGTTATAACTGTAGACTATTGATAGTCTAATGATAACGGAAATCTGAATTTATGTTATATCCAGATTACCATAAAATATACGTTTTTACGGTTCTAATGCAACAAGTTCGGTTATTTTAATTAAATCGTAACTTACTATTTGAGTCTTGTATTTATAATAGTGTGGTCTATTCTTGGATATATTTATTTTTTGATTAGGTTTTATAGCGGTTTTATACTCGTAATTATTAAAAACTAGCTTTTATCCGCGACTTCGTCGGCTAGGAATAATAGTTCCCGTTCCCGGAGGATTTCCGAGATGATAATTACTATCCTATGTCCTTTCTCGGGTCTTAGAGTATATCTGTACCAAATTTCGTTCAAATCGGTTCAGTGATGGCTTATGCGTGAAGAGACAGACAGACAGTTACTTTCGCATTTATAATATTAGTACGGACTAGTACGGATTATTCAGCTATTATTGGTATATATATTTTTAAATCCAGTTCATATTTTCACTAGTACTAAAATTCATTCAAATATGTTTAATCGTCGAGGCGTGATACATTGGGTAGTTAGTCTGAACGGCCCAAATCGAATGGCCCGCGGGCTCTTAGATTTGGGCCGTTCAGACTAAATACCCGATACATTAACCCATTGCAGTAATTAATAAAGCATTGTGTCTTGCTCTCAATGAAAGGTTAACAAACATAAACTTTCAAATAAGATGGTTAATGTGATTTATTTATCTTGAGAGTACACCGTTGGTTGATGCAAGACCACGCAAAAGTCAAATCAATGTCCACAATAAAATTCAACATTGTCATTATAAATGGAACTGACGTGATCACTGACTCAATTTCAATTTACACTTCTTATTTAAAGAAATAGCAAAAAACAAGAAATCGGAGTTCATTTCTGAATTCATCCACACATAGCAAGAAACAAGAAAGAGATTTTCTGAAGTCATCAACATCAATTAATGGTCCCCTCAGGGTCCTAACTTTCCTACGTAGAAATCACAGAGATTCTGAATTATTCGTCCTTAGAAACAAGGAAGTCTGACTTAAGTCCAACCCCATTGGGCAACCCCTATTGTCAGAAAATAATATTAGTTTATATTCAAAGTTCTACTGAAAAGCCTCAAGGGTTAAAATGACCCAATATATCTCGATTGTGATTGTAGAGTACAATCGCTAGACTGGGCCCGTACTATTAGACGTTACTCAAATACGATCTCAAGTGTAATATCATTTGATACCGGATTATTGCGATGAAAGAAGCTCAAAATCGTCGCTAATTAATAAACACATCTCAGTTTCCAAGATTTGCCATCTTGAGTACACCCATTCTTGTATACTTAAGTGTCATGTTTCGTTTATTAATCAGTCTACACTCGGCTGATGACGTCACCTAATCCGCAACTTGAAATCTTAAACAAACTTGTTTATTAATACAAACAGGATCCTAAGATTGGTATCAAGTACAATTAGTATTGATTTGAGTAAGGTTTATTAATACGGGCCTAGTTGTGGCTTTGAGTATAACAAAAACAAAATGTCAAAGAAAGTAATTTGTAAAGCGTGGGAGAAATTTGAACGTGATTTTTGTAAACAATGATCAAATTAAATAATTCTTGTCGTGAGAATCATTGTAATCGTCAATGACACAAAATGCTTAGAGAATTTTGCTTCCTTTATTATCCTTCCTGTACCCGCGTGAATTTTTATAACACCTATACCCGCGTGCGGTTTGGCAGACCGAAACTTTGAAAACGGTTAAAAGCAGTGTCTGTTACGTGTATTTGCCACCAACTTCATATCATGTCAATTTAGTTATAATCCGAATTGATTCATTTCTTGAATTAAAAACACACTTTTTTCTCACACATAAATTATTAAACAAACGTATTTGAAGTGATATTTGAGAATATTTACAAAAGATGCTGCCTCCGAAGATATGATGTTTAGATTGCAGACTTGCTTCATATCAATCGGGTGAAAACAAAAACCAAGCCAAACCGAGTCCGACTCGTGGCCTTATTCCGATCTGTCACCCCGTTTTGTCCCCATGGGTTGGTAAAATACTGAGATACTTAGTGCCTTACTAATAAACGCTGCATAAAGTTATGACAGGTTTATACGTCAAAAAATGTATAGTTACACAGGCTTTATTCATTGCATAACTTTACACAGTGATTATTAGTAAGGGCAGTAGTATTTAAATCAATCAAAAGTACTAGGCGCGCAGTAGCGTGAAGAGGTAAATAGAAAATGTGTTCCACACATTGCTAACTGGGGGACAAATCGAACTTTTTTTCCTATCTGTCACCCGTGGGGACAAACCGGGGTGACAGATCGGAATAATCCGACTCGTGCACCAAAGGTTCCGTCTTTTTTTGATATTGTAAAGAAATTAGAAATTCACGGTTTTAAGTTTTATTTTCATCACTTGTACTGCTGTAATTGGTTCTTGAATTAAAGTTAACGGACGTATAGAAGAATACGTTTTGATTGCCTAGGGACTTTAAAATATGCGGCATAGAAGGGGCCGTAAATCTTGTTTGTTTTGAATTTGAAGTTCATTTAATTTGTTTTGAATATTACAGCTGCAAAGAATTAATAGTAAGTATTTTGATATTATTTTTAACTTTATACCTTCAGATGGTCCTCTCACGGGGTCTTGACAGATTTACAGTTAACCAAATAAGTGATCTTGTAAGGGTTTTATTATTCCAAGGGTTTTATTGTTCGTTCAAACACACGGACATGCAAATTATCCTACATGACCACTGTACCTTGATCTACTACCAATAATGTAATGAAATATGTTAATGACTTTGTTACGGAAAATTAAGCCATAGGAAAGACTTACTTAGTATAGAATCTATGATTAAATAAATAATAAAATATCTAAAGCAAACAAACACATCTTATAAAAAATTGAATATTCTATATAATTGTCTCAAAACGACTTCAGAAAAAAAATTGTATTATAAATAAAAATTATTTAAATTAATAAAAACTTGTACAGATAAAATATTATGTTGTCAAACTTTGAATATGATTGAAAATTTCACATAATGTTCTTAACAAATATGAAAGCCATTATAAATATCGCTCGTTACCTAAAAGCATCTTATCATTGCATTATCAAAGTGCATCTAGCCTATGGTGGCACAAAGGCCAGAACTTGAATGGAATGAACAGAATGGAATTCCCTGCCGGCGTCTGTGTTTCCAAATTCATATAACCCGGAAGTATTTAAAAAACGAGTGCATAGACATCTGTTGAGTAAGCTCGCTCCATTGTAGGCTCCGTCTATGCCCTTGGACTAGTCTGGGACCAAGAGCAAGCCCATAATAATAAAAAAATAAAATAAAAAGAACTTTGATAAAAAACTGGCGTTTTTTCGTATAGGCGAGATGTTCCTGACCCTTTCAATCAGTAAAAAAATATTAAACAATCTAACAAGAGCACTTTATAAAGGAAATTTAACTTTAAAAACAATAACATATTCATTACCCCATGATCTAGTAAACAATTTCAAATTTCGATATCAATAGGAAATGATAACAAAAAACGTCATTATAGGCTCCACATGACACGAGCAAGAAACTGCAATCACGACGCATCGGTTGAACGTGCCGACAAGCTTGTCAGTGTGTAGCTTTCTTACATGTGTGTGTATGTGTGTAGGACCTTGTGTTTTGCATAGGGCAAGAGCCACGGACGACGATAACGAGTAAGTACGATGCTCTCTATGTTTACTTGTTTAGTATAACAACGCGTATATTTATTTATTTATTTAAAACTTCATGCACAAGCGTACAAGGGCGGACTTAATGCCTTAGGCATTCTCTACCAGTCAACCCAGAGTTGGTAAGATATAACATGGTAGGTGCATATTACAATAGAAGGACAACAATAAAAGGACACAACTTACAGAATAACAAACAAAAAAATACTGAAAACACATAATTACCATCGGTGGCCAAATTATTAGGGACAGTTTTCACAGAGCAACATTTTTTTGTTCAAACACCTTTATCAAAAAAATAAATTATTTCTCATAGGTTTTTCTGCTTTGGTTTTACTCCTGGCATCATTATTATTAATTTTGATATGTGATAGCACCACAGAATCGGGCCAATTTTGAAAAAAGTGGTACAGCTTATAATTCATAGCAATTTTGCTAACTTCTGTTGAAAATTACATTTCTTTCATTGATGGCAATAAAATTTTTGGTTTTAATTTTACAAGATGTATCTGTTTAAACTGATCGAACTGCAAGTAATGTTTCTGATGGCGTCCTTTTTTTTTAATTTGAATACAAAATATTAAGTTTTTTAACGATGTTGCGTGATATTTTTAAAATTTCGCCTTTTTAAAATAGGCAAAGATTTAAACCCGTCTCCACTAAAGTTCATAAAAATGCAAACATTATTTCTGTATTTTAAACATTCTCAGAGAGATTTAACAGCTATATCAGGTGTCTGAAAGTCTGTAGTAACAGATATTGTAAAGAAATTAGAAATTCACGGTTTTAAGTTTTATTTTCATCACTTGTACTGCTGTAATTGGTTCTTGAATTAAAGTTAACGGACGTATAGAAGAATACGTTTTGATTGCCTAGGGACTTTAAAATATGCGGCATAGAAGGGGCCGTAAATCTTGTTTGTTTTGAATTTGAAGTTCATTTAATTTGTTTTGAATATTACAGCTGCAAAGAATTAATAGTAAGTATTTTGATATTATTTTTAACTTTATACCTTCAGATGGTCCTCTCACGGGGTCTTGACAGATTTACAGTTAACCAAATAAGTGATCTTGTAAGGGTTTTATTATTCCTATCGAAGGATTGAACCCTAAAATACCCTATATGGTCATTATAGGCTAATTTGCATCTAAACCTATATAAACAGAAAGAAAGTGAGACAGACAGACATCGTGAGAAACTAAAAATCTTCGTGATCGTTAAGTAAACAGTTGAAATAATAGCGAATTGAGAATAATTGTGTTTGTCGTGAGAGTACTTTTATTGTATCTTTTGAAGGTATTTGTTATATAGGGAAAGTTTATCTTGATGGTGAAAAAAATAAAAGTAAAAAAAGGAGGTGGGGTAAAAATTACCTAGTGCAAATAGTGGTTAAGATAAATAAATTACTTAATTATGGCACAACTCACACATCGGCCATTTTTTTTTGGGGGAGTATGAAATCATCAAATGACTGCTCCCGTCCTGGCGGCTGCGGCGGAAGGGCTTGTCAGACTTTTACTGACTAAAACCCACTCATGTTCCTTCGGTTGCCCTTTATGTTCCGGGGTCACAGTAACTATTATAACCATTCTCAACCAGATTGAGATGCCCCTGTAGTTGGATTTATTTTGGACAAGAAGTACAATACGATTTGTCACATACTTTTGCGATACAGAACCCACAACCTGATTTTAAAAGGCACTTTAACCACTGTACCATGACAACACCAAAAAAAAAACCGGCCAAGAGCGTGTCGGGCCACGCTCAATGTAGGGTTCCGTAGTTTTCCGTCCGTCACAATAAGAGTACCTACTTATAACTAAAAAAAAGTCTATTTGTTACGTTGACATACTAAGTACGCAAAAATTATTTTGTACAACCTTTTTGTCTTTTTTGTACAAAAACTGTTCTTTCTATCAAGTTCAAAATAATTTTCCTAGAAAGTCCTTATAAAGTTCAACTTTCCAGATTTTTTTCATATTTTTTAAACCTACGGGTCAAAAGTTAGAGGGGGGGGGGGGACGCTTTGATTTTTCCTTTTGGAGCGATTATTTCCGAAATTATTGACATTATCAAAAAAATATTTTAGTAAACCCCTATTCATTTTTAAATACCTATCCAACAATATATCAAACGTTAGGGTTGTAATTAAAAAAAAAAACCACTTCCCTTTTTACATATAGGGGGGCTACCCTAATAAAACGTTTTTTTCCAATTTTTATTTTTGCACTTTGTCGGCGTGATTGATATACATATTGGCACCAAATTTCAGCTTTCTAATGCTAACGGTTACAGAGATTAAGCGAGGACGGACGGACAGACATGGCGAAACTATAAGGGTTCCTAGTTGACTACGGAACCCTAAAAAACTAAAGAAAAACTAACATATCAGTGGCAATAAAAAAGCCGTTCATGATTTCACTCGTTTAAAAAACAATTAAAATGTCAAAACGACAATCATTCCAATTATAAATTTCTATTTGCTTTAGAGAAACTAGTTCATTTATAGAAACCACACAATTACGGCTGATCTATTATGAACGGTACATTAGTGTTCGTTCAAACACACGGACATGCAAATTATCCTACATGACCACTGTACCTTGATCTACTACCAATAATGTAATGAAATATGTTAATGACTTTGTTACGGAAAATTAAGCCATAGGAAAGACTTACTTAGTATAGAATCTATGATTAAATAAATAATAAAATATCTAAAGCAAACAAACACATCTTATAAAAAATTGAATATTCTATATAATTGTCTCAAAACGACTTCAGAAAAAAAATTGTATTATAAATAAAAATTATTTAAATTAATAAAAACTTGTACAGATAAAATATTATGTTGTCAAACTTTGAATATGATTGAAAATTTCACATAATGTTCTTAACAAATATGAAAGCCATTATAAATATCGCTCGTTACCTAAAAGCATCTTATCATTGCATTATCAAAGTGCATCTAGCCTATGGTGGCACAAAGGCCAGAACTTGAATGGAATGAACAGAATGGAATTCCCTGCCGGCGTCTGTGTTTCCAAATTCATATAACCCGGAAGTATTTAAAAAACGAGTGCATAGACATCTGTTGAGTAAGCTCGCTCCATTGTAGGCTCCGTCTATGCCCTTGGACTAGTCTGGGACCAAGAGCAAGCCCATAATAATAAAAAAATAAAATAAAAAGAACTTTGATAAAAAACTGGCGTTTTTTCGTATAGGCGAGATGTTCCTGACCCTTTCAATCAGTAAAAAAATATTAAACAATCTAACAAGAGCACTTTATAAAGGAAATTTAACTTTAAAAACAATAACATATTCATTACCCCATGATCTAGTAAACAATTTCAAATTTCGATATCAATAGGAAATGATAACAAAAAACGTCATTATAGGCTCCACATGACACGAGCAAGAAACTGCAATCACGACGCATCGGTTGAACGTGCCGACAAGCTTGTCAGTGTGTAGCTTTCTTACATGTGTGTGTATGTGTGTAGGACCTTGTGTTTTGCATAGGGCAAGAGCCACGGACGACGATAACGAGTAAGTACGATGCTCTCTATGTTTACTTGTTTAGTATAACAACGCGTATATTTATTTATTTATTTAAAACTTCATGCACAAGCGTACAAGGGCGGACTTAATGCCTTAGGCATTCTCTACCAGTCAACCCAGAGTTGGTAAGATATAACATGGTAGGTGCATATTACAATAGAAGGACAACAATAAAAGGACACAACTTACAGAATAACAAACAAAAAAATACTGAAAACACATAATTACCATCGGTGGCCAAATTATTAGGGACAGTTTTCACAGAGCAACATTTTTTTGTTCAAACACCTTTATCAAAAAAATAAATTATTTCTCATAGGTTTTTCTGCTTTGGTTTTACTCCTGGCATCATTATTATTAATTTTGATATGTGATAGCACCACAGAATCGGGCCAATTTTGAAAAAAGTGGTACAGCTTATAATTCATAGCAATTTTGCTAACTTCTGTTGAAAATTACATTTCTTTCATTGATGGCAATAAAATTTTTGGTTTTAATTTTACAAGATGTATCTGTTTAAACTGATCGAACTGCAAGTAATGTTTCTGATGGCGTCCTTTTTTTTTAATTTGAATACAAAATATTAAGTTTTTTAACGATGTTGCGTGATATTTTTAAAATTTCGCCTTTTTAAAATAGGCAAAGATTTAAACCCGTCTCCACTAAAGTTCATAAAAATGCAAACATTATTTCTGTATTTTAAACATTCTCAGAGAGATTTAACAGCTATATCAGGTGTCTGAAAGTCTGTAGTAAACAGTATTAAAGTAAAATCTGATCAGAACAAACTGCTGGAAATACAGACTGTAAAAAAATGTGGCAGAAAACGGATCACCACTCTTCGTTCTGACCATAAAAACAGGAATATCTGCCTAAAACATGGCAAAAAGTGTATTGTCTGCCTGACTACGATTATAAACGAGGGATTAGGCAAGAAAGTAGAAGTATTCGATAGGGCAGTTTGATGGAGGTTGGCTGAGAAGAATTGGATAAATCGTCGACCGATCAAAAAATCGCGCCTCACCGAGACCATGAAGTAGAAACGACAGCAGTGGGCCAGGCAACACCGAGGTATGACTGTGGCAGACTGTAATCGGTTAATATTATTACTTTTAATATTGCTATATGTACGAAAAGCACTATTCAGTGATCATTGCATTATTTTTAGGTATGCTTCTCCGATGAATAATTGTTTCAGGTGTGGGTCGACAAAAGCTCATTTGTAGTCGCACACATCCTAGAACTGTCCGAGAACAGCTTAATGCAGATTGCCTTTTCGGGATAATGAAACATCCACGTATCATCAGGGTGTGATTTGTGATCTCTACTAACAACATGGGGTGCCTATATCGTGGAAATGACCATATGGCAAGATTTGTACAAGCGAGAACTAGAAACTCAAAATTATTGGCGCAAGTCGAAAAATGGTTCCCTGGTTGTCGAAGAGTACATATTTATGGCCGATTCTGCATCGGGTCTCAAGGCCAATAGTATAACAGCATTTCTGGCTAAAAAAAACAATAAATATTTTGCCCTGACCCGATTTATCACCAGATACGAACTCTATTGAGGAAATGCAGGAACTTACCAAGACGGCTATTGCTAAGCATGTCATTGCCACCAAACACCAGCTCATTGCAGCTCTTATAAATGAGTGAAATCATAACACAAACCTTCAGCAGCTGTTAAATAATGTATATAACGTATACCACGCCTTATAGGAGCTGATATGACAGCAAAAGGAGGCATCACAAAATATTAAAATATACACAAAATAATTCCTTACAACTTATTAATGCGATATATTTTTTTATAAATTAACAGTTTTAATTTTGCCTCCATATTTATTGTTTTTATTATCTTAATTAACAAGGTTTATGAATAAAAAATACCGCTTGGGCCTACACCCAATATTTTTCCTGAAAAAATCAGTCCAACTTGATAATACAGATATCTAGTAACTGTCCCTAATAATTTGGCCAGCTACTGTAAGTGTAGTATAAAATGATATTGAGTTTTGCTTCTGTTTGGGCATGGAATGTAGACCAGTTCTAAACTTATCTATACATTAAAATAAAATCTAAATAAGCGAATGAGTAAGAATATAAATTAAGCTCCAAGTAATTTTTTTTCAGAAGTGGACCTGTTAACTATTCTTTTTTTTAGTTTTTACTGCATAATCACTTGTGTTATTGTAGCTTATAGCGGACGCAGATGAAGAGGCAAAAATAAACCTTATTCATCACAAATTTTATTATTTTTCTACCGGATTAACCACTTTTAAACCGGTGAACGGTTAAAAGTGACAAAAAATAATAGGCGAGATGACAAAAAAAGTAATTAGTCCGTCAGTTAGATAATCAAAAGATTTGGGACACGTATTTTTTCTTTTTTCTCGTAAACAGAAAATGACGACAATACAGTGCGTTGAAGTTTCGTGAAACGTCACGCCTTTGTACAATTTTTACTCAGAAGTGACGTCACAAGCCCCCTCTCCGGAACTTTGCTTTGCTCTTTATCTTTGTATTTTGTTATTAATTTGATCAAGCAAAAAATATGTGTCCAGTATTTTTGGACTGTCTAACAGACGGACTAAACAGAATGTCATTCTTTTGATGTAGTCAACATCCCTATTGCACGTACTTTTTTAGTCGGGGTATTTTTTTTGTTAAGAACAACAGTTTAACGTCGTTGGTTTATCAAAATTTTTAATTCTCTAAACCAGATCAACCTCATTACTGAAAGAAGTAGAAATGGTGACACTCGCTGGTCATTTTACAAGCGAAAGAAATTGGTAACTGCAGCGCCCCCTGGAGAATTAACAATAACATAACCACCTAAGAACCATTAAAAAAATAAAAAATAAAATTATAAATTACAAATCTACCGCAGAAAACTGCACGTCAATCGGTCAAGCCGTTCTTGACATAAATAGAAACAATCATCGGATTTGATGTACACACGGCTACACATCAAGCTATACAAACCAGTTTTAGCTGACCTCGCATTGTGTATGTTTTTCATACAATCAGCAGTCAGCTTATACTGGTTTTGTATAGTTTGATGTGCAAACGCCCCAAACGCATACACCTTATCCGTTACGTGGGTAGAAATGTAACAACTAACAAACACTAATATTGTAATTCTGAAACTTTCACAATTACAATATTATCGTAAATTGTTATGCACGAGTAGATAATCTACTTAAACAACGACGCAACGGTACTTACAAATGCAAATCATAAAACTACCCAAAAATACTAATACTACTACTAATACTAATTGGAAAAGTAAATCACGTATGTATAACATTTCCCTGACTTAGTGCGTAATGCTAGCAGCAATAAAAACACGTAAGAACTCACGAATTTCTTTTTCTTTTGCAAAAATGTCGTAAAACTGTTCCAGGTAATATAGCAAATATTTTCAATAGTAGAAACGGTGCTAATAACAACACACACTTGACCGGATTTTATTGAACACACATTAGTTCCGTACATTGTAACCTGTGACAGATGTGTACACACTTTGTGTGGTAGGCGGTAAGTGACGAGCGGTTAGCGGGTGGGTGAATTATGGCTAAAAATTTTGCCTGTATTTCTGTTATTACTAGTGTATATTATTATGTCCTTCCTTTGGGTTTAATTTGAAGCTCATCAAAATCAGTTTCTTGGTTCAGTCGTCAGAGCTTAACAGGGAGACAAAGGTAGACAGAAATATATTTATATTAATATTGGTTCAAGTTAGACCACTTCATCTTTATAAGAATAAATAAATCTTCTTCATATATTTTTTTTAAATACATGTTTTTGTTAATCATCATCATCTCTCTAGCATTTTCTCAACTTATTGGGGTCGGCGTCCAGCCTAACCAGATTCAGATGGATACCAGTGTTTTACGTGAATTTGGCTAATCCACAAAATTATAAATCAGTACTCGAAAAAATATTAAACCTTCAAACACACATGGTTCGGGACACAACAGAAAGACAATAGCAGCCCGACAGCCGGCTGTCGCTTGGCAGACAAGAGGTTATAATTATGTATTCGTCAAAGATATTCCTTTCATAAATAATAGCAAACTATCCTTAGACACATCGTCACTTCCCGCTTCTAACCTGCCATACTTGGAAAGTCAATAGATATTCACAGCGATGCGTCCGCATAACCGCGCGATCGACGATCGATAACGGACCCGCGCATGCGCCAACCGATTTGATTGATAACCTCAATAATAATGAGTTTAATTACTTTTATTAACTTTTTGTTTACTTTACTGAGAAATGTGAAAATTGGTCAAGCTCTAGTCGGCTTTATACATGAAGTATTCCGTATCTCACTGTGTAATCTATGTATAATGTTTATTTTTAGATAATCCAGATTTGTAATACTTAAAATCATATAGTCTGACCAACATTTTTTTATGTTTAGTATTTTATTACTAGGTTTAGATAACTGTAAAATGTCAGCTAACATTGTTGCATTTTGGAGGCCGTACAAATATCGTTCTTTGATATTAAAGTTCACTACATACCACATTCCAAATTATTAAAGGTATAGTCGTGAAAACATAAATAAAGAATTGATGAAGCTACTTATATTATGAGTACAGATTTTTTTCTATGATTTCGAAGTTAGTGATAATGATAGATAAACTTAGAAACTATGCAACAAAACATACGTTAAACATGAGGCAGGGTATTACATACCCGAGACACATATTGGCCAGCGGCTGTTGCATCATTGCACTCATGCTATCGTCCTTTTCACATCCTCATGCCTCCAGCTACGGAAAGAGCCAGTGCGGTCAGACAAAATTAAAAAATTTACACATTTGTTAAACCAGGGTATGAAATTCCCTGGGTCATGCTCGCTGGGTTGAAGAAGGCACATTGGTACTTGCCCATTTTTGAACATACAACGACCATTAAGAGTTTGGGAACCGGGATTGTGGAATAGTTCTTTCTAATAGTTATCGTGGCCCTGGAACATAAAGGGCAACCGCAGGAACATGAGTGGGTTTAGTCAGTAAAAGCGTAGTAACTATTTAGTAACCTGTGGTAAAAGTCTGTAACGCCATTAAGCCCCGCCCAGGACGGGAAAAGTCATTTGATGATTACCCACTCCCCAATAAAAAAAGGGTTAGAGAAGTTTAAATTCAAAAAAATACACTTGTAATAAGAAAAATACAGGACGACATTCACCAGAATAACGACCGACAAAACTGTACATCGTTAATGTAGTATCGACATTAATGCACTTAGTACACCTTGAACGTTAAATGTCATGTAATGGAAATGTCCCATAATCGTAAATGTATCCGTTTCCTTTCGATACGGAAGCAAATTGGTGACACATAATTATAATGATCTTTTTCAATTTGTGTGTACTTTCTAGGTTTATCTTGGACAATACTGACATCAGTTAAGAAACGGGACTGTTACTCTTACTAGCTAAAAACCACACCGGTGTTTCTTTTGCCACCAACGCCGAGGATTGTGGGAACTGATGCGACTTCCGCAAACCCCGGCTTGTGCCTGCCTTTAGATGTTTGTGATATCCTGGGTTCTTGGAAAAAATATAGGGCACATCCTATAAAGTATAAACCATGCAGACAGGCTTAGATAGTTGTATAATTAGAGGATTTTTTTAAACTGTGGTTTAGACCTTCAAACACACGTGATTCGAGACACAATAGAAAGACAATAACAGCCCGACAGCCGGCTGTCGCTTAGTCGTCGAAAGGTTAAAGTCCTATAATAAAACTTTCCATAATTTTTGTAAAATTTTATGAGAATCTAACATTGATTCTCTGAATAAAAATAAAATAAAATATTAAGTCACGTCAGTACTTTTCGGCTGCCTGTTAGAAGCTAGCACTTTAACAACTGAGCTATTTCGATTTGGGCTATACAAAACAGCTAGCGAAGAAGAAGTGAAGTAAAAATAAAAAAAAAGTCTTACACCATAATCAGGTTACAAGTTCGACCAACAATAAAATGTCAAATCACGGAAGCTAACTTGTGCAACATGTTGCCAAGAGGAAATCCTATTAAACTCTGCTGATTTATTCATTCAATTGTTTTTTTCTGTCACGGAGTTTGTTATTGTTTCTTAAAACCGTCAACAGAACATTAAAAGGCCTTTTTTGTGCCAGTGTTGTTTATTGATGCGTTTCGTGGATCAAGGTTTTATCCATGACTTGGACTTTTTGCTTTCTAAGAGCCTGACTACACTAGAGCGGCTGGCTTATTACCTATGAAACAGCAATCAGCAATATTCTCTTGATCTTGCAGAATCTTGCGCAGTGATCAAGATTCTGCAAGATCCGTAATCCCGCACCGGGATTAGGAAAATACGTCAAGTCAAATAGCATTCTAGCGATAGTGCTGCCTCTGTGGAGCAATCAGTTAACTAAAACATGCATTTTTCGTTTGGTGTCTTCGTATTTAGTATGGTTTTTAAGAGCAAAGTTAAGTTTTTTTTTTGTTTAAGGTGATATTTAATTAGTTCCAGCGATTGCTACTTTATCGTCATAGTAGCAATAAGTGCATTAGAACAATCAGCGAGCGATTAGCAATCGGTTCATACATAATACGATTTTTTTTGACGTTAAGCGATTAATCGCGCGGTGATCGCGCGATTACTGCGCAAATATTGCTGATTGCTGTTTCATAGGTAATAAGCCAGCCGGTGCGAGAAATTGTTAGGTCAAATTCTTTAGTAATATTTAATTATTGTTGTTACATATAATACAAAATTATCAGTCAAGTTCGGCTGTTAGTCTATTAGCGATAAACTTAAAAATTACACAACAGATTTTAATACCGATTTCATTATTAATAAATTAAATTAAATTATTAGACAAAGGGATTCATTATGAATATCGGAAGGAAAGAAAAGGACAGAATTCAAAAAGATTTACAAATTCAGTTGGACATTAGTTAATTATAATTCGATCTGAAACCACAGATTAATAAATAGTTACTACGTAACAGATACTTCACTCCAATACAAAAATGAAAATACCTACGCTATAGCCTACAAAATCATAATAATAATACCAGCTGTTTGCGGCGAAGAGAAATGTACCATAAGTACGCATGAAGAGAGTTGAGATTCTTTTGCCCGCCGCGCGACTAACGTGTGTGCGTGTCGTCCAGCAAACGTGCTAGGGTTATACGTATGATGATAATGGTTATAAAACGAATGTTTTAGAAAAACCAATTATTTTTTTAATTGTTGATCAAATATTTTTTCTTTTAATAAAATGGCTGATGCATATTTTTCGTTCCTTGAATTCCCGATTTTTATATTTTAGTGTCGAAAATATCCAAAACCGCGTGAATAATTTTAATAAATAATCACAGGGGAAACAGGAGAATTGGGAAACAGGGGAATTGCACAATAATCACGCAATAATTACGTGGTTTCGGCATTTTGATAGTCAGCGCTGTACCCGTGACGCGCGAGCACTCAGGCGGGCGCGCGACAGTCCGGTGTTCGTTGTATCGTCGACGATACGCGAAGCGGTAGGCATAAAACGCGTGGCCTCGAGCGAGTGACGGACGCCTGCTGAAACTAAGTAACAGAAATTCGGTCAGAAATTAGGAAATAAAAATTGGGTCAAAAGATAGTTTACCAAAATTCAGTCAAAAGCTGTAAAACCGAAATCCAGAAGCTAGATAATCGTAAATTGGTCAAAACCAATGTAACCATATAATCAAAGTTAGGTCAGGCCAGTTTCCCGAAAATCAGTCAAAAAGTAGGTAACTGACATTTAGTTAGAAGCTAATCTGAAATTACGCCAAAAGCCATGTTTTTCTGCTCCAGTATACTAGAGTCTTTAAGGAAACGATGAATCGCTCTAAAATATACGATGATAGTAATTGTCTAAGTTTAATTACATCTACTGTTAATTTAAACTGGTGGAAGTTAGTTTTAATTAAAGTTAAAGTACACAAAGTTAGGTTTACGTTCAGTTTAAGTTATGAACTTAGGAATGTGAAGTTATTAAGTGGTAGCCATGACTTCAGTGAACTGCGGTCAGAGAGAATGTTTTAAAGTAAATAAGTTATCTAGATTAAAAAAAATAGTATTCCCGCTATCACGATTTATATGAGAGTCATAATTAAATTGGATAAAGTCAGAAATATCTATACATTTTAAAATAATTAAAGAGAATTCCAAACATCTTGGAACTTGAAGAGTATTGCTAACAATTTCGCCGAAATTTGACACGATATGAAGGCCCTTATGTACTGTAAGAATAATGCAGTTTATACATAGGCTATGACACTTGGAAGCGGAAAAATAACGTATTAAGTCCTAACATACCGTAGGTGAAATTAAGGGGTCTATCTAGTTAGCTCTACCTAGAATTTCAAATATTATCAACTAGCTTTTGCCCGCGGCTTCGCTCGCGTTAAAAAGAGACAAAAAGTAGCCTATGTTACTCTCCATCCCTTCAACTATCTCCACTTAAAAAATCACGTCAATTCGCCGCTCCGTTTTGACGTGAAAGAAAGACAAACAGACAGACACACTTTCCCATTAAAATTTATAATATTGGTATGGATGGATATTATTTAAGTTCATAAACATATATTTTCTTAAAATTGCGCTCACATTTTCTATTAACCACTTCACACAACTGCGCGCCTAGTACTTTTGATTGATTTAAGTAGGTACTAAGTATCTGAGTATTTTAAATTTTCTCACATTATCACTTCACATTATTGCGCTCCTAGTACTATTGTTCTCTTAAGTTTTCAATCTTTAATTGAATTTAGAATTAACTATAGGGGAAAATGATTCATCTTTTATAATTATGTTCTCGTCGATTTTTCATTATTTTTAAGATGTATTCTGCTATTCGGGGCGGGGACAAATCCAACTAACCAAAAACCATGAAAATTGGTCTAGCCGATCTCGAGTTATAAGTGTTGTAACAAACCCGACTTTGTTTTATATATATAGATTGTACATCTCTATTATCAGATAAGTTAGATCTTGTGGTCAGATCACAGTCATAAGTTATAATAACATTAATCAAATTCAATAAAACATCAACCATCAAACATATTCCATTGTACCCAAAAAGAATAACGTTAATCCTTTCGAATCTATTCGTCCGCCATCTTAACCCGTCCTTCCGAACATGACCATTCGATATTTGAATTTCAAATCGCGTTCGCCAACGGTTGTTGACATTTGACAGCCGACCCGTGCGGTCGCTGTCTGGTCACGAGGATGCGATTGCAACTGCGATTCTGAAGGGCGAGTAGACTTATTGACAGCTGGTTTATCAATTACATGTTTTTCAGAATTGGATTCTAAGTGAAGGTAGTTAGAGAGCGTTTTGAAGTAAACGGTTGTATTTTTTGTGCACAGGCAAGGTTGACAATGGTCTTTAATCTGCTTTTAAAGGTCGGTTTATCGCCTTTTCCGGATCAGATTTATTTGTAAGACTAGAATGTATCTGTGACTTCGATTAAGCAGGCTTAGTTATTCATTGCTAATGGGTTATAAATATGAACGAATTGAATAGTACTATAATCTATATATATAAAACAAAGTCGGGTTTGTATCAACACTTATAACTCGAGATCGGCTAGACCAATTTTCATGATTTTTGGTTCGTTGGATTTGTCCCCGCCCCGAATAGCAGAATACATCTAAAAAATAATAAAACTCGACGAGAACATAATTATAAAAGATGAATCATTTTCCCTTAATGTTACTTTGTTTCGTACCTGTCAAACATTTGTTGTCCATCCTGTCAAATACTATAAGTAATGGTTGACATGCGTTCAGAAATAATGACAAAATGCATTCTTTCCCACCAACTATCCAATTCAATTATTAAACTCCTTGGATGTGCCTGGCTTACCACCGCACAATCAACAACTAAAGATTGGTTCCGTAGTAATCATGCTTCGAAACTTAAACCAACCAAAACTGTGCAACGGAACACGTTTGGTGGTAAGTAAATTAATGAACTATTTGATTTACGCCACAATACAGGAAAATTCAAAGGTGAGGAAGTTCTCATTTCGAGAATCCCCATGATCCCAACCGACATACCATTCGAGTTTAAACGACTTCAATTTCCAATCCGTCCTGCATTCGCGACGTCTCCCGTACTGGGTGCGGCGAGGGCGTGTCAGACTTTTACTGACTAAAACCCACCCATGTTCCTTCGGTTGCCCTTTAAGGTCATAGCTCATTACAGCCACCTGGCAGCCACTCCGCACCGACTCGCCTTATAACCGAGGCGATCCGGTGACGATACGGAGTTGATATAGTGAGCGCATGCCCATACAAGTCTATATAAAGAATACTAGCCGCAGGAGGCGAGTCGGTGCGGAGTGGCTGCCGGGTGGCTGTAATGAGCTATGACCTTAAAGGGCAACCGAAGGAACATGAGTGGGTTTTAGTCAGTAAAAGTCTGACACGCCCTCCCGCCGCACCCAGGACGGGAGACGTCATTTGATAAAAATAAGGATGCTACACTGAAAAGTGCAATCCATGCAAAAAAATAAATAGCAAATAAAGTATCACTGAATTTTATTAGTAAATTTTTTAAAATTATTCTAATTTAAAAAGTAATAAATGTGATCATTTGTTGCCTATAGGGCGAAACAAAGTTCGCGGGGTCAGCTAGTACTAGTATAAGTTATTTACAAAATATGATAAACTAGCTTTTGCCCGCGGCTTCGCTCGCGTTAGAAAGAGACAAAAAGTAGCCTATGTTACTTTCCATCCCTTCAACTATCTCCACTTAAAAAATCACGTCAATCCGTCGCTCCGTATTGCCGTGAAAGAAAGACGAACAGACAGACTGACAGACACACTTTCCCATTTATAATATTAGTAAGTATTAGTAAGTATTTATTATCTGATAAGGCCAACAACAAAACCTAGCTGTGTTAACCCGTTAACAAACAACAGTGATCATCAAAAAACGAGTAAGCATACAAAACATTCTAAATTTAAAATTGACCAATTAAAAAGCGTGATTATTCGTCACTTTTTTCAAAACTGGTAGTGATAATACATTTTATTACAGTTTCTGGGGCATAGCTTGGTCTACTTTTTAGACGAATAACCAGATTTAGTTTTTTTATGTCTCAATGAGTTTATTTTAAAAATAGACTTCAAAATTGCTGTTAGTAGAACAGGTGGGTTACCATGACGTTTAAAGTAAGACTGTTTTATTCCCGTTCCAGAGTGTGCCAGTGACAGCGTTAGACACGTTGTCTAGCGCCGTCTCTTTCCCACTGAAAGTAATATCGAAGTAATACTGCTATAAGGGCTTGTGGTAGGCCCCAGGTTTATTCTTCTGACAGTTAGCATTGACTGTCCGGATAAGTGCATTATTGCATTGAATTGAAAATGCATTATTCATTGGCAATATATTTGCAAATTGCTGAATTTGGTCAAGCAACTGATTTAGCATTTACGATTCTAAAATTGATTTTATCTGAACATGCACTTCACAGCTTATAGAATATAGTACTTAGATTTAAATTTAAAGATTGGCGCAATGGTTGAGAATTAAGTAAGGGACAAAAAATAGGACGTACAGGTATTTAGGTAGGCTACAGGTTCGAAATCCGGTTGTGTAGTATGTGAGTTTTCACATCTTCATTACAGAGCCGTATTAAAGGTGTATGCAAAACTTCAGCCCACTAAGAATTTCTCTGGAGAAGAAACTTAAAATGACCATGAATGAGAAGGACTATTAAATAAAAAGGTAAATTGACTGACTAATTGAGCAACTGTTGATATATCAACGCACAGCCCAAACCGTTGGTCCTAGAGCCATGAACCTTACAGGGTGTGTTCTTTGTAAAAAGTAACCACTAAGAAAGGATTTTAAGAAAGGAATTATAACCTAATGGGTTAAATAGGCGATGTAAGTTTCGTTCAGGGGCAAAATGTCCAATTCTCAAAATGTCTGATGGTGACAAAATGTCCAATTCTCAAAATGTCTGATGGTGACAAAATGTCCAATTCTCAAAATGTCCAACTCCCAAAATGTTCAATCTTTGAGAATGTAGCAAATATCGCCGTCCCCAGAGAATAAAATGATAACTGCCTTGACATCTATTAAAATTAAAAGCTAGAGAGTAGGTACTAAAATGTGTGGTGCTGAACATAAATAATTTCAAAAATAGCTAAATGGTCATAAACATCCTGCTAATGATAATACCTAGACAGGTTTAACCTGTTTCCTTAATGATGTCACAAGTCAATGATTGATATAGTTCTTACCCGACCGCGACGAAGCGAAACGGTTACGTGTTACTTCCTATGTATGCATGTGAGGTTTTTGCGACGTTCTCGTAAATTCCTGCGTTGATTTTAACATTGTTGTGTTGATGGTTCTGTCAGGAAGTTTGTTTTGATGTGTTTATAACGTATTGGTGTATATTATAGGAATTTTCTTTAGTGAACTGAGCTGTCATTTTCTACCATTACTTTAGAATATACATAGATAAAAAGATAAAAGATGCCCTTAATTTGATTTAACGATATACCGACAGCCGGCTGTCGGGCGGCTATTGTATTTCTATTGTGTTTCAAATGACGTGTTTTCGAAGGATCAAATTGCTTAATTAAAAGATCGTTTAATGTGTTATTTGTTATAATAGATTGGAATAGGGCTAAGAATGTCTGAAAAGCAGTTTCCTATGTGTATTCAGCTAACATACTTTTAGGCTGAAGGCCACTCCTGACTTAGTTGACAAATTAGTTCGGGATTAATTATTTTTAGGCAAATGATAAAAAAAATATTTACTATTATTATAACCTGAGGGCTTAGCCAAGTGGCATTGTAGAATAGAAAACGAAAACGAATAGATTGTCAAATGTGCGGAATTGACATAAGCTTTCGCTAAACAATTTGTCATCTCCATACATTAAGACAATCGTTTTCGTTTCGCTATCTATTCTACAATGCCACCTGTCTAGGGGGGCTGGTCGGCTGTTTAAAACCTTAAGAGGTGAAACGAGACAATAGGGATGACGACTTCTGTTTAATCCGTCCATAAAGAGCATCATAGTTTTGGAGTCGGGACTTGTTACGTTACAGTTCCGTAAAAATTGTAGGCGTGACGTCACACAAAAATTGAACACAACGTTACGTCGCCGAGAAAAAAGAAAAAATACGTGTCCAACTTTTTTAATAATCTAACTTACAGACTATGTAGTTATGACTATTCATTCCTCTTTTAAAAACATCCCACAGTCGAATTTATCTCGTCCAGTGTTAGGCTGAGGCTACATTAGCCTGCGACGCGAGCTGCGACACATAAGCGATTGAAACAAATACATGGATACTCACCATGTATGGCTACACCGTTCATCAAATATTACTAGCGATCTTTGATTTCTTTATGCGACAGGAGCTACAATACTGTAATCACGGCACCGGCTACATCGACGTATCAGCGAAATTGAATCGAATATACGCCAGATTTTCGCTTATAATGTAGCCATTCCACGTTTATCTCGTTTCGCTCTTCCAGTCGCATCGCAAATCGCTGCCTACTGTAGCCTCAGTATGAGTCTATAATGCAGTTTATTATGATTATCACCTAAATACCAAACTTGTTTATAAGTGGTTGACACTTAGTTAAGATCTAACCTCAAAACTGGTCAGCGGGTCAGTTGAGATGCGACTGTATGTATGTATGTGCATAATATTATCATAGTGCATATAAGACGTGTAAGTCACTTTCACCGCCTATTCTAGGAATGCTTATCCTGTTTTCTGAAATATTTGAGGGCTTTTCTTGGTCTTAGATAGATAGATAGATAGAATATTCTTTATTGTACACCAATAGGACAAAAACAGTAAAGGACAGCACAAACAAATATGCAAGAGTACAATAGGCGGCCTTATCGCTAAAAAGCAATTTCTTCCAGACAACCTTTGGATGGAATTAAATTATTAAAAAATGGGTAACGGGTAGTCTGTGGCGTACATGAATATATATATAGGTCTTCCCTTATGTATTTAAGTCAATATCATCTCCCTAGCTCTTTTCCAAACTATTTTGGGGTCGGCTCCTGGCCTAACCGGATTCAGCTGGATACCAGTGTTTTACGTAAAGCGACTACCTCTCAGACTTCCATAACCCAGTAACTGGGCGACACGATACCCCTTGGTTAGACTGGTCTTTCTTGATTACCAGTAACGACTGTCGAAGTTGTACAAATGAAAACCGGGATTAGTTTGTTTACCTGTATTCTATATCGAATTTGGCTCAAGTATAGTAGTTAAGGTGCTGTAACTACTGGCTCATCAGGACATTTAATTATGTTTTTAAGTATTGGCCATTAATTACTAGTCAGCTGATATAATTACTGTTATAACTTACCAAGTCTAAGTGCTATGTTTGTTTAATTTATAAATGCTGTTCTGAGTGACAGTAGCCAACTGAAGGCTAAGATTTATTCCCGCGTTATTAACACTTTCTACTAAAGAAACGTTTAAACGTTTTGCTAGGTATCGCATTAACTGAAACTCATTAACTTTAAATAACTATTATGATTTTAACGATGTTTTAATATATTATTATATAATTTATTAGCCTTTGTGTTTTTATTAGTTAACTTACATCATTATATATTATTAATGAAAAATGGATATAGTAGAGTATAATAATAATAATAACATTATTCTTTTATTCTTTCACTGCAGGGCAAAGCCTTTTATGATAGTTGCGGAATGTTTATAATAGTTACCGTGACCCCGGAACATAAAGGGAAACAGAAGGAACATGAGTGGGTTTTAGTCAGTAAAAGTCTGACACAAATGACTGCTCGCCGCACCCAGGACGGGAGCAGTCATTTGATGATTTCTCACTCTCCAAAAAAAAACCTCTTCTGCCAGTAACAACTATCTTTCTGCCAGAAGAAGATTATCAGATAGCAGTCAGTGTCACTAACTACGAGTCCTAAAGCATTTCTAGACAAAGGACATTAAAGAATAGACGAGACGGCAGAATAAAGTAATCTCTGCACCACCCTGGGTAGACTGGTAGAGAATGCCTAAGGCATTAAGTCCGCCATTGTACAATCGACAAAATGGAATCATGACCCACCATACGCTTATTTTCCTACAGACATTCAAATACAATTAGGTCGACAATCGCGTAAACATGTATTAAAAATGTCACACGTCTAGTCTTATTATTTTGACGGCTTCAAACGATTTGTCATGATTCAATTTTGTCGATAGTACATTATGTGCATAAAGTTTAAATAAATAAATAAATAAATAAATAAAGTTTGATACAAGATGTAACATTACTTAGAGTAAGTTTTTGTCAATACAATACATTAAACAATCTATTCTACTATTTATTTTACAATGCCGCTGGGCTTTAGCTGGCACCTTTTCTAACACCTTTCGGCCAGAACACCGATCTGGTCTGCGTTTATGTTTTTTGGTACACATGATTTTCTTGACTACATTTGTCATGCATGATGCCCAGTAACTAAGTGGTTAAGGATCGCCTCTCATTTATGAGTTTGTAGTTTCAATTCTAAGCAAATGCCAATCATATTTTGACATTTTAGTACTTCCGAAAGTTATCCTGAACATCAACGTCACGAAGGAAAACAATATTGTAGAAACCTAAAACCGTATGATTAATATAAGTAAGTCTGAAATATCCAATCTACTCTGAGCAAGCGCGGCGATTCAATGCTCGTGTCTTCTCTGTATGAGAAGAGGTCTTTGCCCTGCAGTGTGATAGTAATAGGCTGGTATTATTTTACTTAATTGACATAGACGAAGTCATTAACTGACTGACTGACTGCCTAGTGCTAGAAACATGAAACTTGAAGGATATGTTCTTTATTTAATTTATGAAAATTCAACCCCAAACAGGTAGAGTAGGGAATAGAAATTTTGACATCCACGCGTTCGAAGCCGCGAGCAAAATCAAGTAAATAGGTACTTAACACAAATCAAACCGTCTACATTTCTTGGAACAAACGTAAAGAGAATTTTACAACAAGAAGCGAGCAAACGAAGCAAATGGATAAATCTAAAACATAAATGGTTGGAGCGTTCTTAGAAAACATGTTATTATAAAACCGGCCAAGAGAGAATTGGATTCGCTTTGATAGGGTTTCTGAGAAACTAAACGAGTGAAGCGCAAAATCTTCCACTTAATTCAAAAACTATCCTAAAAGAAAGAAAGAAATAAATAAAGAAAGAAAACACATTTATTCTGGACACACACAGACACACAATTAAAATCAATAACAATAAACGGACCAAGCTTACAATATAAAGCCTGTGCGAGGCCAGAAAAGGCACCTACCTCAGCATGTAGCTGCGTCAGAGAGACGCAGCGCTGGTCCTGCCTGATGAGAGCTAAGAGATTTTGCGTCGGATCCAGGTTTTCATGAACCGATAGATTAGTCAATAGTCAAATCATTTATTTTCATTAGACAAAAAAGGCACTTTGAAACGTCATAATTATAAAGCAAAAGTGAATCTACTGCCCATTCCAAAATGTTGTTACGTATTTAGAAGAACGGGCAAGAAATTCCATACTTACTCTTTAAAAAAAAATCGTATGACAAAAGCGTTTTTTACATGGTTACGCGTGATTTAAAATGAATATAATCCAAAAACCATTTTCGTCAAAAATCACATGTATATAATAAAAAAAAACTACTTTTTATATAAATTTGGAAATGGAAGCTTTATAATGTTCGCGAGCATAGTGTTCACATGTTCACAATCAAACTACATTCCTCAAACAATAAAATAATGAAAATAATGTTTGAGCCAGCGCAAAGTATAACTAGAAAAAAAAATGTGTATAATTTCTAATTTAAAGAGCAGTCCATCATTGTCTGTTTGAATTAGCAACCTGTTTGGCTTTGTCTATACTGTGAATTATCCTATGGAGCAGGACCAGCATGCTTCCAAGCATTTTTATCTTCTATATAATCATCTAATTTATAATATGCTTGTTGACAAAGTGTATTCTTAATATGTGTTTTAAATTTCCTTTCATTTAGATTTATTATTTCAAAAGGAATTTTGTTATAACATTTAACACAGTACCACATAAAAGATGTTTTTACTTTAGACAGTCTATAATAAGGTTGAGCTATTTTATCTTTATTCCTAGTATTAAAATTGTGTCTATCACCGACTTTACAAAACATTTCTCGATTTTTTCTAACGTACATAATATTCTCTTATATAAACTGGCAAGGCACCGTCATAATATTAATCTTTTTAAACAGATTCTCGGTACTTGCCCCGATAAGTCTTAAAATGGCGTTCAATACTAGAAAACTAAAGATCTCTCATCGCAAGTGGTTTTGGTTTTTCCACAGTCTTTGAAGGGTTCCTTGCCTCCCCCTATTTCCCTAGACAAGTCAGTAAATCAAGAGAATAGTCTATTTATGGTACTGGTATGGTATTCATGCTCGCTCAAAAAGTCTCGCTGATGGTGGCGAGTGCGTTGGATCATTCGGTTCCCTTCAAAATGGTTGAGCTAAATGGTGCTGATGTCACGCGTCATGCTCGTGAACGGGCGCTATCAGTTGAGATGGGTCATCTCTTAACTGCCATGACTTTTTATTTTTGATTTTTTATTTTAATTTTGTACCTATTTGTTTATTTTGTTACATACTTACATTGTTTTCACATGTAGAAGCACCAAAAAGAAAATGTAACCAAGACTTTGTAAAACATGATATTTTTAAAAGAGTGTCCGTGGAGTTTCTTGCCTGTTCTTCTCCATAGAGATCTACGTTTTGGAACAGGCAATTAGCGTCACTTTTCTTTTCTGACTAACAGACCGACCGACTCTTTGACAATTCATAAGTACCTGTAAATGGTCTAAGTGAAATAAATGCTTTGAATTTTGAATTTAGAATTTTTGTACTGTGTTACGATTTGTGGTAAAATTACAATTCACTGAGATAAAAATACTGTTTTGATGATTTATTACAAATAAAAACCTGGGAGAGATTTGTCAAACCCAAATCTTATCTCTAAACATTGTCTACACTTGTGTCAAATTCTAATAAGATTATTCCATAACAAAAAAAGTTAAATGTGTAAAAATAAGTTTTCAGTTAGTGCCTTAAAACCTTTGAACACACGTGACTCGACATAATAAAAAAAAACAATAGCAGCGCGATAGCCGGCTGTCGCTTGGTCGTCGAATGGTTAAAAGGTATTGTACCAAATTTTATAAGACAAATTGTTATGGATGTCATTCGTGAATGTTGTTAATATGATAAAGATAAAGACATACAAAGTAAATTATTGTAACCCTAAATATATTCAACTTTTATGACATGAATACGTATGCCCACATTTTTTTAACGTTTGTTGTAAAAATCTTATAATCTAAATTGGCTTAACTTTTGTTTGCTAGTTGATTGGTTGAAAAAAAACGAAATTGTTATAAATTTATTGAGTATTAAAAATAACAGTGTAACAAACGAGGATTGTCAAATCAGAACGAACAAGACAAAATTGTGACCATTTTTAAGTAATTGTGTTCAAGTAGGTAATTGTTTTTTTTTTGTACGATACGCCGGGTATTTGAACACTAATCAGAGACTGTTATTTTGCCTGTAGTATCAGAGAAAACATTTTTATTTCATTACCCACCTAAAAATGATTTAATTGAGGCTACGATAATTATAATAAATATAAGTATGGCTCATTAAACTCTTTTTTGTTGTATTGTAAGTAGTCCAATTTGCTCATTGCATTACTTAAGCAAAATCATTCTTTGAATAATAATGTTAATCTAACTTCAATATAAATAAAAATCACCATACCTTGAAATAAAAGTTTTGTCCACAAAACTGTCAATTCGACACCAAGATCACTGAACACAACACTTAAAAAAACAAAGTCCAGGAAACATCACATCACTTTTCCCAACACTGGAATTTTCATCAAGATTTTCGCGACACAAAACCTCAACGACATCGAGTTCCGAATTTTAAAAAATCGATTGTTTTCGTTCTCACTTCACTCACGATCGAGTGAAAGACGAGCTACCGCGAGTGACCTAGAGATACTGATACGAGCGAGTGGTGCGCAAGCGGCGCTCAGTATTCGAAAAGTTTGTAGTAGGATTGAGCGGTCTTGATAATTGGGGTTTATGCGGGTGTGGTAGTGACCAGCTTACGATGAAATAGCCAAGACTACTATGGGCCTGTTTTGCAATGTTTTATTAAGTTCTGGTTAAAATAACTGGCAGATTATTTCATACAAATTGATTTTCATTTCTTTAATACACTGGACAAATTGGTCCTTAGACTAGGTTGGGTCCATTTCTTTATTAAATACAGCCTACTTCTTCAAGAAATCACTTCCTGAATAAAAGTGAAGTATTTTTGAAATACGAAACTGACACACCTATGTTAACTGGGTCATTGTTACAAAATAACAAATCAACAAAATTGTGTTTGTTTAAATTTAAAAGAATTAACTTAATTTGAGGTAGTAATTAGATAATACGTCGCATTCCCAATTAATTTAATATAGCTTTACTAATACTAGTATGTGGTACCCTTAAAGCATACTTATAAATCTTCACTATTGTTATTAAGGAAGCTGAAGAGTAGATACGTATGTTTGTTTGGTTACGCGCTAATTTCAAGTACTACTTTCATTTACAAACACACAACTACCTGCCCTCATTAGTTAGTTTTTCATCGTAAATAATAACGATACATCCTTGTCATTACATAAGAAAAAATATAGTTAAATAAAGGGTTTATAAAGGGTTTATTTCATTCATTTAGCACGCGGAGAAATTACACGCCCAAGTATCAAGAACCATTACTCGTCGTACAATTTTCCTCTAACCGCTAAGCAGTACACTGCGCACGAGTTTCTACCGGCCGCACGCCGATGTAAACAATTAACACATTGTAATTGATTTATTTCATAAAACTACTGCTGCTTTATTCATAACTGTGTTTAAAATTCAAATTAGACGCTTTTTTACGTGTCAAAGATTTTTTATTGTGTTAATGATCGAATAAACCGGCCTGTTTATGGCTGGAGATCACGAAGGTCTATTTTTCCACCATTTTATGGTAACGGAAGTTTTATTGGTCTATATAAAAATGTGGTCGTTTAAAATGAGAAAGAATGGTGAATTGGAGCAAGATGAATCTTTTAATTGTCTAGGATCTAAATAAAATACTTTACAACATTTTTTTGTGGAGTGGGAAATCATCAAATGACTTCTCCCGCCCTGGGTGCGGCTGGAGGGCGTGTCAGACTTTTACTGACTAAAACCCACTCATGTTACTTCGGTTGCCCTTTATGTTCCGGGGTCACGGTAACTGTTATTAACATTCTGCAACCATACTTACTTTACAGCATAGAAGGGTTACTAGCTCCATTCTTACTCTATAAGTTTCTACTATTGAATTTTTGGGGTTTTTATCGTCGGCCAATACATTACACAAACTTTTCCGAATTCGCGTATTGTGAGGTAAGTATTCAATAAAGTACTTTAAAAAATTGACGGAAATGGTTTTGAAATTATATACATTTTTCTCTTCACAGTTATCAATGTACAAATAATAATGTAATAACTAACAACATTTATTTTAAAAGAGTAAGTATAGAGTTTCTTGTCCATTCTTCTCCATACGAATCAACTTTTTGGAAATGGCAACTAGATTAATTTTCATTGTTTTTGACGTTCTAAAGTGCCTTTTAAATGGTCTATTAGATATAAATGATTTGAGTTTGAATTTTAGCTCTAGTTGTTAGAAAATCAAAGAAAAAAATATAGTTTAGTAATCTCTTTGTTTTCAACTCAGTTCCTTTTAAAATGTCCTGTTTGTTACTATTTCGAAATCTCGACATGAACCGAATGGCAGTGCACCCACCAGAGATCACCGGTCTGGTCAAAGGATCCTTCAAAATTAAAAATTATGTTCACAATATCGTCCAATAGATATCGTCATGGTAGATTTAGTAAACGACAAATGTGTAACAGATAATCGAATGTTATTATATCTACTTGACAGCTGCAAGAAAGCGTAGTAAGTAGTGCAGAAAACCAATAGCTTGGCCGCCAAGCCAATAAGTAGTTTTTTCTATGATCTAAGATCACACAGTCGCTAGACCTAGTTGAATATCTAAATGAAAGTCAACTTTTTCCACACAAAAACAGACAAGCATTATTATATTTACACCAATAAATGGACACAGAATAAAAATTCCAATTGAGACCAGACTAGTTGACAGAAATGCATTAGTAGCCGCTTGCCAATGCCATGTAGGTCTATATAAATAAAATGATAAACTGACTGACTTATTGAATGCTTGTTGATTATCAACGCACAGCCCAAACCGCTGGTCCCAGAGACATGGAACTTGGAGGGTTGGAGGCACAAAGAACACTTTTTAAAGAGTTATAGGCAACCACTAAGAAAGCATTTGTGGAAATTCGACTCCTAAAGCGAGATATATTACTTACGACACTTTAGGCCCTGCCAGAATACCAGCGCTGCGTCTTTTTGACGTAGCTACATGCTGATGTAGGTGCCTTTTCTGGCCTCGCACAGGCTTATTTTGTAAGCTTTGTTTGTTTTTTGTTATTGTTTTAATTGTGTGTCTGTGTGTGTCCAGAATAAATGTGTTTTCTTTCTTTCTTTTCTTTCTATATAATAAGGGATGGAAGTATTGACAATTACGCGGGCGAAACCGCAGGCGAAATCTAGTATACTAAGGCAAAGGCTAGGCGTTTTTCTGTACAATAAAATATTGCTTAATAAAACATATTTATTACAACAAAGGAATTTGAATGGTTACGGTTGTATGTAATACAATTCGTGCTATAACAATTTGCAATACGCAATTATCTGCAATAAAAAAAATGAAATAATTTAAAGTGTCAATAATTATTATATCTGCTTTAAAAATCAGTTTCGTGTCTGTAGACCGACAGTATGCCAATGTTAATAGTTATATTTTGTAATTCTGTAAAAGAAAGTGCAGTATAAGTATTATTCCAATTATTAACAGTCTATTGCACGCGGCTTAGATAAATCGCAGAAGTAATAGTTTGTTAAGTAACATTATTTTAAAATTTAGAGCTGGTTTACACTAGGTCTGCCCGGCAGTTTTATCGATTCGACAATCGTATCGGATGCCATATTGGCGTAATAGGGATGACGACAACATTAAAAAAATGGCATTTATTTAAAAAAATATATTTATTAAAACTTTATGCACAAAGAAAAACATTGCACAGTGGCGGACTTAATGCCTTAGGCATTCTGTTTAGTCCGTCTGATAGACCAACCAAAAATATGAGACAAAACTATCCTATGTCCTTTCTCGGGTCCCGGACTATATCTGTACCAAATTTCAATCAAATCGGTTAAGTAGTTTAGGCGTGAAGAAGAGACAGACAGACAGGGTTACTTTCGCATTTATAATATTACTAGATGACCCGGTGAACTTCGTATCACTTACCTATCAATGTAAACTTTATTTAAACTATATCACCTTTTTTCATAAAAGATTTGTATCGATTTCGCCACATTATCACAATCTGGATTGACGTGTTTAGGGGCGGCCTAATAGTTGTTTAGTAATCTGGCAATACTGTCATTGTCATTGTCCCTTAATTTTTGACGAAAAGATTGTTGAAAGGACATGTTATGAAATGGGCTTATAATAATTTTGTTTTTGAACAACTATCATGTGCGGTTTTTCTGGTAGGGAAAATTGTCCAGGATAGCCATACAGAAACAAAAAAAAATTAAAAGCACCATTATTTAATAAATAAATATTTTAAATCTAGATATTTTTTTACCAATAAAACCAACTATAATAGGTGTACTGATGACAAAAATGGTAAATAAAATATGATGACAGCAACACTGGGGAAAACGATTAAAATGTTTATAGCTATACTAATATTATAAAGAGGATTTTTTTTTTGTATTTTTGTTTGTTACTCTTTCACGCAAAAACGACTGAACAGATTTTGATAAAATTTTACAGAAATATAGGTTATAAAATATATCAGAATAAGACAGGCGATAATTTGTGCAGTTTATTTAACAGTGATGTTTGATTAGTTGTATTTTTCTATTAGCTGATGAGATGATTGGGACCTACTTGCGGCCTACTCTGGGTAAAGCTAAAAAAGCTTTAGGTACATATTTTAGCCCCTAGCCATGAGTGACCAAATAAAGATATTTTTTAAAAGAGAGTGAGATATATCGAGATATATATCTGGTTAATCCATTCTAAAATTATAAATGCGATAATAACTCTGTCTGTCTGTCTCTTCTTCACGCCTAAGCCACTGAACCGATTTGAATAAAATTTGGTACAAATATAATCTGGGACCCGAGAAAGAACATAGGTGTTCATCCCGGAAATCCCCCGGGAATGGGAACAAAGTTGCGGGCAAAAGCTAGTATTAAATAAATTAAGATAAACCCAATCATTATACCTAATATAAGTACTTTATTTACACAACAAAGATGAAAGAAATGGTAGGTATTTCGCTTTGTGATTAGTATCCCAGTTTGGTTGGGGCATTGCAAACTTTGATTCAACCTTATTGCCCGTTAAAAAAAATGATTCTGTACTTTGTCAAGATTATGACTATGGTAGTGATCGTCACATAAGGCAAGTTAAACGTCTTTAGGCTGCTCATGTGAATCTGACACCAAGGCTACTGACTTCTTCATCTGCCTTCTGCAATAATTCGTCGTGTAGCACTATTACACACCCCTGTAATAAGCCAAAGTTGTATGTTACGTACCTAATATTATACAAATGTTAATCTCATATGGATATGAAACAAAGTATCAACCTTGGCGAGGCACACGGTCTAAAATCGAAATTGCGTGTAAGCTACACCTTCTTTACAGATTTATCGGTAGACATTATAAACAGTGCTTCTGGATTGTGACCGCGGTGATTTCGTAGTCATTCTTTCACTTTTTACTTAAAAATTCTTGAAAATAACAGAATATGTAAACAAACAAACGTAATGTCACTTGACAGATGACATGATAACAATCTTATATATAAAAATGAAACCCGTTTTCCGTTGTCACGACTTGGCATGAAAACGGCTTGACCGATTTGGCTGCTTTTTTTTTTAAATGTTCGTTGTAGTTCAAGGATGGTTTATACGGCAAAAAAAAAACGAATAACTGTCGGGAAAGCCCTAAAAACAGCCCTTTTCTTTTTCCCATACAAACGTTTTCTAACTAAAACGTAGAGTCAATTTGAGCTTTAACACCATACCATAAAGTTCAAGTGTTAGTCGAGAGGTTTCGGGAAGCCAAAACAATTGAGTGACGTTAGTATCGTATCGTCGTCAAACACGTAAAATGTCACTTGGAATGTAAAGGAACGTCTGTTTGATATGGTAGTAGGTAGGTAGTAGGTAGTAGGTGGGTAGTAGGTAGGTAGTAGGTAGTAGGTGGGTAGTAGGTGGGTAGTAGGTGGGTAGTAGGTGGGTAGTAGGTGGGTAGTAGGTGGGTAGTAGGTGGGTAGTAGGTGGGTAGTAGGTGGGTAGTAGGTGGGTAGTAGGTGGGTAGTAGGTGGGTAGTAGGTGGGTAGTAGGTGGGTAGTAGGTGGGTAGTAGGTGGGTAGTAGGTGGGTAGTAGGTGGGTAGTAGGTGGGTAGTAGGTGGGTAGTAGGTGGGTAGTAGGTGGGTAGTAGGTGGGTAGTAGGTGGGTAGTAGGTGGGTAGTAGGTGGGTAGTAGGTGGGTAGTAGGTGGGTAGTAGGTGGATAGTAGGTGGGTAGTAGGTGGGTAGTAGGTGGGTAGTAGGTGGGTAGTAGGTGGGTAGTAGGTGGGTAGTAGGTGGGTAGTAGGTGGGTAGTAGGTGGGTCGTAGGTGGGTAGTAGGTGGGTAGTAGGTGGGTAGTAGGTGGGTAGTAGGTGGGTAGTAGGTGGGTAGTAGGTGGGTAGTAGGTGGGTAGTAGGTGGGTAGTAGGTGGGTAGTAGGTGGGTAGTAGGTGGGTAGTAGGTGGGTAGTAGGTGGGTAGTAGGTGGGTAGTAGGTGGGTAGTAGGTGGGTAGTAGGTAGTAGGTGGGTAGTAGGTAGGTAGTAGGTAGTAGGTGGGTAGTAGGTGGGTAGTAGGTGGGTAGTAGGTGGGTAGTAGGTGGGTAGTAGGTGGGTAGTAGGTGGGTAGTAGGTGGGTAGTAGGTGGGTAGTAGGTGGGTAGTAGGTGGGTAGTAGGTGGGTAGTAGGTGGGTAGTAGGTGGGTAGTAGGTGGGTAGTAGGTGGGTAGTAGGTGGGTAGTAGGTGGGTAGTAGGTGGGTAGTAGGTGGGTAGTAGGTGGGTAGTAGGTGGGTAGTAGGTGGGTAGTAGGTGGGTAGTAGGTGGGTAGTAGGTGGGTAGTAGGTGGGTAGTAGGTGGGTAGTAGGTGGGTAGTAGGTGGGTAGTAGGTGGGTAGTAGGTGGGTAGTAGGTGGGTAGTAGGTGGGTAGTAGGTGGGTAGTAGGTGGGTAGTAGGTGGGTAGTAGGTGGGTAGTAGGTGGGTAGTAGGTGGGTAGTAGGTGGGTAGTAGGTGGGTAGTAGGTGGATAGTAGGTGGGTAGTAGGTGGGTAGTAGGTGGGTAGTAGGTGGGTAGTAGGTGGGTAGTAGGTGGGTAGTAGGTGGGTAGTAGGTGGGTAGTAGGTGGGTAGTAGGTGGGTAGTAGGTGGGTAGTAGGTGGGTAGTAGGTGGGTATAGTAGGTGGGTAGTAGGTGGGTAGTAGGTGGGTAGTAGGTGGGTAGTAGGTGGGTAGTAGGTGGGTAGTAGGTGGGTAGTAGGTGGGTAGTAGGTGGGTAGTAGGTGGGTAGTAGGTGGGTAGTAGGTGGGTAGTAGGTGGGTAGTAGGTGGGTAGTAGGTGGGTAGTAGGTGGGTAGTAGGTGGGTAGTAGGTGGGTAGTAGGTGGGTAGTAGGTGGGTAGTAGGTGGGTAGTAGGTGGGTAGTAGGTGGATAGTAGGTGGGTAGTAGGTGGGTAGTAAGTGGGTAGTAAGTGGGTAGTAGGTGGGTAGTAGGTGGGTAGTACGTGGGTAGTATGTCAATTCGAATTCAATATTCATAGCTGACAGGACAACGTCTGTCGGGTCAGCTAGTACCATATAAAAATCAATATTTGTTTTACTTTTTTTTTGTCATGAGTTACTGGTACATCTATAATTATCTGCATGATTTGGATTTAATTTTATGAAAATGATTCCTTTGCGTCTTTTGAAAACAATTAAACATTACTTGTGTCAGGTTGACGGGTTGTAACCTCTATGGTTGTAATTGTCACACTTGAATTTGACAATTGATTTGCGGGTACTTTTAAACTTTTATATTGAAAAATGAAATTGTTGTTTTACTCTATCTTTCTCGCAATTTTTCCATATTTTCTCACCGTTTAGACCTACCCTGGACTACGACAAACATTTTAAACCCAAAATCAGCTCAATCGGCCCAGCCGTTCTCGAGTTTTAATCAGACTAACGAACATCAATTCATTTTTATTTATATAGATTAGGGATTAAGGTCTCATTACAAAAAGAAAAACTATCATACAAATTATAAAAACCGCACAATTGCACATTTGCCTGAACTTGGTTAAAACCTGTGTCTCAGACAAAAAAGGATAAAAGGTGACTACTGTAAAACGCTCAGAAATGGAAACACCTTTTAAACGTATAAATCAGTTTATTACACTATAATAATAATCAGTTTATTGCTGAGAAAACACAATTTCATCACCGAACACTTTACTGGACGTCTGTACAGCTCACAAGTTCTAGAACAACTGTCTGGCTGCCCGCGCGCTACTTCCCGCCGTCTTTAATATTCTCCCCGCCAATTTTAAAACAGAAAACACCAAGTAACGGAAGTTGTCAACCGGAAGTAGCGCTAGCGTTTACAATATTAATTAAATGATTTGAGAATAATAAAATAGCAATTAGATTAAATTAATAATAAAATTATAGGATTAAATCAATAAGAAAATTGTAAGGATAATATTTTAAACCAAGAGTGTATACCTATAGAACTCACAAAAGTTTCTAACACTACGGTTTACTTGGATGGGTGGATGGATGACAACTGCTACCCAGCTTGTGTACCTACTTTATTGGATGGGCCACGAGCTCTGCAACGCATGACATTTGCGACCCTTCCAGCTTAGTTCACTTATGGGCTAGTTACTGTGAGGGCTTGAAAAACCTCCGGGACCTAATGTGTGTGTGCAGTAAAGTGGGAAGCTTGATGAACCCTCGGACAACACTTTTGTGTAGTAGCTAATGAATAAATAAAGACGAAGCATTTTTAACTATAGGTATTTATTTGACTATTAAGACATGCTCACGCTATGAGCTCGGATGCGTCATGCGTCAAAGTATAAAAAAAACTACAAAATCAAATTGAAATATTCTTTCTAGAATATTACAATTCAATGCTGAGTGTTAAGATGAAAATCCCAAAGTTTTCTGGGCAGTTATTTATAAGCTCACATGAAAAAACTGCACACTATTCTGCTCGCGCCTGGGCGTCTTTCAACTTCAGCAATGCCTGGTTTCCTGCAAATATAAGTACTCTCATGAAACTGCATAAGAACAAACAAAGATAAATCCAAGAGCCTGTATGGTGGTGTTCCAGTGCCCTCGAAGAACGTGCTGGCACCCGGCGTATCCTTGATAACTAACGGTTATTAGCGTACTATGTGTGGGGTAGGTCAGAGGACACAGCGTTTTAGTGGCCTGTTTTATTTTGGTAGTTATAGGTTATGTAGATTGGCTCACGTAGATCGAGGTTTCATTTTTCTATATAATTTCTTTTGGGGTGGAATTTTCAAAAAATCTTTCTTAGTGCATACTTATTTTTCTCAAACTCAAACTTAAAACTATTTTATTCAAATAAACCATTTACAGTCACTTTTGAATCGTCAAGGTGTCAGTCTGACAGAAAAATGAAGCTAGGTGCTCGTTCCAAAAAGTAGGTCCCATGGAGAAGAACGTGCAAAGAACAAAGAACCCTCACCCTTCAAAATTTATGTCAGCGGTTAGGTTGCGTTGGACCTACAGACATGGAGAGGCGCGATCTCAGCTGGCCACAAAAGCGATGGCCGAACAAGCTGGATGTATTTCTGCCCAACTGGAAAGTATTGCGAGCGATAGACAGAATAATGCTTTTTCCCAGAAGACAGCCTAACAAAAAAATTACAAATATCTCTTTTTATTAGCCTAGCGAACCGCTCCAGTTTTCTTTACTATAATAATATGCACCCTCTTGGTTCACTCAATCTATTAAAAAAACCGCATCAAAAACCATTGCGTTTTTAGAGATCTTAGCATACATAGGTACAGCGAAAAGTGACTTTGTCATATATACTACATAGTGATACTTCGGTAGAAAAACTTACGACTTGAACCACAGCTAAACGAGTAGCAAGTAGCAACTAATAAGTACTAATTTAAACCTTCACGAGTTGTTACTTTACTTATAAAGTGTGTGACCAAGTTTATGTTGATACTAGTTATCCCACGCGATTTCTTCCGCGTTTCTTCTTAATGCAGCGTCCCCCTGGGATGTAGCGTGATGTTATACAAGGTAATTTAAAAAACTGTGTGACTAATGGCGTTACACAGAATTTCATTCCAATGTTTTTTTTACATTATTTTGACGTTTTTTTTTATCCGTAGGTCTTTTTGTTTAAAACTAGCTATCCCCCGCGGCTGCACCCGCATTTTTGGTTACTTCTCCACTCCCGTAGGCCGTAGCGTGTTGTATATATAATTTATTTAGTTTGTGAACATAGGTTACAATAGGTGTTACAGACAAATGCATTTTGATCTCTACGTCCTACGACTTGATGGTGTATAGCCTATAGCTTTCTTTAATAAATGGGCTATCATCATTCATCTTCCTAGCCTTTTTCCCTACTATGTTGGCGTCGGCTTCCAGCCTAACCGGATTTAGCTGGATACCAGTGTTTTAAGTGGTGCGACTGCCTATCAGACCTTCACAACCCAGTAACTGGGCGACACGATGCCTCTTGGTTAGACTCGTCAGACTTTCTGGCTTACCAGTAACGACTGTCAAAGTTCTACGAATGACAACCGGGACCAACGCTTTACGTGCTTTCCGAGGCACGGGATGTCAGTGACGTCCAATATAAACTTAAGAAAGTATATAATATGAATTGAATAATAAATGGACTATGCAAAACAAAAATATTTTTTTCAATTTGATCTAGTCCTTCTAGATGCGTCAAACAAACTTTAGCTTAACTTGAATCTTGGTTAAAAAAAAAATATAAAAAACTCTCAAGTCTTGGGATTACTACTAACAATTTTTGTTCCATTATTTAATTTATCAAAGCATCGTATGTTGCTGATTTTGTTTGGCCATAACCCAGAATTTAAACCAATAATATAATTTTAATCTCGCGACATGGTTGTCGCAGCGGTTGAACGATGTGTTCCTGCACTATTGGTTGCCGATTCGATTACAGCACGGGATATTTTTAGTAAGTTTTAAATTATAATGGATAGTCTGTAGTTCCATATTTGGGTATTTAGTCAATACATTAGCTAGTACCATGTGGTTAAAGTAAATAAAACATAGTCTATGACGCTTTGCTCTTGTAGTTTCCAGGGAGTCAGCTAGTAAATGATTTTGTACTACTGATTTGAATTGAAACTCAATGCAAATGTTAAATTTTGTCTTGTATTTTTCTATTTTACGTTACAAAAAAACTATACTCAGAGGGCTGTGTCAAATAAATACCTCATTCATGCTCTCTTTATCAACTCGAATTTGGCCAGTTTTCGTCTCTTAAAACAAAATAACTTCACTTTCCAAAAACAATAATAAAATCTCATTTTTTTCCTGTTCACATTACCACAAAATAAGTTCTTTTAAAGAATTTTAACATAGAATTTAACCAAAGCGCCCACGCACTTTACGTTTCATTCATTTCTTAAACGGAGCAGGAGTCAGGTTTAGCAAATTGCTGTTTATTTCACACGCGGCTAGCAATGAAGAACTAAGTTTATAGTCCCGGCTTAGGTCGGACGTAGACGAACGACTTTATTGCACGACAAAACGTTGCCGGAAAAAGTAATATTGTTTGGGGCTGTGGACAAAAATTAGGTCACTTTTGGATTAGGGAAAGGATTTGCTATGCGAATAATCTTACAAATGGGTCGTAAAGATTCTGTGTTAATACTGAATCAGCATATCTACTTACTTTATATTACGTCATAACGTCAAATATAAATATATTTATTTATACTTCATACACTAAAGTGTAAAGGTGGACTAAATACATTGGTGCCGATTCCCTTGGTCACAAACTAGACTAATTTTAATCTTTCGCATCTTTCTTTTTTCATTTTTTAAAGAAAAGGACAGAAGATATAATTTAGTTTAATCCTGTCAAATTAGACAGCGCCTGAAGAAAATTGACGAATATTTAGACGCCATGTTTTTAAAACGCGTCTAAAATATCTATGAAATGTCTAAATTTGACTTATCTAATATTTTATCTACTGTCCTTTTCTTAATTAAATGGAAAGAGAAAGATGCACTTAATTTAAATTTACGTTAGTTTGTTAACAAGAGAATCGGCACCATATTGTCTACGAAATCACCAAGGGCGGCGAACAGATAACAAAACAGGTCGTGCATGGTTAAAATGAAAATTATTAACTGAGAAGAAGAGAGGTGAATATACCATTCCTCCTTTAGTTAGGGGCTTAAAATCGGCGACAACAATTTTGGGTACTTTACATTTTTAACCAATAAATGTAAGTTACTATTTCTAAAAAAAAACTCTTAATTTTAGCGCAAAAAGTGCGGTTTATTTTCAATTTACTGTACATTTCCGTGGTACAGTCCGTTTTTTAGATGCTTTAAATTCAATTAATTAGTAGTTAGTCAAGTGAGTTGATAATTAGTGACGCCATAGGATGATATTTCTATACAGAACATAATTATGGGAGAATCGCGTTTTGACAGCTCATAAAAAGTTCGTCAATTCATAATGGTTTTTTTTTTGGGGAGTGGGAAATCATCAAATGGCTTCTCCCATCTTCTGTGCGGTAGGAGGGCGTGTCAGACTTTTACTGACAAAAACCCGTACATGTTCCTTCGGTTGCCCTTTATGTTCCAAGGTCACGGTAACTAATTATAAACATTCCGCAACCCCACAATTGATAATGGTGTAAAACACCGTATCCAAGGCGACAAAAAGTTGCACGTCTGTATTCCCCTAAGTAAACTGAAACCAGTTTACTTAATACTGATGGATTCAGAGCTATCCAGCTAGTCATTATTTATGGAATGTTTACTTGGTGTTTCTTCATCCTGGAGTGTTTTCTGACTCAGAAAGCTTTGCGATTGTAACAGGAATTAATGGAAGTGGTAATGGACAGTAAAACGCGGGCCTGTGTCTAGTGGTTAGTGGCCCTTACTGCTAAGTCGGAGGTTGTGGGTTCGATTCTCACACAGGACAAACTTTGTGTGAGAGCATGATTATTTTTGTGTTTGGTGTAATTTATCTGTAATATGTATGTACTTATAAATTATATTAGTACAAACAATATAGTTGCGAAAAGGTTAAGATAGAAAAGATAAAGAATTTTGTAGTGTGAGGCAACGTTTAGTACAATCAATAAAAAGTTTTACGTTTTGATTTGATCAACTGAAAAACCAATCGTGCCTCCAATACTAAACCCTTACATCATAATACTTCCTACTCACAAACAATCATTACCACTCGTAAACATTGCACTAACACGACTATCATAAAACACCACAGATAAAATATGTTACAATTATGACTATGCTATTCATACGATACAAGAATTTACATTTAATGATCTACATAGATCTGGGGGCCTACCACAAGCCCTTATAGCAGTATTACTTCGATATTATATTCAGTGGGAAAGAGACGGCGCTAGACAACGTGCCTAACGCTGTCACTTGCACACTCTGGAACTGGAATAAAACAATCTTACCTTAAACGTCATGGTAAGGGGGCTGTTCACAATCATATTTAAACTGCTAATAGAATTCTTGATTTAGCAATGCATCCTTTACGACCTTCCAATCGAAACTACACCTTCAATCTTACTTTTAGGATTCAATTTCAAGTAGTTGTTAGGTTTGCTGTAAATTTAAACCAGGATGAGATTCAAACTGAGATTAAAAACAAGATTATGAACGTACAGTATACGCAATTTTGTATGAATATCAGTGTAAGCTAATATGCTTTTTGCATATGAAATGTATGTGTGTATATAATGTGCCATGGGGATTGCATTAGTAACCAATACGCTTACTAATAATCACTGTATAAAGTTATGTCATGAATAAAGCCTGTGTAACCATACATTTTTTGACGTATAAACCTGTCATAACTTTATGCAGCGATTATTAGTAAGACGCTAAATGATGAAGACATTGGTATTTGAAGCATATCAATTCGGCTTTTTAACCGACTTTAAAAAAAGGAGGAGGTTCTCAATTCGTCTGTATGTTTTTTTTTGTATGTTTGTTACGCGATATCTCCGTCAATTGTTAACGGATTTAGATGGTTCTATTTTTGTTTGATAAGTCATGATTCAGGGGTGGCCCCATATAAATTTTGTGGCGATCGGTTCAGTGCTTCTCGAAAAATTGACCAAGAACAAAAAAAAATTGACGAAATATTCATAGACGATGTGTGCTTTTTCTTCAAGTTTCTATTTTCGTTTTATAAACTATAATTTTTACTATTCAACACTAAAAAGAAATAAATAAAAAAAAAATCGGAAGTCGGTGGCTTCTGTTCTGCCATGCCAGTCAATTTGTGTTGCCACCGACTTCCGAAATTTTAGTTATTTTTGGGTTTTTAGTTTTTGAAGGCGGTTATTATTTTTTTGAAAAAAGTTTTTACAATTTTATTACCTTATTGTGGAATAATAAATATGATTTGGTATTTGTCAAACTGCATTGAGCGAGCGTGGCGATCAATGCGTGCTTTCCTTATATGAGAATAGGCTCTTTTAAGTATAAAAACTTTTCAGTATAATGCTTGGCTTATATTAAAGTATAATAAGATACATTGGAGTTTGCAAGTACTTAATATAAATACAGATAATACCGACCGACATATATAAACGTTGTAATATGTACACATTACAACGTTTATATATGTCGGTCTCGGCAATAAACGACGTCATTCAAATATGAGTTCAACGTCCAATAAACTCCTTATAAATTATCTCTTATAAAATAAACCAAGCTTTACCTCTTTATTTTAAAGTCTAAATAATAAGTCCTATATCCTTCGTATTATCTCTGCACCACCCTAATTGACTGACAGAGAATGCCTTAGGTATTAAGTCCACCAATGTCCATTTGTGCATAAAGATTACCTAATGCCCTTACTAATAATCACTGTGTAAAGTTATGCAATGAATAAAGCCTGTGTAACCATACATTTTTTGACGTATAAACCTGTCTTAACTTTATGCAGCGATTATTAGTAAGGCGCTAAATAAGTAATAGTCTAAAATGTAGACTTTTATTTATTTACTATTTAGACTCTAAATAGTCATGGTAAGGCAAAGGCAACGTATAAGTGATTAAAAGAGAAACCATTAACAGGTTAAATACTTTATTGAATTTTTCGTTAAAACCACCATTATTTGAAGCTACCCGGTTTATCCGGTATTGTTTCGTAGATAGACTTGGAAACTGTTTCAGCTTATCGACTTGCTTTGAGCTTATTCATGAGGACTACGGAGGGTGACTGAGCTGGATAAATAGAACTGTAGCTAGGCAATATTAGGTGTCCAAGACCGGGGTCCCTACTGTATTGGGAATATAATCACTAGATAGTGAAAACTTCCATTACCTATTGATAAAATAGATGGAAGTTTCGACATCCTTTCCCCAACCAACCCTTTCAACCAACCCTTGGTTGAAATCTAAAAAAAACTTAATATACTTTTTTTTGGGGAGTGGGTAATCATCAAATGACTACTGCCGTCCTGGGTGCGGTGGGAGGGCGTGTCAGACTTTTACTGACTAAAACCCTCTTGTGTTTCTTCGGTTGCTCTTTATGTTCCAGGGTCACGGTAACTAGGAGGGAAATCCCCCTCCTCCCGCAAATTGTAAGTTTAACCTTTTAACGACCAAGCGACAGCCGGCTGTCGCGCTGTTATTGTCTGTCTATTGTGTCTCGAATAACGTGTGTTCGAAGTTTTAACGAGATCCAGATTAAAAATCTGACTTCTGACTGGCCCACCTTTAAACCAAACGCTCATGTATACGTATCTTATTAGAAACAGTAATTTAATGTAGCCTACACGTTCTTTCTCCCAGATCAAAGTAAAACTTCACATTTCAGTCCAATTCTAACAAATAAAACTTGCTTCATGTTACGTAAACTACTAAATCTATTTTGAAAGTTCATTCTCTTTGCGAATGGTGCGAAGTTTCCAATAAAAAGTTTTGCTGGAGCACTTTTCAGATCGGTGGCCATTTTGGCTGGAGTTATCTGATGGTTGTACTGTGAGGTCTGAAAAGACCTCCGGGACCTAATGTGTGTGTTTAGTATGTGGGAGGGCTTGAAGAGTCCTCCGGTTAACACTTTTGTATAGTGTAACTATTGAAATATAAACAGGGAGCACTTTTAACTGGATTTATTGTTATATTTTAGACATGCTCACTCCATGAGCCTCGGACGCGACCTGCGTCATCGTATCAAAACAAAAGTACAAAAAGAAATTGAAACATTCTAGAATGTTTCAATTTCATGCTGAGTGTTAAGACAAAACTTTAAAGGTATTTTTCTAGCCAGTTATCTATAGCAGTTACATAAAGACTTCACATGAGCTACGCCCACCCAAATGAATGAAGGGCGCAGCATCGAGACCTTTATTCATAACATCTTAACACTCAGACAAACATCCTAGCTATTTGTCCCTACCTATGGTCGGAAAAAAAAAATGAACTGTCCTTGGAAGGATAACTTAGAGCATGCCAAACGACAATGATATTTTCCAATATGATATCAATTGACAAACTAAATGTGCCATCATGCACTTAATACTAGCCCTACGTTGGCATGTCTAAATTTTAGGGCTACAAAACCGACCAAAAAGTAAGCCCCACAGCCCAGCTAACGTCAAAGACATGGCAAATCCATATCGTCCCAGACGGGGTTACCTATCGACCTAAGCGAATCGAAATACATAATGCGTACAAAATACAAACATAAATAAAAATTCTGTGTCTTTATCTTCGTCAAACTTCAAGAAGTCAGAAGAAGGGAAAGCCAGAGAAATTTTCTATAGCTACATCATGGACCCACTCCGTTTTAATAATTTTTAAAATATGGTCAGTCTGTAACTGAACATCTTGACAACTCTGTGGTTCCCTAATCACTAACTTCACCAGTTGTGTCAACCTGACACACTTTGCGAAGGCTATGCCCCGTAAGCAAAGTTGGCTTCATTAGTGACCAAGTTCTCCCCCCTTTGAAGGTGGAAGCACAAGTTGTCAACAAGAAAAACTTTAGAAGGAAAAGCTATCTTTGGAGTGTTCCCATTATTTATCAAAAACACATATTAAGCCCTTATAATAACAACGTTTTTCTTTTTTCGATGTGTTTCCCTTCCTCCAACACGTAGTGGACATGAAACAAAATTCAAGTTATTAATACATTATGTTCTGCTGTTCGCACTAAAATAATGTGGTGATATGAAATTGCCCTAATAACTAAACAACAATCATTATACTAACACATATTTTCTAATGAAATTATCAAATAACTATACCTATTAGTAATTAACTACTCTAACATAAACAAGCTATCTGAAGTTATAATGAAATTTCCCTATACTGTATTTACATCTTTTATATACATTTTTTTTTACACTCTTGTGTAATAAGGTTTCAACCTATTTATGTGCACAATATCTCTAAACCTTCTATTATTAATTTTTTTTATTACATAATTTACATCAGATATCCGTCTAACTATTCGATACGGACCTTTATATAATCTACACAATTTTAAACTTCTATTGGATATTCTCCTAAGTGTATAAACCATGACTAATTGGTTAGGCTCAAAATTTCTTATTTTAGCTTTTGCGTCATATCTTAATTTTTGTTTTTCTTGTGCCTTTTTTATGTTAATTATGGCACGCCGCGATAACGAACTCTGTATGTTTAATCTCCCTACATAATCCGTTACCTGGTTACGACTGTCAATATTAACGACCATATCAGTTCTAAAAGTGGGTTCTCTAGCGTACATTAACATGTGTGGTGATACTCTAGTGCTAGATTGTTTACTGGTATTATAAGCGTAAGAAACTAATGGGATGTAACTACACCAATTTCTCTGATCATCAGAAACATACATAGACAGCATTTGAGTTAAAGTTCTATTGAACCTTTCAACTAATCCATTGGTTTCTGGATGAAAGGCTGTGGTGAAACGTGACTTCGCTCCAAAATATTTCACAGTTTCTTTGACTAGCCGAGATGTAAAAACAGAACCTCTATCCGATACTACTTCCTTTACACCACCATACCGACAAAATATTTCTTCTATCAAAAACTCGCTAATCTTTTGCGCTGTTGCTCTGGGAACTGCCTTGCATATCGCATATCTTGTCGCATATTCTACACTAACAATTATATATCTATTACCATTTAAAGACTTTCTAAACGGCCCTAAAATATCAATTCCTACCTTTTCCAATAATTGATTCACTTCTATCGGATGCAACGGAGCTACTTGGCTAGCCCTCTTTTTTTCCTGACAGGGACCGCAGCTTTTTACATATTTCTCTATCTCCTTCTCGGCATCTTTAAAGAAATATCCAGCTCTAAATTTGGCAAGTGTTTTCGCTAAGCCCAAATGACCTCCAGACCACGGGTCATCATGTAACTCTTGTAAAATCTCCTCCAATAAACGTTTTGGAACCACAACTAATTCTCGACAATTTTCTGACCTTCTCGCCTTTTTACACAGGATGCCATCCACGACACTGAAACCTTTATATGTACCTGTCCTATTAGCTGCTATTCTATCTAGTATTTCCCTACAAAAAGCATCTGCTAATTGTTCACATCTCATATTTACAACTTCTATCTTATACAGCTGCAAACCATCGTCTTCATCTATCATTGTCCTTCGATCTTCCGTCTCCAAACTTAATGGGTTTCTACTTAGAAAATCAGCTATTACATTCTCCTTGCCTGCACAATGGACAATGTCAAATTCATACGCTTGGATACAAAGCGCCCACCTAGCTAACCTTCCATTCATGTCCTTCCTATTCCTTAACCAACACAACGCCTTGTGATCGGTGACAACCTGAAACTTCAAACCCCACAAAAAATGCTTAAAATAGTTCAAGGCCCAAACCACAGCTAGACATTCTTTCTCTGTAGTCGAGTATTTCTTCTCACCATCGCTGAGTTTTCTTGATGCATATGCTATCGGAAACATAACGTCAAAACCCTGCATGAGACAACAACCTAATGCTTCATCACTAGCATCTACATATAAACGAGTTAATACACTTTGATCGTTTGAATAAAAATGCAAAATAGGTGGGTTACTTATATACTGTATTATCTTATCGAATGCTTCCTGATGCTTCTGTGACCAGACAAATTTAGTACCTTTCCTCAATAACTTCGTTAGTGGCAAGGCAATTAAAGCAAAGTTATCAATGAATTTTCGGTAATAAGAAAACAAACCTTGGATTGATTTTACTTGTTTTGTGTTTGATGGTGGTTTTAATGATTTCAAAGATAATATTTTTTTATTATCGGGTTTTACGCCGTCTCCTGAAATTTCATGGCCTAATACGGATATCTTTCTATAACCAAAGCTACATTTACTAGGTTTCAATGTAAGGTTTGCTTTCTTAATTCTTTCTAACACTTCTTTTAGTGCTATGGTGAATTCAGAGAAAGTTTTACCCCAAATTAATATATTATCAACATAACAAATAGCGTTTTTATATTTAATGCCGGCTAATACTTTATCCATCGTCCTTTGAAAAACAGCTTGGCTTGTTTTAAGCCCAAAAGGTAACACATTAAACTCATATAATCCTGACGATGTAACAAACGCAGTTTTGTGTTTGTCCCTTTCACACAAACGATGTTGCCAATAACCTGAATTTAAGTCTAAGTCTGCAAAATATTGCGCGCCTGATAAATAGATCATTATATCTTCAATGATAGGCAATGGATAACTGTCTGTGATAACTTTTTTATTAAGATTCCTATAGTCTACACAAAATCTCCAAGATTGATCAGGTTTTTGAACTAAGACGACTGGAGATGCATAGGCACTCCTAGATTCGCGAATGACTCCATTGTCTAACATTTCCTTTACTTGAGTATTAATAATTTCAAGTTGTTTCGGTGAAACTTTGTAAGGTGGTCGATGGACCGGTATATCATCTGTTGTTTTAATTTCAATTTCGACTAAATTACAATTTCCTAATTCTGAATTATTAAACGCAAAAACGTCCCTATATGAGGAAAGAATGTCTATGATTGACATTCTGTCATTGTCATTTAATTCGCAATTGACATTCAGTTGACTTATTTTCTCTATGTTACTAGACATTGGACAAAAAAAGTTTTCCTCATTTTCTTGCATTTTTTTTACAAAATAAAGGTAATCCATCTTTGAAATGGAATTCAAATTTTTTTCTTCCGCTGGCACAAAATTACTTTTGACTTCTTTTTTAATATTGTCGTCATGGTAATCTTGACATATTGTTTGTGACAATGACGCATCATCTTGTTCATCATTTTTACAAAAAAACGAACGAAATCGTCCTAACAATACGATACAATTATTATGAAAATCAATTAATGCACCATATTTACAAAAAAAGTCTTGACCGAGTATCAATTTTTGGTTTATATTTTTGATCACCACAAAATTGATAGCAAATACACACGAGTCAATCATAAAGTTAATCTTCGTTTCTCCACGAACTTCCAGACACGTATTCGAAATAGATTTCACAAAACGTTTTACATTATCACAAGTATGTACAAGACCCAGCTCACGAGAAAACTGCTCTGATATACACGAAATTGATGCTCCAGTGTCTATCAGTGCCTTATAATTTTTTCCAGCGATAGCAATTTTAATAAAAGGAATGAACTGACCGTTAATATTATTTTCTGCGGGGAGTTGAATATTTTCGGACACAGCTAGCAACTCCCTTTCTCCATCTACTGTCTGTGCCCTCGCACGTTTGGGTGACTCGTCGACTGCACTCCCCTCGTGCTGGGGACATTTTGATTACGATTACTTCTGCTCTGGTAATGGGATCTAGGACGGAAATTATACCTTGGCGTATGAAACGTCTCGGTCTCCGCCTGGTCACCACCCGAACGTTGTGGGGTAACAACTTGCGATGGAGCAGGGCTCATCGGTAAGGGTGAGTTTGGGCGTATTTGTTGTTCGAAACGAACCCTGTTTCGCGGTAACTCTATTGGTAAATTTATTTGCTGAAACTGAGAAACTTCGAATATATCTTTGATTTGATCGATTGTTTCTTTCAGCTCATTCTTTGATGAATATAATCTAGTTGCTAATTTATATTTATACTTGGGAGTCACGCCTTTTAAAAACGTTCGAATAAAAATTTTATCATCCCTAATGTTAGCTTTTCTACCAATTTCTCCCAGTCTATGGAAAAAACTTGTCACATCTTCATCTCTTCCTTGACGTGAATTATAAAATTTTTCCACAAAATCTACATGTGATCCGAATTCCTTCTGGATCAATTCGCAAAGCGACTTAAATTCAATTTCGTCATTGTAAATGTATTTGAAAAAAGCTAAGGCGGGACCTTGCAAATAAGCCCCTAGTATAAGTGCTAAATCTTTCTCCGCCCAGTTCTTGATTGCTGCTATTTGGCGGAATTGTACTAAAAAATCTTCGAAGGATACATTATCTATTCCCGAAAATAAATTTATGTTAGACATTTTTATATTTTTGTAATGTTTGACCACTTAACTTAATGAATCTTCACTGATTCTCCCTTCACCTCTATTTTTCGTCTCAGATCTTCTTGTAATGAACACACTGCTCAGTGGGAAGTCTCTCTTCCTCGTTTGTTTTATTCCTCAAGTTTTTGGTGCTCCTGCTATTTCCACACACACGCCAATCTAGAACATAAGAAAAATATCCGCAGCGGCAACGGCGGCGCCTCCACCAAATGTGAGGTCTGAAAAGACCTCCGGGACCTAATGTGTGTGTTTAGTATGTGGGAGGGCTTGAAGAGTCCTCCGGTTAACACTTTTGTATAGTGTAACTATTGAAATATAAACAGGGAGCACTTTTAACTGGATTTATTGTTATATTTTAGACATGCTCACTCCATGAGCCTCGGACGCGACCTGCGTCATCGTATCAAAACAAAAGTACAAAAAGAAATTGAAACATTCTAGAATGTTTCAATTTCATGCTGAGTGTTAAGACAAAACTTTAAAGGTATTTTTCTAGCCAGTTATCTATAGCAGTTACATAAAGACTTCACAGTACCTAGACTGGCTTAGCAGGTACGGCTGCTGAATTACGCCCGCTGCGGTCGAAACGGGAATTTTATTGTTACCTAGCTTTCGCCCGCGACTTCGATCGCGTAAGAAAGAGACAAAAAATACCCTATGTTACTCTCCATCCCTTCAACTATCTCCACTTAAAAAATCACGTCAATTTGTCGCTCCGTTTTGCCGTGAAAGAAAGACAAACAAACAGACAGACAGACACACTTTCCCATTTATAATATTAGTATTAGTATGGATAATATTTTTCAGTGGTGTTTTAGGAAATAGCTAAGTTTGTACAAGAATACATTGTCTATATACAAAATAAAGTTTAACAAAACCTGATTAATTAATTTTGACAGTGGTGGCAATTCTCTTATTCACAAACTAACGTAGATTTAAGTTAAGTGCATCTCTCTCTTTCCATTTCATTAAGAAGAGCACACGCGATAAAAAACATGGCGACTAAATATACGCAAATTTTCTTCAGGCGCTGTCTAATTTGACAGCATTAAACTAAAATGTATCTTCTATCCTTTTCTTTAAGAAATGGCAAGATAAAAATGCAGCACCTCTAGATGCCGGAAGAACCAAATGTGGTTCCTACGGATAATTCGGTTGAGACCCGAGGAACCATATATGGTTCCTCGCGTACCACCCACTTTCAACCTTATTTAATTACGAAATATTGCTCTGAATCGTTTGAAAAAATTTACCCATACAGCCAATAAATAGTCGAGTCAATCGATACCAAAAACTTACTAAAACAAACTGGACAACACTATGAAATAAATTATTGTCGATGACACATTCAAGCGAAAAATAATCTGTGCGGGCCGGTGTAGTACGTGTCAAACAAAAATTATTTATTTGTGTTATGTGGCGTAAAACTTTGGTAAGTAAATATTTTCTATACTATAAGTGTACAAAGCAAGTTTGTAGATAATCATTTGCTTGAAATAATATCACAAAATTATTATTTCGGCCAACAAAATATTTCTAACCTCAACCGCCATTGAACGAACATTGAAAATTTGATTTTGCCTCTTATACAACGATATTATGGTCTTGGAAACATTATAAGCAACGTAAAATAAAGTGATAATACATTATTTCATGTATTCAATGCGTACTATTCATATTTATTTATATTTCAAGCATTTGCAAAGTTTGTTTACAAAGTCGTGCATTGAACTTCGATGTCAATTCCGTGTATATGAATTTTGAATTGGAATCTTATAAGAATCCTCTTATAAGACTCCATAAAATATTCTAATTAGATTACTTGTATATTCGTTATATTAGTTCTAAAGTTTCGTGATTGAAAATTGATTCAGTAGTTTTATCAAAAATAAATAATATACGTCAACAAGTCTAGTTGCGGCGAGATCTCTCTTATCTATAGGATATTTATAATTCCAAAGTAGTCATACAAGAGTTGTTTATATTGTAATACATAGTCTTGTTCTTCAGGAACACGACACTGTTTACCGTTTAAGATATGAGTCAATAGAACTCGAGTGATAAGCGTTTTTGTGAGCGCAGGTACTTGACGCGCGCGATGACGTAATCGTGTCGTAATCGGGCGGCGTGACGTGTAAGTAGGCCGCGGACTCGAGAGGATTTAGTTAAATTTGTGAACAAGAGAATCAGCACCAAAGAAAAGCTTTCTCTTAACAAACATGTAAAATTAGTTATCGTTCGAAACATCTATCAAAGTTATTAATAACTAGCTTTTGCCCGCGACTTCATCCCCGTGGAATAGTAGTTCCCGTTCCCGAAAATTATGAAAACTATCATATGTCTTTTCTCGGGTCCCAGACTATATCTGTACCAAAATTCATAATTCATTTATATCGGTTCGGTGGTTTAGGCGTGAAGACAGACAGACAGAGTTACTTTCGCATTTATAATATTAGTACAAATAATGAAATTCCTGTTTCAACCGCATCGGCCGAAACTCAGCGGCCGAAACGCCTGCTAAGCCCTTGGACTAGCCTAGATCAATTCGATTGCTGTCTTGCGTGTTGAAATCTTAAATAGGGTTGATTAAAAAGAGGAATTGTTTTATCTGTATTAGGCCATTTAAAAAGCACATTGATTAAAAGTAAAAAAGTTGAATATAGTCGTCCATTTTTAAATGTACTTTTATATAGAGACAAATAATTTTCCCGAAAAAACTTTGTTTAAATAAATTACTGACTTACAATGAAGTTTGTGACACGAAAAAGTACTTATCATTTTTAAATAACACACAAATTGGGTTATTAAAAGTATTAATTCTACACAGAGTCAATAGACGAAAAAAAAACCCGTTTCTTTTTCTTGAGGAAAAATGATTGTCATGAAAATAATTTGTTATGATTATTGTAAATTATACTGTTGAACTATATTTAAATGTAATTGACGTTCCAAAGTGCCTTTATGATCCAATGAAAATAAATAATTTGGCTTTGACTTTGAGTTCAGTATCGTTAACAGCAATCATAAAAAAATATTAAACCTAAATACTTAACTAAAATTCTATCATTCAACTTACTTTTCAAAATAAACCCGACACTTGAAAATTATTAAAGGCAACAAAATCCCAACTTCTCTGCTTTCTACCAAAAGAATATATATTAATATTTATTCTTCATCCAAAAGCGCAGCATCAGATACAGAATGCTGTTCACAGCTCACATCTGCATCGGAGACGTACAGTCGCGACCAACAATGTTATAAAGTTATCTAGTTCAATAAAATAGCGGTTTTGGTGAAATTACGGTGTAGGATTTTATTATATTTGTACATACCAGGTCACTCAGAAAGTTTTGAGAAAAAACGTTTTTATGTATAAGACACTGGCCATTTATAATTATTTTGAATAATTTGGTTATTTAAAAGTAAAAATAGCATTGTTCGAATTTTGAATTTTCCTCCACATTTTTTTGAGAGCCAAATTAGATTAACGTGTCTCTTCTAAAAAAAGATCTGCACTGCGAACATTTTCGTGCGATGATTTTCTACGACTTTAAATGTGGCTTAAAATCTGATGAGTCATTTGACGGACTTCAAATTGCTTTTATGGGTGGAAGACTTTCAAAAGCTACCGTCAACCACAAGAACAGCGAGTTTAAGTGCGGTCGCTTTACTTTGGGAGATAAACAAAGGAGTGGTCGTCCTAACACGGCAGTCACGGAAGAAAGTGTGCTGGCATTAAAAAAAATATTCAAGAAAACAAGCTAATTTCTGACTAAGAGATTCAGCAGACCCTGCAGATTGAATCAGGAAGCTTTTACCAGATTTTACACGAGCATCTTCCAATGAGGGGATAGTGTGCCACTGGGTGCCGCAAAACTTCACCAAAGCTCAGAAGCAGGCCAGTGTAGATTGGTGCCGTGATATGATTAAAAAATTTGAAGCAGGTTCGTCTTGGCGCGTTAACGACATTGTGACAGATGACAAATCCTGGATTTATCAATACGATCCAGAAAAAAAGTGTCAGTCGACAGTTAGGCTGTTTCAAAACGAACCAACGCCTAGGAAAGTGAAGCGATCGAGAAGCACTGGCAAACTTTTGATCGCTAGTTTCTTCACTTTCACGGGGTATCTGAATGCGATTTCATTACAAGACCAAAGCAGCATCAAAAACGAATGATATACCACAAAATGCTTGCTAGAAGTTTTATCTGCAATGAGCAACAAGCGACCGAACACCGGGCTCCGCGGGGTTCTGTTTCACCATGAAAACACGCCCGCGCACCCAGCGCTCAAAACGTGGATCTTCCTGGACACCACAGAGGTTGAAGTCTTCGAGCACCCTCCTTACAATCCTGATCTGGCACCGTGTGACTTCTTATTATTCCCTAAAATAAAAAATCTTCTGAAAGGGATACAGTTTTCATCGCTGGAAAACGCGTGAGCAGCCTTCGAGAAGACCGTGAAAGAGGTGTCTGCGTCGGACTGGAAAAAATGTGATAAAAATTGGTTTAGACGCACGAAACTTTGTATAGAGGCTACTGAAGAGTTCTTTGAAAAGATTCAGCTAAAATATTTTTATCTATAGAAGATAGTTTTTTAGTTTCTCAAAACTTTCTGAGTGTCCCACGTATAAAATGATAAACTGACTGATTGATTGATTGACTGTTCATGGTTTTATGACACAGCCCAAGCCGTTGGTCTAGAGACATGAAACTTGGAGGTCGTGTTCGTTGTGAATAATAGGTAACTAACCACTAAAAATTATTACACTTATCCTTCTATTCCTAAAATAATAAAAAAGAGAGCACTAATGTGATAAAGTTTTATGTAATGACAATTAAACCAGTCGTGGACAATTCTATCATATCAAAAATGAATTGGAAGAGCAAGTCAAAGCTGTTCTGATATCGGGACAACATTTTTTCAATGGTGCTTAGTATTAGAATTTCATAGTATAATATATACTGTACTCTTTGGTACTGCACTGAAAAACTTACCATTACAATCATGATTGAAAAAAGTTACACTGCGATTTCACCTGTATCATTCTGGATCATTTTAAAATATTATTATAACTCACATGAGCCGCCACACGCAGTGCCTCACCTTAGCTGTAGAATCTTAACACTATAAATTTGTGATTTTTGTAAGTATTATATTAAAAACAATATAAATAAGTAATTTATAAAGGTTTTTTAAATTTGCTAAAGTAAATATTGTTCGTTTATTTGTCGCGTGTAGGGTAGCTAAAATACTCGGTGTTGTTGGTGTGTCTAAACCGTTTAACGGATGTCAACATATTGAGGTGTATATTAGTTTTAAAAAAAAGAAAACTTAAAAAAACCAACTGCAATTTCGGAAGTTGGTGGCTATTTACCGAATCATAAAAAAAGCCACCGACTTCCTACACTGCAATTGTGTCGTTTTATTATTTAATTATTATTTTATTCACCGAAAAATATTGAACAGAAGTGGGAATCCCCACTGGTGTGAATTTGTCGGTGAGAATTTCTGGACGAAACCGTTCGCGACTGTACTGTACCTAACCCTGTACTAGCTTTGCACACGATCTGAATTTTAACCAGCTGGGGCGGTATCGGTACTTCATTTTGGATCATGTGTTCCTTCGTGAAATTGCAACTTAGTACGTTGTTGGAATTCAGCTCGAAAATACGCCCTTTGACTATCTTAATCAAAAGACAAATTTTGAGCTCATTTCTTTCTTATTATTAATTTCATCATCTTCCTAACCTCTGTCTAAATATTTTACGGTTGCCTTCAAAGGACTAACATTATTATTTTCATTTTTTTATTATTTACTAGCTGTTGCCCGCGAATTCATCCGCGTGGAATAATAGTTCAAGTTCCCGGGGGATTTCCGGGATGAAAACTATCCTATGTCCTTTCTCGGGTCCCAGATTATATCTGTACCAAATTTCATTCAAATCGGTTCAGTGGTTTAGGCGTGAAGAAGAGACAGACAGACAGAAAGACAGACAGAGTTACTTTCGCATGTATAATATTAGTACGGATTTTTACTTATGAGCGCGTTTCTTTGAACGATTTTGGTCACTTTTTTACTGTACGAAAGCTGAATAGAAGCAAAAAGCTAAACGGACCCGCATCTTCAAATAAAATTATTGTTTTTTACGTGCATAAGCCAAATGAAGCTGAATAAATAAATGTCCGTTGATAAGTGGCATTTCTCATTCTTACGACGCTGAACGCGCCTGATAAAAGACGAACTGTATAAATGTGACAAAAAATTGTCGGTAGTAGTGAAAAGTGTGCGTAGTCCTTTAGGGAAGGTTCATATCTGACTGAACATGCGTCGCATATTATCGGTCGCGTAACGCCAGAAAAGACAAATGTATAGAAAAACACTGACCGTTCACACTCAACCGATGATACGACGATGCAAATAGACGCGATCAGTGATACGCTCGACGCATTTTACCTCAAATACGACTGCTGCTGCAGTCCGATTCTTTCTTGGTTTGGCTTTTGACTGACCGCTTATTGTGCAGTAACATTATTATGCACCATTCTCACGATTGGGTTACCATTTAATTATTTGCTTCAAGTCGATTTTCTCAAGTTCTCTATCATCTACATTCACGCGAACGTCATGGTAAAAAGCAAACAAAATCCGTACTAATATTATAAATGCGATAGTAACTCTGTCTGTCTGTCTCTTCTTCACGTCTAAACCGCTTAACCGATTTGAATGAAATTTGATACAGGTATAGTCTGGGACCCTAGAAAGGACATAGGATAGTTTTCATCCCGGAAATCCCTCGGAAATGGGAAGTATTATTCGGCAAAAGCTAGTTCTAAATAAAACAACAAAATCTTTAAAAAATGTATAATAATACTCTTACATCTCTTTTTGTATCTAAATACAATATTTACAAGCTTAATCACTTAATTAATTAAAATAATTATAATAACCTCACGAACTATCCCAATTTTGTCACTGATCGACGCCGTCAGTGGTGACCCATTTTCTATGGGTGGCAGTGTAAAGGCAGTGTGGTTGTCGAGTATTTCGTTAAAAGTTTAAAAAGCTTCAGTTTGCTACTTAAAGTTATAATTATGATACGGTCCCAAAGATACATGATTTTTTAGTATGATGGCAAGCTCCGATGTCCTAGCCATCTAAGTGTCCCAGCGCCGTCTAAAGACATCTGCAATCCCAGAGGACTCGATAATGCTATGCCATCCCAGAGACAAAGATTATGTCTCTTGTTTTTGTAAGTGTTTAATTCTGGTGTGTTTTAGTATAAAATGTACTTCTCAAAACAAAGATATATTTTATAAGAAAGTATTAAACATTATTTTTATTTTGTGTCTTTCTCAAAGTATAATTTATTATTTTTGTAAGGAGTAAAGGTGGGTTTTGTTAAATATTTTTTTTTATTAAAATACTTTTCGATATGAAAAGTATCTCAATTTTGGCAAATCACTAGCAAATCTAAAAGGCCGAGTATCGTTAATATAGAAATAGATTGTAATTATGTACCTTTGGGAGAGTAAATTACTTAAAATCTAAGAAATATAATTTAACAATAGATACAGCTAAGAAGTTTCAATAATAATGTTAAAGAAATTTACATCAGTTTATCACACAATTCCTTTCATCCACTATCCATGAAGCCAACTAACGCCAATAAATAATGAAATACATAAGTAACTAAAATATTGGTGGTCTTCCATGTTTTTTTGAAGTTAGATTATCATTCTACGAAGATTTTAGTAACTTGTCTCCTGGTGTTTTTCCTGATTAACTAAATTCTTCTTAGAATGTTCTAACTGTTAGTGTTTTGTCAAATTTTATTGTATTATTATTTTTAGGTTCACTTTCTGTGGTTCGCAAAAGGTATTCAATAGTTTCTCTGATAATTTCAAACGATGACGATTTATCATGACCACTTTCTCATAATTATTTTGTTTTCAACCAAAGTCACAGTGGCACATTCTTAAATGGCGCATATACCTTCTTAAATAAACTCCAATTTCAATATAAAAATATAAAAATACAATCTTACACACCTTTGAAGTTTGCAGACGTTCAAGAAGATTTACAGAAAATATCAATACATCATCTAGATAAAACTAATTTTGAACACTATGTATTTATAATTATTGCGATTTACATAGCTACGACAGGACCTAAAAACACCGAATAATACCTAACAAATGATTTTAAAATGTTATTTTTTAAGCAAACGTGGATTTAACAGTTTACAGTTGTTTATGTCTAATTGGTTATAAGCTTATCTATCGTCTCGCGGCGGGAGCTTGCGTGTGATGAGTGCATCCTTCTACATTTTCTGGCCAATCACAAACATTTTCGTTGTAGTTGAAGACCAGGTTTTGTGGACAAGGCATGTGATGTTTTCTTTCTCCTTCGCACATGTAGTACATGGTGCAGTCAGCTTTGTCAGGATGGTAAGATATGTGACCGTCTTCTTCTTCACAGATTACTTCGTTAGCTGTAAATGATAATTGATTAATTAGAACTTTATCTAATGAATTTTATTTAGAGTTATAATCTTGGTTTATTTTCTGTCGTTTATTCTTTTGTTTCAATTTTATATTGATTACCTGCTTTGATCTGTTAATTGACAACTAGCATGACCGGACTGAAATATTTAAATTTGTTTGTACGGGAGATTTAAAACGGAATAAAAAATATAATAAAGAAATACTGATTCCCAGGATCGATGCCTTAGGACTAGTTAGGACAGACCAGAATAACTCAAAATCATAAACTACCAAAAAACAGAATACTCACGATCTTTAGTAGTGTAATGTCCATTAGGGCTAGACGATTCGTAAGGACCATCGTATTCCAATCTGACTTTGTAGTCTCCAAGTTCCTGCTTCATGGCTGTGATCAGAGGATATTTTCCAGTACCACAGGATCCTCTGAAGTCATCCATGTCCACGGACCACACCATGATACCACCGAAACCTTCTTCCTTCAACCAGGCCATCTGAATTATAGGAGAATGTTTTGTTAGAAGTTTTGAAAACATTGATGGTTGAAACCGTGTCTTATTTATTTAATACTGGCTGAGTTCTTAAGTTTTTTTGGCCAATTTTCATGAAAATGTTCAATCTAATTTGGATTTAATGGTTTGGGCCAAATGTAAACCCTAGGTTAAAAGTTAAAGGTTGAGTCAAGTTAGGAGTTAACTTTCCAAAAAATACTTCTTAGTGCACCTATGTTTTCGTTCTTCAGCAGTAGTTTTAGCTGCGCATTGATTACCAAAAAGTCTGTCTCTTAATACAAGAGATTTTCAAAAACTAGACACCTTTTTTTGAAAAACGATACTCTTCACAAGTTCTTACCTTGGTCTTCAACGACCTCTCATCATCGAAGCCCACCCACTGGTCATCTCTGTACGCGAAGGGCACCATCTGTTCGTTGTCCCAGACCAGAGTGGTGTTGTCTTCACGAAGGAACTCGCAGATTTCATAGTAGGACATGAAACCAGCCTCGTTGGTGAAGCGTCCGGCGGCACCTGATGCAATTAAAAAGATTGTTAGGATATCTTGATTAGATATGTCGCCCGCCTCTCGCGTAAGAGGTTGTCCAGGCAAAGTACCAATGTGACTTTTTCAACTCATATATACTTTCTAAAGTTTATCTTGGACATCACTGACATCCCGTGCCTTGAAAAGCACGTAAAGCCGTTGGTCCCGGTTGTCATTCGTAGAAGCCAGAAAGTCTGGCCAGTCTAACCAAAGGGTATCGTGTCGCCCAGTTACAGGGTTGTGGAGGTCTAATAGACAGTCGCTTCACGTAAAGCACCGTTTTCCAGCAAAATCCGGTTAGGCTGGAAGCAGACCCCAACATAGTAGAGTAAAGGTTAGGGAGATGATAATGATGATGACTTAATAAACTTACCACCACCAGACGCTGGGGCTCCAATATCAAACTGCGTGTCGTTGATCAAGGTGAAGGATCTGCCATACGTCGGCATACCAATCATAAGCTTCTCCTTAGGAGCACCTTGGCGGACCCATTCTCGAGCAGAGTAATCCTGGAAAACATTTTTGGTCAAGCATCTTTTTTGGCCCTTAGGTCAATAATAATAAAGGTAAAAAGGTGTAGATACGACCTTTTCAAAAACGACACACTAACGCAGACATACTATTACGTCAAAGTAGGATGACATGATTCAAGTATTGCGAGTGGAAAAGAGAGATATAATTTGCAACTATTATAATTTGGTTCAAATCACTACTTTTTAAAGTGCTACATGCTGACTGTACTTCCTATCTACACCTTTTTACTTATAGTATCATTTCCTTAGATATAATAAAAGGACCAACAAAATTAATTAGTTATGTATCTTAACAATTTTAGAAGGTTCGTACAATCCTATACAAATATTTATTTTCATTATAACAGAGTGTGTAATAATTTGTTTATATTAGAATTTCTAATTGGAATATTTTGGATTGGGATGAATTATGTTTTTTAAATAGATTTCGCCCGCTGTTTTGCTCGCGTTAGAAAAAGACAAAAAGTAGCCTATGTCACTTTCCACCCCTTCAACTATCTCCACTTAAAAAATAACATCAATTCGTCGCTCCGTTTTGCCGTGAAAGATTGACAAGCAAACACACACACTTTCCCACATATTATATTAGTATGGAGTGGACAATATAGGTAGGTACGTACCACAGTAAGTTTCTTCTGGTAGCTAGTGGCACTCTCAAGAGGGAAGAGAGGGCTGTTGTGTCCGACCTGGCGCTCCCATTGACCGTGGAAGTCGTAAGTCATCACGTTAATGAAGTCCTGCAAAAGACACAAACATTTACAGTGGGATGTACTATTATCTGTCACGAGATCAAGAGAACAATAAATCTGCTTTAAACTTTCAAACACACGTGAATCGAGACACAATAGAAAGACAATAGCAGCGCGACAGCCGGCTGTTGCAAGGTAGTCGAAAGGTTAAGTTTTAGACGAAAATAAATCATAACTTCATCTATCTGTTCACCAGCTTCTACACATGACCATGTCTGTCTGTAATTTAGGTACACCATAAAACATAACTTCGACAAAAACAGGCAAACGTTCTATAAGCGAAAATAAATAATTGTAATGACCTAATGAGATTACTAAGATTATTTGCAGAGTTAAACTTTTTACAAACAAACAGTTTTATCTATGTAAAGTACATATTAGTATAGATAATTTGTGGTGTCTCAATAAAAGAAGAAAATTACCAACTGTAAAACTTGAATTTGTGACAGTCTTGCCTGCTGCTTCTTCGCAGGCGCCGCGCCATGCTTAACAACTCAAGTATACAATGACGTAGAAATCCAGAAACAAGCTCAGAAGGAATTCCACAAAAAAGAAGATCAACATCTAGGGAGAGACAATATTATTAACAACCTACTTACCAAGTATTTCGAAATCTCAGGCACATCGTAACCCGCAGCGATGGCTTCGAAGGAGGCTGGTACAGCAGCTGACAACAAAAGTCTGGGCTGTCCTGATGTCTTGGCTTCTCCTTCGAATGCAAGACGCAGTTCCTTCAGCAAGGAAACGAAGGCAGCGCGGTCGTCAGCTCCTCTGAAAGTTGCGAAAAATGTTGGTGAGTTTTACTATCAATGGTTTATGTGAATTGGTAGTCATCATCATCTTCCTAGCCTTTTCCTAACTATGTTGGGTTTGGCTTTCAGCCTGACTGAATTCTACTGGATACCGGTGTTGTTTATCAAGCAACTATCAGACCTATACGACCCAGTTACTGGGCGACACGATCCCTCACGGTTAAACTGTTCAGGTTTATTGACTTTTGACTACTCGTATCTACGGTCAAAGTTCCACGAATGACAACCGCAATAATATAAAAAGGCACTTAGTTCAAATGATAATTTAGCTATGAGATTGCGATATTCTATCATAGATCAAACATTGACACACATATTGACAAACATTTGCCAAACAACCTTGACCAAAACAAACAATTTCATAATTTGTTCTTAATTTCCTTAAATTTTTGACGAAACCTACGGTAATGTGGCAGCTTAGTATAATGGTGTGTTACGTGGGTATTACAAACTATACGCTAGACTTATTACAATAAGGTTCCTTGTAGCACATCGAATATGCTAATATTTTGCCCAAATACGCCCAGTTCAAAATCACTATATAAAAGAATAGGTTAATGAAGCATCGTCAGACGGAATACAATACTTGTGTTTCTATTAATGCAACATTTGTACTTAAGTGTGAAGTAAAATTAAGGAACCATTTTGGAAAAGCAAACAAAGTTAAATCGTTTTAAAAACCTATTATATAAAAGCTAAAGCATACTTATGCATTACTTATAAATAATTGGAATTTAAAACTCTAAACATCTTGCTAATAGTTTAGTAATTGACGAATAATTGCTTAGCATTCTCCGGATTTATAGTTTACCGCAACTTTGGTGGTTCTAAAGTGGAAAGTTATCTCTTGGCAACGTACTATCAGGATGAAAAGTCTTATATCCAAATCCAGGTCACGAACCGAGTGCCAAAGTTCATTCTAAACTGTTCAGCCGTTAAGGCGTGTTTGATTAACAAACGCCTTTCGTGTTTAATTAATTTATTGCTTATGTAAGGTTATCTGCCATAATATAATTATTTAAAATGGCAAAGTGACCGATCGATTGTTGAAATATCAACTTCTTCTTCTTCCTGCTCTTATCCCATTTTCTTGGGGTCGGCGCAACATGTCTTTTCCTTTCATACCAACCCTTCGCCCGTCATACTATCACTTACTCATTTCTCCTTCATATCATTCTTTACACATTCCATCCATTTTTTCTTCGGTCTTACTCTCCTCTTCCAACCCACCACATTCATACTCATAACTGCCTAACTATATGCGTCTCATCCTTCCTCTTCACATGAAATATCAACGCAAAGCCCAAACCGTTGGTCCTCGAGACATGAAACTTGCAAGGTGCATTTTATGCAAAGAGTAGGCAATATGAAAGAATTTTTGGAAATTCGACCCCTAATGGGATCAATCAGTGGATGGAAGTTTGACATCCACGCGAACTAAGTAGCGGGCAAAAGCAAGTTAAATTTATTATCTTTTCTTACCTAGGATATTCCCAGTCCACATCCAATCCGTTAAACTGGTAGTCTCTGAGGAATTCGATGGCTTCGTACACGAACTGGTTCATACGGAAAACGTTGGAAGTCAGCTCTTTGAAGGGGGTGGAACCGAAGGCCCAGCCACCGATGGCGAGAAGGATCTGATGGTAGAAACACGTAACTTGAATAATACTAAACTTGAAGCTGGAGATCGGATCTAGGGAAAAGATAGTCCAAGTTGCAGAGTTATTGCAGTTTAATCTTTTATAATAGTTATGAAAGATAATTTATAATATTAAGAATATTATAAATAGGTAAATATGACATACAATAGTTAAAGCTTCAAAGTTACTAAGTATTTAGAGTAAAAAAATAATAGGAATTACTCGAATAAAATTTAAATAGAAAGAGAACGGCAGACAGGAGAAACAACGAAGAAAGCGGTAATAATACTAGCAATGCAAAGCAAATTACAGCTGACTGACCATTATAAAGACATTAGAATTAAGATAAAACTAATACACTGAACAATCACCAACACAATTTTGATTGGCTAACCTACCAACTTATTTGGCAAACATATTTGACAGCTTTGATAGGAACTAGAGCATTAAGGCAGGTAGGAACAGTGATTACAGGTGGCACAGGTCCACATGCTCTGGATAAAGATAGGTAAGGCCTATGTCCAGCAGTGGTTGCTCACGGGCAGATGATGAGGATTAAAAACATACCTTCAAGTTGGGGTTCTTCTCTCTTAAAGCAACAACTTTGTCGTACATTTCAGCGTCCTTCTCGTCTCCTTCAGCCAATTTGTGGTCCTTGAGGGTAGCGAAGGCATAGATGATGTGAGTGCAGAGAGTGGGGTCTACGTTTTCAGGCAAGAAGCGTCCAGCTGACGGCCTCTTCGACGACCAGGAGGTCAAGTAGCAAAGGATTTGGGGTTCGCGTTCTGTTGAAGAAAATTTATAATTTAAGTATGTTGGTTAAATAAATGTAGGATCATTGTAATTGACAATCCTATCTAACAGATTCATTTTATTGTTACAAAGACGTAAAGATTTGATTTCTTTATTTAAAAGTGGTACTATTCTCTAGCACGAATTCAATTACTACAATATTGTTTCACGATAAAACGTCGTGACATTGCCGAGTGTCATCGAAAATAATATATTTTTGTAAGATGAATTTACACGCGGCGCCTGTGCTGCGGTAGGCAAAGCGAAGATTGCGGTTTAAACAACACATTTTTGATCAATGTTAGTCCCAAATAGACTAATGGAAGTATAACAGACAGGCCTTTGCTCTACAATAGGAAAATTTTAACAAACAATAAGGTGTATTTAATTTCCACATGATCGAGGTCGCGGGCAGAAGTAGTGTGGCGAAAGTTTTGCTAAAATTATTTACTACGCTTCATGCGAATATCTATTTAAGATGCTAACATTTATTTATTTTCTAATAAGTAATAAACATAGTTTACAAAATAATAAATAACAGTATTGTGAATTTAAATGATCTATAGTCCATTACGAGTAACCTAACTATAATTCGTATTAAAGTGAAATTTATAAATTATTCTATTAGTGTAATGTGATAGTAAAACTTAGTGAATCTCTTTTTCTAAAATATTGTAATAATGTCGTTAAAATCTAACTGATCATAAATTATAAAATTATTTTGAGATCCATCACCACTATTATATTTCAATTTCGTATTCGTTAGAGTTTTTAATAAATGTCTCATCCATCAACCAAACTGATTTCAAGAAAGATTTCTAGCATAAAGTATTCAGTCTTTAATTTGATACGTGGAACTTAATTAAAAAAACAAAGTTTCTAGCTAATATTGTAGAAAAAGAAAAAATACATAAATCTAAGCGTTCAACCATTACATATTCACGAACAAATAAAAAAGCAACTTTAATATTCTCTTCACCAAAAGAAATTGTATCTTAGATTGAAATTTTTTGAACCAACATTTCGTGTTCCAAATAAAAAGTTTCCTTCCACAAGAATACTTAGGAAAGTATAACATAATGCTTTACATTGAAAATATGTTATTTATTACAACTTCCCCACTTGAGAGGCCGTAAAACTCCTACCTACTTGTTAAGACGTCGGTTGGCAATGTCATAAACTTGACGGCATTAAATCACAAACCCCATTTGGGCCACTTTACCAAACGAGCAAGACCTACCTCTACCCTCCCAAATAACCAAAAATGTATCACCAAAGTGTCTGCGAACTCATTTTCACGGATCTTAAGATTCTGGTCGCTGATACCACTTGAACGTGAAAGCACTCGATGTTTCAAACTTTTAGCAACTATGTCACGAATTGTCGACTTTCCTAAGCCATTCTTGGCAACAACAGAGGGCCTAGGAGTGACCCTTGCGGTACTCCATGGAATGTCGAGCTTTTAGTGTCAAATACACTTACTGTTGTTTTTGTTTCATCTGTTACGAGATTTGAACCAAGAATGGCTGCTAATGGAACTTTATAGGCGCGAAGACTTTGTTCGATCTGACCTTAATTTTTTGGGTGTTATTGAATGGTCTTCAGAAGTTATTTGTATCGGTATTACTTGGGGTTTTTCTTGTCTTGGCATAAAGTGTATATTTTATGCCCTGTAGCGTTGCTAACAAGCTCGGCTCTTGGCTTTGAACATCAGAATTGTTCGTAAGTAGTTATAAGTTTTGTGTAACACGTTTTCTTCGGCGAACCCCCACAATTTTGGTTGGGTGACACGAAGCTGGTACTAAAATGTGTACCTTCTACTAAAATTCTTAATATATTACTTGGAAAACTGTCGATACAGGTGCCAAGTGAAGCGTAACAGACTCAAAAATATCTTCCATTTACTTGTCGACATTGTTTATTTTTCCCGATGTTGGAAAATGGAATTTCCTAAACATGTTTACATTGGAGTTTTGCGCTTGACGTGCCCAAAAGAGTTTTGTTAAACGAAATCGTAACTTTGAACGCTTTGAACTTTTTGAAGATAATAGTTGTGTTTTAGGCTTATTTTGCAAGTTGGGAAATGAATTGGAAAATTCCCAAGAACTTGTAAAGTAAAATTTTATATGTACTTAATGAACGTAGTTGAGTTTTTATTAGAGCTTAAATCTCAATTGAGTTGATTATAAACGTAAATAACTATCTTCCTAATCAGTATATAGCACCTATTTAAATCAACGATTGACACAAACAAAAATTATGTAACTCCACACCAATCACAATTTTCGACGTTAGATAAAAACATAATTAAAGAATTTTAGAAAGTTAAACAGTTTAAACTAAAATTATAGATAGCCATTGTGAATTTGGTAAACGACGCCAATTATCAACTTGTTGTGAAAGTGTTATAAGATGTTATTAGGTAAATAAAATTTGATATTTTTGTGACGACAAATTACACAGTATAAGCTGTAGTAGATAATAGTGTATAGGTAGTTCCGGTATTAAAGAATTTTGTAACTATGTTGTTACATAATATTTTGCCGTAATTGAGTACTAAAATTCGGGGGTGCCATAATTACAGGGTTTAGAGACTTTTGACGATGATAGTGGCATAACGTTGACGACATGCTAAACCGACTGGCTCAGCATTTAGCGCAAATATTCGGAACTTCGGAGGAATACGAAAAATATATTAAGATTCCTATTAGATATTGAATAAAAGAAAATAAACTTACTATTCTTGTCAAAAGCAGCGTTATTGTTCTTGATGAGGACAGTCTTGGTTGGTTTCTTAACCCTCTTGATGACTTCAGAGAGGCTAATCTTGATTGGTTCAGGTTTCTCGGGGATTTCGACGAGAGCGTTGGAGGCGACGGAGGCCCAGTCCACGTCTTTGGCGTCCTTACCACGGGAGATGCCGCGGAGTTCCTCTCTGAAATAGATGAATTCCGATGATAATGATGATCTGAGTATGAATGAAATGACTGTAAAGTTAAATGCTCCCATGGCGCAAAAGAGGTTTAATGTATACAACAAGGTTACAACAGGCATACAATAGGGCATGCTTATGTAAAACAATGTAGTAAATAATGTTGTTGATGAATGAAATTGGGTCGGATAGGTTATTTAAGACTAACTTTCTCCCGCTGCTTCGCCCGCATTAACGTCGATACTTTTACTACTGACTGTCTGATTGTTGATACATCAACACAAAGTCAAAACCGCTGGTCTTAGGGACATGAAACTCACTTGGTGTGTTATTTGTTAAGGGTATCCACTATAAAATGATTTTTAGAAATTCTAAATAAAATAGAGAATGGAAATATCGATATTCCCGCGGGTGAAAGCTAAAAATGAATGATGATTACCTCATAGCTCCAATCAGAGGGTACTTAACGTCACCGCCGCACACGCTTCCACTGAAATCATCCATGTCTACGGTCCAGACCATAGCACCGCCGAAACCATTGTCCTTGATCCATCTGCAGACAAAGTTGATGTTACAATCATTTTTTATTACGGCATAGAGAAGAAAAGAGAGTTAGAGAGACAGAGAAAAAAAATCAGGATATCAGGTCTACACTCTCTGAATAAAGGCGGAAACAGATTATTGAAACGCGACGAGACCCAAAGCAACGCGATGCATTCCCATTGGCTAAACGTCTTAAGATAGCATTACTAGGTGAAAGTGTGTTACTGCCTTAATACTTACATGTGTTTTTTTTCTGTCGGGCTTTATAATGTAACTAACAGACATGTTAAGAAAGTAAAAAGTACGGTTGTCGTTGTTTAAATTCAGATGTGGACAAAACACCAGTGTAACTCGTATGGATATAAAGGTAAAAAGTAATTAAGCCGAAAGTAACGTGTTAATATTATGACCATTAATTACAACAAACATAATAAATAATATGACTTCATTTGCTCAGCCCAGGATGACGACAATTAATATCTTGCTATAATTATTGTAAATGGACAATAACATAAATTCTCATTTGAAAGTACTCTGCGGTGTTAACTCATAAAATAAATATTTAAGTTTTATAGCCGTAGAATTCTTGTTTATTTTTATATGAACATCCCAATTTACACAAACTTTGTATGACTAATAAAGGTCATTCGCTAAAGACGAAATCTCAAACATTATTTGACCTATTGGCTGACCTACATATTACCTACATGCCTTCATGCTTAGTATAAGATAAAATCAACTTTTGATACAGGCTCGAATTCAAGAGGCATAAGCAAGAACTTTTATCAAAATTACTTGGAAATCATACCTCATTTTGTTTCTGATAGACTTCTCGTCGTCAAACCCAACCCATTGGTCTCCATTGATGGCGTAAGGCACCTTCATTTCATCATCCCAGATGTAGGTTCCACCGTTTCGTAGTATTTCACATACCTGCGGAAATTCTCTATTTAGAAAATAGGAAGATACATTCGTTTGGTCATTTTTTGTTTTAGAATTAACATAGTACAAACACAAACCATAGCGGGTTTAACAGTGGTATGGCCAGACATGGCAACTCAGTGGTTATGGCAATAAGTTAACGTTAAATTAAATTGTATGCCATCTACAAAAAATGTTTAACACTTTTGAACTTACAGTTTTTTTCAGTTCAATTCAAAAATTGTCTCATCTCACCAAAACATCACTAATTACTTCACCCAAACAACCGTTAACTCAATGCCATTACACAAAGGAACAATAATTAACATAACCAACCAGACTCAGTTCCACAACATCATTTTAATCGACCTCATCTACCAAATAAATCCCTCCACTTTGTAACTCCTGAAATAGAAGCTCATAAACACCGGCTAAACAGGCGTAAATCAGATGACGCTTGGAGCAATATTTTTTAATTATAATAACCTCATAATAGGCGAGAAAACCTCCTTCCTTTGTGTACTCGCCGGCTTTCCCTCCCCCGCTCGCTGGAGAATTTACTTTGTAGTTATTGGGGTTGGAGAGGGTAAATGTTCGTCCGTATGTTGGCATACCTGCAAAATTATGTGTGTTATCAAAATGCTTCTTGAGAATTCTTGGAGATTCTGGCAAATGAGCCAGAATCTCGCTGGCTTTGCTTTGAGAGATTAAGTTCAAAGGCAATTATTGTAATTTAAAAACATGTAGGTAATCTGTGCCTCACGAGTGGTAGGTCAAAAGTTTACCATCTGGCGTAATATGTCTTTAGTCACGTTCAAAATTACAAGAGTACGTTATATATGAGTTTGTTAGTTTTATCTAATCTACACTTATTAATTATATAATTGTTTAGGGTACATAGTTTGAAGGAAAAGTTTGGCAAGAAATCGTGTGAGTTACAAGATAGGAATAGCGCGTAACGCCAAAGTTTAAAAGTGCCAAGTAAATTCAAGGCAGTATCAAATGGTGTTTTCTTTAGAATTCCGGAACCAAAGGGTGCCAACGGGATTTTATTATCATACGTCCGTCTATTTGTCTCTAGACTGTGGCTTGTATTTTATTAGCCGTAATTGCCATTATGACATCAAACAATAAAAAAGACACAAAACGTGCTTTTCGCCATTCTTTGCTATGTCCTTATATTTTATGTCAATCATAATACGAAAACCTTCGTGTGTCTCTCAAACTTAACCGACATTTCCAGATATTTTGCTGCAATGTATCTTGCTGTGAACATGAAGTACCATAATTTATGCCAAAAACAACTCACCAATGATAAGTTTTTCCTTAGGAGCTCCCAGTTTAGCCCACAGATGAGCAGCGTGGTCTACAGACAGTTGCTTCCTCCACTCGGAGTCAGAGGAGGGCGAGTATAGAGGAGCGTTGTGGCCAGTCTCCCTCTCCCATTTACCGTGGAAATCGTACGCCATGACGTTAATGAAGTCCAGGTAGCTAGGAAAAAGAAAAAATATATTTTACTTAATTTAGAGAGAAAATCACAATGTTAACTGTTATTTCTTTTTTCGGAAGTTTGTATGTACTCGTCTATGACTCATTCTACGGCACGCTCTACAGCCTAAACCGATTAATAAATTTCAAAAAATTTCAAAATTCAAAGCATTAATTTCACTTAGACCAATTACAGGCACTTATGAATTGTTAAGGTGTCAGTCAGTTTGTCAGAAAGTTGAAGCTAGTTGCTTGTTCCAAAACGTAGATCTCTATTGAGAACCAAGCAAGAAACTCCATGTACACTCTTTTAAATCATCATGTTTTACAATATCTTGGTTACATAATTAATGTTGCTTCTATATGTGAAAACAATGAAGGAGCAATATAAAATAATTCTTCAAAATAAAGAATTAAGCTGTGGCAGTTACGTTAGCTCAACTATTTTATAGGGAACCAAATGATCCAATGCACACGCCACCATCACCGAGAATTAACACCATTAACGGATTTCGACATAGAGGTGCCATTGAATTCGTCTCACTTGTGGGAGTGGCAAAGGGTATATAAAATTTAAAAAAAGAAGAAATAAAGAAGTTATCATTAAATAATCAAAAATCTAACCGCAATATCGGACTGCAATTTGGATTTTTGGAAATATCCACCTTATTTCCTTGATGACCGATTTAAGAAACAGAACCAGATTATGTAGGAACTTTGTACGTAAATATCTGAGATATAATTTGGATATTTTACAAGTAATTGCAATATTCATTATTTTATTTACTAACTCGATTTACATTGTCTTGACCAAATTCTACACTTGTTTTTGAAGTGAAAACTTCTTTAGCGGCGTTGAGCACTTTTTCTGTAATGGGTATAAAATCTTAAACTCGCGTCAGGACACGTGACCTGATCGAAAAAGCGTAGGACGGATGGATAGTAGACAGCTATAATCAAGTTTTCACTTCTGCCGGCACTCTCTTTTTTTAAGTATTTGACATTTTTTTGGACAATTTTAGATTTTTTTTAAACTTCCTCGGAATAAAAGAATTTTAGAAATGTAATGGGCCTAGCCGTTCTCAGGATCTTAGCAATATATTTGGTGATTAATATGATTTATTTACATAGATTATAACCTATTTACTTACACAAAAAAAGTAATTTTGCTGAACGTATATTTTCTGAAATACCAATTTCATAATTACATATACTTTACTAGCTTCTGCCCGCGCCTTCGCTCGCGTTAGAAAGAGACAAGAAGTAGCCTATGTTACTCTCCATCCCTTCAACTATCTCCACTTAAAAAATCACGTCAATCCGTCGCTCCGTTTTGCCGTGAAAGAAAGACAAACAGACAGACAGACAGACACACTTTCCCATTTATAATATTAGTATGGATATGTAATTTAAATTTTAACTTCCATAATTCACAAGATACCCGCCATATAAATATTAAGACAAGACAAGACGTAGGTACATGCCAAAACATTTAAACAACAAATTAAAATTTAAACAAAGAACTTCAAAAGCGACAGCATGTCTTTGTAACCGACAAAATTTAAATGTTTCTGATAGACATGTCAAAAGATGTAAGGGAGATAACGACACATCAAAATATAATGTGATTATTTTGACAAACATATTAATTCAGCTACCGTATCTAAGGACCAAATTTTATGGTCCTTATTGTTGAAGACAGAGGGAGGAAATTCGCAAAGCTCATTCTTAATAAGTGTTTCTGGTAAAGTTGTAACCAGCACAATGTATTCGATGTGGGAAAACGCATGGTGTGCGTTGAACATTGAACAATGTCAAAAAATTATTAATAAGAGAGACATTTTCGCAACATTCGTGCGACACTGGTTTTTTCTGCCCAATAAAAAATATTTTGGTCGGTATCTAAATACAAATGGACTAAAGAAGTTAATATTTGAGGCTCAGGGCATAAAAACTTTTTGTTAAATTATAAGGACGGTAGAAAATGAATGTTTTGTGAAATTAAATACAGTCCTCGCAGTGAATGGAGTAAGGGTTAGTTTACACTGAGACATGATGACGCGACAGTTTTTATGCCTTACCCTATTATTAAGAGAGAGATTTTCTGATGGGTTGACGGTACGGTGCAGCGTCATATAGGTGTAGCTACGATATTCTATATACTGCGCGTCCGTAAGTATTACAACAAAAGCAAGCTGGACTTACAACCTCAGAAATAAGACGAAAATAATCTGCTATATGCCTTATTAGCATACTGACAGTTCGCATTGTCGTACAGGGTCAGTATGTGTCCTATTCTGACACATACTGCCCCTGTATGTCTTCCACAACCCAGCTACTCGGTAACACAATATCTTTTGATGGATAAACTTACTACCTATAAATTGAAAAATTCAAATTGATTCTTTCTCATTAGCAAATCATAAAAATTCATCTTACTTAAGCCAGAATTTGGCTTAAGTAAGATGGATTTTGTGTGACTATCCTAAATAGTGTATGCAATAAGACAGGCATGGCTTCGTCTGTGGTCTGGCCCTAAACTCATCTGAATTAATGGCAGCACTTGTGTTCACGTTTTTCGGTTCTGTAGTTTATAGAACACATTAGTTTTGGTTGAATATATTATTCTGAGCAAAAAATGGTTCATTAGGACGAAAGAAATCGCCATTTGTCAACAGCAAAACAATTATTTGTTGTTAACAGTACGTTGTGTTAAAGTAGAAATTAATGAGATTTAGATTTTGCCAGCAATTTCGTTGACATTAGTGTTAGTGCATAAAAATTACTTATTTCTTTTTTTGGGTTCACATCTACTCCACATTAAAATTCATATACGATTCAGTGGTTAATGCACGATTTTTTTAATGTTTTCAATGAAAAGAACTGATCTTTTGTAACTCAAACAAAAGCCTTTGATAGATGGACTATTCAACACTAAATCAGCTTATCAATTCGAACCCGTACATTTTGTGATGAGCGTTCCTGTTTAGTGTTCTCCAAATCTTGTATTTTAAAGCGTTGTGAAATTGTAATTAACATTTTCATTGTTATTAACAAACTATTCAGCTCTATAAAGGTTAGTAGAATAGCCCTCCAGGTGTCAAAAAACAATGAAAAACTTAGCTAGATACCCACCTAGCAACAGCAGGCACATCATAACCTCCCTTGATGTTGTCAGGTCCGACTGGCACAGCCGCAGTGAGGAGCAGGCGGGGTTTCTTCACCTCCTGGGCTTCAGCCTCGAAAGCTTCGCGTAATTCTGTAACAAGAGATATATGACATTTAGTAAATAGGTTGTGATGGTCTTATAGGCTTCATACTCAGGTGTAAATACACCCCTCCAGTTGATAACTTCAAAACAGAAGAGCTGATGATTCATGCCGCAAAACCATTGCTAGATAACCTACTTTTAATCCCGTAAAACCGCATCCAAATCGGTTTATCCGTTAAGGAGCTGACACAAATAAACAGATATGGCGGTCAAACTTTCAACGTCTCACTTTCTGCATCAGGGTTTAAAAACACGGTTCATTAGCAAGATTTTGGCTGGATTTATTTACAGGGTAACCGATTGAAAGCCGACCCTAACAAAATTGTTAAAAATCCAGGTGACGATGATTTTAATGTTTTAAGTATGGAATTTTATGCCCATTTTCCTCGTAATAATTTAAGACGTGATTTTGCAATTGATGGACGGGGTACATATTTTTTGTATTAGTATAGAATTATAGATAAAGTACCTAAAATAACAATTTATCGATATCCTTTAAAATACTTAAGATAAACTGTTATTAATCCATCGCAGTTGCAACGAAGATCGTGTGCAAGCTTTTAAGCTTACTATAAATCATCTCGAATACAGCTAACATTAAATTCCAAGTTAGTCTAACTGACATTAAATAATCTTCTTAGGAAATTCTCATGTTATTTTAGATTTAAGTTATAATCAAAGATCTTAAAGACAAGTCACTATCGTGGCTGAAATTTCTAAAAAAAAATAGCTAACAATGGGGTGTGTAGTTGAAAAAGAAATTGAGGAAAGATTTGGGTACTTTTTTAAAAAACGGTTTTTTCCGCTTTTAATTAATATAATTTATGTAGTTACACAACCATATTTTTTATTTAATCTGTCCAATACATTTTGCCGAATTAGGAATACGATCATAAATGTGAGCGGCTGACTCGTGGTTTCAGAACTGGTCCTAGAGTAAAACGTATTCTTAATAATATCTACAATGGAATGAAATGAATATATTTCTACAATGATCACATTAACATTTTCTGGGTAAAAAGACAATGACGTAAGTATGTCAACTCTGGTATCTTGGATTACTAAAGGTTGCTACACAAAAAGTGTCTAAACAGACACCTAATACTATTAAGATAGCTAGGTGTTAAAATTGCAAGGTATTACAGTAATTTTCGAAAGGTTTCCTCTCTAAATGTAGCAAGGACAATGAGTGATGTGGTACAGTCTAGTGCCTGTTGATTGTGACGCTAAGCTTGGCACTAGCTCCCTAGCACCTTCTATTATTAAATAAATTTATTTTTATATTAAATCTTTGTTATTTTTATTTTATTAAATTTTTTTGCACTCCTATGAATTGTATGTGAGAAGTATTAACCAATGCTTTGATGATCAAGTTTATTGAACAAGTTTACCACATTCTGTTTTTATTAGATATTTTGAGGTTGTAACCTTGACCGCCAATGCTCGGCTTAAGGATGCTTAGCGTTCTTATTCTCCTTTACCTAATTACAATGTTGCAGTGCCCTACAGGGTCCATGATTGATTCGAACGCAATAACTAACTAACATGTGGCTGACTGTACTTGCATATACCTGTATATATTGACAATAAAATTGAAGTCTCGATAGCTTATTGTTTTATTGGAGGTACAAGATTCAATTGTTTCTGATCGAGGAATGTTTTCAATGAAATAATAGTGAACGATAGACTAACTGCAATTTCAGGGTTTTATTGCATAATGTTATGAGTTTAGTGTTTTGTTTCAAGTCCTTACATATAATTTATTGTTTACATGTTGTTTGACATGTCAAACACCGTGCATGCTACAAAAAATCATAAAAATAGCGATGGCTGTCGCTTAGGATTTGACAAGCGCGTCTAACCAATCAAAGGACAAAAGAAATATAAGAAATCAAGTACTAAGTATGATTACATATTAAACGATTCAAATTTGGCTTGAAACGAAAAGAGGTAAAGTTTTTTTTTGTTGTCGGTAATTTCCAATGATCTAATTAAACCACATTATCAACGAGAGGATTTAGATATTAAAAAGAAACTAGCTTTGTTAGTTAGCTTTTGGGGATGTCGCCCTTAACCTTTCGACGACCAAGCGACAGTCGGCTGTCGGGCTGTTATTGTCTTTCTATTGTGTCTGGTATCACGTATGTTCGAAGGTTTGACCTCTTGTACGCCGTAATTATTAAAATTATTGTCTCTCGCGTATGTATGCGCTTCCGGCAGTCAAAGAGATTTTAAAGGTTTGAAATCTCGAAAAATCCTTTTTTAGTGCACTCTCCACAAAAAACATACCGTTCAAGTTATAATAATAAAATAAGTTTATTTGTCACAATTTAGCACAGATACAAGGTGAGTTGTAAGTTGGGAGACAGTGCTCACTCAAAACATGAAGCCTGCAGTGATCGTGTTTCTAGGTTTCATGTTGATAATACCAACAGCCAGTCAATCAGTGAGTTAGATTACCATTTGACATACTTACATAAATACAGAGCTTAATTTATCGATCGTTTGTTTCTATCAATCGATTAATTGAATTTGTCGCAAGTATAGACAAGAAACAGACTTAGAGACTAATTAAATTAACCCAAAGCAAGTATACACTGGGTGCCGATTCTCTTATTCACAAACTAACGTAAATTTAAGTTAAGTGCATCTTTCTCTTTCCATTTGTTAAAGAAAAGGACAGAATATACATTTTAGTTTAATCCTGTCAAATTAAACAGCGCCTGATAAAAATTGACGTATATTTAGACGCCATGTTTTAAATTGCGTCTAAATTATCTATGGAGTGTCTAAATTTGACAGGACTTAAACTAATATTTTATCTTCTGTCCTTTTCTTAATTAAATGGAAAGAGAACGATGCACTTAACTTAAATTTACGTTAGTTTGTGAACAAGAGAATCGTCACCATTGTTAATCAATTTAAGAAACAACAATCTAGCTAAAGAGATATCAAAGCCCTTTAAATACTAGCCAAATAGTCAAGAACTTCAAATGAATCACAAACTCAAGTCTAGACATTTAACATTTGAGTTATAAACAAAATAGTTTAACAATCTTGAAGGCTTTGTAAAGGATTGTGAAAGGATTCTCGGTGAACGTCCGATGATCTGCTTAACCTCGCTTCTGTTCTGTATGATTTAGACACGGTTTGTCTTTAAGCGGTTAGCAGGAGACGTAGTCCTTTGAATGTATAATACCTTTAGTAAAATGAATGAAGCATCATGTAAATTCTATCGAACAGCTTTTGTTAAATCCTACTAGTGGTAATATTATAATTTTTTTTAAGTTTATCTTGGACATCACAGACATTGGTGAAGGAAAACATCGTGAGGAAACCTGGACTTGTAGTAAATATAAGTCCAAAATCGCCAATCTGCCTTGAGCAAGCGTGGTGATCAATGCTCGTGCCTTCTCTGTATGAAAAGAGGTCTTTGCCCTGCAGTGGGACAGTTATTAGGCTGGTATTATTATTATTTATTTATTTATTATTAATATTATATACCAGCAGTTCCTCGCGATTTTAGCCACGATAGTGGATACTGCCCTGCCTCCGTAAATTGATGCGTGATTACATACGTATAATCTTTCTCGATAAATGTATTGAAAACAAAGAACAATTTGAACGAATACTTCCTGAGATTAGCGCGTTCAAAAAAAAAAAAGTTTCAACAACATCCGTTGGGATGTTTGTTGAAACTTTAGTGATACAGCCTATACATTTAAAATGACGAACAGGCCAATAACATCGCGGTATGACCCACGGGAGCTTAGCAGTAACCAAAGACCTAGCATAACGGGCCACAGGCCAGAGGAGGGCCAGTTGGTCTAGTGGTTAGTGACCCTGACTGCTAAGCCGGAGGTCGTGGGTTCGATTCCCACCCAGGACAAACTTTGTGTGATGAGCATGATTGTTTGTTCTGTGTCTAGGTGTAATTAATCTATAATATGTTTGTATTTAGAAAGTTTATAAGTAAGTAAGTATGTATATAAGTATGTATAAGTGTGTGTTATTATTAGCCTCTCAAACCTCAAATTTTGCAATGCCTGAAAAAGGCCGCTAAGTTGTAAGGACTTCTTGTTATATTATTATTAAGACCACTAATGTACACTTAGTAAGCAAATAAATACATTGAAACATTGTATATTAGTTGTCTGGTTACCATAACACAAGCTCTGCTTAGTTTGGGATCAGATGACCGTGTGTGAGTTGTCCTAAGATATTTATATTTATAACGCATATACTCGTAAAACCGCAGAGGACAGCTATAACATAAATAAATTAATACTTTATCAAAAACTAGTCCACATATAACAAAATTCAAAATCCTAGAACAACTATATAACTGTTTTAACCTCATTTGAATAACTAAATGCAGACTGGCAGTGCTCCACATAACAGTATCACTTACTTAGCGTCTTACGAATGCATATATCACTTTTTGGCACTAAATTTTTATCCCCGGAACATTGTGTGCTAAAGTTGTGTAGTAAAATTTTACTGGGTCGCGAATGAATCATGACTTTGATATTTTTAAGATCAGATTAGGTTTTTATCGATAGCGACTGAATGGAGCCGAGAGAATGTTGTGGAGTGTTCGTAAATAATGTTTAAAGGCAAAATTGGCGCAGTAGCTGTATGTCGTACAAACGATTGGTGTTGAACGGCTTGTCACAGGTTCAATTTCCGTAAGGTATATGTATCTAAGTATTTGCTAACAGGCGAGACGACGAAAAAAAAGTAATTAGTCCGTCATTGAGATTATTAAAAAATTTTGGACACGTATTTTTTCTTTTTTCTCGTAAACGAAAAATGACGACGATACAGTGCGTTGAAGTTGTGCCTGACGTCACGATCAGATGCAATTTATGCATTACGGTGGCGCTTAAAGCCCCCACTATGCCCCCACTCGAGAACTTTGTTGCTCTTTATCTTTGTATTTTTTTATTATTTTGATGAAGCAAAAAATACGTGTCCCGTATTTTTGGCCGATCTACAAGACGGACTAAACAGAATGCCATTTTTTTATGTTGTCGTCATCCCTACTCAACCTCTTCTCCAATCGTTTTTAGCGCATTTTTGTTTATTTTCAAACACTAACTTTTATGAACTTTAAAAGAAACTGGTCCTTTAAAAGTAACTCTACTACACTATACATAAACTACATTTACAAAATATACAAATGCATTTCAAACACACCGTCTTTCTTACAATTTCATTCGATTTCAAAATCAAACGGTATATCATAAAAGACCCAATATCACTTAGCACAATAATTTATGTTACCAATAAATAAAGTTGTAACATAATATTTATCCGGGATTGCGAACATTTTTATTTATTTATTCGTTGGAACATTTGATATGTCTTTACTGTTTTTTGTTACTTGCTTGTTTGCTGTTTCTATTTAATTTTATTTTATTTAATATTTTATTCCTACTGTTGAGATTCTATTTCAGGCAATGTAAGTTTTGATGATGAAGTTAAATAATTTATATTTTTTTTAAGGACATCATTAAGAATACTTGGACATATAATGAATGTCAAGTTCGAAAACATTAACCCGTCTTGAGTAAGCTTGGCGATTAATGCTCTTGTCTTCTCTACAGGGTTATTGGTAAAACACCAACATCCCCTCAGGACTATGTTACTTACATCATAATCAACAACTTTTGTTCTACGACATTTTAAAAATTATCATATTTTAGTTACATCATTATATTACATTTTAAAAATATTTAAATCGAACACTCTAAATGTGACGAAGTCTGCGTAGCATACGAGGACAGTGCGCGGCCAAGCGTAGGTATGTGGCAAACTAATTAGATTCAATAATGCCCTAAATCAAAAGTTAAGTGTTCTTATACGCAATAACGATGCAAATCAGTTGTATGATGACTTCTTTTCAATAATACAATCAGAATTCAATAATATTTTTGAAAAGAAGATCAAAAATATCTCTTTAAAGTTTACATTTAGTGACTGGGCAACCAAAGGAATTAGGAAAAGCAGGGAAAAATTGTTTGAGCTGTATGGCCTTAAGCCTTATATTAACACGGAATCTTTTAACAAATATGTGGCTACTTATTCAAAAACTTTTAGAAACACCTGCAAGGTAGCTAAGGCCCTATTCATAAGCAATAAAATCAAATCGGCAGACGATAAAATAAAGACAGTTTGGAAAATTATAAATAACGAAACGTGCAAGAAAAAAGTACGTAACACAGAATATACATTGGAGACGTCTCTTGGTCCAATAAGTTCTAACAAAGACGTAGCGCAGGAATTTGTGAGTTTCTTTACTAATATACCGGCTATAACTACAGAAGCATTAAATTCATCATCTGAGGTTGCAATTGATTTTTTAAAAACAAACGTTCCTGGCTGTCCGGTTATATTTCAATTTAAACACATTAACCCGGCGACAGTTATAAAAGCCTTCAAACAAATCAAAATAAAAATCACTGAAGATCTATGGGGAATGTCAATTAAAGTTTGTACGTCTATAATTGAGACAATAGCACCATATTTGGCTTCTATTTTTAATATGTGCGTAGACCAAGGGGTCTTCCCCGATTTAATGTAATTGAGTAAGGTTGTACCTCTTTTCAAATCCGGAGACAGTAAAGATACCAACAATTATAGACCCGTGTCCGTATTACCTGCTTTCAGCAAGGTGTTCGAAAGGATAATGCTCAATCAAATGCTGATTCATTTTAACACCAATAAAATCTTGCACGATCAGCAGTTTGGTTTCACTAAAGGGCGTTGCACAACCGACGCCGGTGTTACTTTATTAAAACACATATATACTGCGTGGGAAGAAGCACACGATGCCATTGGGATCTTCTGTGACCTTTCCAAAGCATTTGATTGCGTAGATCATAACACATTACTTTTGAAACTCCAGCATTATGGACTGGGTAATAGATATGAGCGCCGATGGCCAATTCCACGGCGGCGGCGTGGCCTGAAAATTTTCACAGCGGCGGCGGCGTCGCGGCGGCGCGTGGCGTCCGGCCGTGGACCTTAGTTTTTTTTTTTTATCAGGGAGGTATCTTAAAAAGAAAAATAAAGAAGACCATGTTGTTGTTACCAAAAAAAGTTTTATAAGGGAACGTATTTGTTAATTACAATTTAACAGTCTTCTATAATTAGAGAACAGTCCTTCGTTTTCCGTTTACTTCTACCGCTAGTTGGCCAAATTCTGTCCAGCAAAAACTATGTGTATGTTTTGTGGAAAGATTTTTCATTGGGGTCACATAAATGTTCTTTATTTTCGTTTTATAAACATCAATAGTAGTCGAAGTTGCTGCCATTGTTAAAGTAAGGCGATCTTCACACTGCCCCGCATGATGCAGCGTAGTGCGTGGATGCGTGTTCTTCCGTTGCTTGTAAGTATCTCCGTTTGTATGGAAAACACGCACAGTCTAACACACTGAAAATGCATCCACGCGCGTTCATGCGGATCACGCGCATACACGCGGAGAAACATGCACCCCCGCGCGTAGGTGCGGGGCGAGACGCAAGGTATGGCACACCGAACCCCGCAGTGCCGCGCGTGATTTTGAATGGGCGTGACGTGGGAATAAATGAGAACGAGAGAACGGCGAATAAATGAGAGCCGCCGTGCGTGAATCTACAAAACGCACCTACGCGCATGAGTGCGCAAAAAACCCGCACGATGATGCAGATCTGCACTCCCGCAGAAACGCGCGTAGGTGCGTTGACACGCAACATGCAGCGGGGTCCGGGGCAGTGTGATAATCGCCTAACAGAACAATACACGTTTACTCGGTAAAATATTCTACTTGACTACCTACGTCAGCTACGAGTGAGTGTAGCAAAGCGACTAGGCGAACTAATGCCGAATGCCACCGGGCCGCGCGTGCGAGCGATAAAGCAAGTTGTAAGACCCTGTCCAGAAAGGCCGAATTCGCCGCGATTCGACTCGCGCGAATTCACTCGCGCGTTGGCGAGATACTAGGCACCAATACATCGCGTCCACTAGCATCGCGCGAGTAATAAACTCGCGCGTAATACGCGTGCCATTCGCCGGACTCTCGACTCGCGCGTGATTCGCGCGTAATGCGCGCGAGTCGAGATACTAGGGCCGCCTTGTTGCGTCCAGATTTCGCGCGAATTTCAGAGCGAGTGCACGTATAAAAGAGAAAGAGAAGGAAATACGACTCGCGCGTAGGTACCTACGCTCTAGACGCGTTGGCTCTGGACGCAACACTCGCGCGTGATACGCGCGAGAGAATCGCGGCGAATTCGCCCTCCTGGACAGGGTCTATCTCGTCGTGACGGCGCGCCGCACGCTGCATTTGGCGGCGGCGCGTCGACATGAATCCACGGCGACGGCGGCGCGCCGACGCGGCGCTCATATCTACTGGGTAAACTTGCGCAAAGTTTGGTAAAATCGTATTTAAATAATAGGCTCCAGACAGTTCAGATAAATGGGGTAAATTCTGATGGTTTAAAAGTAGAAATGGGAGTTCCACCGGGCTCAATTCTGGGTCCCTTTCTCTTTTTAGTTTACGTAAATGACCTCCCACACTTATTAAAAAGCCAGCCACAAATGGTATTGTTTGCCGACGACACTTCCTTGATTTTTAAGATAAACAGGAAGGCCAATAATTTTGATAACATTAATAATGCTTTACTTCAAGTACATAATTGGTTCACGGCAAATAATTTAGTATTAAATGGAAATAAAACTAAATGCATTAGATTCGCTTTGCCAAATGTCAAAAGCAATAACTATGACATAGTACTGAATAAGGAGAAACTAGAATTCGTCACTGAAACTGTTTTCCTAGGGATCACGCTTGACTCAAGGCTACAATGGAGTCCTCATTTAGCATCTCTCGCAAGACGCCTAAGTTCGGCAGCGTATGCCGTTAGAAAAATCCGGCATTACACTGATGTAGACACCGCGAGGATAGTTTACTTTAGTTATTTTCACAGTGTTATGTCTTACGGGATTTTACTGTGGGGACGAGCTGCAGACATCGAGTCTATTTTTATTCTGCAGAAAAGAGCAGTCAGAGCCATTTACAATCTTCGTATGCGCGATTCCCTACGGGAACTGTTTAAGGAAATTAACATTATGACGGTACCTTCTCAATACATTTATGAAAACATCATGTACGTTAGGAAAAATCTCCATCTATTTGGTAAAAGGGGCGATAGACACAATTATAATACAAGAAATAGGGACCAGTTAATCCAACCTGGTTTTAGGCTGGCTAAAGTAGATACTTCCTTTATGGGGTACTGTTTAAAGTGTTATAATAAAATACCTCCCCAAATTACTCAACTAACTGAGACTAAATTTAAATCTTATATAAAACGCACATTATGTAGCCGAGCTTATTATAAATTAGGGGATTACATTAATGACCAAAATGCTTGGCTGACTGCTGGTCCTGCTCCACAACCGTGTAATTAATTAGTATTCGACGCTAGTGTTGATTGTAAAACTACAAAAATAATAGTATTGTGTCGAGTCAAAGTGTTTGTTTTATATAAATTCACATAGCATACAATGTGAGCACTATGTTCTTTGCATTTCTTCTGTCTGTCATTGACTGAATGTACTCTGGCAGCTGGGAGTTTGTCATGCTCACTCAAATGTCTCACTGACGGTGGCGTGTGTGTTGGATCATTTGGTTCCCTTCAAAATGGTTGAGCTATTTGGTGCCGATCCACACGTCATGTCCGTGAACGGGCGCTGTCTGCTGAGACTGGTCATCTCTTAGCTGCCACAGTTATTTTAATTTTTTTTTGATTCCTTAAATTTACAATATGTCTTCTTACATTATGACTTGTTACGTTGTTCTCACATAGTACTTTAAATTCTACAATGAATGATGTAACCAAATTTTTGTAATCTATTGATTTTTAAAAGAGTGTCCATGGAGTTTCTTGCTCGCTCTTCTCCATGAGACCTACTCCTTGGAACGAGCAACTAGCTTCATTTTTCTGACAGACTGACACCTTGACGATTCAAAAGTACCTGTAAATGGTTTATTTGAATAAAATAGTTTTGAGTTTGAGTTTGAGTTTGTATGTTGTTACGTCACAATACAGAGTTGAAATGTGTTAGATAGGACAACGAAACCTTAAAGATTTGTTTTTGGTAAATGTATAACATTTTGTGAAAATCATAGAACGGTTGTTTATGATGATAGTAACATAGTCCTGAGAGAATGTCGGTGTTTTACCAATGACCCTGTATATGGGAGCAATCATTTGCTCTGCTGTGAGGTAATAATAACCTGGTACTAAATACCTAAGATTAGCACCAGTCTCTTTAATTTCAGCTCCGCTCTGCTTTTATCGTGAATGTAGTGTGAATGTGTGATATAATATAACCCACGAACTTCCTTTCTTCCTAAAGTTAATGCAATCAGCCAAATAATATCTTTAGCTTTATAATATTAGTAGATTCAAGCTATTCCTGTTAATACACGTAAGTGTATCAAACTAATATTTGGTTTCCTTTATTTACTATAATTTTATGTTCACTAGGAATACAAAGTTCATGAGATGCCCCTGGGGTCATACAATGTGGGCCACGGTCGGCTCAGTGTAAATTGTAGATGTGAAAAAACTTAATCAATTGCGACACAGCAATTTAACATGTTTCTGCTACCGTACGTACTCAATCCATTGGTATCGCGTTTAAGTACTTACTGCTCTTTGTTATCAATTACCAACTTTTCTACAATATTGTAAATACACGCTCAAACAATAGAAAAAAGGTAATATCTATGAGAAAATTTATATTTATTTATTTAATTCTTAGTTCATAGTGTACAGGCGGACTTAATGCCGTAGGCATTCTCTGCCAGTCTACCTTCTTATTATGTATATAGTAGGTACTTTCTTCAAACTTTTTTTGAATAGGCTTCCCCGATAAATGGATAGTCAAGTCAATAAGGCTATTGTTAACGCTGCAACAGGAGAGCGGGGAAGGGGGGGGGGGGCAGTGAAGTGACACTAACAGTGACATTAACGTGACAGTGACAGTGACGTTGCGTCTACGACCAACCGCGCCGCGAGCCGCATTTGTTCATTCATCTGCATTCATTCATCCATTCATTCGCATTCGTTCGTTCGTTACACTGCGTATTTTAACGCGAGAACCATTGTCGTCTTCCGATCATGAAGCATCGTTTTAATGTAAAATCTTTAAAATATAAAGAAATCGTCGTTTAATCAGAGTTGGAGTTCATCATTTATTCTCCTCTACTGCTCCCCAACAGTTATACAATACAATACATTTATTTCAAACAGGACCTAAGGTTAGCGCGTTCAACGAAACAAACAAACTCAAAAAAATAAAATATTCTTAGTTACAGAAACGCAAAATTGCGAGCAAAAAATAGGAAGTAAAACCGACTTTAATAAATGGAAGTTTGTACTCATACGGGTAAGTACATGCAACCGGAACTAAAGGTCATACATGGTCATACCAGGCAATATCGGGAAATTATATTTTTAACTCTAAGGTCAAAAGCTTTAAGGTCAAATTCATTAATACTGTTCGAGTGTGTTGTGTATTAGGACAACTCGAGGTTTTGATAATATTACCTTCTTATATGCAACGTAAATAAATAAAATAAAAATAAAAAAGCCTTTTATTTCCAGTTTTTACAATTAAAAAAGCACGGTATCTACCTCTATACTTATAAGCAATAACAAAAAAAAAAAAATATTTTTATACTATTTTTTATTATATTTATTTATATGCAACGTGTATCAGATATCTTCTATATGAGTTTCGGTTTCCAGACTAAAAGGATTCAGCTGAATATAAGTGTTTTACACGGGCCTTATTCGTCCTCCACAACTTAGTCATTAGGCAACACGATAGATACCCTGATTCTAACTGCTGTCAAAATTAACGATTAACAAATATATACGTCAACTAGCTTCTGCCCGCGACTTCGTCCGCGTGGATTTTTCCTGAATTTTCTTTGCTATAAACCTCACGGAGCCCGAGACCTTTCCAACGAATGCAAAACCGTGGAAATCGGTTCGTGCGTTCTGGAGTTATAGCGTCAGGAAGGAAAATCCGACTTATTTTTATATAGTAGAATATTTGACAGTCGCTAATTTTGACAAAGATGCAGAAAAGCGGAAGCATCGATTTTAGGCTTCCGTGAAAGAAAGTCGCAAATATATGGCCAAATATCGAAGCCAAGACCTGACATTAATAACAGCTGCACGACATTTGACAGGGCCAAGGCTGTGGCTATAATAATAATGATACCAGCCTATTACTGTCCCATTGCATAGCAAAAGTCTCTTCTCATACAGAGAAGGCACGAGCATCGTTTTAGACTTATATTCGCTAAGAGTCAAGGTTTCCTCGATGTTTTCCTTCACCGATATCTGTGATGTCCAAGATAAACTTAAGAAAGTACCATCAACCCAATGGAATCATGACCCACCATAAGCTTATTTTCCTACAGACATTCAAATACAATTAGATCGACAATCGCGTAAACATGTGTATTAAAAATGTCAAAAGTCTAGTCTTATTATTTTGACAGCTTTAAACGATTTGTCGTCGAAATGGGTCATGATTCAATTTTGTCGATAGTACATACATATGAATTAAAAATTTCACATTAGTTCTTTCCCCCGTTTCGAACCCCTCATGCATGAGAGATGGGTACTAAACCACTAGGTTATCACGACATCAAACCTTCGAAAACACATGATCCGAGACACAAAAGAGAGACAATAGCAGCACGACAGCCGGCTGTCGCTTGATCGTCGAAAAGTTGTGGCTAGAGCACAAAAATCTCAGGAACGACTTTTAACTGCATATCTGCCCACTGAACCAATTCAATTGGTTACGATTTTGTAATTGGTTCTCTATTTTTTAGCCCTGTAAAATGGCGTGATTACGAAAATTAAACGCACTTATGGCTAATAGGACGGTTGCACAAGAGAACAGTGTGCTACGCTATGCCAGTTAGTCAAGTTTTTGTTAGGCGGTCTGCACGCGATCGTAGTCAATCAAACATCAGTTTTGTACATTGCAACAAAATATATAATGAACGTTTCATAGGTTAAGGCTATTTTTATAACATGACTAGTTTTCGTTCGTGGTTTCGCCCGCGTGAATGTGGATACTTTTATACCGATATTTTACTAATTTAGGGTTGAATTTTTCACAAATCTTTTTTTAGTAGATACTTTCCACAAATCATTATACTCTCCAAGTTTCATGACTTAGGCCGTATACAGAAAGAAAGCTGGATACTTATAAGCGCTTACCGGCGCTTGTCAGCGCTGGTCCTTTCTACACAAAGGAAGCAGGTTGAAGCAGACTAATCAAAATGTCGGAATGATTTGCTTGCAGTTGTTATGGCAACGCCCAGCGCTGACCAGCGCGTGTTGACGCTTGTCGATGTTCATAATAATATATTTTCCTGCGCGGATTAACCGCGCTGACAAGCGCCGGCAAGTGCTTATAAGTTTCCAGCTTTCTTTCTGTATACGGCCTTATGTACTAGCGGTTTGGACTGCGCGTTAATATATATCACCCAGGCAGTCAGTTGACCATTTTGTATTTGTTTTTTTTTTAAACAATAGACTGATAATGTTCCTGATTACAACACGCTAACAAATCGAAATCATTCATTGAAACAAACCATTTATCCATACTTATATTATAAATGGAAAAGTGTGTCTGTCTGTCTGTCTGTCTGTATGTTTGTCTTTCTTTCACGGCAAAACGGAGCGACGAATTGACGTGATTTTTTAAGTGGAGATAGTTGAACGGATGGAGAGTAACGTGAGAGTAACATAGGCTACTTTTCTACTCTTTTTATCGCGAGCGAAGCCGCGGGCAAAAGCTAGTTTACTATATGCAATTGCCAAAAAAGTATGAAAGTAAAGCTATTCGCTCGTTCCATCCAACACAATAGATACCTATAAAGAAGAATGAACAAGAAACTCCTAAACACTTACAAAAACGGAGTAAATGGCAACCATTATTACATAACCCGGCCTATATTTATATGTTACATACGTACAGACGTAACCCGATTTCCTCATATAGCACCGTTTCCGTACGGAAATTCCTATGTTTTCCTTGGGAAGCTTCTTACTCAATACGTAATTATTCTGTTAGTTAAACCTTAATTGGCTTTCCGATTATAAATTTAACAGCGAGAGAAAATTAGGGGTATGTTTAAGTAATTATTTTGTGCGAAGTTGTTGTTTTTGTGTAATTGCAAAAGCGCTGAAAATTTTGTTTGAAACGACTTTTTCTTGAATTTAAGACTATAATGTTTAAATACTAATTCCTATTTTCTTTGATCCATTAATAACCTGAAAATTAACTCGGCTTAATCAATTTCATTTAAGTTTTGTTTTTACGTGTTTTAATTATTTGTTCATCGCTAGTGTATGCAACAAGTAATTTAATGAAAAGGTACAAAAATAATTGTATACAATAAAATTGAGCTTAGTACTACTTACTACAAACATTAACATATTCAATTTCATTTTCCAGCCATAACAGCTCAATAAACTTCTATCTAAAACTTATGCTAAGAATAGATTTAACATTAAGCAACGTTAAAATATTCAACATTATTACTCCAAATAATAAGGCTAAGATAAACAACTACAAATATTGGCGAATAAAGCTAAGCTAAAGTAAGTGCTAAGTATCTCCCTAAATCACCACAAAATACCATCACTTAAACTCCAAATACGTATACTTATGTACTTACGTCCAATTTAAAAAATGTCTCCCTCGCTTAAAAGCTAAAACGTTCGCTTGGTACATTTTCCCGCAAAACGTGTCTAAAGAATTGAAAACTGCGTGAAATTGACCTGACATCGGGCTCCCAATCTCCTTGCGTTCACGAGTAATTCCACATAGTAATCAATGTAAAAGCTAAAGGTGCTGTCTGTTTGTCAGCGGAGTTTTTTTAAGTGACGAAAAAAAAACTTGAGAAGAATAAAAAAAAACTTTATTTTACAGAAGATAATCCATAGGCTTATAACTTAGTTTAAAGGTTTAGTATCTACTATAAACAATTTAAATGAAATAAAATTGTAAGTCGGTTTGAGTAGCCACTGACACCCAAGCTAAGATTCATTTTGTGTTATGGGTGTCAGGAATTCTTTGAAGAATGGACTCAAATAACCAGAATGTGGGTCCCGGAAAATTTGTAATGACATCGTGACTGGCCTAGGAGAAAATGGCGGAATGAGATGATAATATTAACCCATGGTAGGATTTTTTTTTGGTGAGTGGGAAATCATCAAATGACTGCTCCCGTCCTGGGTGCGGCGGGAGGGCGTGTCAGACTATTACTGACTAAAACCCACTCATGTTCCTTCGATTGCCCTTTATGTTCCAGGGTCACTTTACCATAGGGTGCGTCTACTAGTTGTGGGTACAGCGCTTGACGCCAGGTGGAAGTGTGGGGTTTAATTACGTCAGTAAGGGTTCAACATAACCTTTTTCCTCAAACGCCTACCCCAACGATTTCCTTACAAAAAAAAAAAAGATATCTAGTCGCTCACACTGTGCCCCTACACTGCGCACTCCGTCAATGTTTGAGCGCGTTCCTGATTGAAGCCTGCGCAATTGTTCAGTGTGTCGACAAGCTACGTTTGAACACAGCCTTATTGGCTTGTCTACACGACTTAACATTTCGTAATTGGACTGAAGAATGAGATATTTACCTGCTTAAATCGAAATTCAACAATTGAAAGTACCAAATTACAATTCAGTAAGCACATGAGCAAGCAAAACTGCTATCAGGGTGATAAAGTTGGACAACTAATGCTTCAATAAAGCTTCTTATATGGACTTCAATTATGACTTAAACTTGAAGTCCTTTACAGTTATTTGAACAATACGATTAGGAAGTATTCAATCCCGTATCACATTGACAATAGATAAAAAATAAGTCACTTTTGCACACTCATAACTTCAAGTTTTAAATTCATGCTAATATAAAAAATGCGAAAGTAACTCTGTCTGTCTCAATTTCACGTTAAAACTACTGAACCGATTAAAATGAAATTTGGTACAGTGCAGTGGTAGTCCATAGCGTGAGAAAGAATATAGGGTAGAGTTTTATTCTAATATCCCACGGGACCGGAAACTACGCGGGTAACACCGGGGGCAGCTAGTATAGACAATAAAGCCACAAATATCAGTCCGGATATGCCAAATACAAAAAAAAAAGTCGTAACCAATATTATTACCTTGGTCTACTACACGACACGAGTCATCATCATCTCCCTAGCCTTTTTCCCAATCGTGTTGGGGTCGGCTGCCAGCCTAACCGGATTCAGCTGGATACCGGTGTTTTACGTGGAGCGACTGCCTACCTGACCTCCACAACCCAGTAACTGGGCGACACGATACCTCTTGGTTAGACTGGTCATAGTTTCTGGCTAACCAGTAACGACTGTCAAAGTTCTACGAATGACAACCGGGACCAACGGCTTTACGTGCTTTCCGAGGCACGGGATGTCAGTGATGTCTAAGATAAACTTTAGAAAGTACATATGAATTGAAAAAGTCACATTAGTACTTGCCCGGATTCGAACCCACAACCTCTTACACGAGAGGCGGGCGCCTTATCCACTGGGCCATCACGACACTACACGACACGAGTACCATTAAAAAATCATTGGAACCAAAATGTGCCTTCAAAGTTCCACCAAAAATATTAATTTTTTATTAATATTACCAATGTTTGACTAGGATTCCCTAAAATTCAAACTTAATTAAATACGACTTCCAACCTAGATTAAAAAAAATAAAAAAAAGATAAAGAAATATGTATAAAACAAATGACGCATTCAACTGAACTTCTCGTCTTTAATGCGCAAAAAACTAAAAAAATACGCTCTGCGGCGTCAAACAAAAAAACAAGGAACACATAATGGTATCATTTACATAGAAAACGATACTAAAGTGACCTCAACTAAATGTCGAGGTGAAGATGCAATATGAGTCAGATTCCTTTTTATAGTAAAAACATATTAATGGTCGTCTTACACGATTTATTATGCCAAGATTGGGTTATTATTACAGAGTCAAAAATAAAGTCGCTTTCTGCAGTCTGTCTGTCCGTCTACGTAGGCTCAGATCTTTGAAACTACGCAACGGATTTTGATGCGATTTATTGTAATAGATAAAGTAATTCAAGACGTAAGTTTATGTTTGTAATACAAAATCCGAGATTTTTAAAGATTTGTAACACCCATGCTAAGGTGGGGCTGGACGCTAGTCTATACTAATATTATAAAGAGAAAAACTTTGTTTGATTGTAATAATAATAATAATAATAAATAGGGCAATACACGCCCTAGAGTGATGCGCTTTGTGAGGCGGGCGTTTGCGGGGACTGACATTAGTTCCCAAGATTTTATAGCCCACATCACAGAGCGTATCGACTTCCTGAAGCAGAAGATCTTTGCATGGGCAAACCGCATTCGTCGATACAAGCGAAGAGTGGAGCGCTATACTCTGAATCGCACATTCCAGAGCGATGAGAGGTGGGTGTATAGGGCTTGGGAACGACCAGACCAAGGTGTGATTGACACACGCCTTCCGGATGATGATGCTATGAGTTCATTCTGGCGCAGCATCTGGTCGGTGCCTGTCAGTCACACTGAGGGCGACTGGATTCTGGAGGTTGAGCGAACCTGTGATCTAATACCAGAAATGGGGGCTATTACCATCAGTCCCCAAGATGTAGCTTGTGCAGTTCGTCCGTTACCAAACTGGAAATCTCCAGGTCCGGACGGGCTGCACAATTTTTGGATAAAATGGTTCCTTAAATCACATGTTCGCTTGGCATCCCAGTTCCAGTCAGCCTTAGAGTCTGGATCGTTACCCCAATTCCTAACAACTGGAGTCACCCACCTGCTCCATAAAGCAGGTAGTACCACAGAACCCAAGAATTATAGACCAATAACTTGTCTTCCCACGGTCTATAAAGTTCTTACATCCATTTTGAGAGCTAAAATTAATAATCATATTAATAATAATTCTATCATGTCTGCCTCTCAAAATGGATGTAGGAAAGGGTCTCGTGGTACCAAGGAGCTTCTCCTCATTGATATGGCTATCAGTCAGCAGGTTCGTCGTTCTCGAAAGAACCTGTCGACATGTTGGATAGATTATAAGAAGGCCTACGACTCGGTGCCACATACATGGCTCATGAGGGTGCTGGAGTTGTACAAAGTAGATGCAACACTGCGCACCTTCTTGGTGTCGTGTATGGGGCAATGGAGGACGGTCCTTCACTATCCAGGATGTCGACAGATCCGAGAGAGCGGCGAACCCATAAAGATCGAGCGAGGTATATTTCAAGGCGATAGTCTGAGTCCGCTGTGGTTCTGTTTGGCCCTGAACCCTTTAAGCACATTGTTGGAGGGTTCAGGGCTAGGCTATCGGTTGCGAAGGGGCGGCCAGGTCATATCTCATCTCCTTTACATGGATGATCTGAAACTCTTTGCCACTACCGATTTGCAACTGATGAAGCTACTGAAGGTAACAGAAACTTTCAGTAGCGCCATCAGGATGGAATTTGGTGTGGACAAATGTGCAGTCATGCATGTAAAGCGAGGGGAGATTGTGGAATCCGAGGGGACCCAACTCTCGGACTCCATACACCTTAGGTCCCTCTCCACAACCGAAACTTACAAATATTTGGGTATGTCGGAAGCGTTAGGCATCAATGCTGCCGACATGAAACAGGCGTTGAGGGAGCGCTTCTTTGGCCGCCTGAATAAAGTACTAAATAGTGTTTTATCAGGCGGAAATAAGGTGCGCGCCTTCAACGGTTGGGTCATGCCGGTTCTGATGTACTCTTTCGGCATACTCAAATGGACTCAGACTGAACTAGACGCCTTGGATAGAAGGGTCCGCAGTCTACTGACTGCAAACCGGATGCATCACCCACGGTCGTCGGTGATGAGGCTGTATATCCCGCGGAAGTGCGGTGGTCGAGGTTTCTTAAACGCTAAGACTCTGCACAACCGTGAGATATGCAGTCTCAGGGAGTATTTCCTATCGGCCGCCGTGGGGATGCATCGGGATGTAGTTTCGGTGGACAAGGGCCTCACCCCGCTCTCCTTAGCGAGCGAGAACTGGCGCAAACCTGTGGTATTGGACACTAACGACCGCAGGACTGTATGGCAGAGCAAGGAGCTTCACGGGCGCTTTTATCGGGTCCTACATGGGCCCGATGTAGATTTCCTGGCGTCCGTATCCTGGTTGCGTTTCGGTGACCTCTTTGGAGAAACCGAAGGTTTTGTCTGTGCAATAATGGACGAAGTTATGATGACTAAAAACTACCGGAAATATATTGTGAAGGACGGCACGGTTGACATATGTCGGGCATGCCACCGTCCCGGAGAATCGATACGTCACATTATTTCTGGGTGTTCTAGTTTGGCTAACGGAGACTATTTGCACAGACACAATCTTGTAGCCAGGATTATTCATCAGCAACTTGCTCTGAAATACAGTCTTGTGGAATCGGAGGTGCCATACTACAGATATGTGCCCGACCCAGTTCTTGAGAATAGCCATATCACATTGTACTGGGATCGATCTATTATCACAGACAGGACTATTGTTGCCAATAAGCCTGACATTGTGGTAATAGATCGATTAGAGCGTCGGGCAATGATTGTTGACATAGCCGTTCCACATGACGACAACCTCGTCAAAGCCGAGAAGGATAAGCAGACCAAATACCTTGACTTGGCTCGCGAGGTTGTCGACATAAGGGACATAGATTCAGCAGTCATTGTGCCGATAGTCGTGACGGCCAATGGCGTAATAGCAAAGAGCCTCGATCAACACCTAAGGAGGCTCTCGCTAGGCAGCTGGATCAAGGGTCTGATACAGAAGGCGGTACTCCTGGACACGGCGCGCATTGTCCGGCGATTCCTCTCTCTGGAGCCCTGACCATCGGTAGCTTGGACCCTGTTCCCGATGCCGGTGGGCTACTATTTTTTATATTTTTAAATGTTATTTTTTATATTAATATTTAAAAATGTAATTTATATGTATATTTAAAGAATAAATGGAATAATAATAATATCTTTATTTCGAGTAACATGAACTCATAGTGTTAGTAACAATCTTTCTTAAAACCTATGTTAGTATAAGACTCTAAACAAAAACAAAAAAGAAAATAATATAAAATAAAAATATAACCGTGATTATATGCGAATCACTGCCACACGTCTAACACCGAGGTGGACAACTTGCAACAGTGACTCACATATAAGCAGTCGAGTCTGCTCGCCACACAGCGCAGGATAATGTTGGGGCTGCCCCGCACGCGGCGCACCAGGGAAGCGCATCGTTTTCTCATAGTTGTGTAAAAGCAATCTACTCGAGCTTCAGCAAACATCCCTGACGCACTACAGAAACGGGGCAACCCCATCAACACCCTGAACGCATTATTATATTGAACGCGAAGGACACTGTACGATTTCCGCGTATAATCAGCCCACAGACTGCACGTGTAAAAGGAAGTGCAGTAAGCACGAAATAAGGTCATTTTTACACCCCGTGAACAACGTGCAAATCTGCGAGCTATCATATTTGCCCTAATCGACAGCGCCCTTCGCTCCCGCTCAATATCGTCATCGTCTTTCATGCCAGCGGTCAATACATGGCCAAGGTACTTGAATTTGTACACACGTGTGAGCGGAGCTCCACTCAAAAGCACCTGTGGTACAGTTTCTGGACACCGTCCGCCGCCGGCACCAAAGACCATGACTTCACTCTTAGTCACATTGTAGACCAACCCGTGAAGCTTGGCGTAGTCTTCACAGATCGCCACCAACTTCCTAAGGCCACAGACTGAGGCGCTCAGCAGGGCCATATCGTCGGCGTAACTAATATTATTTACACATACTCCATCAATGTAACAGCCGGATCGCTCTCTGCTGAGCGTCTCAATCAGCTCATTGACGTATAGATTAAAGAGCGTGGGTGAACTAAACCCTCCCTGCCTCACCCCGCACTCCAATCCATACGGCTCCGAGAAAGTCCCAGCCCATCGAACCTGATTGGTCTGACCTCCGTACCAGCATTTTAAAGTGCTTATGAGTTCAGGTGGAACTCCAGCTCGCTCCAGCTTACTCCACAGAATACTGTAATGAATTGGCTCAAAAACTACTGGACCGATTTTAAAAATTCTTTCACCATTCGAAAGCTACATTATCCCTGAGTAACATAGGCTATATAATATCACGCTATGTTCTGCGGAAGCGAGGCAGTAACCAAAAACCTAACGTAACGTAACGCGGGTGAAACCGCGAGGAACAGCTAGTATATTATAAAACGTAGTTTTTTTTACGATTTTTATCAATTGTTGAAGTGATACATGAGAAAGGTTAAAGGGTATACTTATACAATAAAGTTGAAGAGATTTTTTATTTGCTGAAAAAAAAAACCTTCTACCTATACTTGAGCCAAATTCGATAAAGAATAGAGGTAAACAAACCGTTGCTTGGTTTTTCAAAATAATGAGGTAATATGCATGTTATTTGAGTGATTCTAGTAAAATATGCTGCAATAGGATTTCTTAATAAATAATTAGCGTGAAAAAGGCAATAATCATGTAAATAATAAAATATTTGTAAAAAGTAAGTTGTTATAACCCTAAATTGGTTTGTTTACCTGTATTCTTTGTCGAATTTGGCTCAAGTATAGTATGTAATTGATAGTCGGTTGATAAATATTTTTGTATATGATAGATATATTAAAATCTTAGCTAAATATATTATATAAAATGGAAACTGAGTGATTGATGAGGTGTTATGTCAATGATTTGGGCTGTGCGTTCTACCTGTAAAAACGTTCTTCATACCGGGCGTATCCACTGCAGAAGGTTATCCATACTAATATTATAAATGGGAAAGTGTGTCTGTCTGTCTGTTTGTCTTTCTTTCACGGCAAAACGGAGCGACGGATTGACGTGATTTTTTAAGTGGAGATAGTTGAAGGGATGGAGAGTAACATAAGCTACTTTTTGTCTCTTTCTATCGCAAGCGAAGCCTTCTGCCAAGGGCAGAAGCTAGCATCTATATACATAAGAGCTATGTTGTTTCTAAGACGATTTATTATTACCGAGAATGGTATGTGTGTGGAATAAAAACCAAAAAGGTATATTAGGTAAAGGAAGACTTAATTGCATATAATCGATTGTTATATAAGGTTATGTAAATCTAGTCTGTGTTTATGTGAATCATCGGGTTCATATATAGATTTGAACAATCTTTTGTAGGTAGAAGACAGGTAATAAAGATTAGTAGTGAATGTTTTAGATTATGTATTTATTTAGAAGTTTAATTCAAAGAGCAGTAGCTAATGCCCTTGCGAATTTTCGTTATCCCAGTAAATATCTCTTCGATCCATACCACAAGCAAAAAACTAAATATTGTTTGTTTTTTATTGTGTTTCAGTACCTACATATTGACTCTTTTATTTTATTTATTTATAGTATATCTAGTTAATTACTAGTTCTCACGATATCGTTACTTTTTTGAGGTTATAAATATTAACTTTTTTACTTTTAACCAATTTATTGCAGGAAGACCCGTCCTTCTTGTTATTTAACCTTGTGTTGAAAGTGACCAGATAGACTTAAAATAAGAAAATAGGCATAAACACGTGCCTTGTATCGAAGCACGTGTATTTTCTTATATTTTTACCTATGTTAATTATATTAAAATTCGAATAACCACAAAAAGTTGTTCACGTTTCCTATAAATTAATAGACGCACAAAACTTTAAATAATAAAAGGAAAATAAAGTCTATGATATCATAATTATATGGTTTGTAAAAAGCAAAGAGTTATTGCATAATTTATGCAAACAAAGTTATGAACTAGAGGATGCCCCCGACTTTGTTTGCTATAAAAGTTGGGCAGTTGACTTGATGTTTTTTACGCTCCCGTGGGAGTTCAAAATGGCTGCTCGGTTACGTCATCAAAGGAATTTTGTATTTCGAATTTCGTCGCTATGGTTATAACGTTTTTATTTTTATCTAATTGTTTAAAGTTATAAATATAAAGGTTTGAGTGATCAAGTCGTTTTTATTAAAGGTAAATTAAATTAAAAGCTTTCAAAGACCTGTTTTGTTTAATTAGGGTAACTTAGCATAAAAATATAATTAGGAATAAAGTATCCGTTATGTCCTTACATACTCCTAATTTGGTGCTTATCGCAAAAATAATATTTTTTGTCTTTACGGTGACAATCGAAATTCAATGTCGAAGTCATGAGTGATAATTTAGTTACCATTATTATGTAAATAACCTTTTATTTTATATAATATTCGGGTACATATTAAATTGTTAGGTATGGCGTTATTTGCCTTTGTTTTCATGCTAGACAAAGGACAAATCACTTAAATTAACTACCTAATACCTATTATAAGATTAAAAAAAGTTTAATTAAATCGTTGCTTCAGATATGTTGACGTGAGGTCGTGGGTTCAATTTCCACCCAAGAATCTTTGTGTGGTGCCTGGTTATAGTATAAGCTCTGCTCAGTTTGGGATCAGATGGCCGTTTTTGAGTTGTCTCTAGATATTTTTTTCCTTGCAAATTATTTGCGAATAATATAGACAAATTAAACAATCCATCTTTACATTTTAATTTAATCAAACTAATGGCGTAATTCTAACATAATTTAGTCGGCAAGGCCAGACAGTGGGAACTAAAAGTTACCCCAACTATTTGTCATGGTGAGGGGCGTAATATTAATACCCCCTAATGTTTCTTGTTAATGATCCTTAGTGTATGTCGAAATTATAGGCACCAATTTATTTATGCTAGGAAGTGTTGAGTTTTTCTGTTGTCTGAATTTCTCGAAGACATTTTAGTCCTTATTCATTATAGCACAAGAAAAGAGACATAAAAAATAGCAAAAAGCATGAGTTATGTACAATCGACAAAATGAAATCATGACCCACCATAAGCTTACTTTCCTACAGACATTCAAATACAATTATGTCAACAATCGCGTAAATATGTATTAAAAATGTCACACGTCTAGCTTTATTATTTTGACAGCTTCAAACGTCGTCGAAATGGGTCATGATTCAATTTTGTTGATAGTACAATGGCGAGCTTAATCCAAAGTTGAGTTGTCTTCCAGCAAACCTTATTTTTATAAAAGAGATTGCATTTTAGTCTTGTATTGTATACTAGCTGTCCCCTGCGGTTTCACCCGCATTTTTCGTCACTGCTCCGCTCCCGTGGGTCGTAGCGTAATGGTATATAGCCTATAGCATTCCTCGATAAATGGGCTATCTAACACTGAAAGAATTTTTCAAATCGGTCCAGTAGTTCCAGAGATTACCCCCTACATACAAACTTACAAACCTACAAACTTACAAATTTTACCTCTTTATAATATTAGTATAGATAATACTGACTAAAAGGCTAATTTGAAAAAATAATTATATGGCAATTGAATAAGCAAAATTTCAGGTTTTATTGTAGATTTTTTATACAATAGGGGTAAAAAAAACGAACGGCCATCCTGATGGTAAGTGGTCACCGTGCATAAAAAAAATTGAAATAGTTTTTTGCAAACTGCTTCAACAATAATGATAAAAAACGTCATGAAGGAAACAATATTAACAAAATTATATAATAATGATGCCGAGGATTTTAAGTAATGTATCCTTTTAAAAGACGTTTTAAAAGTGATTAATTGACAACAATTTTTATTCAAATAGATACAAGAAATTTTTTGGTACAGTCACACACATTATAATTTGCACAGTATTTTTTTATTTAAACGTACTGAGCACATAGATAAATTTTCTAACAGGATAAAAAGGATGAAATTTTTAAAAACAACCTTATGATCTAAAAATGGTCGTTCAAAGCCGCAGGAACTAGATTATAAATATAAGAATTAAAACTAGATTTTAAAAAAGATAAAAGAATAAGCAGTCACTTAAAATTCTGTTAAGCTTATTTTTAAAGTAGTTATTAAAATAAATTAGAAACAAAAAAGTTGTAATGGCACAACTAACGCGTGTTCAATTAAGATTATCTTGTGTTAATTAAGTGTTTTCCTTATACAACAGTTTGTATTATAATTAAACTATAACAACTTCTGATTGGTCAGTATCCTCGTGACCTTTTCTAGGCATTATTACTCAGTAATTATATGAGGGTATGCCATAAAATCCTGAAGCCCTTTCAAACAAACATATTATTTTTTCGATTCAAAATCTTAGTTAGGGCCACTAACCACTTGACCAACAGGCCCGTCATCTTTCACGGCTATCGCGTTGTCCTCAGTTACCAAAAAAAGGATTTTCAAAATAAAGCTTTTTCCAAAAAAAAGGATAACCGACTTCAAAAACTAAAAGCTCAAAAATAACTACTTCGTAACTCGGTGGCAACACAAATCGACCGGCAGAAGAGAAGCCACCGACTTCCGAAATAGTTATTTTTGAGCTTTTTAGTAGTTAGTTTTTGAAGGCGGTTATAACTTTTTTGAAAATGATTTTAATTTTTTTTACTTTTTAGTTAGAGTCCCAATGTCTGACTATGTATTACAGTAACTTTCAAAATAAAACTACTTATAATCTTATAAAATGAAAACGGATCATCATCCATCGTCCATCAGGGGGCAACGTCACGATATATCAGATCTATTTGTGTTTAAAACCGTCCCCAGAATGTAACAGACATTTTTATGAAAACCGCATCAAAATCGGTTCTGCCAAACGCGAGATAATCGCGGACAAACATACATACATACAGGTCGAACTGAGAACCTATTTTTTTAAGTCGGTTAAATATATCGCTGTACCCTCACAAAACGCTTTTCTCACGTCCATGTGCGTAGTCCCCTAATGACATGGCCCTAAGTGCGTTCTTCCGCGAGTGATTAAAGTACTAAGTTGAGACTTACTAAGTCACGGATTCGGTACAACAACCTATGTAATTTGGTGTTTGGCTTTGTCTCAGCGTAATGAGGTGGTGCCTACAAGGGTAAGAAGACGTAATGACTATAATTTGAGTGTGTTTGGATATGTTTTAGAGTTGTTTTAGTGGGTAAAAGGGATTGTGTAAGTTTGTTGTAGTGACGCTTGGTAGAGTTAAGAATTAGACTAGTGTTGAAAATGGTCATGTCGTTATTAAATTATTACGATTTAACACTAGTTATTAACGAAGGGGTCCTTCTTTCTATTAACAGTAATAAGACTACTGTACTTTTCTAATTTTGATAGTATATGAGAAGTCAATCAATCGATATTGAATTGTAATACCAATCTTATGACCAAATACTTTAAAAATTTAAACTTTAAGATGATGTCAAATCTGTTGTTGTTTTTGTCACTCTGAAGGGATAAAGTGAGGATAGCAAGTTAAGTAACGTTTAAGTATTTGACCAGTAGTCAACCAAAAAAATGTTGGACCCAATTATGGTCCTTCGAGCCGGCAGTCAGAACATTTCCAAGTAACAAAAAAAATGGCTACCACGAAAAACCGTAACAATTAAGAATCAAAATGTTCGTGATCTCTGAACAATTTGCACTGATTTGACTTAAGAACTAAATACTTCTTTTGTTCATCTTCAGAATTTCGAAAGGCTGATAATTTAGTTCTAAGCTGTTCGTTATGACTGAGACACGACTGAAGTGTTGTCGTGATGAAGCTGTGACGAAACGTGCCGCGAGTTTCGAACTTACAAAGGACTTTAGTGGTGGGAAATAGGAGAAGGATTCTATCGATAATGAGACTGGTACTGCGTTTGAAATTTAAATTGGTAATTGTGTTGAGAAATGGAGTTTCAGGTTTATTTTACAGTGATTTTAAACAACAGAAAATGTAGTAACATAAATGAAATACAGGGACAATGAATGATTCGTTTTAAATTAAGTCACTTAAGAGATCCGTATGAGTTGACTTCGGCTACTTGTATGCCTTCCAAAAGACCGGGTCCCCGATGTATTCAAAGACAAAATAAATAATAATAAAATTAAATAATATTAATTAAGTTAATTTGTAAATTTATGCATGTTCAGTCACGTGTATAAACATGTAAACACCACGCTAACATTAAAATCAATTTTCTCTTAGAATAACTACAATAATATTTAGTTTTAGGGCACATTGTATAGTAGGCTATGATATAATTACTGTAAAATAAGTTTTAACTTAAATTTATGGCTCATTTAAGATAACATTGATTCAAATCTTTGCGAAATGTATACATGTTTATGCTCGTGACTGTTCGTGTTTTAATAGACTAGCTTTTAACATTTAAGTAGTTTTCTGTGTTAAAAAACCTGGCATTGGTGTTTTTAGAACGTGTAAACTATGAATATGCATATCCAGTATTCAAGAGAAAGTGGTTTTTACTGATTTTCAACTTTATTTGCATATTTTTTATTTGACCATCAAACATACTGCTAAATTCTCTTACATTAACATTATCTTATTATTTGGTTAGTAACAAAACAGATTGCCTATTTTGATAGAACTTTGGTATTTCAAGCACTGTTCAAATGCGGTTATTTCACGTACATACATATTCATCCATGAAGAGTAGTTGACAGTGTCCGTCCAAAGGTTATGTCAATACACCAATGACCTTTATTATTGCTATATTTATGTGGGGCCTTTAAAATTAAACTACAGGGCTACTACTATCTTATTAACAACTTAAAATTGTAAAATTGACGTTTCTGCATTTCATATTACTACATTAACATAATTTGCTTCGTCGGCCGTCCATCGAAGGTTTATATTGGTCATTCATAAATCAATACTTTGCGTTACCTTGAATGAAATCACAAAAATGTTAAAATTGTTAATAAAATGTATGACAACAATCGATTTGTTTATATTTATGATATTCCTGACCTTATTTTGTAAATTGATTGACAAAGTAATAAAGTTCTAGTATGCCAAGACCGTTTTTAGTATAATTACGTAGATTTTAATCGCGAGGGATATATTGGGTACTATAAAAATGATAATTGAATATTTTTTTTATTGTTTACGTGCTATATGCATTAAAAGTTGATGGATTAAATCTTTGTACATTGTTAAAGAATACTTTTTGAATAAATGTCTCTTAATAAATTGAGTGTGAACTTACTGTAAGAATTGTAATTTTAGTATAATTTGTATTTGTATGAGAAACATGATGATTGTTAGTTGTTTAATAATTTCAATTAAATGGACTCACAGTCCCAAAAATGGCAGTTTTTTGAGTATGGAATACATAAAAGTATTCAAAGAGTTATCTACAAGTGTTCCTGACGTCACATCGGGCCACACACATCGCAGTTGCGAACATCCCCTCTCCGACCATTCACTCGCCTACACCTCACGCGTACGCACATTGTATCGGATATCTCAAATTTTTGTATCACATACTCTATAAATCGATCAAGCAGTTTATTATCTAGTCAAGACCACCAGCAGCTAACCTGGAGCTTGATACTCAACAACAAGTTATTGCAGACATGACAAATTAAAACATGAATATTAAAATACCCGCCTTGAGCAAGCGTGGTGATCAGTGCTTGTGCCTTCTCTGTATGAGAAGAGGTCCCTGGAGTGGGACAGTAATAGGCTGGTATTATTATTATAATACATTTAAAATCACCATTTTAATTCTCCATGCTCCATTTTAATAAAAGGCAATTAAGCGTCTCACCATAGCTATCTATAAATATTAGTTATAAAAACGCCGAAAATTTTATCGATAAACAGTTTTTATGGCACTGCACAGCCGATGCCGGCGACAGGTGCAGCCGAGCGGTTGTAGCGACACGGTCTATCGATATATCGATAAATTGTATTTTGATAGCGCACAGCCCTACGACTCAAAATAGACGCGGCTTTTTTGCGATTTTGATGGCAAACTTTGTAATCAGATTATTTTGTTGTAAGTAGTTATTTTGTTTGTTGAATTAGTAATGATATTGAGAGTTCACTGTTATATTTTCAACCTTTCAATAACTTTTAAAGTTATTTTCGGTTATTGAAAGGTACCGAGGGGTCAAAGATAGTTTATTCAATCATTTTAACAGTTGGGTTCGTTTTAACGAGTAGATGTAAAGATCTACTGACCTGATTTAAAATAAGTAAATGGGATTTTTTGCGTTCTTATAATATAAGATAAATATAGCCTAGATAAGCTTTTCAACGCGGCTTCTTCCGCGTGGATGTTGTACTTCCAACGACTATTTTTAACAAAAAACATTATATTCTAGTTAAAGGGTGAGGGTTCCCAAAAATCTTTTCTCAGGGATACCTGCTCCAATTAATGGTCCGCAGTAGTTTAGCGTCGCGTCCTAGTTACACTTTAACTTCCCGAATTTAATTTTGCCTACATTTTTTTGTTGTCCCCCTCTAAACTCTGCCTAAGTCTACGGCCACAACAGCCACCTGAGTGTACCGACCACAGTCCGATATTTGCCAATATTTAGAAGATCCACAACGCGGACACAGATATTGCAATCCCGGGCAGATTACATTTAAAATGAACCCCTGTATACTAGTAAAATACCGGAAAACTACGGCTTTCAGTAACAGTGAAATGTAAAATAAAATGTTTGAAAGTATCGTTGTATTGTTTCTGGTTTCATATTTATCGGAATTGATTGAAATATTTTTGTGTAGATTTGTTTGGAATGGATGACATGGATATAATATTCAGGGTATTTTTGTGGTTGAAAATTTTGATGCAAGTACGAAAATTAATAAAAGAGAAAGACTCTCTGTCGCAGCTCCATGCTGAGGTACACTTCGTTCCTTTATTGTTATTGTTTTTAATTGTGTGTCTGTGTGTGTCCAGAATAAATGTGTTTTCTTTCTTTAAACAATTGTATCTTATTCCGACCTCTGATTATAATGGGTTTGTACGTGAGTTTGTCACTTAAATCCTCTAAAATCGCGGGACCGATTTGGATGAAATTTGTTCAATGGATTTCGAAATAGTTTGAAAACGTCTGGAACCAATCTGTGATACTGTCGTCACAGTGTCTACCAGCTCCGCTTGGATAGTTTTAAATAACAAAACATATTTTTGTTATATTTTAGTAATTTTGCTGATAATTTTGCTAGTTTAGTGCAATTTTCACCAAAGATAATTGATTACTTGTATTAAAAACTTTTTAATTTATTAATTAATCAATAATACTCATTTACTGGCGCTCATTATTAAATAGTGTTGATGAATATAACAGACACAACAAAGCACTTATTAAGTCCTTACCTTTCAGTAGCAGCACAAAGTTCTTCTTGTCTTCTCCACCCTTGGGGTACTCCCAGTCCACGTCGAGCCCATCGAAGTTCCGGTCACGAAGGTACGGGATCGCGGAGTAGATGAACGTCTGCCGAGCATACCGGGTCGCTGACATCTCCTTGAACTTCTGGGTGCCGAAAGACCAGCCACCTGGAGAAAAAGAGATGTTTTAGTTAGCAGGTGATAACTGTTGTAAACAAAGAAAGAAAGAAAAACAGCTTATTCGTGCTACGTTTTACAGAGAACTTACTAAATAAAGTATTATAACCTATTGCACGAAAGGGCTAGCGCTCAGCATAATGCCGGGTCCGTACACAGGCACGAGTCCACAGTTTTCAGCGCTAACCGACACACACAGACACAGAGTAGCAATCAAGCTCTCAACAAAAAACGCATGAAGAGTTACAATTTATAACTGAAGTTTTCTTCTTGTATCAAAAACTTGTTTCTTATGTATTAAAAAAATGGTTGCTCGGGGAGTCATTATTGAAGCTAGGAAATAGGTAAAGTTTTGATCCTAAATGTCTTAAAATGAGGCTGTAAATAAGCAATTTTGGTTTTCTTTATTTATCGTAGTGATGGCCTAGTGACGGGCATACCCACGCCACAAATAGGAATGTTACTATATTCATATTTCATAGTATATACTTTACTTACTTTATTTTAAAAAAGTTAAATTTTGACCTTCAAAGTCTCCGTAACGAGAGTGGTCGGTGGTTTTTTTTATAAAACGTGGCAACTATTATTGAATTGTGGATGCGTTTACACAAATGCACAAACAACCGGGCTCTAAATAAATAGAGTCTGGTTCGAAGTAACTACCAGTACCTATCTTCTACACTATTCGTCCTAGACGGAAACCAAACCCGCTACACGCACGTCTGCGTAACGACTTGCCGGTTTATCGACTTTCAGCTTCACCAACCAACGTTTTTAGCTAATTATTCCCAGAAAACGTAAACAATTAATATTTTTTATACCCACACGACAGCGTTCACAATAAACTTATTATATCAATCAAAATTATCTCACACGAATCTATAAAAATCCCACTAATTACTTGACACGAGCAAATTTTCGCAACACTAACTAGAATAGTGAAGTGAAACAGTAAAAAACTGGCTTGTCGATTTCTTTAAGCGGCCATAATGCATTGCACCACAACACGTAGCTCTCATGAAAATGGCGCGGGTTTTTTGCAGACATTCCCGTGAAAATGGGTGAAAATGTCGCGCGAATGCGCTTTGTGGCGTGGGAAAGGCACCGTTGTGTGTTCGCATGTGGGTAGTGAGGGGACAAGTTTATCGATATTATGTTTTTATATTAATTATTATGGTGAAAAGGCCGACAAGTGTCAAGAAAAATATTAGAGGTCTTAAAAATGTGTTGCCGTCTCAGAAACAAAGATGATATGTCTCATATGCCTGCTATATTTTTTTACTTTAGAAATGGACCAAAAGTACGACATTTTCTGTTATTATTATATACAAAATAGATAAAAAAATTACAAAAAATTTATGTAATAGAACTTAAAGTGGTTTCTGTTAGATAAAAATTCATTTGATTTATTTAATAAACTTAAACTAAGCGATTTACAGTTTTCAATTTTTTTAACCATTTATGCATATAAGGAAACCATATTCCACTCACACATCTTAAAACATAAAACTTATTACGTTAACACATTTTAACTCGACATTAACACACGTACAACTCATAAACATTTAGTTATTAGAAAGTTGCGTTACCATAAAAACATGAGTCATAATATTTATAAATAATATTGATTGCGACCGGTTGATTGAAGTGTTAATGATTGATTGATCAATCGTTATATAAGCTTGTGCGTAAGAAAGTGACGTGTTATTGTCGTTTTTGCGAAGTCAGAAACGTGTGTGTTGATTTAAAAATAAATCGTGTATAACTATACATTGCTCCCTTTATAATAAAGACTTGTTAAGGAACCGAAACTTTAAACTGTATTTTTAAGTTTTTTAAGTATATATTTTAAAGTTTTTTTGGGTTTTATATTGTTTTAATTATGTTTAATTATACTAACATGTGTGTATTTTACCATAACTATCGATTTGCAATAAACTCAACAATTACACTACGGTCTTTCATGACGTTTTTACCAATAAACCAATTTTAATAAAAGAGAATTAAATAGGTAGGTACTAAAAAAAATATATTGAGAAAAATCGTGAATTAAAAAACTAGTTAACCCAAGCGAAATAGGGGTGGGTAGCAATTTTTATTATAATTCATGAATGTGGATGGAATTCGACAGCAATCTACAAAAAGATGAAGCTTATTAAAATAAATTATTCATAAGCAACTTTAGTTAATTGGATCATATTTAAAATTATGGAAAAATATTAAAGAGAAAAATTATTACCGCATAAATGTCATAAACATCATAAATCTCAAAATGATTGATAGATGACAATTTTAATATAATATTTTTATCGATATTTCATTGGACATCGTAAATATGGTTCGATTTATAAACTGTTGAATGGGATGTCTCGTGTATTTTAAATCTATTTGGTTGGATAATCAAAGTGTTCTTTGTACATTAAATATAGCTTTAGTCATATAATATTTTGTGATTTTCCTTTGTAATTTCTATATTAAACCAAATGAGTCGTAAAAATGTTGATGTATTTTCGTAGAATGGATGTAGATCGCTTTTTGTTTTTACTTTATGTACTTTTTATTATTGTGTTTGGTGAGCTGTTAGTAAGTACTAGCTGTCCCCCGCGGTTGTACCCGCGTTATGTTAGGTTTTTCGTTACTTTAGTCTGTTTCCATAGGTTATTGGTATTCATGATGTTTCAACAAATTCCATTCAGTAGATTTTGCGCGAAGAAGTAGCAAAGAAATATTCCTGCAGTCACCCATTAATCCTAACAAACTTTTGAATGTATAATACTTAAGTAGGATGACTTCGTAACCTAGAGAAAATTTAGAGTATTCTCCTAAATTCATTTTAAACAACTATGTAGTTATAAAGATATTTATTGAGCGCGAAGGTGCCACACCACTAACACCTGTTAGTAGTGTTTGTTAATAATACATACGACACTAACGATTTTTTATTGCATGTTTTGTGTTGTGGTGTCTTTCCAATTCTACGGTTTTCTTCAGTATAAGATGTACGTATTGACTTGAGGATTATAGACACAAACTTTAAAGCCCCGTATTCATTGTAAACATTTGTTTAGCAACTGTTGATCAACTGATATTGTCGCTCGCCGGGCGTCAACTCTGCAGTATGGCGTGATTAACACTGCAACACAAGTGTTGCCCGTAATATGATGACAGCAACTCGTCAACATGTTTATGCAACCATGTTGCTAGACAAAATGTTTACAATGAATACGGGGCTTTACTCTCTACTAGTCTTTTGATGAAAACCCTTTAAGTAGCGTTTGAGTTTATTGTGAATAATAAAAAATATATAGAAGTGTATATTCTGTGAAGATGTGGGCTTTATGCTGGTCAACAAAATCTCTCTTCATTAATTATCATAATATTGAATAATTTAAGCTATTGTGTGCATGTCAATAGGTCATAGTAATATAACTACTATTTTCCATTTCCGCAATAAAATGATAACCCAACGTGATTGAGAAAACTGCATTTAGTGTTGTTTTGCATAATATGAATGCATACATAATAATAAAATTTAGTAACGTTAGACCATTACTTTTAATTACACGATAAAGAACACAGTATAATTATTCTCATAATTTGTAAACGCAATCATAAAGTTATTTGATAAAAAATTGATATAGAAACTGTAGTATATACGGGAGGGCAGCAAAAAAGGGATTTACTTTTTAATAATAAAAAAAATTCAAATAGCTCTTTGCTAAAGCTCCATTGACCTTAACTTCTTATTTCCGCAATTCTTTGATCATCTCTCTAGATTTTTCCAACTATGTTAAAATGGACTTCCAATCGAACTGGATTCAGCTAAATACCAGCATTCTACATGAAACGACCCCATCGAATCTCCACAACTAGCCTCTAGGCAATACAATATCATTTTTTTTTTAAATAAAATATACAGAAAAACTATCTGTTCCCCGGGGTTTTACCCGCGTAGTTCCCGTTCTCGTATATTTTTTAGGATACAAACTATTCTATATCCTTTCTAAAGCTATGGACCATCTCTGATCTAAATTTCATTTAAATCAATTAAGTAGTTTTGCCGTGAAAGTCGGACAAACAGACGGACATATGGCCGCTTACACAAACGTCAATTTTAAGACGCTCTCAAATCTATTGCTGTCTTTGTCACTCTAAAGAGATAAAGTAGGGACAACAATAGATTTGATAGCGTCTTCAAATTAAATGACGTTTGAGTATTCGGATAATACTGGTACCGATTTTCTTATTCACAAACTAACGTTTTAAGTTAAGTGCATCTTTCTCTTTCCATTTAATTAAGAAAAGGACAGAAGATAAAATATTAGTCAAGTCCTGTCAAATTTAGACACTCCGTAAATATTTTAGACGAGATTTAAAAACATGGCGTCTAAATATACGTCAATTTTCTTCAGGCGCTGTCTAATTTGACAGTATTAAACTAAAATGTATCTTCTGTCCTTTTCTTTGAGAAATGGAAATAGAAAGACGCATGTAACTTAAATTTAGCTAAGTTTGAGAACAAGAGAATCAGCACCAATTTCATATTTTTAATATTAATAATAGTAGTGAATGAATACATACCAATAGCCAACAGAGTCTTCAACTTAGGGTTAGCTTTCTTCAACGCGTTGATTCTGTCGTACAATCCGGTCTTTCCATCCTTGGTCTCATCGTTGGACTCGAAGGAGCTGAGCTTGCCCTTCTTCAGCCAGCCGAAAGCGAAGATAATGTGGGTGCAAAGATCAGGCTGGATGTCTTCAGGAGTGAACTTGCCGATCTTGGTACGGTATTGGGACCAGTTGGTGTAGTAGCAGACAATCTGGTGGAAGAAAAGGATGGGGATATAGTGTAGTGTAGAAAGAGATAAAATGAGGTTTACCCAAATGGAATTCAGTAACAATTTGTGGGCCGATTCTGCTTATTGATTAATTATCCCGGACATATTTATAAACAAACATGCAAAAAATCTAAAAACTATACTGTTCCTTAGAAGAATACTTGATATATGTTTTACAACCAATATGTAAAACATGTATTTTTAAAAATATTGAATGTGTGTGTATCATTATATGTATCGATACTTTTTTTATCTGTTAATTATAGGTTTACTCTTAAATATGAGAACAGAGCATGTGATTGATACGTGTTATTTCCCATATTCTAAAGTTTAGGATCCTAACATAGGATTTCTATATATAGAATTTTAAATCTTACGGTGAATAGTTTAAATGCATATTACTGTGCCAAGAAAACCCACGTCTCTGACTGCATTTTTAAAGCACACAATTATCTTCAAGGATTTAGGATCCTTTCGCCAACAATATTAAACTATATTTCTATATTCATATTCTTTAGTAAAGTTTTCGTTCAGGCACTTAGGTTTATAACCCACTCGCGTCTTCTTCTTAAAAATACCGGCCCATTTAACATGAATTTTATCCAACTTTTCCATTAAAATCTAAACTCTACGCCTTTGAAATACGGCTCCATTCAGAAGAAATCTTGTATTTTTAAAATTCAAAAATCTGTCTTCAAGAAATTTGCGAAACATTAAATATCTCAAACGAGTGTAAGCTGTGCATTATGGACTTTATATGTGAACTAATAAAGTTCACTTTACCAAAGAAAAATCTACAAGGAGGCAAATACTTATTTTGAAGGCTAACAACTTCTCTTTTACGTTCGAAAAGTTCACTCATATCCGTGTTGTACTATTCTTTTAACAAAATTACATTTACATGTCGGAAAGAGGTACTAACGCTTCTATTTCAAACAGATAAGAACTAGAATTGTTTGCACAGCAAGTATTTTAAGTGTAACGGTAAGCTAGTATCTGGGTTCCCACAAGGCTCACTTCTAGGCCCGCTGTCTTTTCCTGTCGTAAAAAAAAAATAAGAGATGGAAATAATACCTTTTCTATTTTTATTGATTGTTATTTGATTTTAATAAACTTGAAACATGACTTTCTAAATTGTTTTATAATTGGATTTTAAAGGCTAGGCGATAAATGGAAAGTAAATCATCATTCATCTTATATTAATATTCTAACATTATTAATTTTGATCAAACGTTAAGGTTTTTGTATTGATGTCGCAATACTATTAATTAAAATGTCAAGTTTCTAAATGACTCATTCTAAATTGAAAGATGTTCCGATAACATTATACTTTATTATACCTACATTTATATTAATGATTAATTCAATATTCGAATTTCGGGAATAACCACGACTTTGAAGGAAAATATCTCGAATATCCGGAAGTTAAAGTTTATTTTTATTTAGTGTATTACGTGGTATATGTATTATGTAAGCTGTAGTTTTGGTAGTGTTATTTCCTCCAAGTTAGATTTTATTTACATCCTTTTTGCGGTGTCATTTTTCTGAGTCACACAATTGTAGAGTCATTTTATTCACAATTGCTTTCGAAAATACGGTCTCTATTCCATTATGTACGATTAGTTATTTACTCCTGTTCATCGGTAAAGCATACTCCAAAATACTCTTCAAACAACAAAGTACTCCTGCCTTGGTAAAAAATATTACCACTTGATAAAATTATGACGAATGTTTTTAAATTGATGTACAATTTCAACTAAGTGAAGATTGAGTAAGCTAATTTTTCATCAAAAATTTTCTTGGTTAAATTTTTACCACGGTGCCTTCCCAAAAAAAAAAAGAAAATACATACAAATATAATGATCAATAACGCTTACCTTATATCCATCTTTATCCTTATGGTTATCAGTACCAACAGAATTGTCAAGAGCTGCAGACGACTTTCTACTGGCAATGGTAGGACGACCACGGATCTTAGGCCTGTTCACACTAGCTGATATAATCTGATCAGAGGATCTGGATACGCTGGACGTAACTGAAGTGGAAACCTTGCTTGGCTTGCGGAGTCTTCTGCGTACGGCTGTGGAAGAGAGAAAAGAGATTTTAAATATTGGGTTATAAAGAAAAAAAAACTCATGGCTAACTGTTTGGAAAAGTTAATTAAGGTTTTATAATATTAACTGAGCATATTACCAATGATAAAAGGAGTAAAGATGAATTCTTCAAAAAAATATTTAAACTTTCTGCACATGATTGCAATCTATTATACCAACTAGACAGGACCGGATAGGTTACAAGACTTAAACTTTGAAAGGTGTCTGGGTGACTTACAAATCTGATACATGACATCTTTAAAATATAATTTGTATTCATAGTCCATTATCCCTTACAAACCGCATGAGCTTACAACATTCACAAAGTAAATGAGAACCCCATCACCACCCAGTTAGACTCACAAGGTCTTAAGAGATAAAAGATTGAGTAAGACCTAATTTCAGCACCATTTAGAGCTAAACTGACCCCTTTATGTGCGAAGCGTGACACATCAAATATTAGCAACGTCATCCAAGCTGGTATTGCAAAAGAATTAAAAAGTATAAAAGGAACAATAGAAGTCTTAATAGTATGGCTTGCAATATGTCTAGGAGAAGTAATTATAATTTTAATTGAACCAATCGGGTCCGTTACACAGCAAATTTTTGTTATGCTCTATATATGTTTTTAGCTTTAGAAGTGATATTTGCATTTTAAATAACAAGGAAATAATATTCTTTTTCGAAACTCTAAACATCAAACTAGTCAGTTGGACTAGTGTTTAGTAAAACTGACTGATAAGCCAGAGCTAGTGGGTTCAATTCCCACTCAGGGTAAACCTTTGTGTGATGAATGTGTTTTTTTTTGTCTGGCTGTAACTTAGTGCATCAATTGTCAGATTTGCCTTGTTTCAACACTTTGAATCAGTTTGTTTAGTTGTGTGTTTATTGTCCAAGATAATTTTATGAAAGTATATGTAATATCTTTTGAAAGCCTTACTCAATAGCATATAAATTAAATGTTCACATCTATTCAAAATATATAAGTTCCTGCAACTAATTTCTCCTCATATTCCAATTCCCAGAAGTAAGGTTACGTTGGAAAACTCACGCAAACTTTGTTTACCGTTACCTTTTCCGGGAAATTTTCTTTTTGTTTTTTAGTTCTACTAAAAGGCTTCAATCTTGACTTCAAAGACTGCGCTCGCACCTAATTTTTCCGTTCAATTTAACTTCAAAGAGCTTGTTAACTTAAGGTGAAAATACACGTAACTGCAAGACACAAGCTTTAAATGAACTTTTATGCCAGCGTGATTGAGCGTGTCTGTCATTTGGTGCAAGCCTTTACCTTTTAGCCAGCGGCTTCGCTCGCGTTAGAGTCAAAAAGTAGCCTATATCACTCTCCATCCCTTCAACTATATCCACTTAAATTCACGTCAATCCATCGCTCTGTTTTGCCGTGATAGACGGACAAACAGACAGACACACGAGGCAAAAGGTAGTTGAAAATAAAATGCAACATTTTAGTATATTGAAATTTTTCGGAACACTTTTAACACATAAATAAAATTACGTTCGCCATTCGCACCACAACTTATTGCACAGTGTGTAATGCATTTAAACGGCAAATTTCGAAACTAAAGGTGCTCTAGAAACATTTTTACTAAACCATTCTTCCAATATGTTCCAAGTAATAAACTTGCTATACACTTTGAATTCCAAACGCCCTTATGGGACACCCTGTAACTGATGGCAGGGAGCACTACACTGTAATTTCAACCTTAAACTTTACTGTCTAAGGTTAAAATTTCTATGGAGAATGAATATATTTTTCTCACAAAAGAAACAGTTTTAATGTATGAGTTTAGCCAGGGTGTTTGTTTTGTAAACGCTAGCTTTGTCCAGGGACATATGACAGTTTATTTCGTATGATGTATCTGTGGAGGTAGGATGAGCGAAGGGGCGTTGTTTTTTGTTTGGATAATACTGTTCTAGTTTATTTTTTAAATTGTTAGATGACGGATGAGGTAGAATATTTAGTTTTCATAAGCGGAGAAGGGAAAGATGAGTTTTTTTCGGTGAATTCAGATATTACTGTGTTCATCAATACAAGCAACGCAACTGACATGTTCAGTTTTCATCACTCCTCCTTGAGGAGATCGTGGAGTTAATACGTGAGAAGGAAAACTGGACTTTAATAAATTTAAATTTGATCGATTTGTGGATACCGCACCATTATTTGGAGCCCTTCCTCTACATTTTAAGTTTTTACATTATAAAGAATGAATTTTATAGGATGCATAAGTCACTTGGGTCGGAAACTAGTCCCTTATTTGATTGGTTTATGATGTATTTGTCTATGGGGCATAGAAACCTGACAAATCATATGACGGCTGTTTATTTTTTTTTGCCATATAAGTACCAAAGACTTTTTTTTTTTTTGGTGAGTGGGAAATCATCCAATGACTGCTCCCGTCCTGGGTGCGACGGGAGGGCGTGTCAGACTCTTACTGACTAAAACCCACTCATGTTCCTTCGATTGCCCTTTATGTTCCGAGGTCACGGTAACTATTATAAACATTCCGCAACCCCGGCAGGCGTTGGCCCTGTTGGGCCCCTGACCAAAGACTTTACTTTTACTTTAACATAATGAGCTGTTCCCAAATAATATAACCAAATAATATATATAATATAATGTTATTAACGTGACATAATTCGAAATAAAATTCAAAACATAGTGCAATTACCATAATGCAAATTCAATAAATTACTCCAGCCCCAAATAAACAGAAACTCCGACGCGATCCAATTAATAAGCTTAGCTGTCTACCCCACAGTAAACACGAAAGGATTAGCATAAAAAATAACATCAGAACAAATTCTGCCCGCGTACCTTTTGCCGAGCTATCACGTTCCGTTTAGACAAATATGGCGGTAAATACGTCGGGTCTTTCATGAAACACATCAATCTTAAGAGAGAAATGTAAGGTTGGGATACTGATTGTTCTGTGCCTGAGGATCTAAAGAGGGGTCTGAACGGTTCTGTTAAAGTTCTGTGCCTGAGGATCTAAAGAGGGGTCTGAAGGGTTCTGTACTAGAAGATGTAACGGGGCTCTATTTTTCAGACTGTGCTCATCTGGTATGGAGTTCATATTTTGGCAGAATGTGAGCGGAGTATATGGGGATGGGTTAAATAAACAGAGTGTGAGTCTCGAGAGATTTGGAAGAGCATTCTTGAATTTTGTACGTAACGTAGTTGAATAAAAATAACTTTAGATGGTTTTACATATTGATGACATAGGTAAAAGAAATAATTATGAGAAAATTTTACCTTGAGAAAAGAAAATTAAGTCTGAAATTGCCAATATGCCTTATGCAAGTGTGGTGATTAATGATTGTGTATTTTATACTAGCTTCTGCCCGCGGCTTCGCTCGCGTTAGAAAGAGACAAAAAGTAGCCTATGTTACTCTCCATCCCTTCAACTATCTCCACTTAAATCATAAATCACGTCAATCCGTCGCTCCGTTTTGCCGTGAAAGAAAGACAAACAGACAGACAGACAGACAGACAGACAGACAGACACACTTTCCCATTTATAATATTAGTATGGATGCCTGCCTCTCATACAAGAGGTCGTGGGTTTAAATCCGAGCAAGTACCAATGTGACTTTTTAATTCATATAATTATGTACTATCTAAAATGTATCTTGGACATCACAGACATCGGTGAAGAAAAACATCGTAAGGAAACCTGGACTTGTAGTTAATATGAGTCCGAAATCGCCAATCCACCTTGAGCAAGCATGGCGATCAATGCTCGTGCCTTCTCTGTATGAGAAGAGGCATTTGCCCTGCAGTGGGACAGTAATAGGCGGGTATTATTCTGTATGATCTGTCCTATTACTTTTTCTGTCCCATTGCAAAAGCCGTGCATTATGACAGTAATAGTGTCGCAAATAAGTATAATAAAATGCAAATTTCCTGACACTAACCATGATAGATTAAGCGACAAAAATCCAGTAGCATAACAGATCTGTTTGCCCAACTAATCACACACTTACGGTCTTAAATGCACTGTCTCCTTATTTGTCTAGCTTCAAGGTTTACCTTAGTAATTAAATCAATTTGCGTCAGCAATTAATTTAGATTGTAGCAATATTTTGTATGGGTAGCGGTATAATTTACTTCGATTTATGAGTTTCTTTTCAAGGTTAATGTTTGTTGGTAGTCGTTTAAAGGTAATTGAGAAAGGCTGTAGAAAGACGGCTGAATTTAGTGTGCTGTAGTATGTAGATATAATAAATGCGGAAAGTAACTCTGTCTGTCTGTCTGTCTCTTCTTCACTGAACCGATTTGAATGAAATTTGGTACAGACATAGTCTGGAACCCGAGAAAGGACATAGGTAGTTTTCATACCGGAAATCCCCCGGGAACGGGAACTATTATTCCACGCGGACGAAGTCGCAGGCAATAGCTAGTTGGTAATAAAGAAATACTAAAACATAAAGATCCCAAATGCGTCCTTCCATGACGAAAGACCTTATTTACGATCTTCTAGAGACCTAACACCTTTTGACTTAAAGTTGTAAAAGCCATATTCAATATGTTTTATGATCTTTGAGTCCAAAGTAGGTATACATACACACAACAAAACGTGTTTTAAATACACACACAGAAGTAACTTTTTAACTCAAACTGATAAGAGAGTTTTTCCAAAAGTCCTAAAAAGGACTAGGAATCTTATCAAAGCCTCATGCTGGAATACTGAAACGCCACTCAAATCTTATAATCATCCAAGTGCTACTTAAATATAAGCAGCCCTCAAATTTAAGTGGTATACAGAAAGACCATTCAAGTAATTCGGAACCATGATTAGCCAAGCAGCCCTCAACTTTTTACCAGCACGTTCTCAGTTACAAATCTATTTAGTTTACGCCTCGTATTCGTTTCACGCGGACTTCTTTGTACAAATATTTTCTAGAAATATTAATCATTTGAAATGTATTAGCGTTACGTAAGTCTGATTTGAATTAGGATTGAAATTATGTATTTCTTTATATAAAAATTACATTAAATCCAAAAGATAATAATAAAAAAATCGTCATTTGAAAATATTTTTTCTAAAGATAGAAATTTCGTAGATTGGAACGTTACAGTTGCTTGATTGACATCTTACGTACGTATTTAGGGTATGTGCACACTACGAAAATGAATAGTTGTGAAGAAAATTCGTCAATGAAATATACTGCAATCCGCAAACTGCGAAAATAAATCGTTTGCTATTATGTGTGTATATGTACAGTTCACAGACTAATGATATTTTTTCGCAATAATATTTTATTGTAGAAGAAAATTCGTTAATCTGTGAACAACAGAAATGTACTACAATCCGCGTGATCCGCGCTTTGCGAAAATAAATCGTTTGTGGATATGTTGTGTTTTTCTATTGTTCACACACTTACGATATTTTTTTCGCAACGATATTAAATCGTAGTGCACGCATAGCCTTAAGTCGTAGAGCAAAGTAAAGATTCAAGTTTACATCTTATTACCTAAATTTCTTATTAATTTAGTTACAATGGAGAAGAAGCAGAAACGTGGATGATGTTTGAAAGATATACTCTTTGAACGGATAAAGAAAAAAGTACTGAGTACCTACATAAACCATGAAACACTGTACTTTAAACTTATGTATCTTTTCAAAGGCGTCAACTTTCTTTTCTGCGCCTGATATGTGATCTTTCGTGGTTCGGAAGAAAATACAAGGGGGATAGAGACATTTTCAGCAGTTTTTGTGTAGTTTCAATTGATTTCGCTACATTTAAGAGTCCTCGGGACCACTCTCAAATTTAGGGGCTGCTCAAATCAGATTGACAGTTGATTTGACAGCTAGATAACGTTGAGTAGCGTTTCTGTATACGATTTTTGTACTGAGTGGCGTTTTTACACAACTTAATTTAAGAAGCTCTCAATTTTAACAGATACTCAAAAGTAAGTTTTGTGAATATGAAATCAAAGTTTAAGAGCTGCTCAATCGTTTAAGCAGCTCTTAAATATTTGAGTAGCGTTTCAGTATTCGGGCATCAGACTATTAAACACAAGATCAATGGAGCAGTTCAGGTACATCCAACAATGACAATCTTAGTCAAAACATCGGTTTTAAAGTAAAGTCCACCTTAAAACCGTCCGCCGATAAAAAACGCGTGTTTTTAGGTAAATAAATAGCTGGTTTATCAGCAATATATCTTCGGTCGTCCAGTCAGGGCATGTCAGGACACGCATATCCATAACTTTGGGCGAAATAGTCGCGTGCAGGACATATGCGTCTGACAATAAATTGTTGTGTGTCTGGTAGAATCTATGTTTTTTGATAATAGAATGGTATCTGTAGCTGTTTTGGCTTTAAAGTTGGAGTCAACATTAACCTTACAACGACTAAGCGACAGCCGGCTGTCGCGCTGCTATTGTCTTTCTAGTGTTTTCGAAGGTTTAAAATCAGTACTAATATTATAAATGCGTAAGTAACTCTGTCTGTCTGTCTGTCTCTTCGTCACGCCTAAACCACTGAACCGATTTGAATGATATTTGGTATAGACATAGTATGGGACCCGAGAAATGACATAGGATAGTTTTCATGCCGATAATCCTCCGGGAACGGGAACTATTCCACGCGGACGAAGTGGCGGGCAAAAGCTAGTGTCATATAATTTATTTATGATTTTTCAAATTTTTGTGTAGAACTTTAATGATCATCTATATTAATAATTTCGTCAAGGGGTACGGTAGACTCGATCGAAACATTACCTGAATAACAAAACATAAAAAATATCGATTTCGAGTCGACAACATATATCCGCAAAATTCGGATTACGGAGATTATTTCGTTTTATTAATTCATTTTAATGACACGGAGAGACAAACCGCAGTCGCCATCTTGAGTAGACAATAAACGTTCCGTTTCATACTAGCTCTCAAATACGCCTCGCCAATCAACACGTTGTCGCGTCAAAAAAGTACATTATTCCGACCATAGGTATAGGTGTACCAGTAACTCATGACAAAAAAAAAGTAAAACAAATAATGATTTTTATTATGGTATTGTTGTCATGTCATCTGTCAAGTGACATTAGGTTTGTTTGTTTACATTTGTTATTTTCATGAAATCTTTAGTAAAAAGTGAAAGAATGACTAAGAAACCACCGGGGTTACAATCCAGAAGCACTGTTTATAATGTGTACTGATAAATCTGTAAAGAAGAAGGTGTAGCTTACACGCAATTTTCGATTTTAGCGTCATTGTTTAGACCGCGTTCTTGCGTTCCATATCCATTTATATGAGTTTATCATATGTATATATATTGCGTAACATATAACATTGGCTTATTACAGGGGCGTGTATTAATAATATGAATTATTGCAGAAGGCAGATGAAGAAGGCAGTAGCCTTGGTGTCACTGTGTCAGATTCACATGAGCCACCTAAAGACATTTGGCTTGCCTTATGTGATGATCACTACCATAGTTAATGCGCTAAACGAACTGGGATACCAGTCACAAAGCGAATAACCATTTATTTCATTTTTCTTGTGTAAATAAAGAACTTATATTATAGATTGGGTTTATATTTATTTATTTTATACTAGCTTTTGCCCGCGACTTTATTCCCGTTCCCGGGGGATTTCCGGGACGAAAACTACCCTATGTCTTTTCTTGGGTCCCAGATTATATCTGTTTAAAAAAAAATTAAAAACTTTTATTTTTTTAATTTTGAGAAATTTTATGATAATCAATCTGCTTAATAAGTACCTTTGCCATATTCTCGGGTGAATACTAATTGTATAATTACAATTTACACAATTGGTTTCAAAATATCGGGGGGCACGGTCGTGCCCCCGGCCAAGACCAGCAAGCTAAGCGCAGGCGCACTACCTACCTTTTCTCGAAGTGTTTCGCCCTTTTTTTGAACCCTCATAGAGTTGGTTTCCGATGTACCAGACAGTTCATATTCACAAGATGTCGGGGGGCACGGTCGTGCCCCCGGCCAAGACCAGCAAGCGAAGCGCAGGGGCACTACCTACCTTTTCTCGAAGTGTTTCGCCGTTTTTTTTAACCCTCATAGAGTTGGTTTCCGATGTACCAGACAGTTCATATTCACAAGATGTGATATCAATAATAGACTCATTAAACATACAAAGTCTCAATTGAATAGCTTTAATACTTTAGATTTTATTGATATCTAAAATACCCCAATTTCGTCACTGACTCACCGACACTCTGACACACTGATGATCATCAAAATGTTTGGCTACTTCCTAAAGTGCTACATTGCTGAAATTTTGTATGTAGTCTGAGTTTAGTATACAACCAACAAAAAAATTCATAAACTTTTAACTTTCGCCCTCCATCCCCTAAAATGCGGGGTTGGAAGTTTTGTGAGGAAACAAGTAAATCATCTAAGTAAAAATGCAAAGACAGAGAATGGACTATGAAAACCGGCACTGTTAATGTACATGAAATACACCCCAAAAAAAGAAGAAAAAAATAAACACCAAAAAGACTGCCTTGCAACTTACAAAAAGAACTGAAATCCCACCAAACACATTTCATGTTAAATGTTGCCAAGACAACCACATTAAGGTTTGTCCTGTGAAAAATATATCAGATCTCATGTAGAGCCAAGCTTCTGAATCTACACGACCTAAATATACCGACTTTAACTTCACAAATTCTACATATCAGTAAAAATGTATGGCTTGGCTGTTTCGTTACTTATTTCAGAAACTAAATATTCGCATCACCTTCTTCACAACGACGCACGGCAGCGAAACGGCGAAGCCATGCATTTTTACTGATATGTAGAATTTGTGAAGTTAATTAAGGTCGGTATATTTAGGTCGTGTAGATTCAGAAGCTTGGCTCTACATGAGATCTGATATATTTTTCACAGGACAAACCTTAATGTGGTTGTCTTGGCGACATTTAACATGAAATGTGTTTGGTGGGATTATTATTTTTGATTTAGCCGAGTTGAATAAAGAACATTTTACTCTTTTTTTCTTAATTAGTAAGTAGTAACTTATCTACCTGCCAAAGTAAAGAAAGGACTATAGAGAATAAACCTATAAAGTTATTTGTTTTGTTAATTTGTGTTATGTTTATGTTAGTTGATTAAGGCTCAATTCACACGTACCACAACCACACCACAGCGACAACCACACCACAACGCCGCGATGTGGTCGGGCGTAAATTTTGTATTGAAAATGAATATTACAATTCACACGCACTACATTTTGTGGTTGTTATCGACCACCTGTGTAATACGACTACATCGCAACCACATCGCGACGGCAACGCGGCGGCAGCGCGGCCACATCGCCACGACATGACGTCACGCGCGCCTAGCTGGCGCCTGCGCTAACCACATCGACATTTTGTGGCTACCACAACGCAGCTGCAAAAAGCCGCTGCGACACTATTCACACGTAACCACATCTTGACCACATTTTGTCGCTGCGACGTGGTGTGGTTGTGGTACGTGTGAATTGACGCTTAAAATAAAAATTATTTATGTAAAAACTATTGCAGTTTTTATTTACTATATTTATTAAACACAATGACCGAAGCTATACGAATCTATGCCTTGCTTGCCTTTAATATTCATTGAGAACTAATAACTACAGAAATATCTACCTACATTTTGTATCTAGAGGTGTATAATTATGAGTCACATTTTACCCGAGCGAAGCCGGGTTTTCATCTAGTATTATTATAATATTATAAAAAAGAGAAATAATTTAGATTAAAAATACCATAAGGTTTAAGACCTAGACTATTGTTTATTGACTGTAATTATAAAGAACTAGCTTTTGCCCGCGGCTTCGCTCGCGTTAGAAAGAGACAAAAAGTAGCCTATGTTACTCTCCATCCCTTCAATTATCTCCACTTAAAAAATCACGTCAAATCGTCTCTCCGTTTTGCCGTGAAAAAAAGACAAACATACAGACAGACAGACACACTTTCCCATTTATTATATTAGTATAGTATGGATTTTTTTTTTTTTTTGGTGAGTGGGAAATCATCCAATGACTGCTCCCGTCCTGGGTGCGACGGGAGGGCGTGTCAGACTCTTACTGACTAAAACCCACTCATGTTCCTTCGATTGCCCTTTATGTTCCAGGGTCACGGTAACTATTATAAACATTCCGCAACCCCGGCAGGCGTTGGCCCTGTTGGGCCCCTTCCTGTGCTGACTCCTTCTCTTTGAGGCGCGCGTGGAACAAATTTCTCTTCTCTTTGAATCGTTAGAAAACACTAAGTTTTCATTTAGTATAGTATGGATGACAAATGAAAACTTAGTAAGATCATTTAAGTTAATATTAACCTGACTCAGAAATATCACGTTCATTAGTTAACAAGAGTTCTAAGAGTACCAGTATTATCGTAATAATCTTCTGTATTAACCGTTAGACTGTCGGAGGCGCAGATCTACGCGAGACACAATGCTTTTTAATTGTTCTTTTAATTACAACAGACCACCACCGGTTAAAGACACTTTTACTCGGACTGTTTACACATAATCGGGGGGCACGGTCGTGCCCCCGGCCAAGACAAGCAAGCGAAGCGCAGGGGCACTACCTACCTTTTCTCGAAGTGTTTCGTCGTTTTTTCGAACCCTCATAGAGTTGGTATCCGATGTACCAGACACTTCATATTCACAAGAAATAATATCAATAACAGACTCAATAAACATACAAAGTTTCAATTGCATAGCTTTTATACTTTAGATTTTATTGATATCTAAAATACACCGATTTCGTCACTGATTCACTGACACACTGACACACTGATGATCATCAAAATGTTTGGCTACTTCCTGAAGTGCTCGAATGCTGAAATTTGGTATGTAGCCTAAGTTTAGTATACAACCAACAGAAAAATTCATAAACTTATAGATTTCGACCTCCATCCCCTAAAATGGGGGTGTGGAAGTTTGTTTGAACAAATCAAGTAAAAATGCAAAGAGAAAGATTGGGCTATTGGGCTATGGGCTATGAAAGCCGACACTGCTGATGTGCCTACTTCCTGTAGTGCTAGAAAGCTGACATTTGGTATAAGAAGTTTGGTATCAACCACCTAAGAAAATTATAAACTTGTGTCGTTGACGGTCGTGTTGCGATTGCAATATTTTTCGTATTCGTATAAATAAGTTTTGCGGCTTATTTCAGTGGGCATAATTTTATGTATTGGTAATTGGTTAATATACATACATACCTACCTAAATTGTTACGGTGTTGAACGGAATCGTAGCGCGATCCTCGATGACAAAAAGTTTAAGTCTTACTTCCCTAGATGGCGTTGGGATCGAAATAGATCGCGCTATGGTTTCGTTACATCGGAAAGTATAAGTACTATTTGAATTTTTAAGTGTATGAGAATAATATTGTTTGCACGTTTGCACGAAAACTCGTTTATATTGTGAAGTCTTATACTACAGTTATTCAGGAGTGCAATACAGCCTTTCTTTAATAATTTCTCCTAGATCGAAAGATCACCGTTGTACGTTTAAGTATTTTAAGAATAAAAAGTGTGGGACTTTCAGGTCAATTTAGTCAAAAATATCTGTGAACGAAAAGAAAAAAAAAACACTGAAAATACTGCCTAGCAACTTACAAAAAGAACTGAAATCCCACTAAAAACATTTCATATAAAATGTAGCCAAGACAACCACATAAGGTATACCCTGTGAAAAATATATCAGATCTCATGTAGAGCCAGCCAAGCTTCTGAATCTACACGGCCTAACTCTACAGACCCTAACTTCACAAACTCTACATATCAGTAAAAATGTATGGCTTGGCTGTTTCGGTACTTACTTCAAAAACTTAATTTTCGCATCACCTCCACGACGGTAGCGAAACGGCGAAGCCATACATTTTTACTGATATGTAGAGTTTGTGAAGTTAGGGTCTGTAGAGTTAGGCCGTGTAGATTCAGAAGCTTGGCTCTACATGAGATCTGATATATTTTTCACAGGGTATACCTTATGTGGTTGTCTTGGCTACATTTTATATGAAATGTTTTTAGTGGGATTATAATTTTCTTGTATTCGGGTAATATGTTAATACAAACACATACGTGAGTATAGACTTTTTATCTACTATATAAAAATAAGTCGGGTTTTCCTTCCTGACGCTATAACTCTAAAACGCACGAACCGATTTCCACGGTTTTGCATTCGTTGGAAAGGTCTTGGGCTCCGTGTGGTTCATCAGAAAATTCAGGAAAAATCCACGCGGACGAAGTCGCGGGCAGAAGATATATCGGGATCTTTAGAAAAAAAAACTGCAATTGAATTCGTCTTCGTTGAATTTCGAATCTGTCTGCAGGCTCTAAAATCACGTTTTCCTATTTTTCAAAATGTCAGTTTGTCCAAACAATCCCGCGTTGAGTCACAAAACGCGGACGTTACTGTCCATCAGAGTTATTTTGGAAAAAGAATAGACAAAATGTTCGGGAACGTTTGCACGATAAATTTTTTTGTGTTTGTCTTGTTTGGTTGTTTCTAAAAATGTTTTTGGCGTAGATTTTTGATGTGAAACATTCTGGGAAATTGCAGTAGATAATTGAGTTTGTTTGTTTTAATTTTTTTACAGTTATTCTGATTAGACCTCACGAATCATTCGATCATTCCACTTCAGAAACAAAATTATTCACCTTTATGGCTATTACTATAATTGAAAAATTGTTATCGTATAACACAAAAAAAATGAGAAATACAAAATAAATTTTCATGTTTCGGAAGACAGTTTTTAGACATTTCGTTTTGGCTTTCAAAACATATTTAAAGGTATTCAAATAAAAATCGTATTTCCTCAAAACTCGTCACTTAATTGCGAACACACATTCTTTATTAAGTCAAATAAAACACAACATTCTCTAACACGAAAAATAGTCCCAACCTTACACAACTTTTAGGCGAAAACCTCCCTAATGACTAAGCTGTTTATCATTCAACTCAGGCAGTATTTCCGTGAGGGGTAAATGACACGTCGGCAAATTGGTACTACGTGTAGCTACAGGCCAACCCGTTGAGAATAGTCTGTATTCTATGCCAAATTGAATTAGGATGAAATGTGTAAAACTAAACTTAAGCTGAGTTTGAGAGGAAATTGTTAGATAATTATAAATATTTTGAAGAAAATAATTATGTGGGTTTGTACTCTGGTTGCATGTTAGGTAAGTTACATATTCATTTCCCTAGCCTTTTCCCAATATGCCTGCCGGGGTTGTGGAATACTTCTAATAGTTACTGCGGCCCAGCAACATAAAAGGCAACCGAAGGACCATAGCAGTAACTTATTTAAACAGTTAAATTAGGACTTAGGATTTAAACTATTCACAAATGTTCTTCGCAAGACCTCCTTCTTGCGTTTAGCATACTAGGCCAAATCGAATGCAAATTAGTGCCAAAACTTCAAATATATGTAAATTATCTTTTGCTTGACTTCGTGTGCGTGAATAACTTGTATAAATGGTGAGTGAGGAGTAACCCATTTATATATATGTACTAGCTTCTGCCCGCGGCTTCGCTCGCGTTAGAAAGAGACAAAAAGTAGCCTATGTTACTCTCCATCCCTTCAACTATCTCCACTTAAAAAATCACGTCAATTCGTTGCTCCGTTTTGCCGTGAAAGAAAGACAAACAGACAGACAGACACACTTTCCCATTTATAATATTAGTATGGATAGTCATGATATGAACCAATTCATTTAAAAAACAGTTTATAAGGTGTTTGTTTTTTTTTTTTTTTTTGGGTCTTTCTTGTTACTTTAAAACGGGTCAAAAATATTATTTTTAAATTAACAAATAAAATTAATTTATTTTTTCAAAAAAGATTCTAGTGTCATAAAACTTGTATGGTCCCCCAATACAAGTTTTATGACTCTAGAACCCGCGGTTTGGTCAGTGTCAGTTTTTCATTTTATATTAGGTTTATTATTAGTCGAGGTTTCCTTTACCAATGTGTAATTATTAAAAAATACTTACTGGTAGAATCTGATGCAGGTGTGATGACGGCGACGATCAAAACGATCGTGAAAGCCCACCGGAGCAATCTTGGTGGCCACTGTAACAAAGATAAATTGATTATGAATAATTTACTATCGATTAATTTCAATACCAATATTCATGATCGAATTTCGCTTGATGGACCTTTTAATAATAAATTGTTTCGGATTAAAGGTTAATTTTTTGATGAGAGACGGATTATGAGATATATTTAATATTTTCGTAAGTGGTTCGTGCTACGGGACCTTTAGGATAGGTCCTACTGTAGGCGATTTCGATTGTTTTATTTCTGGTTTTCTTTGGTTTTTGCCTGTGGTCTGGCCAAATGTCAATTTTTGACAACTGTCATTAATGTCAGGTGTCGTATTACTGCCACTCGAAATTGACCATTATGATCAATGTCGTTTTATTGTTTTATCTGTGCTACGCTTGTGGTTCACTCAACTGGCCTGGTCGACAAACCATACCAATGGGCCAGATGAAGGGTTAGGGAATACCCATAAATTATAAGAAATGTCATCTTCAGGTATCAGGTTGTTGGTAAGCCCTTTTTGAGGGCCTCAAAATCCATAAATAACCACAAAACTATTCTGATGAACAGCCAATAGAGTTGAACGGCAAGGGGCGACGCGGACGTCAAAAAAAAACACTCAATTGATACAGAGTTTAATATCATCAAATTCTCTGATGGAATCTTTTAAGGCTTGGGCACACCAAAAGCAGGACAAGCGCAGCACCTTAGCAGGGCAGAGCAGTTGCGCCGCGGTTGATGTCACACCAGAAACGTGAGCAGTCAGAAAGCAGTTTGAATGCGGGCCTGCTTTGTAACTGCGTTATGTGTGTCGTATCGACAGCCACACTCAGTACGCTTCAAGATGTTGAACGGTTCTGACTCTGGCGAAGAGGAGCTATTGTTGCTTCTAGCTTTAAGTAAAAAAAAAAGACTATGGGTTCACGATGTAAATAAGAGAAGAGAAGAATGTGGGGAGTACCATCGTCTATGTCGGGAATTAGAATCTTTTGAAGATAGGTTCTATACTTATTTTCGGATGTCGAAGAGTTCTTTTGAAGAATTGCATGAAATGATACGATTGAAAATAATGAAAACTGATACAAGCTACAGAGCTTCCATAATATTTCCTTCTATTTCCTCACCAACTAAATCAATTTTTTATTCGTTTCCATAATAAAGTTGTAAAAAATCACAACCGTTTACGACCCGCGCTGCGTCTGTCCCGCGCAACTACTTTGGTGTGACTAGTCAATATGGCGGACGTAGTAATACAACGTGTACTCACTGCGGCCGTCCCGCGCCCGCGCTGCCACCGCCCCGCGCCTGCGCTGCTCCCGTCCAAAAGTTTTGTAGAAGAGCAGTGCGTGCGCGGTGCAGTGGCGGAGCAGGTAGGATCAGCGGGCCCGCGTTTGTTCAGTGTGTCATCCCTCATATAACTACATTATTTTCTAACGGAGACGCACTGCTACCGCACTGCAACTGCTTTTGGTGTGCCCAAGCCTTAAGTCATACACTGACAATTATATTATCGTCTTCTTCTCCGCTCCACGCTCCCACTACAACCTGCCCCCTCTTCAAGATTACAGTTTCAGTTGGCCGTCAACACGTCACGGCTATGAATAATGCAGCAGAGACACACGACCCCAGTATTGAGATTATACAAACAGTATCTATATAGTCTTGTACCCGTAGATTCTTATACATATGTTATACTATGTGATCCTAGCTTCCTCCTTCAGCATTGCTCTCGAGAAATTTTGATGAAAATCAGGCAAGGTGCACGTCGGATGCTGATTTTTAGCTTTGTTATGTGAGTACAAAATATACTGTAGTTGTTTATCATATATTTTATCTGAAAGCTACAAGCTTTTAATATAATTCAAATGATAATAAAACTCGTTATACTGTCCTACTGCTATAATAATATCATCGCATACATAATCGTGTATATCAATGTCATAATTCGGTAAAAAATAAGGTCATTTTTAACACAATAGGAATCTAGATATAAATATCAGCAAAGCAGTTCTTCTAACTATAAAAAAATGAGAAACGTGTTGTACGGACTTAATTGTTCTCTGACCTTAAAATAGCAAGTAATTAACATAACTAAAAAATTCTTTTAATGAAAGACTTGAAGTTCAAAACAAAACTTTCTCTCATTCAATTATACATATTCAGCCAACTTCAGAACAGGATAAAAAGCATTTTAATAGATTCGCCAAATAATGAGCGGAATAAAGGCATATTCACATCAGCGCGGTATTCGATACCGCTGTAGGTAGAGACATATACCGCGCGGGTTATAATCAGGTAATTGGTGCGAAGTTCCGATGTTTTTAATTTGGGTATAAACCAGTTGAAACAATGACACTGCCGCCTTTAGACATCTGCCATTCCAGAGACAAAGACACAGCAACGATGCTTCACTTACGATGCTTGCTTCACCGTACAAGACACGACGAGACCCAGAGAAACGATTCTAATTTCACAACAAAAAATAATCTGACGGCAAAGTGCAGGAGTATAAAAACATAATTTCAAAGAGAGAAAACGAACTAGACCATTTTTTTTTCACACACGGCCATGTGATCCTAAGTTAAGCAGAGCTTGTGTTATGGTGACCAGATAACTGATATAAATACTTATATACTTTATAAATACATACATATTATAGATAAATTACACCCAGACACAGAACAAACAATCATGCTCATTACACATAGTTTGTCCTGGGTGGGAATCGAACCCACGACCTCCGACTTAGCAGTCAAGGTCACTAACCACTAGACCAACAGGCCCGTCAATAGACAAGAAGAGTCTGTAGCAACTGAGAGAAGCCCAGATTGAATAGCATCTTAGATTATTAACTACTAGCTTTTGCCCGCGGCTTCGCTCGCGTTAGAAAGTGACAAAAAGTAGCCTATGTTACTCTCCATCCCTTCAACTATCTCCACTTAAAATATCACGTCAATTCGTCGCTCCGTTTTGCCGTGAAAGAAAGACAAACATACAGATAGACAGACAGACACACTTTCCCATTTATAATATTAGTATGGATATTTTATTGAGTTCTAAAATGAGAGCTGGTGTGAATAATTGCCGCATACTCACACGGTCTTCCGCAGTCGGTAGCAGATACCGCTCAGGTCTGTACAAACCTTTAAGGCTTGGGCACACCAAAAGCAGGACAAGCGCAGCACCTTAGCAGGGCAGGGCAGTTGCGCCGCGGTTGATGTCACACCAGAAACGTGAGCAGTCAGAAAGCAGTTTGAATGCGGGCCTGCTTTGTAACTGCGTTATGTGTGTCGTATCGGTAGCCACACTCAGTACACTTCAAGATGTTGAACGGTTCTGACTCTGACGAAGAGGAGCTATTGTTGCTTCTAGCTTTAAGTAAAAAAAAAAGACTATGGGTTCACGATGTAAATAGGAGAAGAGAAGAATATGGGGAGTACCATCGTCTATGTCGGGAATTAGAATCTTTTGAAGATAGGTTCTATACTTATTTTATATATATTATATATAAATGTTTATAATCATATAAACATTTATATTTCCTCACCAACTCAATCAATTTTTCATTCGTTTCCATGATAAAGTTGTAAAAAATCACAACCGTTTACGACCCGCGCTGCGTCTGTCCCGCGCAACTACTTTGGTGTGACTAGTCAATATGGCGGACGTAGTAATACAACGTGTACTCACTGCGGCCGCCCCGCGCCCGCGCTGCCACCGCCCCGCGCCTGCGCTGCTCCCGTCCAAAAGTTTTGTAGAAGAGCAGTGCGTGCGCGGTGCAGTGGCGGAGCAGGTAGGATTAGCGGGCCCGCGTTTGTTCAGTGTGTCATCCCTCATATAACTACATTATTTTCTAACGGAGACGCACTGCTACCGCACTGCAACTGCTTTTGGTGTGCCCAAGCCTTTAGTTTCTCAAAGACTTTGGGTTCTCTATGCACCCTAATTACGGTTTTTAAATGGAGTTGTTTTACCGAAGTTTGTTCTTCTGCATGTTGTTTTTTATTTGAATTGTTTTTCCTCGGTTTTGTTTAGATTCGTTTCGCCGTCACGCAGATGGGCTTCAAGTTCTGATTTAGATGAAGTTGGGTAAAGTGGAGTTTGTTAGTCGAAGTTGAATTTGAGTCGAGAATAAGTATAATAGAAATACTTGTATCATTAAGCTTGTAACATTGTATTATAACAAAGCTAAAGGTTGTTTTCCTTTTTTTTAAACTCGCGAATTTCTGGAATTACTTCAGACTCTTTCTGTAGGTTAATGCAGAATAGTATAAACTCAATAATACCAAACTCGATTTAACAGGAGTATGCAATAATTCAAGACGTGCGGAAACCACAGAGGAGAGCTAGTTAGTTAAAAGTTCAGGTTTCATCACAGGGTTGAAGAAAAAAAATACCACATAATTGTCTTAATGCTGCATTCAACTAAGTCACGTAAATATTTATGTCACAAAAACTAATTTCTTTTTATCATGAAAAGATATGCTTGCAGATACATTGACTACCTAGAGACAAAAATCATAACGTACCTGTAACTAAGCCAGCATTCTTAAAAACAGAGTACAGCAACGTTTTTACAGAAATTAGTACAACGATAGTACTAACCAGACAAACTCCATGACAAATACCTCTTTCTAGATACATTTCAAGTGGAAAATAAATTATAAGTATTCTTTCCCTATTATCCACAATACTCATACAATCCATTAAACTGAAATACATTCCATGTTTAATGTAAATCTGAATCCCTCCGACGAAACCAATAGTGTTTTTCGTATTAAAACAGTATTTTTCCTCTCGAACGAAGTAAATACATTTGTATTGGAAACAGCAATTATTATATTCGCTTGAGGGAATCCGATTTATACGAAATGTAATAATGATATTAGTTTACAAAGAATACTGTTTTCTCTGATGTTTGTATTGAAGTTATTTTCGTATAAAAATCTCGTTATTGTATTAACATTAAATATAATATAAGATTTCTGTATCCTGTTATCTTAGAATTGTGTAAACACAAAAGGTCGGAGCTATTATTAATAGGGATTATTTTTTTAATACGCCTGGTAGTACAGAGTGGCACGTTTAAATAAACTAAATGACAAACAATCTCTTCAGTTATATTATATTAAATAAATAAATATACTGGGACAACTCACACACGGTCATCTGATCCCAAGTTAAGCTCTGCTTAGAGCTTGCGTTATGGTAACCAGACAACTGATGCACATACTTATATAATTTTTTAAATACACATTATAGATAAATTACACCCAGACACAGAACAAACAATCATGATCATCACACAAAGTTTGTCCTGGGTGGGAATCGAACCCACGACTTCCGGCTTAGCAGTCAGAGCTACTAACCACTACACCAACAGGCCCGTAATTAATATTAGTATAGATAAGACTGAAATCGTCGTGATAATTAGCGGTTAAGGTCCGTGGTTTGCACTGACAAGAACCAATAGGTAGTTGGGAATTGGTTATGAAGATGATAGTCACATAAATTCGTCTTGAATAAGAATGGTTATTATAATGCTCACAATAAACAAACTGTATTAGATTTTGGTAGTCTTACAACACATACATGGTTTGTTCAACACGAACAAAATGTTATGCGTAGCTAAAGTTACACATTACATTTTAACGAGAAAATAAAGAATATAAAACGCTTAGAATACATAATTGTATTATGTACAGGCATTTAATTCTGCTAAAAACGGCACAAAAATAAAGGACAACGCCCACTGCTAGCGGCTGTTTTAATTTAAAATCACTATCGTCCCGAACAATAATGGTGGTACTGATTACAGAAAAATTATGACAAATGAATCGCGTCGGCGGGAAAATAATCTGTATTTAAATGGTTCTGTTCGAGATCGTTTTTTTTTAATAAAACAATGTGGGCCACTTTTTTATTTTGGGAGTAGCGTAATGAAAATGAAATATATTTTACTTTGTTGAAGAAAAGCGAAGGATTGTTATTTAGTTTTGCGTTATATGTATGTTTTAACACAATGTTAAATGATAGCCATTATGTATATGTTATAGTCAAAGTCCGATACACAGTCTCTTCGCGGAAGGACTGGTTTATCCTAAGTTTGGCCAAAGTCATCAGGCAATTCTCGAAATACATTTCAATTTCGCCCTTTGCCTGAAGTATTTTTAGTCAAACCCAGGAGCTCCTAACTTTTCAGTCAAACGTCGAAAGTAAATTATTCTGTTTCGGTTTTGGCCTAGTCAATCCTAGAAGCGACTGCAAAACTCGGTCAAACGTTGATCAGGGGGCGTACCACAAGCCCTTATAGCAGTATTACTTTGATATTACTTTCAGTGGGAAAGAGACGGCGCTAGACAACGTGTCTAACGCTGTCACTTGCACACTCCTGCAACAGGACTAAAACAATCTTACTTTAAACGTCATGGTAAGGGGGCTGAACATGTTTAAACAGGTTCATAATGTCTCTCGCGGTGTTCCGACCGATTGTTTTGTCATTTCATGTTCGTTCATTGAGCGTGCGGGCGTGTAATTGTGTAAAATTGAAGATGAGTGAATCAAACGGTGTTGTTGTTACTAAAAACGTGGATAAAGAAGCTTTAAAAGTAAAGTTTAGAGAGAAAATTTCTAATTTGAATAAAAATAAGTGTTCATATCACATAAAAAACAAACATGAGCAGATTATCAGTGAGGTAGAATCCGCTAAAGTAGTTAAAAAGAAAACGTCTTTGCAGTATCGCCGTCTCAAACTCTCTCTACGACGTTGTTTGTTTTGGGGACGAAAAAAAATTGATTAAGCCATTGTCAGATACAAAAAATATACAATACTTCGTACAATACCAAATGCCACACGGCATTCTCTCAAAGCATCTCAAATATAAAAGTGAAAATCACGTAAGCTGACCAATCAGGTGTCAGAACTGGCAGAGGTAAGCGGTTCTTAAGACTTGAAAGCTGCTTAAATGATAAAATGCTTTCAAATATACGAAGATAAGACACTTCATACCTATATCGGAGTTTGACTCGTCAAACCCCGATTTAATAAAATTGTGTTTTGACGTTTGCCTGACCAAATTAGTCTCTCCCAGGTTTGACGAAAATTGTTTAGTCAAAGGCCGAAAATTTACATTTGTTTGGGCTTTGACTAAGTCATTCAGTCTGACCTGAGGATTGACCAGTCCAACCTAGGAGCGCCGGAGCTTCGGAGTTTGCCTATAACATATACAGTATATTACATTGACAGAGAGTTCATGAGATACAGTTTTGTGACAGACGGACAGCGGAGTGTTTTACCGTTTGTTTACGGAAACCTATAAAGAAATTTGAAAATTAAACGATTCGAGGTTGTGAAACAGGCCTTTATAAAGAGGTGTCGTATCACCAAATATTTAGATGTAGAAATCTGAAAAACAGTTGCTCCTTGTGAAACACTAAGACAGAAAACCTATCTCAATATAGTTGGAAAAAATGTTATATACCTGATAATGTTGTACCACTCCTCATTTTCCTCATAGCGTTGTTTGGAATTCAGATTATGTAAATATAGCTTTCTTGTACATTTCCACACAAACTCTTTTGTAATTTGAATACGTTCGAGCGCATTACAAAATGTTTGGGTTCGATGCTCTTGGCAAGGCTATCATGGCTTCAAGTAATTAAATAAATACTTAAACATCAAATAATATCTGTGTGACTTTAGCAACTTTAGCTTGCTGTAACCTTATCATTGAGAGAGGTAAACTTTACCTTTGCAATGACGCAATAAATTCAAGATGGCGTCTTATGCGTACTTGTTTTACAATGTCAATAATATGTCAAAGGGTTTTGACAGAAGTTTGGTGAAGCGTTGCGTATTTTTTTTTCTGTCTTTGTTAATTGGGCCAAGGTAGAAGCAGATAATACTATGGATTTAGTACCCAATAGGTGTCACATGATCTTGTCTATTTGTCACTGTCTGTTAAAAGCTACTACCCAGTAGCCTTTAAACTCTAATATACAGAGTGCTATCTGACGACTGGTATTTTAAACAGAATGTTTGCTATGACAACCGCTTTAAAAATTATTAAAGGTACTTAATAATAAAATAAAGTTAAATATCAAAGAGCAAAAAAGTGAAAAAGATACGAGTCACCGCTCACTCCCTTTTAGCTTATTTTTAATTCTACACAGACACACAAACCCTTCACAAAAGTCCGCCTCGCATTTTACCGTTTTTTTATTACATACAAAAGCCGACTCGACATTACACGAACAAACAATAACTACTTATCTCTGTAGCCCAGGTCATCACACATAACTTCAACACGAAATTAATTACGAATTTATCTGCACACGGTACGCGACAGAACAAATATTAGCAGAAATCGTGCTCCCGGCTCGTAATTTATTAAACGCGTCATATTCTTGTATACTCGGTCGAATATCAGGCTAACAATGAAAAATGGACCAAATTGCTTTATGCCATATCTGGAATGGTTTTACGAGTGTTCTGCATCATTGGTTGTCATTTCGATTTTGAATTGAGAGGGTGAATTGTGTTTTTTGATGGCAAACATGATTTCAAGTGGCCTTTGCCGTATATGGATATTTGCTTTACCAGGAGCCCCGTAGAAAATGGATGCCGCTTTCCTGTCTGAACGTCCTAAATCTTTTTAACTATGTAACGGACAAAAAGGCGGTTTTGAGGGAAGGTTATGTTTAATAAGAGCTTAATATAGTTAAAATTTTGACCGCCAGTGTCATTTATACGTGACAAGCAATGCGCTTGCTTGTACACTAACGATACAAAAATGCACTATAACAAAACCAATATTGTTAATTGTAACATTAGAATTGACTAATGTAGAATTGGAATCCAACATTTAAACATTTTTAATTGAAAGTATATGAATTTATGCTTTTTTTTTTTGGTGAGTGGGAAATCATCCAATGACTACTCCCGTCCTGGGTGCGGCGGGAGGGCGTGTCAGACTCTTACTGACTAAAACCGACTCATGTTCCTTCGATTGCCCTTTATGTTCCAGGGTCACGGTAACTATTATAAACATTCCGCAACCCCGGATGAATTTATGCTTAGCCTACAGGGCATAGCTCGTAGAACAAGATTCTTGAGTGGCGACCGATTATTGGAAAACGCAGTCTGGGCAGGCCTCCCGCAAGATGGACCGATGATCTCATCAAGGTTGCTGGCCGATGCGGGTGGCGCAGGACCGATGCATGTGGACATCTTTGATGGAGGCCTTTATCAGCAGTAGACGTCTTTATCAGCATCGGCTGATGGTGATACTAATGATGTACAAGCCACGCGCGTATGTCTGGGCGGTCAAAGAGGTAAGAAAAGTCGAGATTTTCAAGAATTGGTAGCATCCATGCAAAGCTACGGCAGGTCACCACTTAGACAGATAATTCTAATAAAAACAGACTAACAGACATAACAAGCATACAACAGTGTCTAAATAAACATCTTCTTCAATTTACTCAACAAACTAGTTTTTATAGCGATATATAGGATCTGGCTTGAATACTGATGAGGTGCATCTAAGAAAAACATGTTGACAGAGAGGCTGAATGTTCTGGCTTGTATTACCTGAGTAAGAGTAATAAGGTTGGTGTAACTTGTCAACAGAATGTTTGTTATATTAGTATTAGTTATCTAAGGAATGTAAATAATTTATTAAGTTTAACTTAGAAGCGTGGGCTAAAGATTTTCGTGATTGTATTTTTCAAGGCTAACTTTAGGTATACTTTAATTAAATATTATATCAGTTAATAAAGGTGACTTTATTCGTATTTAAGGTGTTTTTAAGGTGTTCATATACCTATATATCAAGGTAAACTTACTGACTGACTGTTTGTAAATATATCAAGGAACAGCCCAGACCTCTGGTCCTAGAGACACGAAACTTAGAGCGTAGTTCCTAATAAAGAGTAAGTAAGACAAGATTTTTGAATATTACAACCCTAAAAGGATAAAAAAAAAACGATGGAACTCTCGACATTTTCGCGGAAGAAGTGACGAGTGCAAGCTAGTTATTGAATGATTGAATGATGATGATGATAGTTCGTGTCTTGAAGAATAAAATTACTTACTTTAAAGATTCAAAAATCGGATACCTACAGCTTATCACTAAAGCCGTATATGTGTAAAAGGTGTTTGACTCCAAGAAGAAGTCGTCTTGGAAGACAAGTTATTCATCCAAAAATAATCTCTTGGAATATTTACAACCTTTAGTCACAAATGTATTTTGTATCTCAAAGAGATAATTTAATTTTGTATCTCAAAGAGATAATTTAATTTCAATACAAATTATAATGTCTTGACTGCAATTTAGTTAAGAAAAGATTCGAAAACTTTTATTATTTTCGTTGTTATAATATCGACCTAGCAACTTGCGCTTCACACGGATGTTACAAATCTTTAAAAATCACGGCTTTTCTCTACTGCACGCATTAGAAAAAAAGCTTCTCTATGCACGTATTAGAAAAACAAAATCATCTAGAATCACTCTATTCAGTTAAAATATCCTAGAGTTATCATAATATCCTTTTTCGTCAAAAAGCGAGATTAAATGTTCCGATCCTTTAGTAAATTACAAGAAAAAGAAAACTGTTTTGTTTTATAAAATAAAACCTACGTATTTCATATACAGACACACGTCTGTCGACGCATTTCAAACCTTTTAACTACGACCATTAGAGTCACAACGCTTTCAAGTATCCCGAAAAGTAAGTTGTTATTTTTATAAAGGTACAAAGAACCTTTTCTCGTTTTCCGCCTACTATGGACCCTTAAAAGAACCCTACACTAAACTACCTACAGTCATTCGATAATAAAATCAGAACCTTTCCTTTAACGTCATAGGCGAGCCAATAACATAACGAGGTGAACATGAATGGTGCCTAATGGAGTGTAAGTCAATTTAGTAAATACTTAGCCAGCGATGTATCAAAGTCGATGTAAAAGTTCGCTAAGTGACGTGTCGAATGGCGGTTGCGTCGAAGCGATGTAAGTTTATGCGTTCGATGCGAGATTGATCGATTTGAAAATCGAATGGGTAGATGACATGAGGCATAAATGGTGTTCAAAGGGCATGACTTTAAATTATTAGCTATCCGCTATATTAAAAGTTGTGGATAATGTACGCATATTCAACTGTAGGTACTTTTGTGCTGTGTAGTTCCCTGGAAGATGGGTCTAGAGCATAGTTTCTCAACCTTATTTTGCTCACCGCCCACTTTGATAATATGTTTTTTTCTAGATTTTCCCATTTTATTTTTTCGCCTTTTTAGACTATGTGCCTTACTAATAAACGCTGCATAAAGTTATGACAGGTTTATACGTCAAAAAATGTATGGTTACACAGGCTTTATTCATTGCATAACTTTACACAGTGATTATTAGTAAGAGCATAATATATTTTTTGATCTACCTACGCCCCCTCTGCGCACTCCCCTAATTTTCTCTGGTTCTTCTACTGCCCCCCCGAAAGTCTCATACGGCCACAAGGGGGCGTTATTGCCCACGTTGAGAACCTATGGTCTAGAGGGTTTTAGAAGAACGAGCGGCCGACCAAAAAGAAGAAATTCAACTAGTAAAAAGGATGTAATAGTGAATGGTAGTTCGACATCTACGCCAACGAAGTCGCGGGCAAAACTTAGTAAAAAAATGGTTGCCTGTAAAGTCGGTTTTACGGGCGAAGATTTTACGTGACAACGTCTTTCATATCGATCATAGTTGAGTGGGAGAGAGACGCAAGGCATTCGGCGGGCCTCTCTCTCGTTCGGTGACTCATCGTAACGTTACCGAGCGTTACACTTTTTCATAAGTGACTCCCAGCCGCAACCTAATTTAAGACGTTGTCACGTCAAAAATTCAAATAAAAATCTCCCAACGTACATTTAAAGAACCTACATTTACGGAAATAGGCCACATTACCCCACAGGCGAAAAACCTTAACTAATGCATTATTACAGGCACTAACCTCAATATTTTAGCTCAAGTGTGTTTCTGCACTACAAAAAATGGGTAATCTTTACCATAATGTGTAGGCAAATGGTACTTTTGTGGTACTTGTCCCTCTATTTACCCAGTTCGGATAAAGATAATCGTTTTATGGAGGCTCCTCTTATGGGGCTTTCAAGAACCCGATGGTAAATATAAATAGGCTACAAGTAGGTAGGAGCGCCCTCTTAGTAAGGTATTGGAAAAATAGACCACTGTTTTTTCAATCCTTGGATGCTAAAAGGATCTTTTTGACGGGCCTGTTGGTCTAGTGGTTAGTGACCTTGAGTGCTAAGCCGGAGGTCGTGGGTTCGATTTCAAGACAAACTTTGTGGAGAGAATGATTGTTTGTTCTGTGTCTTGGTGTAATTTATCTATAATATGTATTTATAAATAATGTAAGTATGTTAATCATTTATCTGGTTACCATAACACAAGCTCTGCTTAGCTTGGGATCAGATGGCCGTGTGTGAGTTGAACTAAGTTATTTATTAATTTATTAAAGTAATTCTGTCTGTGTATTGAAAATTTTGTGGCAACGTCTTTTATCTTATAGATTAAGGTAAAAACAGCTGTCTGTGACTGAGCTTTTGCGGTTTTACAGCTAAACCTCTAAACTAATTTTGATGAGATTCGTTATGGTACTAAGTAAGTTTAAATCCCTGAACATTTTATTGTTTGTACAGGCAAAAGCCTATCATAATTGAATAATTTGTATTCTTTATTTGTTACGTCTTCACGTCTTAACAGCAAAACCAATTTTTTCATGAATATGGGTTTAAAGATAGACAAGACTTTGAATCCGCTAGAGGTGACGTGCAAGCGAACTTGCAGGCAAAAGCTAGTGCTAAATAGATAGTAGTCATTCTGCATTCATAGACGTTTCTAACAAATTCTTTAGATTAGAACAAGATTATAGAGTCAATGACCTATTTGTGGTCCCCAGATTCAATCAACTGGTTAGATTATAAGCAGTTGTTTATGTCAACTTTGAAATCTATTGGTCTTCTTTTTCTTCTACGTGGACGCTATTTTGGGGGCTAGGTTTCCGAGTTCCTTAAGGCTGGACCTTTGTGCGTGGAAAAAATCTATAGACGCTATTTAGTGTCGCTTTCGAACCAGTAGCTTTATGTTGTGAGATGCAATCGTCAGGACCACTTCGATATTGGCTTTTAATGTAGCCAACGTTTTTCTTTTGTTTGAAAATTTTTCAAAATAACGTTGACTTATAATTTTTTTCTGATCTTATTTAACATTGATTAGTTTGAATGATATTTAAAGCAACTAAGACTTGTTTATAACTTACTTTAATCAAGCTTCAACCTATCTGTCCACGAAAAATCATCATAATTGATTCAGCAGTTTAGAGACAAAACTAAGCAAACGAATTGTCGAGTCTATTATTTAGTTTAATACCCGTTTGACATTATAAATAATTTCGATGATGTGATCAACCACATATTGGAATAAGTCAAGTTTTTTATCGACAACGTATGTATGTATGATGTAAGACTAAAACTCAAGAATTATGTCAGACTATATCCTACACAATACAAATAATATCTTGTTTCTGAATAATAGTAGGAGGTACCTACCTATCAGGTTTCTGAGAATTATTGCTTTGTTTATAGATTCGTGATTTATTTAGAAAGGATATCGATTATCTACAAAAACCTCATAGGAATCTTAAGGTCACTTCTAAATATAGAAATAACTAGCTTTTGCCCGCGGCTTTGCTCGCGTTAAAAAGAGACAAAAAGTAGCCTATGTTACTCTCCATCCCTTCAACTATCCGGGGTTGCGGAATGTGTTTAGTAGTCACCGTGACCCTGGAACGTAAAGGGCAATTGAAGGAACTTGAGTGGGTTTTAGTCAGTAAGAGTCTGACACGCCCTCCCGCCGCACCCAGGACGGGAGCAGTCATTGGATGATTTCCCACTCACCAAAAAAAAAAAATCCCTTCAACTATCTCCACGTAAAAAATCACGTCAATTCGCCGCTCTGTTTTGCCGTGAAAGAAAGACATACATACAGACAGACAGACACACTTTCCCATTTATAATATAAGTATGGATATAGAGCTAAGAAGGTTAAGTTAACGAAGGAACAATTTTTTTTTTTTAAGCAAATAATGCCAATAAAGGGAAAATCAGAAGATGCATTTGCTCTGTAGTGGGACAGTAATATGTTGCTATTATTAACCAAAATTTATCATCAACTTTCCAGCTTTTTCTCAACTATGTTGAGGTCGGCTTCTAGCCTAACTGGATTCAGCTGGATGCTAGTGTTTAACGTGAAGCGACCACCTATTTAGACGTCTACAACAAAGTTACTGGGTTGCGAAGCATATCCCTTGGTTAGACTGGTCAGACTGACTTTGCGATTGCGTAAGACAACCGGGACCAATGGCTTTACGTGCTTTCCGAGGCATAGGATGTCGGTGACGTTCAAGGTATAATTTAGAACGTACATATGAGTTGAAAAAGTCACAATGGTATTTGTCCGGATTCGAATCCGCATCCCAAAATGGATATCTTTTTTTTTAAATTCGAAGAATAATTATAATGTATTTATACAAATAATGAATACAAATAAGTAACGAATTCACACACCAAATAAAACAGGCCAATTTCGACAAAAAATCTAAGCACAAATTGCTTCGTTGGACAAACTTTGGCGAGAGATAAATGAACCAAATTCTTGTGGCAATTATCTCCCAAACTATAACAAAACCAGAGGAAATACCGGACTTGCTGGCTAATAAATTAAAACAAGCAACAATTAGCAAGTAGTTCGCACGGCGTATCAGTGTGTTACTATTGTGGCATGAACGCAAGGTCGAATGAAAGGAAAAGGCGCTGCCTGCAAAAAGTTTTCACAGAGTAGGTAGTGACAGAGGCGGATGGTATTTTTTTGGTTGTGCCTGTGATTATGTGAGATTTAATGCGCATGTGTTATTAAGGTATTAAGCTGTATAGTGTTTTTGTGTAAAATGTTTTAGCTTGTTTCGTTTTACAGTGTAAACGTAAAACGTAAAAAGTAATAAACATCTATTCATAGACTCATAAAATTTTGGGAAAGTGTGTAAAAACTATTTTTTTTTTCATTTTAGGCAGTTTTATTAATTGGAATTTTTCTTCTTAGTAATATTTAGTAAGCTTTACTGTATTTAGATTTTAAAACCATTCTTTTTAGCAAAAACGTGAGAACATCCGGTTCAAAATAATAGGATCAGGGCGAAAGAATAAAAAATGAGTATGTATTTTCAATAAAGCTAAATAAACAATGAAATGTAACCACTAAATCGAATACAAGAATATAAATGGAATCAAAGGAATAAGCTTAAATTAATACTAAAATAGTACAGGTAATGTTAATAAACCAATCATGCGGAAGTCACCTATGTATTAAAGATTTGTCAGTAAACCAACTGTTTTTATTTCCACGGAACCGGTAACTTACGTGCGTCACCTAAAAGGAAATCGCATGCCTATTAAAAAAAATACACACAGAAAGTTAAGACATTTAGTTTTAATTAAAAATTATTTAAAGTGAAATTAATTGTAACGAATCAACTCATTTATTTCAATTAACTTTAACATTTTAAAATTCTTAAGGATTCGGGTCTACAATTTGAAGCTAGCTTCTAAAACAAACCAACAATCATGCTCATCACACAAAGTGTATCCTGGGTGGGAATCGAATCCACGACCTCCGGCTTAGCAGTCAGGGTCACTAACCACTAGACCAACAGGCCCGAATGGTGGAAGAATAGGATAAATTGTTAAGCAAGTTTAGGTATTGACATAAGCCTTCGCTAAGTAATTTGACATCTCGTATCCAACTTTATTCTATTGTCTCGGCAGAACCTCTACTCGTAATGACTGTCAACGATTTAGTACTTAATGCGGCCTACCCGAATGTCCTTACTTTGGTATTGTTCGTCAAGACGTTGAGCTCCTTACGTTTTTAGTTGAGCTAACGACTTTTGACAAATGCTTGCACTGTTTGGACAGGTCCACTCAAATCTGTGTACTTCTCTCATCAAGAGATCACTTCAGTTTACCTTCATGGTCCTCGCATAATTTGACCAATACAATATTGTATGGACTTCAAAAGAGACTTTGACCTCTGAGTTTGTTTCGGTTGTTTCTTCTCAGAGTAGTCCAGCCAGAAAACACCGGCTTCATCGTTCGATTAAAATTAGAAAAAAAAAATGACGTGTAAAAGTGTAATTTTTTACCTATTTACAAAAATAAAGTCATTTTATCATTTTTTTATCATTTTTACAAATGACAACCGTGACCTTACACGCTGCCCGAATTCAAAAAATACACACTACGAATCGGAAATTTCACACTAGTACTTGCTCGGTACCAACAAGAATCAACGCGAATAAAAATGACAACATCAACAATAAAACGAGAATGACTAACAACCATGAACTCGAAACAAATCACTTTCCCCAGGAAGTGCGTACAATAGCTAATAAATCCGCGTCTATCATCTTGTGGGCGTTTCCAGTTATTTGCCAGATTACCTCTTTAATGCTAAAAGCAATTGTGTTATTTTATGAGCCATTATGTAATGTTGAACTTTTGATTGTTAGGAGTTATTGTATAATGCCTTGTATGGTAATGTTTCGGAAAACACTGAAGTTGGCGATAAATAGATGGCTGTTTTGATGGCCGCGTTATGAAGGATTTGTTTTAATTAGGTGGTGTTTTTAGTGGTTTATTAATGGACGTGAGATACATGTTTGAAACTGATGGCAAAGAGAGTATAGTTATTATTTTGGCTGTTAAATGCTATTGTACTTAATTGTATTATTGAAAAATAACCCAAATAGCATTGACTTTCTATAGAATTCGACCATCTAAGCAAATAACGCTCCTTTCGGCAGTCGCGTAATAATGCAACATGCAACCATTTTTTTCTTAGCACATTATTTTATCATCAAATATTTATTAATAATTATTATTTTATTCATCGAATATTTACCACAAAAGTAGTTTTTACACATGGTCACAAAACATAACAACTACAAAATCTTGACTAAACTTAAATATTTGTTTTAAATGTATTTTTAGTAGCTTGTTGGAAGTGGAATATTAAACGTAAGCCTCTGTTGTTCATTACTCTGTGTTTGATCGGCCAACAAGGTCAGAGGCTGTATCTTAGATAAGCCTTTTCATAAAAATTATAACGGCTATTTTTTTGTACCATGCGACATAGTCATTTTTTATTGGTTAATAAAATTATTTTTTTATAGTTTCTGTATTTGTGAAAATAAAAGCTAAAGTTATGGTTACAAATCAAGGACTTCTACTATTTCTTTACTATATACCTAATTTTATTATATCTACTTTGCTTACTAAGATTAAAGAATTTGATTGTTTAGTTAAACGCAGTAACCTCAAATTATAGAATTATTTTAGTCCTAGCTGTCTACTGCGGTTTTACCCGCGTTGCTCCCTTGCTCATGAGATTTTCGGCCTAAAACTATCTTATATCCTTTCAGGTCATGGACTATCTCTGCACCAAATTTCTGCTGCTTTAATAACACAAATTTTATCTTAGCTGGCAAGGGGTGTTTTGTGTAAAATTTACAATAAACTAAATTAATTAATATATAATATCAAATTTATTTCTCGTAGGGAATATTTTGCAAAAAAATTAACTCTATTGTTTAAACTCGAATGCAAACATTTTAATGTTATGTAATTCATTACCCCAGTAAATAAACATTTTTATCGTAAAATCGTATTTCTTTTCTAAGCATTAATACAATACCTATTTGAAATTGACCTTTAATCCATACGCTGAGGTCGAAAATACAAGGTTCTTAAAATGTCTACTATTTTTGTAAAATTTTGCCCAATAATGTTCTTGTTACACTCGATATTACTTGTAAGATAATTTGTTTATTTGTTGATATAGTAAGTTTAGTTTATATAATATAATATCAGCCTATTATTATTCTGGATTATTCTGCTGGGAAAAAGCCTCTTCTTCAGCCACGTTCAGCGTCGTAAGAATGGGCAAAGACTCAACTCAAATTTTTTTTAAGACGTCAAACTTAAGTAACTACTCACATTTATTTAGCTTATGTGCATAGTAAACAAAGATTATAATATATACAAAAGCTGAACAGACGCTTACGTGTCTTTATACAAAATCGTTGTTTTCACAGAACAATCTTCCGCCATAGTCGAGAAAAAAGTCAAAGCCAAAATTATTTATTTGAACATAACGTGGTCCATGGTATATAAACTGTGTTGTATCACTATGTTTTGCCTTGCAAGGCGTACAAAAAAGGTCCCTACTAATCTTCTTAAATGATACTGATTTCAAAAGCAACTTTGAAATCAACTTTTCCATAGATAATAATATAAACAAACAAACATATGGAACACCCGTTTAAGAAGCTTCGTGACTATTACAATTAAACTTCACTGACATTTGACCTTCAATATTACAGTAGATTGATATATGTCTTGGAAAAGCTAAGGTCTAAATCATTACCCCATTTATATCTAGAGGTAACTATAATTACTGCATTATGGTCAAAGACCTTGCTTTCCATATGTTAGTAATCTGTCTCCCGCGGTTCGACCCGCTATAAGTTTTTGGTTACTGCTCCGCTCCTGTGGAATTTAGCGTTATGTTATGTAACTTAAATTTTTTCACTGATAACGTAGCTCTGCATTAATGAAAGAATTTTCAAAATCGGTTCAGAAGTTTTAGAGTTTATCCATTACAAACAGACAAATCTTTCTTCTTTATAAGTGTAGATGCAATTAATCATTATGTGCTAATGTTCTTGTGAAGGATAAATTACTGAGGTTATTGAGGAGCGAGAGTGTGTTTTTATTGTATTAATGTTTCATTATGTTTGTGTGAAGTTGCTATAATTTGAACTTTAAAACAAAGTTTTTGTATTGTGAAGATCAAGTCAGTTAGAATGGACATGATTATGTTATTTGCCGAAGCACTCAAATGTTTTGTTTTCAAACATATAACAACAAGACATACAACTTGTTTTGGACTAATAATGAAAATAAATTTGAATCGCCAAATCCGCCATAACCAAGTGTTGTTGCCAAGCTCGTGCTTTCTCTGTATGAAAAGACTCCTTTACTTTTTTTTTTTATTAGTGGGAAATCATCAAATGACTGCTCCCGTCCTGGGTGCGGCGGGAGGGCGTGTCCAGACTCTTACTGACTAAAACCCACTCATGTTCCTTCGATTGCCCTTTATGTTCCAGGGTCACGGTGACTATTATAAACATTCCGCAACCCTGGCAGGCGTTGGCCCTGTTGGGCCCATTTCTGTGCTGACTCCTTCTCTTACTCCTTTACCTTGCAGTGGGCAGTATAAAACATTACAATGTCCAATTTTAATGTGGTTTACATTTGCTGGTATTTATATTAGTTACTAGCTGTCCCCCGCGATTTCACCCGCGTTATATCAGATTTTTGGTTACTAAAAAAAGAACATTAAAATAGTATTCCATGTCCGTCCCCTTGTTCTAAGCTACCTCCCCACCAATTTTCCGCCAAATCGGTTCTGCCGTTCTTACGTTATAAAATGTGTTACTAACACGACTTTCTTTTATTTATATAGATGTTATTTAATAAACATTTAATACATTTTTGTTATATATGACATGCATTACTAAAAATACACAGATAAAACAAGAATTCAATAACAAAAATATGCAACACCTATGTTAGCAGTTACTTAGATATTTACGTCAACACGATGTTGAAGAATACAAATTGCAGAATTAGCCTATTAGTAGATGGTAACGGACAGACAGGTTGACATCTTTCTTATAAGTTGTTTCTAATTGCCGTGTTATGACATGCTTGGCATCAAACTTGTTTGTAATTACAAAACTATTTTCTACAGTGTTGCTTCATAATGATTTTAATTTAGTAATGGGCAAATTAAATAATTGTGTTTGACTATTTTCGATTAATATACAAGTCACTCTTTTTGTTTTTATTAATCTTAATATTATAAATGGGGGTTAGAAAGTGTTTACATAATCTAGATTTAAGTGTCAGAAACTGGTAGGTTAGTTATATTAGTACTAGCTTTTGCCCGCGGCTGCGCAAGCGTCAGAAAGCGACAAAAAGTATACAATTAAAATAATCACTCGTGAAAGACGTACAAACCAACCGACACATATTTTTCGCTTGATCAAATTAATAAAAGATAGCCCATCTACCGACGATGCTATAGGTTACATAACAATACGCTTCAACTTACAGGAGCGGAGCAGTAACCAAAAATGCGGATGAAACCACGGGGGAGAGCTAGTTCAAACATGGTGACGTATGAAAGAGAGACGGAATGCATACATTCTGTGGTTGCATCGCTACTTCGCACGTAACGTGTATCATGTATCGTGATACACGTAGCACGCTGCACGCAACACGTAATGCCCCGCAACAGCATAAACGAGGCCTAAGACTTGCAAGAAGTATTACGCGTAGTGTTGTAATCTACTATTGAGTTCAAAGATAGCACGTTTAGCAATGTCTAGCGCTCTAGTTAATATTTTTGTTGTTAAACTGTTGAATTTTTCACTAGTTGTTGCCTGCGACTTTGCTCATGTATACTTTGAAAATATATTTTGTACTCATGTATATTTTTCAGATTGTAGAGAGGCGAAACCCATGTTGTGTATAAGTTTTGGGTGGTAATTTGTATTTATTGAATGAAAAAAAAACATGAAGAAATTATGTTTATTTTCTTTCGGGAGGGTCTACATTTTATATTTTTTTATCCCTGCATCTTTCTTGTACTCATAAACTGACAGTTGTACAACAGTCAGTGGCTTAAATATTTAGTCAAAGCATACGCTAAAACCTCTATTTATTAGTCTAGTATTTGCAAATCATATTTGCTTAAGAAGTACTTGAAAATGCAATAACAATTAATAACCTTTGTGATAATACAAATATAAAATGACTTCAATTTGAAATTGATTTTATTTTATGATTCAACTTGCCGTACAGAATTGTTTTAACATTCTAATTATAACAAAAACAAAAATAAGAACTTATCCGTATTAACTCTAAAAACAAACCAATCTCCACCAACAACTTTAACCATCTTCAAAATTAACTTTCTTTCGCTAACAATGCTGCCGTGCTTGTGATATATACAGTAAGTGCCTTGGAGACACTTTTGAGAAAAAGGCGGTTAAAGTTTTTATTTTTATTTTTGACGTTTCTCCTAAAATATAAATTAAACTTAAGTTTTCTCAAATGTTTAAGATAAACATAGGATTGCTTAACAGTTTGTATATTTTTATTTTTATTTATTGATATTATTTTTAATTGTTAAATGTGAAAAAATATTTATGTTAAGGAATGAACAATTAAAAAATAATGTTTTTTTTAGTATTGGTACAGTAAGTGTGCGACTTACTGTAACAATCTTTACTTTAAAGTACTTACTGCAACAATGATTACAAAACGAGGTAAAGTTTAAATAGAATAACAAAAATTACACAATTTGCCTAATATTATCTTAATCACTTACTGTAATTATAGCTTGGAGTAATATGTAAAATTATAGCATCAGCCATAAAGCACCAAAGCCAACATTAATGACTTTCCTTAATAATTTTAGTACATAAATGAAACAAAAGACTTATTATTAAATCATAGTTAATGTAAAATTACACAGCACGTGTCTACAAACACGAATTTATTAAAACTTTTGCTTCATACAAAAAAAAAAATATACAATAACACATTGTTTAAAAAAAGGCAGTTTTCTTTTGGAATTCTTAATAATATGGCTTGCCTTCATTGACCGGCTTAGAGTGAGCAACGACGAGGAACAAGGCTCCCACCTCACTCTTGCCTTAATTAGCTGGTTTGAGTTGAGACTCGCAAGAGCAAACGTGCTTGGAGGAAGGAAGTATTCCAGTAAGATGCTGATAGCCGTGGAATACATCTTCACTCCTCAAGCACCTCGATATATGTTGCCCCCCTTGTCGCTACGTCACTATGTCGTAGCGGCCGTTTTCGGGGGCCCATTTATTGAGTGTGCAAGTCACCCCCTGCCATTCTTACCGTGTTTGCAACCACTGGTTAGGCAGGGGCCATAGTCATGGTATCTGGTACCTTATTCACTAAAGAACGCAAATTCATAGTCCAATTTTTTTAGTTGCCATGTTATGCTATAGTCCTACACCAACCGGGGGTTGTCCTTAGGTGCACTTACATAGTGCATATAGGGATAATCGTCGGTTCGTGTCCCATTTCTCAAACCAAACTTGTTATTTTAAGACCTTGCATCGTAATAATTGATGTATGACTCATGTTTTTACAATAAAGATATATTCTATTCTTCTATTCAAAAGTTTTGCTCAAGGGGCCTCTGCGAGTTGGCTTCGACCCTCGTACGCCTTCCAAAAGTCCTGGTGTCCCTGGGTCCCGAGATTATATATAATGATTTGCGACTGTTAGAGGCCATTTATTAAATAACTCGATTGAATGCCTATTTCATGAAAAAGTCATTTAATTGAGTTATGTGCACTTTAATGGATGGTTTGATGATTTAAATGATTATAACTCTGTGTATAAGAATTAAAGATTGAGTCAAAAGCGTTTCATTAAAAATTCACGAAATCAAATTCTGGGCCGCAACCACTGACACGCATTTTGAGAACATACATTGTGTTATAATTTATATCGACTTAAATTTACATAAGTTGGGGTTTACGAAGAAATTAAGGATATGTAGGTCTGACGTGATAAGATTACATCAGTTATCTGTTTTTAAAGTAATGTAAAATAAGTGCCAAACATATTATAAAGAAATGAAACAACGTATACTTTTATTAAGTGATTTTGGCACCAAATTTAGTCTCTGTCGCACGTCGTCAGCAGACTCTGTGGTTGCATGGTGACCGCGACTGCAAATTTACGTACTTGACCCTCCTCGCACTACCCGGCCGAACCCTAAACGCCTTAGAATTTTTGCAGTAAGTAACGCATTTACCTTACTTGGTCAAGGCAAGTCTACGCATAAATTGAAATATTCCTAAACATAATTACAGTAATGAATCTTGCTGTTATTATGTCCGCGCATATTAGTATATACTTTAATTCGCTGACTACACACATATACACAGTAAGTTCCACTTACTGTACTTATGATAAAATAATAGATACATACGTTACGAATCTCTTAAGCATTAATATGATAATATGCTGTTACTGTAAATATGTTATGGATTAGTATATTAATGTTTTATTTTCAACTTAATGTAATGATGGCAAGTGCCACTTACTGCAGCATTACCTAGGAAATGGTTTTAACTTTCTGAAAAAATCCACCGTATGTGCCCATACTGCAATTACAATAAGTAAGATTGCCGCCAAATGTGTCTTACTGTAATTATGCTAAAGCTTATTTGGCGTTCTATTCGACATTTTCAAATTTCAAATATACAGAAATGTAGATCTCGATCTCGACATTCCGAATATATACTCAACCCAATTCTGCCAAAAATGTGACTTACTGTGATTATCATAAGCACGGCAGAATGCGCAACCCGTTAAAGCGCCCCTCATTTTTCATTGCCAAACGGAACGGCCATCAAAAACACATTTTTTTTAATTCCGTAAGCTTTCGCCAAATCTTAGAGAATTTTTCCAACATTCTATCGTACTAAAATTATAAAGATTCAATTTTGTGAGTATGGTTGTATGTTACTCTTTTACGCGAACTTTACAACTAAACGGATTTTGATAATACTTTGCAGTAATGTTAGTACCGTATGCACTAAAATAAGACATACTACATAACATCGCTCTATGACTTTCGATAACAGAGCGGTTAAAGACATAACGCGGAAAAAATCGCGGCGAAATCATACTTTATTCATACTCATTTTATAAACACGAAAGTTTGTGAGTATGTCATCATATCCCTAGCCTTTTCCCAACCGTGTTGGGGTCGGCTTTCAGCCTAACCGGATTCAACTGGATACCAGTGTTTTATTACGAGGAGCGACTGCCTATCTGACCTCCACAACCCAGTAACTGGGCGACACGATAAAGTTTGTGAGTATGTATGGATGTTTAATACTCTTTCACGCTAAAACATTGAACGGATTTTGATAAATCCTTTCAGTAATTTGTAATGTATATGGTACGGCTAATAGCCAAAGTGCGGTGTCACCTAGTTTTAACCGGCTGCAACTAAGAGCAGCCGATAGGTTAGGTTGGGTTAGATTATGTTATGTAGCCGGCTAAAACTAGGTGTAGCCGCACTTCGGCTATTAGTTATAACATATAATATACACCAAAACAACACATAGTCTACATAATATCACGCTATGTCTTAGCACAGCAGTAACCAAATAAAGCAAGTGAAACCGCGAGAAGCAGCAAGTTCAGAACAATTCCGTCTGGAAATTAAACAGTGCCCGAAAAAACGTGGTAGTCGAAATTTCATCAGTGCAGTGCTTTTGCAGCAACAGCATTAGGTCGAATGGCGCGACAGATAAATATCCAATGAGACTTTTTGCTGGACTCTGCAGCTTGAAATTGTCGTTGGCAGTGGCTAGTGATGGGCCATCGATATTTGGTTTCTTTGTTATCGATATGAACTAGGCTAACATTTATTTCAATTTGAAAGTTTCGGTTATAAAATTTGTTAGGGACGCGTAATTTTTCAAGGTTTTTTTGCAAGTCATCAATCATTTGTTGGGCTAGATATTAAATTTAGTATTTCAGGCACAAATAACGCTACGCAAAAATGACTAATAGGCCATTGTTTGAATTTTTTATTCAAAATATGTTTAATACATGCTGAAAAATCTTTAGATATGATTTAATATTATCTATCATAGTAATAAAATCTTTAAATTTTGCAACGAAAGTCTCACAATACTTGTAAAAAATATACGCATTTTGTATTTTTTATCATTCAATGACACTTAAATTGCTGTAGCGAAGGCTAATGGCGTACAAAATAATGAAATAATGAATTTGATTTCTTAACTATGCAGTGTAATACTCATAGTAATAGCTAAAGCACTTATTGTAGTTTTTACTTAACACTTATAATAGCTACTAATGCTGCTTTGTTAATTATGGTGTAATTAGCGTTCTTGGCTAATTTGGGGCATGGGTTTTCATAAACATATCACGCTATATTCCTAGTTTACTGGATTTAGTAATAAGTACTAATTACATCATGTAATTTAATTTTGTGGCAATTATACTCTTTATCTGGTAGTACGCTTAATTACAATAGCTGCTAACTTAAACGGTGGTCAAATGTATAATTTTTGCTGCCATTTTTATTTACAGGATCCATTAAAATACCGGCCTATTATTAATTTATTACAAGACCAAGATCATGCAAGTGATTACCAACTAATTGATGATTACAGATATATATAATGTAATATACGAGTTTCTACACGACTTCTTCCCATTCATAAAAATATCGACACATTAAGTATCTATCGATAATTAATGTATCTTTATCGACACTCCCACATCACTAACACCAAATTTGGCCAAAAGGCATTGCGGAACACTGCGGTGTTGCTAATTCAAAATGTTTCTCTCTATGAAACATTCAGTAGGGGGTCTAATGACTGCACTAGTTTAGGTTCCCGAGACTTCTGTGCCTAATTGAAATGTGCATCGTAGTCCATTGTTTAAGGGCAGTTCTAATTATTCTGTATGCATAGCGAGGCAGGTTTTTGGTGGTAATTAACGCACGGCCGAAAGTATTCAAGCTAGAATAAACTGTGCTGTGTTGTTTCTATTTGGCAAAGGATTTTCCTTCAACATAGAGGTGCACTATAGGAAGTCGTTATTGAATAATAAGGGAAAATATTGGATAAAAAAAGAAAAGGTAATTAATTGTATACTTTCTAAGTGATTTTCACTGACATTGATGAAGAAAAACATCAACATCGGCGATAAAATATCGTATATAAAAATGGTTAACCCTAAAAGAACATCAACGTTTGAAAATAAATTTCACGTCAACACTTCAAAAGCCGTATTTATAGCTAAGCCTATGATTACCACCGTAATTCACTTCCAGCCAGTTAACTTCAACAATTTCGCGCCATGATACTTTATGTTTTTCTTTCATCAGCATGGTTTCAACCATTTTAATTAACACTCCAACAAATTGCCGCAAGATAAACATCAGACATTTCTCTTTTGTGCCCATAAAACATAAAAACGGACAGAGCAATTAAAATAAGAGTTTTCAATTAAATGGGACATTCGCCATTTTGCTTTACACTACTACAAAATGTAGGTATTCGAAATATTTACTTAGAAATTGACAAGTGTTACAATTGTATGAACTAGAGCGTGGCAGATTCCGTCACGCAGCGGACGGCGCACTGTGGTCCAAAACGTGAGCGGGCGTAGATTTTTTTTTATTTACTACAGAATTATTTATTGCTATTTTTTTTCTCAGTTTTGATTTGTGTTGTCGTTTTTTTAGTGAAGTTTGTTACGCGCTAACAGTAATGTTGGCTTTTTACTTTTGCCTGAAAAATGTGATCACGAAAGTGGTTTTTAGGCCTCGTAAATTGTGAATTACGGTGACTTTTGTTGACGTCGATAAATTCGTTCGTGATAGATGCGATTTTTATTTTAAACAAATTATGATTTTCGATACAAATATACAGGCATGACATCACATTTGTGAATTATTTCTATTGATTCATGTGTATTTCAATGTTATATTAGAATGAAAACTTATTACTAGTAGCCATTTAAAATAATTTTAAAAACAATGAAATATGTGTGTATTATCTAATAATATTGCACCTAGAATTTTCTTTAAATTAGCTTTGTTTGTCTAATATCGCGACTTCTTGTAACTTGCACCAATTTATGTGCCGTCAAGTGTAGTTATTAACTTAATTGAATGTATACAGGAGCATTCGTTTCCATATGTTCCGTTGTCTCACTTTTATAATTTACTAGCGGTCCCCTGCGGTTTCACCCGCATTTTTCGTTACTGCTCCGCTCCCGTGGGTCGTAGCGTGATGGTATAAAGCCTATAGCATTCCTCGATAAAAGGACTTTCTAAAACTGAAATAATTTTGCTAATCGGACCAGTAGTTCCAGAGATTACCCCCTACATGCAAACTTACAAACTTACAAACCTACAAACTTACAAATTTTACCTCTTTATAATATTAGTATAGATAGCACACTGTTATTCTGGAATTCTTCGTACGTGGCTAATCTCCGCTAAAGTAGACACAACCGGCTTTCAGTTTTAGAAAATGTTATAGTGGTTATTAGTATATATCTATATAAAATGATAAACTGACTAATTGACTGGCTGTTGATATATCAACGCACAGCCCAAACCGCTGGTCTTGGAGACAATACACTTGAAGAGTATAACTTTTTGACTGGCCTGTTGGTCTAGTTGTTAGTGACCCTGACTGCTAAGCCAGAGGTCGTGAGTTCGACTCCCACCAAGGACAAACTTTGTGTGATGAGCACGGTTGTTTGTTCTGTGTCTGGGTGTGATTTATCTATAATATGTATGTATTTACAAAGTATATAAGTATGTTTATAAGTTGTCTGGTTACCATAACACAAGCCCTGCTTAGCTTGGGATCAGATGACCGTGTGTGAGTTGTCCTAAGATATTTATTTATTTATTATTTATTTATATATATCTATATAAAATGGTAAACTGGGATATAAGTGCACAGCCCAAACCGCTAGTCTTGGAGACATAACACTTTTTGGGGAAGTAGGTAGACCTTTTTAGAAATTCGACGCATATAGAGGTAAAAGAGTGGCTAGAAGTTTTTCATCAAAGCGGACGAAGCTGCAGACGAAAGCTAGTTTGTTATAAAGCCATTGTGTCCTATTTCAGTGCAAAGGCCTTATCTCCTTCCCTTCAGTTTTCGGTTTCTACAGACCTCATTCAGATTCTCCACGAGGGAGTCATGCCCGTCTTGGGTCTTTTTCTGTGCTTACAGCTTCATGGGGTCCTCGTATTTTGAGCACAGTCCTTGGTGAGTTTCCTTCCAGTCTGATTTTTATTATAATATTATATTTCATTTCTAAAGTGCTCTCAAAATGTTAGCTTTGACATTTTTTCATATTCTCTTTCTTATTAAAATTAAAAGGCCCTCAGCTGAACCTCTTAGAGGACAAGACTCGTAAAACAAAATATAAAGACTTTACTAACGAATTTATTAACGTAAAACCTTCTTATTTTTTATTATTTTTCCCCAGAAAATTCCTACATTGATCACCATACCGCGAACACCCGGCTATTATGTTTTGTTTACGATTCGGAAATAAGACACCGTCGGGGTTATTACCTATGAAACAGCAATCAGCAATATTTGCGCAGTGATCGCGCGGTCACCGCGCAATTATTAAAAAAAACGTATTATGTATGAACCGATTGCTGATCGCTCGCTGATTGTTCTAATGCACTTATTGCTACGATGACGATAAAGTAGCAATCGCTGGAACTAATTAAATATCACCTTCAACAAAAAAACTTAACTTTGCTCTTAAAAACCATACTAAATACGAAACCACCAAACGAAAAAATACATATTTTAGTTAACTGATTGCTCCACAGAGGCAGCACTATCGCTAGATTGCTATTTGACGTGACGTATTTTGAGATGACGTTTGAGAAGCAAATATTGCTAAATTATCGCGATCGCTCGGCTATTGCAAGATACGTAATCCCGGTACGGAGCTCACTGGCATCCCTTCTTTTTTTTTCCGAACCGTTTGTATTACAATTTCATTACTCGGAAAAGTATCCGAATTTCGGTAATGTGCCCTTTTTTGTCCTCATGTGTGCTATTTTTTGCGCACTGTGCTTTCGGGCCTTAAGTTACGTAATTCGTTTTAAATGGTTTAGAGAAGATAAGGCACTGACTGATGTTATTTGCTTGCGTTTAACTTAGGTTTATAGTTAAGTGTCTGCTAGAGAATTGGAAAAATAAACAACAATTATTTTTTAAAATGTAAAAATAAAAATTTATTGCGTTTTTGGAAATGACTAGAACAAAGTTAAGTAGACTATTAAAATGTATTACTACAATAAATGTGGAAGTTTTTGAGAAAAGATTTTTGTTACTCTTTTACGCAAAAAACACTGAATGGATTTTGTTGAAATTTTATTATATACACGCATCGCCCTTGTGCGGTCTAATACCGCTTAAGAACCTTAACAACCTCAAAAATAGCTAGATTATGATTGTTGTCATTGAAATTTTGTTAAAGATATGGAACCTACGTTAGGGAAAATACAGCAATTTCAACCCTAAAAACAGACCTCGTAAAATTCAAGTCTTTCGTTCAAAACTGAATTATTCAACCCTTAAAAATTCCCCAGACAAAATTGTTCACATCAGATCGGGCTTGGGTTAAATTTTTACCTCTTATTGCTGGTTAGAGTAACCAGGGGAATTAAGTAACAGCCTGAAAATACCCTTTATACTAAAAATTCAGGAATTTCTAAACTTTCAGACCACGTTTTGGACATTAATCAAAGTCATTCAGTTTGAAAAATTCAGGAACCAATTTTGGACAGTTGCTTTGGGTTATATTCTCTACGTTTCTTTTATAAAAAGCTTTTGTTCGATTTTTGTTATGACAGGTGATTTGTTTTGTAGACTGTTTATTGGGCGTGTTTAGGGTTTCGCGCCGTAAGGGTTAAAACGAAGCCTTGAAGACAACACTGTCCGTCAGTTTCCGTCTGTCTGTCTGCCTGTCACCAGGCGTGTACTGCACATTTTCATGTATTGTGCATTTCTGTTCCTACTATAATTACAAATAATAAACACAGAGTAAAATAAGTATTTAAGTGGGGCACCTATACAAGAAACGTGATTTTTTTTTGCCCATAAAGCTACCCTCTGTGCGCGATTCCGACTCGCTCTTGGCCGGTTTATTTTCATTATTTATGAGAAAAAGTTTTGGTGAAAACGATATTGAATTGATAGATGGAGTGGTATTCTTTTCTTCAAGATCAGTTTCTTTTTCAAGTGCGTAATATCAGCCAATATAAAAGTAATAAATTATGAAAGTTCCAGACTTATTGTAAATATAAGTCCGAAATCGCCAATCCGCCTTGAGCAAGCGTGGTGATCAATGCTTGTGCCTTCTCTATACGAGTAGAGGTCCTTCGCCTGCAGTGGGACAGTTATAGGCTGGCATTATTATTATTTGAGTTCCAGAGATTTTGAGAACTATAATAAATATTTTTTTTTTTAATTTTGGGCACAACTAAATGATAAAGAAGGAGGTCCTCCTGGAAAATCCTTACACCACAAGTACTTAAGCTGCAAAGTAGTGTTTCTGTGTTTAAGTTAACTGAGAAATCCGCCATTTTGTGGTACATAAGACATCTTTGTCTATGGGAGGAATAGCATCGCATCTGCGAGCCCTTTGGTATAGAAATATATTGTCATTTCCTCACGATTTTTGTTCTACAATTTCCAAAATAAAGAACACATTCATAAAATGAAAAAGTCACATTGCTGCCAACAGTGAGCTACCAGTAAGCCGAAAATCATATATTGGTTGTCTATTGTTTGCCCGAAGATTATATGCCATAATCATCATTTTCCCGAATTTCATTTACCCGAATTTCATTTGCCCGAATGTTTCATTTGCCCTAAAAGACATATGACATACTTTTAATTGCCCGAATTTTAGATACCATAAGATACGAATGCCATAAGTATTGTTTGCCATAATTTTATGTGCCATAATAATTATTAGACATAATATTTAAATGGCATAATATTTAAATGGCATAACAAGTATTAGACAAATATTTAAGCCCCGTAATGGTTTTTTTTTCTGTGCATGGTTGATGGTGGGCTAGGTCGACGGAGCCCCGCTTTGCGGGGCTCCTACTTCTGTGTGGTTTATAAAAAAATAACCACGAAGGGGATGGCGGGGTCTATTCGCTCGCTTCGCTCGCTCACACGACCCCGCCATCCCCTTCTAACCTAACCTGTCCGAGTCGGGGTGCCCTAAAGTCCCAATTGCATCCAATTTCTCTTGATATAAACAACCGTTATACACCCGATGTCGATGGCAAATTATGTTATGGCATATCATAATTATGGCATGTGATAATTAGGACATGTGATAATTATGGCTTACAATGATTATGGCAAATGATGTTATGGTAAGTGACTTTATGGGAAACAATGATTCTGGCACGTGACTATTATGGCAAATGAGAGTAGGGCAAATGAGTATTATGTCGTATGATATTATGGCTGTTGACTATTATGGCAAATGAAATTAGGGCAAATAAAATTCGGGTAAACGGCGGTATACCTCATATATTACACAAGAACCAATATTAAATCTAGGAACCAACACAAAACCTAAGTGCCATTTTAAATTATTACATACTTGTAACACACATTCATATTGCACAATGTAACTTATAACTTTTGTGTTTTTATTACCTTTCCAAAGTCACATTTATAATTTAGCTTTTGCTTGCAATGGCGACCTCTATTTTGTAAATACAGGGTGCAATTGAAGTCATGGGCATTATTTTAAAGTAAGGCTCTACTCACGATACTAATTGCATTAGGGCTACTACCTTAATGCTATTAGTATCTTGAGTAGAGTTTTAGTTTAAAATAATGAGCATGACTTTGATTACACCCTGTATATGCTTACTAATTGCTGGCGCGGCACTTTCATTAGTACCAAATGAGGCATTAGGCGATGCAAGGTACTAAATGCCCAAATGACTGTGTATCATAAAACAAAACCGTTTATTAATTCCTGTATTATGATACGAGTGCGGTAAGTGTGCCATTATACTAGAGGTTGTGCAGTTGGGCTTTAGGCCGAAATCGTAGTAAATCTTTTATATAATGGTTTCTAAAGAAGTTTTCAACATATAAATGAGGAAACAATCTTGATAATTATGTTTAATTGACCTTTTTTATTACCCTCCGATGACCACACTATAGCAAAGATATTCTGTCCACATATACTTCATAATATATTTTATATGAATTTTTTCGTCCGGGAATCGAACCAGAGACATACAGCATAGTTGGTAATCGCTTAACCTACGACACTATCGCGTATCTCGCGGTTCCTTCAGAAGTTGCAGTGATTAGGAATAGTATAGCGGGATGTCTCTCATTGTTTTATCAGCTTTAGTTAAAGCTATGTATAGAGTATATATTTTATATTATTACATAAGTTCACATAAGTTAACATAAGTCTGACGTAATAGTACAGTCTCGATTGCATTCAGGTTCCGGCATTAACCAGTGTCTACATTTACCAATATATGAATTCGCAACGCCAATTATCGTTTACGGCAATCTACTGATTGGTTGGCTCTTTTGCTACTGATAATATTGTTTTTATACCGCTTTTTTTTTAAATGAAATCAACTAAAATACTCTTCAATTTAGTCCACTTTTCAACCTTCGAACACACGTGATACAATGGAAAGACAATAGCTGCCCAACAGCCGGCTGTCGCAGCGATTTATAAACGCCTAAGTTCCAATCTCCACGGATACGAAGTATATTCGATCTCGTCACAAAACTAAACGTACTACGCTTACGCTTCGTCGACAGAGTTTCATATTTAGTATGTACGCTGCAGGCAGGCGTACACCAAGAGTATGATGACGAATACGCGTCAATGCAACTACGCCTCAGTGGACAGTGACACTTCGTAAGGGTGCGATAACACCAATTGGTGGTTGATCAACAATCCGTCACGTTGAAGTCGAATATCGTCAACGTCGATCTGTCTTCGATCAACTATCGAGACCGCGGACGTCTGACGAAGTGAGATGGGTTGATTCGATGTCAGTCGACGAAATAATGATTGATATGACAACTGATGATCGACATCGAGAGATTCGTTCGACTGGTTCATTGCTTCCATGCTTTTGCACACCACTAATACACTGTCTCCACCACTTAGACACCAGTTCACCTGAACACTAATGTTGACACCAATTATGAAGAGTTGACAACTGCTTTCCATTTTGTCATAGTTTTTTTTTGTCATGGTCAGATCTATTCTAATACTTGTAAGTGACATTCAATGGCTTCTTTAAATTAATTATTTAGCCTTTCATCCTTTGAACACACGTGATTTGAAACATAATAGAAAGACAATAGCAGCCCGGCAGCCGGCTGTCGGTTGGTCGTTTACAAATTACAAGTTAAAATCAGGACATCGTCCATGTGCACCATTTCAATTAAAATTTTGCAATTCAGTACCACCACTGCATACAATTCACATTAGCAAAACCATTTAAACTTAACGTCGTCTGCAGTTCAGAAGCTTACAAACACAAAATGGCCGCCATTTCGGAACGAAACAAACTTACAATCGTCTTCAACGTTCAAGTATTTGCGGAAGAAATTTCTGAAGTGCAGACATTGTTTCTTCAAAGTACACCATTCCCACAGTACGTTCCCAAGGTAATCTGAGGTCAGATACAAAGCAATTTGGTACGTCGGAACTGTTATTCAACCTGTTACTTAGCCAGGTCTTAAAAAAGTAAAAGTGGTACAAATAGAATTCTAGATGTTGTGTAATGTTTGTTTGGTGGTACAGTTATTAATAGTTTTATGACATGAAGCGTAAAAGCACAGATAAGTTTTAAAAAGTAGCACAATAAATATAAAAAAATAATATCCTGGGACAACTCACACAAGGTCATCTGATCCCAAACTAAGCTGAGCTTGTACTATAGTAACCAGACAACTGATAAACACTCTTAAAAATGTATAAATACATACATAATATTATAGATAAATCACACCCAGACACAGAACAAACAATCATGCTCATCACACAAAATTTATCCTGGGTGGGAATCGACCCCACTACCTCCGGATTAGCAGTCAGGGTCACTAACAACTAGACCAACAGGCCCGTCAACATTTAACTCCTGTTCCAGAATGCTTTATTTTTAAGAGGAGGCAAGAGTGAAGGAAAAATGGAACCAAAGTAAGTACCAGAACCAACGAACACCCGCATCACCAAGACAGATCTTTTAAAAAGGTGTAGACTTTTTTCTTGAAAATCTCTAAGTCCAAACGATCTGGAAAAATAGTTTAGATATAAAAGACAGTATGTGTGCCGTGTTGGATAGGCACAATACCCACCGAAGGCCAAATATCCCTTCTTATACAAAGAAGGCTCGAGCATTGATAACCACGCTTGCCCACAGTGAGTTGGAGATTTTTCCTAAAAAATATGCTCAGATTTCTTTACAGTAGTTGCTTCGTTACCAATATCACCGATGCTTTTTTTATGAACACTCTCATAAGTTATTGGCCACTAAAGAACCAAGTAGCCCTCTTAACCTTCTATAAAGGCCACTAGAGAGAAGATATCAAGAGATTATTCAAAGCTTGTATTTCAGTTGCTAGGTACTACAAGTTTAGATTGTAATGTCAACAAGAAATTCAAGTTCGGTCTCAGTGTTGAGATGTCGACCCACAATCTAGTAAACAACCGTTATTTGACTTTAGATGAACTAGAGCAACCTTGAAACTAGTCTTCGCTAGCTACAGCGAGCGACTTTATCTGCAAAGCAGTCTAGGCCATCTTACGTCTTTTAACTTAAGTTTTTGAGTCCCTAGATTCCTCCAAATCAGCTTCAGCGTCGATATAAATAAAAATCTATACTTTAATTTCATTGGTTTTATCCTAAGCAGTCCAAACAAAATATTTTATGCTTTCACTCGTCTGACCGTCCATATGTTACAAGAGAGTATCGTTTGTACTGCAATAGATAGACGATTGAATTTCTTATATAGTTAAAAAAGCCATATTAAAGGGAACCAGAAACACGTTCTCCATCTGATCTTAATATTGACCAGTCAACTATTTAAACATCAACTCATACCAGCAGTTAATCTTCAACCAAAAACGTTGCATAACAAGCTTCGTACACGACTAAAATTAATACTATTTCAAAACCGTAACCCGCACTGCAAACGGTCGAAATAGTTCCACATCTGTCACAAACTTACGCAACAAGTAACGCAGCAGTGTAACAAAATGTCAGTTGCGGACTAGCAGTTGTCAAACCAGTAGTTCCGTTGCACACTGCTTACGGTCGAACTGTGATAGTCTGTTTTGATCTTGTTTGTTGTAACTGTATATTTTTAAGCTGCGTCTACTTATTGTATTGTGTTATATGAAGAAATGTTGGCACTTTCTTTTTTGATTAATGGGTTTTATAATGTAGTTGATTTGTCAGTTGTGTTGTGGTTTGTGTTGCAATGTTTCAATCAAAGTTGCATGTGAATTTATTGAACAGGAGACAACGAGATATACGAAGGACGCTAGTGTCCTATCTACCCAAAAAAAAATTTCTTTCTCTGTGTTATTGGTCAAGAATTGGGTTTTTTACATTAGTTAAACGGTTACATATAAATGTTTGCACAGCTTAAACGGGTTCACTCAAACTTGTATGCTTTAATTTTTTTTTTATCAAGAGAGCACCTTTAGCCTACACAGTTCTCGAATCATTTGACTAATACAATTTTTAAAGAGACTTAGATATTTCTTCTCAAAGTAGACAGATAAATCGGACCCATTGTTCGTTACAATAACTAATTATCAATATTGCCAAGAACAAATGTTATATTTTACAAAATAAATAACATTGTAAAATCAAAACCCTCACAATCGAGAGATAATCACAAGTTTTGGAGCGTATATATTACACAGCTCAACAAAAAAATAAAATTTTTTGGTGCCGAAATATTGTTAGTAGATTTGTACTAGGTGTGCATTGGCAACACTAAGAATGCATATAGTTTCTTTTTCCTACGTGTAGTTTTTGATCTACCCTCAGTTTAGAATATTGGTCGTAACCAGTACTTTCTTGTTCACCATTTGTTATCTAATCAATACATTTCTATAAATAAGTTGATTTTAACATCATGTCTTCTTCGCGAAGAAGTTGTCTCAATGATCCAAATGTGTTTTGTTACATGTGTGGCGAATATACGGTTAAAAAGTTCAGAAAACCGCTAACCGATTTTATAAAAAGTGCTTATTTTTCTTAGTAAGTAGTAAGTCAGAAATAGTGGAAACAAACAAGCTATGGATATCTCAAATTGATTGTAAAATGTGCTATGAACACTTGAGACAGTGAATGAGTGGTCAAAGAAGCCGTATGAGATTTGGAGTGCCTATGCAATGGAAACAACAAAAAAACCACTTCGATGATTGTTACTTTTGCTGTGTCAATTTGCGTGGTGTAAATTAAAAAAAAATGATTTATTCTAACTTAGATTCGATATAGAGACACATTAGAGGAAGCCACCTTACTACATTCAGAGGAAGTACCTGTTCCCACATTTCGTTCTGTTCATGAACCACTAATTGAAGAAATCAGTGAAAGGAGTGACGACAGTGATTTTGAAGGGATACCATCTACAGAGTCAATACCATTTAACCAAGCGGGAATTTTCGATGGCCCACAAATAAGAAGATTAATACACGATACCGATTTCTTCAGCTCAATGAACAATTTGAAACGACTTCGTTTGTTGAAGTTCCTAAAAACTTTCTCGGAAATCACAAGTCAACTAACTACTCTGAAATTGTAAATCACATGCTAGAGAACTTTAAAAACTTAGGATGTAATATGTCCATTATAGTGCACTACCTCCACAGTCATCTTGACCAATTCCCAGACAACCTTGGATCCTACAGCGAAGAACAAGGGGAGCGGTTTCAATAGGATGTAAAAATTATGGAAGAAAGGTACCAAGGCCGATGGGATCGGCATATGATGGCTGACTACTGCTGGGGGATGCAACGTGATAGTTCTACTACACCTCATTCACGAAACTCGCGAAAAAGAAATTTTAATCGGAATAATTGTCTAATAAATGCTGTTTTTAATGTAAATTTGTTTTTTTTTGCACAAGTCAAAATCTAGAAAACTACACGTAGGATATAAAAACTTTTATTTTTAATGTAACCTATATGAGGCCCTTAGTAAAAAAAAACAACAACAGCTTCTCGGCACCAAAACTAGTGTTGACTTGTGTTATTTATCGGCCATTCTCCGATAAGCAAATTTTACGTGTCCGGGCTTGAATAATCCGTACTTTTATCATATTCAATCATCCAATATTTTTTATATGTTAGATAGCATCCCTATCTAGCCATAAACAAAAACACAGGCTTCTGTTTAAAGTATTTAAGACTAAATTAATTTAATCTAAGTTCAAAAACCTCTGTTCTCTAATTACCGTAACGTGTCCGCACACTGTCTTAATGTTAAAACTTACTTGTAATTTTTATGACTTACAGGTTTACTTTGATCTATTCAACGTTTTAAATGGTGTTAAACAACGTGTATCGCATAGTAAAATATTGACTCACTAGAACCAGTCTATAAATAATTATCATTAAATTATCGGATGTCCGATGGAAAGTTATAATTACCGTGACATATTCTGTTCTCGAGTGCACACCCCTAAAAAACAGTATTTGGCACACCACTTCCGAACGCGTCTCGTCTCCTCCATGTGTACCGCGAAACATCAGCAGTTGCACGTCTCTAACGTTAGTGTACCGCTAATAAAGCGCTCTTGTATATAATTACCGTAACCTTGGTTACAAACTTTTCTAATTACCGTTTCACATTATATAAATTTGATTTTTTAAGTTAGACCTAAGTTGATCATGTAAATCGAGGCAGTACTTTGGCCTCCGTACGTTGTAATAAGCTAGTGTTTGCATATTTTGTTGGTTTCCGAAATTTTAAAGAAAATCTATCGTTTTCTAATTACCGTATACTAATTACCGTATGTTTATAATTACCGTTGTATGAAAAATTAATTCTTATTTACTAATTGTAGCCTCAAAATAGATGGATACAGAAGTCAATCTACATGCAAAGCGCGCTTGAGCATCACTCGCGATCATCAGTGATGAGTTGATGAGGCATATCCGCGGGATATATATATAATCCCGCGGATATGTGGAGGACGAGGCTTTCTTAATGCTAAGTCTCTCCTCAACCGCGAGACCCGGAGGTTGTATCTCCGGGAATATTTACTTAAAACTGACGTGGTTCCTTACGTCAGCACCGAGAATCCGAGATGTGGTCACTGTGGTCTAGAACCTCACTCCGCTCTCCTTAACTAAAGAGAACTGGCGCAAACTTGTAGTGCTTGAGGCAAAGAATCGTGAGGAAGTATGGCAGAGTAAGGCGCTACACGGGCGGTTTTTCCGGGCCCTGCATGGGCCCGATATAGACTTTTTAGTGTCAGTTTAGTAGCTACAATTTGGTGACCTATTTGGGGAAACCGAAGGTTTTGTCTGTACAATTATGGATAAGGTTATCATGACAAAGAATTGTCAGGAATTTATTGTGTAAGATGGTACGGTTGACTTATGTCGGGCGTGTCACCTGCCGGGAGAACGATTCGACACACTATCTCTGATTATTCTCGTCTTGCTAACAAAGAGGACTTGAATGGGCACAACCTAGTAGCCAGGATTATCAATCTGCAACTTGCTCTGAGATACGGCCTCGTAGAATCTGAAGATGGCAATGTCACATTGTACTGGGGTCGATACATCATCACTGAAAGGACTGTTGTAGCAAACAAGCCTGATATAGTGGTGGTGGATCGTGCTCGTTGACGTAACGGTCCCGTGTGACAAGAACCTTGTGAAGATCGAGAAAGATAATAAAAATTAAGTATCGACTTGGCTCGCGAGATTGTTGACATGTTGAATGTGGACTCAACGGTCATGTGCCGATAGTTGTTTCTGCCAATGGTTTAATAGCCAAGAGTCTCGACCAACACCTAAGGAGGCTCTCGTCAGATGGCTGGATCTAGGGCTTCATTCAGAAGCTTTTGGACACGGCTCGCATCGTTAGGAAGTTCTTCTCTCTGAAGCCCTGATCACCGGTCCCTGTTCCCGATGCCGTTGGGCTACTGTTTTTTATATTCTTACATGTTTTTGTTTTTTTTTTATATCAATATTAAAAATGTAAATAATCTGTATGAAAATAACGCGACAACGAACCCGCGGCTTTACTCCTACTATACCATACTCTAGCCTACTCCAGCCTACCCTTCTATATCCCACTCTAGCCTGCTCTAGCCTACCCTACTATATCCCACTCTACCCTACTCTACTCTAACCTACACTACTCTAAAGTACCCTTTTAATTTTCAATTTTTTTCCCATAAGAACCTTCTCCAAACAATAACAAACACAACAAAGAATTAGTGAAATCGGTCCAAAGGTGATAAAGGGAAATAGGGATTCATTTTATATAAGTAGATGTATACAAATTATTAATGTGTGTTATTTTTATTATATTATATCACATTTTACTTAAAATTGACAGTGTTTTCTAATTACCGTGGCATAAGATATTAAACTTTTCTAATTACCGTACTCATAATTTTTTTAAGTCTCAATAACTAGAAAACTACCAGTAATTAAAACATGCCTCATTTATTATTGAATTCGTATTTTTTACTAGTTTCATATTTTAATGAGTTTAAGGTAAATCAGTGAAAAATAAAAATGGTTACGGTAATTAGGCAAATAACGCCGAATCGGAGAATGACCGTTATCATTGGATAGGTCTTGCCCGATTAAACACAGAAAACATACTAGATATATCTATTGGGTCATTCTCTATATTCTTTATTGAATTACAAAATTGTGTGGTTTTAAAAGACCACAATTGGAATTCCTTCTCAATTTTTTTACAAAAAATATTATAATATCACGTACAACAAAAACTACACCTTACCTATTTGACCATGACAAACTGGTAAAGTTGTCCGCTTATATCGTTCTAACTTCTCACGAGACAACTCTATTGAACTAAGAAATAAAATAATTAAAAAAAGCTTGTTAAAACGTCACAAATAAATCTGCTATTACCACACCTTTTCCGTTGGCACTTTGTGTTCAAAATCTGATTAATTTCAATCATAACAGGTTTGAAAGCCTACGTCTATATAATAAATTATTCTAGCTATTTAACTTCCGCGTTTAAATATTTATGACATACCATTATTTCTGAGTTTGCAGCTGATTAATTTGAATCCACGCTTTATGAGAAAATGAGAAGGTTATGCCAAACATCAGTTGTATGTTTTGATTATTTATTATACTTTTTGATTTATGTGTTCAGTATCTCTTGACAAGTATCATTGTAGAATAGATGGTAGAATAAAGTTCAATACGAGATGTCAAATTACTTAGCTTAAGCCAATCCCATAAATTGAACTATCTATTCTATGCTACCGTCTATTCTACAACGCCACTTGTCTGGGCTGAAAGAAAACCTACAACTTTGTATTTTTAACTTTTGAACTAAATCATCACAATATTCTTTGATAATGCCTAGATATTTCTTCTATTCCACTTTAAGAACTGAATTAAATAAAAGATCTAATAAAATAATACAAATCCACGTTAAACTAAATTCAGAACTAACATTTAATGCTTAATTGATACGTCAAACATAAAATCGGTAAGAACACGTTCGAAGATAAACTTTAACCTACAACACTTAATTCGTCTCCGAGAAACACAGATAATTCTACATAATACGGCTTAATTGCTGACTAAATCAACTCAGTATGTGTTAATCAAGAGATAAAATTCTGGATAAAATGGTTGACATTAGCCGAATCTGCGTCGCCATCTCGACCTGAATTCATCGAGTGCTTGTGATGCTATGACTAACGTTGTGCCTCCATAGTTATGTGTACTTATCTATCGGAGAGTTGTGCTTACCTGTAAAGAGAGATAATTAATCATTATTACGTGAATTATGCTGTGTTTTATCATTAAAGTTTTAGTAATTTTGCCATCATTATCAAAATGGTTGCTGATAAACTTATTGCAATTAGCCACCCTTACTTCTTTAGAGAACGAACTAAAATGAATAGTAGGCGCAGTTATGTATAAACTTATACACTCCCTTCTATTTAATAATATTCTACACACAATCCTTCCATATTTTAGCCTTCGTCTTCTCTTCCATCCCTTTACATTCATACTCTTAATTTACTTCGTCTGATGTGTTTTATCCCTCCTCTTCACAAGCCAAGATAAATGTTTTCTTTTAAGCTTTTCTAATTTATCCATTTTTGTGACATAAAAGAACACCCAACGACTTAAAAATAGATATCCATCCATATTCTAGACTTCAATGGAAAAATCCTAAACATATGCGCACAAATAATTTCCACAACACCAACCCACATATATACAGTATCCTTAAAAAATACCAATTCAACATCATTTGCGGTATAAATCTAAATAGATAGACTTTACAAATGGTCAGTAGGACATTATAAAGTCTTGGTCACTGACTCACTCCCTGTCAACCTTGATCGTGAGGTATTTTGCAATATTTAATGACGTCAACCTGTCTAATTTAATCTTTAATTTTGTCGCTAGTTAATAGGTTGTTTTGATTCGAGAGGAAGTCATAGCAAAAAATAATATTGGTAAGTAATGTTTTAATTATGTTAGACGCAGTAGGTGATGACAAAGAATTAAATCTACTAGTGTCTTTTAATTCATCGACGTTAATACGAAATGCAATTTGCATGTCTGTCTGTCTTCTTTCACAATAAAACTGCTGCATTGGTTTTAGTGTTTGATTTGGAGGGAGACCATTTTTTAAAAGGACGAAGTGGAATTAATTTTAGTTTTTTGCTATTTTCTTCTATAAAAACTTTTTAACAAACTAAGACACATTTCCTTGTAAAAACTATCAAAAAATCAATTGCACCCTGAAATTATTAATTTCAGGGGTGGTGTGGTAGAGGATAGTTTAGTAGAAAAAAATACAAGTATTTCTGCAACACACGGTATCATGGAATAAGAAAGTTAATATAAAATGTGAATGTAATGTCACGTTAATAAAACCCTTTTCACACTCACATAAACCTACAAGAGAAGAAAGCATTGCTAATAGCATTCATTAGAAATAATATTATTTCTTATTAATGCTATTAGCAATGCTTTGTTGTTACCATGGTAACAACTTAATTCCTACGAATAAAAAAGTTAATAATTAAACACCCAATATTCCAGCTACTTGATCTTACTATAACAGTTTGTACTTACATTAATTAATTATAAATTCAATTAACATCATTCCGACAGAACATTGAAGCTTCAAAACAAAGAATCCCATTACTAAAGGCCAAAAATTGCAAAATTAACATTTACAAGCACAAAAACGACTATTACCTTCAAATCATTCTAGATTCCGCGAGATATGACGGCAAAATTAATTTGGTAATCGAAATTCATGTGTTTTTATCCCAACGCGTATTAACCTTTAAAGTCAGTACTGTAGGACTCAATTTCAAGCAGCACCATCCTAATACTTTCAAAATACGAAACCAAATTAGTATTGCAATCGGGCTAATAGAATATGATTCTTAATTGCTGTGAGATAAAGTTGGAATTGATAGTAAAGTTAAAGTGGTAGATGTTTCCGGTAGAAACAATAGTGAAGGATATTGTCCAGTCCGTAACGGAGATCGGAAGTGATATGATTATCTTCACGGCTCGTTGATTTGGATTTGTAAGGACACGATTTGATTTATTTCTTGAGAACTCTATTACGGAAATGATAAAGGTATTTTCATGTTCATGCCTCAATTGGATTTGGAACTTTCTGCTACGATGTCTAAAAACTTTTTGTTTCAGCAATACTGACTTAGATTTTTATCGCTACCTACTACTAATTTATTTCATCTCTTTAAGCTCTTCAAGAAACTTTGTCAAACTTTATGTCGTAAATAGCAACTGTTTTCTGATAGTATTTGTATAGAGAAAAAAAAAACAACAATTCTAAGCTTAAGTATTTCCAGAATCAGACCTGAATGGTAAATTTACGAATAACTTTACGGAGCAAAATCACCAAAATTCCCAAAGATAAATCTATTCAGTCGCAAGATATCTAAACTCCTGTATTAAACCTGAATTCCAAGCCCAAAAAACTCTTAAGCTATCTTAAAACTTTAAAATAGATAAGAAAACGAATAAGCAACAGTCCTTACTCTGTTGGATCCCTATTTCTGTTCCATCTGCAATTTCATGGATCTTTATAAACAAGGAAATATCTTCCAGAGTAACCATTACATCATATTCCGTTTACCTTTCTTTATTTACTACTATTTCTTGAAACTAATCCTCTATTATTTTATGTTATCCGTTCCGGGCCTCAGAAAAATAATCTTCAAGAAATTTCAAAAGAACCGATGTTAGCCTAAAGGGGTCGGTAAACTCTCGAAGGTCCCTTTAAGGTCTCGTTTGGAGCTTTTGAGCCTTTGGGATAGTTTTGTTTGACGATTTAGGATCGGAAGGTAGTCGTTGAGTTAAAAGGTCAAGTATTTCTCAAAAGGTTTTGGTTGCTTTAGATAATATTAGATCAATGTACAAAAACATTTCTTTAACAAAAATAAGTTCTATATCGTTACCAACGTATTTAGAAGTTTCTAGTTAAAGCATAATCCTAAATAAAACTTTAAATAGCTCTACGTTAACTTCGAAACTTTTCTTTTATAGTTTTTACAGATGTTCCAAACTTGTTTATATGTTTTAATTTTATTTAAAGTCCTTCATTAACTTCCAAGATTTTTTATAGAAAATTTGAAGGACGCCGTGTGGCATAAATGATTTTATCAACCCTAAATTAATGTTTTCTATGTTATGTATGTCGTCCCAGTCTATTACAAGTCCATTGTCTTTATTTTCAGTATTCTCAGCAAAATTATTATCAAATCGTGTAGCAGTCGTGTCGTGAACTATGAACAAGCCAATCTGTCCAGTACAACACATAAGCTTGACTTTTTATGTTCTCTCCTCCTTAACTCACCGGAAAGAAATTGAATGGAGTGTTGTTAAAGAAATTTTAAAATCATGTTCTGACACAGAGTGACTTGCTTTTGACTTATTGTTTATGTCCTTTTTTATTTTTGTCTCGTTACGGCTTTTAACATTACTGGGTGTAAAAGGCTCTGTTAAGGTGTAAGAAATAATAAGTTTTTAACACTGTTCACTTTGTCCTGTAGATACTCGGACTTCGGACCTTTTAGCAATTATTCGAACATATTTCTCGGCGTTTCTATAAATTTTTACTGTTTTCACGTGTATCAACTGTTTGTCAATTTCAAAAAAACCTTGTTTCGTTTTAGTTAACTTTGTAATTGACCTACTAGCCTCTTCACTCCTACAATATTGCATTATTAACTGACAAAAAACAAGCAACTTCTGCAAACAAAGTGATTACAAAAATCTTTACCAATATAGGTAAATCTTCAACACCTAAATCGGTGTGAAATTAATATAAAATACAAAATCTTTCAAACACAAAACTTGCCAACCTTCAACATTATTCTTCAACCGTTTTTAATTCTTTGATCAAGACTGTGTGTTAACTTAGATGTCAGAAACTTGACTAGAAGACGGAAAAAAACTAATTTCAATAAATCTATTATAATCGCCATCAAACTTGACTACACCCGTATCTAAACCATGTTCGCCTCACTAACTGACATCAAAAGCAACAAAAACTAAAGTAACGGTTACGATCGGTATGTCCTTGAAATCTTCACTTTCTTTTTTATTTAAATCTTCACAGTGTCAGTGTGTCAGCATATTTCTATAAATAGTTGTGTTGAATAAATATTTTGTTTCTATGGAATATTTGCATGTAAATATTAGCTGGTTTTAAAACCTTGAATCAAGTTTATCTCACGTTTTAAATGTCCGTTAGTTTAGAACCTTGTTTGGTTTAGTGCTTCCTCTTACAATTTAAAGCTAAGTAAATAGTGTTAAGTAAACTAAGTATTATTTCTTTCGTTTTTTTTAAGTATTCTCACTTTCCAGGTCATGTTTAATGAAAGTTAAGTGCTGTTTTCTGTTTTTTTTTTTGGATGCTAATCTGCTGATATTCTTATTTTGTTTTATCATTTTCAAATAGTACAGGCTTTGCCTCTGTTTGCACTATTTAAATTCTGGTTTGATTTTCTTAATTTTGGTGAAAAGATTTGACGCAAAAATCTTTTAATGAAAATTCTCGCCTTGTTCAAAACAATTATAACGAATAATTTTTGGATTAGTTTATCTGTATTTTTTCCTATAAATTCAATTTTTTTCGTTCCTCTTTCGTTCCAGACTTTTTGTATAGACTTTAGCATTTTTGTAATTCCTAGCATTGCTTTTATATTCTTGTCATTCTTTATAATAAAAAAAAAAATCTAACACAATTTTTCCAACCTTATCTAAACACAACACAGGTCTTCTCTATTGAAGACTTACAAAAATATGTAGGAGGAGATCCTAAAATTAAAACCAAGTTTGAACCTCTGTTGAAAGTAGCAGAAGACTCGGCTTCAGTTCATCTATACTTAGAAAACGATATTCTTTAGGATACCCGATATTTGATGGGCCCTTCATTAGTTAGATATGAAAGATAAGGCAGAAGTTTTGATTGAACAAAACTTTCTTCATCAGTTAACTTGAGTTTGACGATTAACGCAGTTTAACTATCTATCGTGGGTTCGATTTGAGCATTTGTATGGGCTACTAGCTGTCTAGTTTCACCCGAATTGTGATAGTTTTTTGATTACTGTTTTGCTCCGGTGACTTATAGTATGATGTTATGTAGTTTAAGTGTCAATCTGATGTATATATATGCTATATTACTGTAAACTCTTATCAAAATCAGTTCAGTGATTTTTGCGTGAAAGAGTAACAAACATTTACATTTACATAAATCCACACTTACAAACGTTCACAAATATTAGTACGATAGATATTTTTTGTGGGCCCAAGTAGCACAAACCTGATGCCCTGAGACGGGGAGACGTTGACGCAGCCAGAATAGGCTAAACAAAAAAATATATTTGTTTCGGTTTGGTTATTCGTGCATGTGAATTTAAATTTTGAAAAAAGTCTTGCCAGTACCTCGTTTTTGTCCATTTGGTCAATGCGGGGCGAGTTATTTTGCTCAGATTCTCAAGATCGTTGACGCTGAAGAAGCTTTAATTTTTTATTTTCGCGCAACTCTAACTTAAGCTTTGTCAAGAAATACTGCTGACTAGTTTATTTATCTCCACATACTAGTGGCAAAACTGTAACATCAGTACACAAAACAAACTTTTGCACAACTTTAGCAAATATTCCCAAAAGTGTTAGTTCTACAAAGGTCAATAAGACGTAACGCACGGTTACGGCAGAACCAACAGCAACTTCAACGGCATACCAGCACTATTTGCACGGCAAAGGCATACCAGTGCCTTGCGACACCATGACGTAACGTAAACGGCATACTTTACCATATCACTGTGTTACATAAGGGTCGGTACTCTGTCAATATATAAATGACACACTTTTGTTTCAATTAGAGTATTAACTGGGCTTATGTAACTGAGGTCAGTGTACCTAATAGTACTGGTTTAAGCTCCAAATATGGTCTAATCATATTTGGTTAAACTGTTATTAGATACGCGAAAGTGTGTTGATAAATGTTTATTATTTTTCACTCGTTGAACGGAATTAACAGTTTTTTTAACAGCATAAGCTGACGACCTTTCTGGGGCTCTAGTCTGCTATTGCAATAGTACCAACTGCGAATGGGACCAACTGCGAACGCGGTACGAAGTGCGAATGGGACGAAGTGCGAGTAACCCGTTCGATGATCGGTTTTTGACGTGTAACGTCAAACTTTTAACCCATTTCTCATAAGAGATTCGTTTTTTTCAAAATTTTCTTATTTTTGTAAAATAAGTTAGATTTTTGGATTTTCTTCGCAGAGTTCAGTTCATACAAACACTGTCAAAGTTGTCAAATATCCGGTCAACGACTGGTCATTGAGACATGATTGCAGACTTGAGCTCCTAATGTTATATGGTCAACTCTGCCTATAGACATTTGCAATACCAAAGGCTTGGCATAATTGGGACAAGGATGACATGGACAGTAGGTTTTATGTATAATAAAATATAATGTGTTACGTCCAGAATTTCAAGAGAGAAACAAATAAGTCATAAAGCTCGGTATAATATTATAAATATAAATTCAGCCGGGCTCTTTCAGCCGCGTTATGTATGGTTTTTGATTACTGCTCCACTTTTGTCGATCATAGCGTGATATTATGTATCTTTTGTGAGCTATATTACCACATAGTTTTATCAATAGCTTTTCGGTAGTTTTTGCGTAAAAGAGTAACAGACATCTATACATATAAACTTTCATAATATTAGTTAGGACTTCTATCTGGATCCTCTTGACCCAGACCTGTTAAACAGTAACATTTATGACCCCCCCCACACCCAGGCAAAAATCAAGATTAATAATACCAGCCTATTACCCACTGCAGGGCAAAGGCCTCTTCTCATACAGAGTAGGCACGAGCATTGATCACTACGCTTGCTCAAGGTGGATTGGCGATTTCGGACTCATATTGACTACAAATCCAGGTTTCCTCACGATGTTTTCCTTCACCGTCGTCTGTGATGTCTAAGATAAACTTTAGAAAGTACACATGAATTGAAAAAGTCACATTGGTACTTGCCCGGATTCGAATCCACAATCTCTTGCATGAGAGGCGGGCGCCTTAACCACTAGGCCATCACTACGACGAAAAATCAAGATTAACCCAGACTTTATCTTCTGGTCTATCTTCGTAACGCCTTTAGGTAATTAAGTCAGCTGTTTAATCAAAAAGTCGGATGAAGTTTGTTTAATTATCCGTAATTTGGGGGTAAATTGGCTCTTTGATGTAGCAACATAATTAATAGCACGGGGTGACGTCAGAAGGCATAGGGCTTCGAATGTACCAAGCCTTGTCTTTTTAATTCGAGACGATTTATCAAGACTGTATTAAGTGTGATTTTCTTTGGGTTTTGAGAAAATGTGTAAGGGTTTGGTTAATATTGGTCTTTTTGATCTTGATGGTTTTTGAAGGGTTGGGTGTTAAGGGTTTATCGTAAGATTAATTATTATAAAATTATTGGTTTGATGGGTTGTTAAATCTATCGAGAGATAGGTGCTGTAACTTGTAGACCAATATAATTGTGTTAAGTTTTAGACGTTGCTGGAATATATATTTTAAAACTGTCTTTTGAAGTGTTTGAAACATTTAACTATTTTGCTTATATTACTTCTGTAAAAATATGTGGCCTATCACTTCGATTTTTGTTGCGTTTAAATACAATTGAACTTATAATAATAATATTTTTTTTTTCTGTATTTGGACACAAGCAACCAGGCATAATATGTATACGCTATACTAATATCCTATGTGTGTATGTGTATATTATTTGTCCTATGTGGGAATCAAATTCACATCCAGTATTATTTAATAAGTTCGAGAAAGTAGATTCAGTGAACCCTACACTGAAAAACAAAAAATATTTATATTAATAAACTTACTTGTAATATTCAGATTGATTATATTTCAAGTCTAAAAAAAACTTAAATAATACGAAAAGGCGCTAAAACCCATTAAAGTAGCACAAAAACGTTTGAGAAAGGTGAAACCTATTCTTCTGGTTAAGTGAAAGCATTCGCCGATTACTGAACCAGGTCACCATTTGATATCTTTGTTTTCGTAAAATTAACCTTAATTTCATTTTAATAGGTTTGCTTTTGCATAAATTGCTTGGTTTCGTGTTTAAAATGCAAGAGGTCAAGTTACGGTGGTTTGTGAAGGAAATCTGGGAGGTCCAGTGTAAGGTGAGTGGTTTCGAAAATTTTTATTTATTGTATGTACTGCAATTTTGGGTAATACTTTCGGAATAAGTGAATGTGTTTTATGAGTTATGTAGTTGTGCAGGACTTGAGAAAGAAGATTGTCAAGTTTTAATATTAATTTTACCCCCTCCATTTAAATTAGACCTTATTTCTCTCAACTTAAAGTGCAAAGGTTGGGATTACTCCCAACCTTTGTAATTTAAGTTGAAAGAAAGTAGATATTTAAAAAATATATGGTACTAGCTTTTGCCCACGACTTCGTCCGCGTGGAATAATAGATCCCGTTCCCGATGGATTTCCGGGATGAAAACTATCCTATGTTCTTTCTCGGGTCCCAGACTATATCTGTACCAAATTTCAATCAAATCGGTTCAGTGCTTTAGACGTGAAGAAGAGACAGACAGACAGACAGAGTTACTTTCGCATTTATAATATTAGTACGGATTAAAAAAAACTTAAACGTTCCTAGAGTTGATTAAATGATTGGTAAAATTATATTTTGCCACAAGGGATTATGCTCTTCGTGAAGATCAGAAATTTACTTTTGGAAATGTCTTGAGGTTATCGTGTATCAAATATTATATTGTCAAAATCCCTTCACCCTTTTAAAAGAATTTGTGGCAACTTCTGTCCCCCATTTTAAGTATATTTTAAACTACACCTAACGACCCCTTTTTTGGTTCTTCGATTGCCCTTTATGTTCCAGGGTCACGGTAACTATTATAAACATTCCGCAACCCCGGCAGGCGTGGCCCTGTTGGGCCCCTTCCAGTGCTGACTTATTCTCTTTAAGGCGCGCGTGGAACACTAACGCGCCGTCGACGCGGTCCTGGTCCTAGCCGGGCGGTGAGCAGCCCTCTCTCGCCATCCGCAGAACCGCACCTATGGTGGCCGGTAGTCGTTTTGCGACTCTCGACGTAACGACCCCTTCATCGCGCAATGAAAGTTTGTCAATATCAGCATTTTAAATGCAAAATCCCATCACAATAACCGTCTGGTCGAAGAATTCTCCTTTTCAAAGGAGGATAAGAATTTTTCCTCGGTATTTTTTAAACCTGTAAAGCTAAAACTAAAAAATAATTTATTTAAAACTGTTGACTGAAAATCGGCTACTATCTATTTTTCACACCCCTAAGTGATAAGGGTTGTTCACGCTTAACATTTTTAACGCGTGTGAAACCGCGGGAGGCAGCTTGTTAAGTAATAAAAAATAGGCTAGCGTATTATGCAAAATGCTGGCGTAAGTAATACAAATTCATAAGTACCTTATAAATTAAATAATGCAAAGCCCTTTCGCCACATTAGCAATAAATATACTGTTATAAATTATGCATATATCACAAAATTACATTATCATTACGTTATTTTACCAACACATAAAACTATTAGATAATCACCCATCATTGTGTGATAAACAAATTTACATTTACACTCATAATCACGAATTTAGCACTTATCACTACGCAATAAGAACTAACACGGCAGCAAAATTATTTTTTTTCCGCCTTTAGTAAATGCGAATCGCTTTTTTGTAAGCGAATTTGATCCTTATAGGGTTGTGTTAAGTGTTGTTGTATTTCGGGTATGTGTTTAAGTCGTGTAAGGCAATCTGTTAGCCAATGTATAGCTGCTATTTATGGGCGGCGCGCACAATGTGCAATGTCCGCTGTATGGCGCAATGTGCGCTCACCTTTATAATTTTCTATTGTAAAATTACTAGTTATTAAAGGGTCGTTGTGCTAGGACGGATCAAATTAGGGTCTGATTTAGTTGAACAAAATCTTGAGACCAAGTGTCAAAAAGTCAAAGTATAAAATCTAACCTCTCCCTAAAAAATTGTCTCTTCCTAACCTTTTCCCGACCTATGTTGGGGTCGGCTTTTAGCCTAACCGGTTTCGGCTGGATAATTACTGTGTTTTAGGTGAAGCGACTAACTATCAGACCTCCACAACCAGTAACTGGGTTACACGATACGATTGGTTAGCCTGTTCAGACGTCATTATACGGACTTGCGGCTGAAAGCAAACTTCATTTTGATTTGATCTATATTATTATCATTATTAATATTATAAAGAGGTAAAATTTGTAAGTTTGTAGGTTTGTAAGTTTGTATGTTTGGGGTAATCTCTAGAACTACTGGTCCGATTTGAAAAATTCTTTCAGTGTTAGATAGCCCATTTATCGAGGAATGCTATAGGCTATATACCATCACGCAACGACCCACGGAAGCGGAGCAGTAACGAAAAATGCGGGTGAAAGCGCAGGGGACAGCTAGTATGATATATTTTTATTCTCTGACTCAGCAATAAACCTAGCCACTACTTAAGCCAAAGGTCTCATATATACCAACGAAGATGGGTCTTTCTACATTAGTATAAAACCAACATTGTATAATGCTAATGTATGTACACTACCTGTATCGACACATTAGACCTTATTTAGAAAAGCTTAGAGGCGAGTAAGTCTAGGAAGCAAATCCTATGAGACTGTTAGTCATTAAAACTTTTGTGGTTTATACAAACTACATATTTTACATATTGATTTATCCAATGACGAAATAACTTACATACAATCCTTCGAACCCACGTGATTTGAGACACAATAGAAAGACAATAGTGAAGCAAAAAAAGGTCGTACAATTCACATAATACACACGTATAATCATAATACACACACAAACACAGGTGCACAAGTGGTTAAACATAACTTACACTCACACATATACAGAATATCCGACAATCCGCTTCCTTTTCCCACTAAGCGCAGTGCTATTGCCATAGGCACACAAACACACGCACTCACACAAATACACGGGCCATTTGCATGCTTCACTCATCATTAGAAGAGTTTACGTCCACTTTTAGATAGCGGATTACTGCAAGCAGTAGTTTCTTATACTTACCCGATCCTTAATAGTAATTAACTTAACCGGTAGAGTAACTCAACATACCTGGAAAGATACAGAAGAAAAACATTAAAAAAAACAGTTCACTCGTAATAACAAATATAAAATTAATGTTAAATATTACGATGTTTGTCATATTACCCCAACAAAATTAAGTCAGGGCAAAATTTAAATGGAGATGTAAGACGCTCTTTTGTTTTTTAATAAAATGGGAAGAAAAGATGCTCTGGACTTAAATATAGATTAGTTTTGTGAACAAGAGAGTCAGCGCTGTTGTATAGTTGAATCTTTAGGGAAATCATCAAATGAATTCTCGCGCTCTGGGCGGAGCGGAAGGAAGTGTCAGACTTCTACTGACTAACCCACATCCATGTTTCTTCTTAGCCTTTTGTGTGCGGGGCCGCGATATCGATATAAGTCATGACTAGAACCTAGTCTCCTTTAAAGTTACAAACCATTTGTTTCTAACACAAACGACTAACAATCGAATTATTTTAAGAATTCATTTGTTTTTCTTGACCCTTGCTAACTGAACTGTAAAATCTTTGGTAACTATTCCTTACAACTTGTTGTTAGTCACAGTTATTATTATTGTTATCATTTAGTTGGTGACCGTGATAATGTCTGTGGTGTATTTTATGGGGCCGATTATGTAAATCATCATTTTTACGGTGTGCTGCAGGGTCCTGGTTACGATTTAATGAGATATTCTTGTTAAAAAATTATTGTAACTTGAGATATCTTAAGACGTATGCGAGTATATAGAATAGGAGCTAAAGACCAATCCTTGATCCTCCAAAATAATATCCTCCAGCTTAAGAGGCGGGACTACTGGGGCATGACTACCTTCTAATTGTTCCAAATGAAAAAAATACAAGAATATCAAAACATATTTCATATAACCTTAAAATTCAATACTTACATAAGTATTCTTAAAGTTATACGTTTGTACTTTTGACTCTATATCATATCACATAAGCCTATTGCCGTTCATTGCTGAAAAAAAGAGCGAGTTTACTCGGTCTAGGACAGCCTACATGCGCCCACAAGATACCACTCCATTCAACTCCATTCGCGTTTCGCTGAAGGTTTTTAGTCACATTTATGCAGTTATAAATGTCGCATCTATCAGCCGCGTTCAGCGTCAAAAGAATGAGATAAGCTGTTAAGCTTTAGGAACTATGGACATTTATTCTAATGATATCCTGGGAAAATGTACCCAATTATAAAAATTTTACCACGTCTTATGCCTCGCCCTGTCTCTCCTAAGCCCAGATTGATCAGTAACCTATTTAGGAGTACAGCGCTTTACCCGCTTACTAGATCTTGTCTTACTCCTACGTGCCAATTGTATCCATTCTATAATCTGGTTCTAGTAAACAATAAATAAATTCATTATTTATTTATATTATTTTATTATTTCAGCTTTATTAAGCTTATATCCAAATAAGAATTATGCGTAATCCTTAAATAGTTGGTCCATTGCACGGCAAGGCACCACACAACAGCCTTTATGAACCTCACACCCTGTCTTACATTTAAAGTTTTGAAAGTGACACTTGGTGTCACAATAACCAGCCAACTCCTGCACGTATTTTGACCTCATGCTCCAAGTCCTTAAAGTTGCTTCACCTCAATTATTCAAGACATGGACTGTAGTGATAATTGTTACCAATGGTTGAGCGTAACGGTTGTATCAGTAACGGATATGATGTAAAATGGTTCAGGTCATTTCATGAGCTCTTGAAGGTGATACGTCTTGTAGAGCATGTTGGTTTCTTTGTAGACGTGCGTATATTGTTTACTTAAGTAATAGTTATTTAGATTTATTATTTAGATGCATCACTTAGAATCGTGTGTCTGAACAGTCGAACCAAAGGGTATCGTCTCGCCCAGTCACTGGGTTGTGGAGGTCTGATAGGCAGTCGCTATCCAGGTATCCAGCTGAATCCGGTTAGGCTGGAAGCCGACCCCAACATAGTTGGGAAAAAGGCTAGGGAAATGATGATGACTTAGAATCGTGTATTTATTTTTCGCAGCATCTTGCATTTTTTTAAACCAAATTACAAAATAAATATCATTTAATTTTGACAAGTTTTTATCAAGTCCATATTATTATTTGAAACCAACCTTGTTTAATTAGCATAAAACAAAGTCGATTTCCGCTGTCTGTCTCTATAAATCCTTAAAACTACGCAACGGATTTTAATGCACTTTATTAGTAGAAAGAGTGATTTAAAAAGGAGATTTAATGTGCGGTTCGTAAATAATAGGCGAGACGACGAAAAAAAAGTAATTAGTCCGTCATTGAAATTATTAAAAAATTTTGGACACGAATTTTTTTTTACATACAGTGCGTTGAAGTTGTGCGTGACGTCACGTCGCGATCAGATACAACTTTTGCATTACGGTGGCGTCAAAAGCCCCCACTATGCCCCCACTCCAGAACTTTGTTGCTCTTTATCTTTGTATTTTTTTATTATTAGATGAAGCAAAAAATACGTGTCCCGTATTTTTGGCCGATCTACAAGACGGACTAAACAGAGTGCAAGACTGGGGACTCTTTTATTTCTTCTTTTGTTTAGACTCATATAAAATGCGGAGCAAAACATGGAGCATAACTATTGCGCCTATACCAGTGTAGAAAAAAATGTTAACAGTTCATAATTACGGAAATTATACACACATTTCTGCTGCACCTATCCTAGGGAAGTATTTAAAAAGTCAATGTATGTGAGAAATAGTAATACTGGTTATAATTTCGACTGTAAACGGATATGGGGCAAGAAGGGAGGTCGGTCTAACGTACTGAAGGTAAATTACTGTATGAAGGTAAAAATTATAATGTAAATAGAAGTATTTATTACTATTTCACTTGACTGTTGGTCTAATAGTCTAATGCCCTTACTAATAATCACTGTGTAAAGTTATGTCATGAATAAAGCCTGTGTAACCATACATTTTTTGACGTATAAACCTGTCATAACTTTATGCAGCGATTATTAGTCAGGCGCTAATTGTCTTGTGGTTATTGACCCTGACTGCTAAGCTGGAGTTCGATCCCTGTCTAGGAGAAATGTTTGGGTGATAAGCATGGTAGTTTGTTCTGTGTATAAGTGTTTTTATTTTGATTATGTATATATTTATATTTTTTTAAATTTATTTAAGTTATCTGGTTTACAGTATTGTAAGCGATACTTAATATTTTGAATTATTTTTTAATAATAATACACAAAGGAGAATTATTTCATTGTCAAAGTAATTCTTATGCATATATTCTATAAATATATTCCTCTTTTTTACACAATAATCATTAGTTTTTAAATAAAAATTAACGACCAATATATCAAGTTTATTTACTTAAATTCTACTTCTAAAAAGTGTAATTTACAATGTAAGCACAAAAATAAAATGACCTTTAAACAACGCATGGAAAATGTTCCAATTTTTTTTTGGATTTAATGTGAAAAAAGAGGAAAATTCTACTTCTTATTAAATAATAAATTGTGATCTAATTCAATGACCTTAAAGGTCAAACGTTAAGAAGCTACATTTTAATGACCAATCTAATAAACACATTGGAATACTACAATTTCTAAAAAGATTAATTTAAATATTCAGGTAAGGAATTACATTTAGCTTAACTTAGCACTTAGCTTATTGCCTTTAGTCAGTCAAGTTTGACAAACTTAATTAGTATGTCTAAAATGCTTCAATATCCAGTAATTATAGTTCAATAAAAACATCCATATTTTTACAATTGCGGAAAAACATCAGTTTTATATATTTGCTTAATTCATTATTCAACATGCGTCATCCTTATCTCTTAAGCGTTTTCGATTATAAAAAATTAACTGATCATTTGAAGAGACTTAATAAAGAAAACGTTGTAAGGGAAAGTCCAGCCGCCCCAGAAAGGCAAAGGACGACCACAGGCTATGCGATGGACTACTTACCAAGCTCTTAGAACGAGATCAGGGAAAGGTACAGACAATTCAAGACAGACTGTTTTGGTGCCGGGCCAACACCAAATAAATATGGAAAAGACACCGCAGAAGAAGAAGAAGACTGTCAAAGATCTACAAAAAGCAAATGGAAGCAACCATTTAACGTGGTTTCCGAGGCACGGACTAATTCTAAACATAGATAAAGTTTGCTTAAACGGACATGTTACAAGGCCTGACTTGCACAAGCCAACACGTCAAAACTGTCGTGTTGCCTACAAATTACTATTGCGCCACACACTAACAAACCGCCCCGACGTCCGTCGGTAAGTCCTAATAAATTCTGCACACTATATTGATACGTTATCCTATCTGTCTGTAGCACACGAGCGCGAAACAATTGATGAGGCGTGTGAGACATTTTAAATAGGTAGAGAAATTGTTTGTCTTGTAAAAAAGTGATTGAAGAGAGCAAGTTGAAAATAATAAATTATTATATACATAGGTAGTCTTACCTATGTATATAATAATTTATTATTTTTAGTGTAAATTAGAAAAAAACCTCTGCCTTTGAAATTATTAAGAATTGATAAATTCGAAACGGTTAAAACAATTTTAATGAATAATGCCTAAGGACCATCGCTAGATAATCCTTTTTCAAATAAAATCTTGCGTCAAAATTGCCCTTTAAAACTTTGGAAAAACACCTTAATTTTCCCACACATTTTTCAATCCATATTGATATACTTAATAAATGCAGAAGTAAGTTTGTTTATTTGTGACGTTGAAATGCTTCGATTAAAGACATTTTTTAAAAGCTAGTGATGAATAAACTTCAAGGTACCATCCAAAAGAACGTAACAGCCTAAAATAAAATACTCCTCTTTTCGCTATGTTTAAATTTTACAACTGCACCTTAAACTATTCCTAACCTAAATCCAACATGGCTTCAGAGAAAGCACACGACAAATATATTTATATAAAAGTACATAATCTATGTTCAATACAGTTACATAACTGATTACACTCTCACTGCCTAGAACTTGGTAAATAGATAAAATTTAATAGCATTTACTTATACATGCTGACCTTAAGTATGAACTTTAGCCCAGCATATACTGGACTAACGATTCAAGATGGCGTCGAGAAAAGAGAAGGGAAACACGAAGATGAGAAATCAAATGTCATTTTAGCACGTTAATATTAGCATATAATTACGTATAAATGCACTATTGGATTTTGTGATAAGTCTGCTAATATATAATCAGTCAAAAACTGGTAAAAGCTACAATTAATTGTGGTGACCAGCAAAAAAAATCCTGGAGAACTGATTTCATTGTCTTGGATCATTCAATTCATTAATTACTAGCTTCTGTCCGCGACTTCGTCCGCGTGCATTTTTCTTGAATTTTCTTTGCTATAAACCTCACGGAGCCCGAGACCTTTCCAACGAATGCAAAACCGTGGAAATCGGTTCGTGCATTCTAGAGCATAGCGTCAGGAAGGAAAACCCGACTTATTTTTATATAGTAGATCAGCCTTCTGTGTCCCACTCCCACTGCAGGGCAAAGGCCTCGCTTCCTTCCTTCAATTGTTTTGAATCACCTATCGAAATTAATAAAAAGAAAAGAACAACGGAGAAAATAAACACCTAAATATCAAGCAGAAGACACAACAGAACTAGATTAACGCCAAACCTAGAGCTAAGTTTAATATTCTGCTAACCTAAGGTCAAAATTTTTTTACGAATTGTTCATTAGAAATTTGCCAGTACAACCCAGATTTTGAAAATGGACAGTGTATCACTACGGTCGGACTGCTGTTAACTCGGTCTCTAGTACACGTAGTATATAGTACACTAGTACATATAGTAATACTGTCTCTAATGATCATCCTTCTTATTTCTCCTGTTTTATAACATTTTAATTGAGGATGTCGCAACCCTTTCTCTTCCATGCTATCCTGTGTTTACAGGCCACACAGAACAACTGTCATTCTATCACTCTCTACTCTATTTCATTCTATATAACATTCGATCTACCTTTTCTTCGACCTTCTTATCCATATAGTTCTCTTAACAACATGCATTTAATTTCGTCCCTTTTCCTTGCAAATCAAACGATTTCTTTTCATTTACTGTAACCATAGCTCTATACACCCCAACAATAGATTCCATCTCCCCAATTACGCGTCAATCGTCAACAAATCCAAGTATGACATTAAAAATCGTAATATAAAGTGACAAACTAACATACAGTGTCCTTACTAAGACCAGGCGGCCTTGTACACGCATGCCCAAGCTTTCAACACCAAGTTACTCAAGAACCACCAGAAAACCAAGACTTCTTCAAGTGTTGTATTCACTCTGTGGCACGGTTCAGTTCAAAGTGGTAGATGAAACCAATATAAGCTGAGCTCGGCTAGTTGTGAATTTGGAGCAATTGGACGTAATAAAAATCATGGTTACGTTTCATAATGGATTAGACGTAGAATACTAACAATAGTTTGAATAAATATGCGTTTGTATTCGAAATTTGTTTGTGATCGGGATAAAATTATTAATTTTAAACTGTCTAAACTTAAATGTAGAAATAATAGTAGTAAGACTAGATATCTAGTTAAAAATTTTAAGTTAGTTTCTCAATCCAAACTATATGTTTCTTAGGAGAAAAACAAACAAAAACCCCTAAACGAGAATCTTTGTACTCTTCTCAAATAATGTAGAATATATATACTGCTTTGACCATGTCCGACCTCATTTAAATAATTTATTTTTAGACACTAATACCATTCATTACGTAATTTACATAAAAGTTAAAATTAATATGGTCAAGAGTGATAGAACGCTAAATTAAAAAAAACCTGTCTTGACTGATTCATCAACACAAAACTTTTAATTTTGGCAGTTGATAAATATAAATTTATGTTGTTATCATTCTCTAAGGATTTTAAAGGATGGAGGATTTAAAAAAATATTAGTTTTACCCCTGAGATGGAATAAACGGTTGTATAGCGGTTCGTCATTATCAAAAAACATCACTACCCATCCTCTAATATCTTACTAATTCATTAAATGTCATCGTTTCTAAGAATGAATAAAGGTTTGTTACTCAATCACGACAAAACTACTGCACGGATTTTGATGAAACTTTGTAGTAATATAGCTTATACGTCAGAATAAAATATACGCTACTTAACATGACGCTATGACCCACGGAAGAGAACCAAAAATCAAAAGTGTAACTAGAAGAAATAGCTGAGAAAAACTAGAATCAAATAGGATAGATAAGATATCCTTATCAGTCGAAAGTTCTAGAGTGTAAGTAGTAAGAACCCAGAGTTCCATAAAATAAAACATTCTAGAACGTTCTCTTACTTCTAGAACAATATAGAATCACTACACAGCGAATGGCCAGTTCACACTGATAGGTCTTTACACAATGGTCGCGATTGGCCAGTTTCGCTCGGAGAACTTTGCTATTTTAGCTGTCGATTGAATAAATCTTGTTGCTTCATTGTTTTCAACGTTAAAGGAAATTATTAAGTAACGTTAGCTGTTTATTATTAGTTATATTGATTTATAGTGAATATTGTTTAGGGCTTCACTACACAGGGGGGATTTATCGGCATGTCGATAATATCAGAGACTGTGTTTTTATCACCTGTGATTCTGGTGAGATTGTTACGCAAATTGTATCGTCTTGCAGTACCCGTGAGATATCACAATCGATATAACGTGATAATCTTTCAGTCTTGTAATGGCTGAGAGTTGAAAATTCTGTTACATTATGTTCGTTATGTCTGTGATATTATCAATTCTGTGTGCAAAATATCACATGTAATAATATTCCAGTGTTTGCTAATATCGGACGGTCGAGATACACCCGTGTGGTGTAGCCTTTATAGTATGATACTAGAAATCCTTGAAATGTATGGTTATAAATCAAACTGGTTTAGTTTTGCTAGGATGAATTAACTGATAAAGAACAAAGGGATTTAAAATTTCGTCTTCATTAATGTCGTCAGGCAAAAAAAAAACTTTGCCGGGGTTGCGGAATGTTTATAATAGTTACCGTGACCCAGGAACATAAAGGGCAACCAGGAACATGAGTGGGTTTTAGTCAGTAAAAGTGTGACACACCCTCCCGCCGCACCCAGGACGCAAGAAGTCATTTGATGATTTCCCACTTCCCCCAAAAAAAAAATCTTTTTAAACACAAGCTTAATTCTTGAAAAAAATAATTAAGTAGTTAGTAAATTAAGTTGACATTAATTTGAAAAGTTAAGTTGAAAAACAATGAATTACAAAAATAGCACTATATTACCAAGTTGTAATTAACTTTAAAATATAATTTATGAAGAACATTAAAACTACATAGTTTTTATATGCAATTAATACATTAAACAAATGAATTATTACGACAATTACCTTCTAAGATACTTATCATTGAAAAAAGGTTTCAAAATATAGTAGACATAGCGAAGTAAATACAAAAAACGTCGTTTCTGCGACAAAAGTCAGGCCAGGGTCGTTTCAAACGGTATTGATATAAAATCTATTCAATATAGATTGATACATGAAGTAAATGCAATTATAAATTTGGCAATGTGTAAGATATCTGATTACGAAATGTGTATTTTTTAATAATGTTTATAGAACTATTATAGAAAAATATGTAAATCTTTCTGAATATGTTTATATGAAAAATATCATCTAATATATAAAGAGGTATTATTGACTGACTATTTGTTGACAAACTGCACTGCTGAAATCGCTGGTCCTAGAGACATAAAATTCAAAGGGTATTCTTTGTTAAGAATAAATACACAAATAAATGATTTTCAGAAATTCCAAACCTAAAGGGCTAAAATAGGAGATGGAAATCCTGAAATTCACGCAGGCGAAGGCAAGCAAATATAATTTATGAAGAATAAATCTATACTAATCCGTACTAACATTATAAATGCGAAAGTAACTCTGTCTGTCTGTCTCTTCTTCACGCCTAAACCACTGAACCGATTTGAATGAAATTTGGTGCAAATAGAGACTGGGACCCGAGAAAGGACATAGGATAGTTTTCATCCCGGAAATCCCCCAGGAACGGGAACTATTATTCTACACGGACGAAGTCACGGGCAAAGGCTAGTTTATTATAAAGCGAACGAACTCTCCATCTTTTGTTTGTTTAAAAACGGTCTAATCTCAGAAAATATAAATAAAATCCAGGAACATCGAAATAGAAACTTGCTGACGTTATGCAGAAAGGAGCCATTAACGCGTACGCACGCTAGGCGCTAGCGCAGCCACAGCGCGTTGATAGAACTTTCGCCAAGTTCGATACTTTCACAAGTTCAACGTTGCAGACCGTACCTCTGTTTGTTCATTGTTTTTGCTGACGTTACTGAGTTTCCAAGTTTGCTATTGTTTTAAAGGCTTGTTCGGTGTTTTGGTATTTTTGTTAGTTGAATTTTCTGCTTGCTAATGAGGTTGTTTGGTAGTTTAAAATAGATCAGTTAAATTGGATGTATGAATTAATACTAGTCAGCAGCATTTTCTAAAGCCGTGCGTAATGTATATAACATTATGTATATGTATGTCTGTTAGGAGCCCCTTGTGAGTTCAAATCCGGGCTAGTATCAATGAGACATTTTAAATTTATAAGTAATTTCACAAATAATCTTAGAAATCATAGCAGTGAAGATAAATATCGTGAGGAAATCACCACTTATAATTAATATAAGTTTAAAAGCTCCCAGCTTGAGAAAACGTGGTAACCAATGCTCGTGTTTTATAGAATACTAGCTGCCCCCGCGGTTTTACCCGTGTACGTACCTTTTCCGTGGAATTTTTGGGATAAAATCTATCCTATGTCCTTTCTCGGGCTATGAACTATTTCTGTACCAAATTTCATTTCAATCGGTTCAGTAGTTTTGGCATGAAAGACAGAGTTACTTTCGCATTTTTAATATTATTATGGATGAAATGGCTGTTCTGTGCAAAGGTGACAATATGACTAGAATAAGAGGTATTAGTAAAGGATAATTAAGTGGGGACAATAAAATCAAAGCTATTATTTAATTTATGTTAATAATAGGATTTTTGATATAATATAGAATGTATTTGTGGTAACATTATTACTCATCATCATCTCCCTAGCCTTTTCCCAACTATGTTGGGGTCGGCTTCCAGCCTAACCGGATTCAGCTGGATACCTAGCTAGGTTTTATTCTTATTCTCCAAAGCAAACATCTTTACTTTCAACGATCTTATAACTCAATCTAACAGTCGTTGATTTATCTCAACGGACTTGCTTAACTTAATACTCTGCAGCATCCTTTCACCATTTATAGGTAATCTTTCCTGATCTCTTGAACTGCCGACTGCACCTCATCAAGACTTCACTTTGACCTGCATTCATGTGACTAGCCGTTTCCCGCAGTTTCACTCGCTTTTAAGACAAGTTTAGTAGCACGATTAAAGTAACTTGTAGCCAGATTTCGGTGTTATTAGATAGTAGTAATTTAGATGTACTTTAATAACACCGAACCATAGTAGAAAGAAAGTTCGGTGTTGTTAGAGTACGTCATGAGATATTTAAGCTTATTTTTTATAAAGCTTTGTTTTGTTTTTTCTGTTTACATTGGTCTCAAAATTGTATGATATGGGAAGGAGTGCTAGTAGTAGGTCCAACGTAAGTGTTGTCATATAACTAATGAGGTAGTTTCAAATTTACATGTAAGTGATATTTTTTATTATCATTTAAACTTTGTCGTAGGGGGTCTAAAAGGTATTCACCATGTTTATCAGTAAATAACTTATAAAAAGGGATTTTGGTTATTGCTGCGATTCCGTGGGTCATAGCGTGATGTTATGTAGCCTATGTAGGTTTCACAACTAATACAGACATCCATACATCCTCACAAAGTTCTATGTAGTTATAATACTAATTCTATCTTTGAGGTTCTTAACAAACAGGCGGACATACAGAGTTATTTTCGCAATGTTATTATTAATGTGCATTTATTACAGCTATAAATTAAGTTTCATCTTTGATTAGGAAATTAATTGATTGGAATTAAAGATAGTTTTGACAGTCATTCGTGGTGCATGCAAATTGCACTTGATTTTTCAAAGATCAATATTAATTATAAAATATTATTGGTTTCTATCTCAATCAATATTAATTAGAAAAACACAACTAGCACTATCCGCTACAGACTTGTACATTCTGTAGGAATATTTTGTTTCATGGCCTAATTGCTTGTGTCTTTGGCCGAGTACTCAAATCACTTTATTTTAGACTCTCTTTCATCTGTTGTTGTCTCTGTCACTCTACAGGGATAAAGAAAGGACCACAACAGACTTGAGGATGCTTTAAAATTGAGTGACGTTTTTGTTTTCGGTTTAATTAAAAAAAATACAAGTCTAAATCCGGCTTGCTGCATTTGTCAAAATTATTGGTTAAAAAACAAGCCGATGTTTATATCGCACAGACTAACAAGGAAGCCATGCTACTCCAAACCCAGCTTATAACACTACAGGAAAATAATCTTAAAAAAAAAACGGATTCAAGATTTAAAAAAAGCAGTTATCTACGTCGCAGAGGCGTATAAAGAAGCCAGGCTACTCTGAACCCGACTTATAACACTACACAATATCAACCTTTAAAAAAACTAGTCTTTTTAAAATTACGTCACACTCCTCCCAGTTCCTGGTTTCAAAAAAACAATCTACTCTAAGCCCGACTAATAACACTATACAAAGTTTGCCTTTTAAAAAGAACTGCGTAAAATTACGTCGCATTCGTCCCAATTCTCGATTTAAAAAAGCCGATATGTACGTCGCAGAGGCGTATAAGGAAGCCAGGCTTGTCTGTGACTTTTACCACGGCACCCGTATTGTCATGTAATAAACACGTAATGAGTTACGAGATAGTTTCGTGGCGTAAAAAAATATGCAACTCGTGGGAGGAGGGCGAGGTAATGCTGTTTTCTTTAGGATATTGAATGATAAGCTACTTTTTTCATTCAGTAAAAACTCTGGACTTAACTTCTGGAACTTAGATTCAGATATTATTAATGTTACTTAGTTCTATACTCATATTATGTTGAATTTCACAATATGATTCTCTGATCAATAAAATTAAGTAATAAATATCTTGGAACAAGTTAATCATTAAGCGGAGCTTGCATTGTGGTAAACAGGCTACTGAGAAACATACTTATACAGTTTAAAAATACATACCTACTTAATTAGATAAATAACACCCAGATACACCAACGACCAGTCCAACTACTATGTGCGTTTTAATGTGCACAACTTTTTACCTTGGATTCAAAAATGACTCATGTAACCTATTTACTTTTCATATTATATTCTTTTAATCACTAATTTTTAACAATGATTAAATGAATAAATATATTGTCATATAATGAAGTGATCAAGCGGTTTCTTGCTCGTTCTTCTCCTTAAGATAAAAAAACAATGGGTCATTGCTTTAAAACTTAAATAAACGTTTGTAAAATATTAACCTTTAAAAAGATATGAATGGTATAACTTAACCAACTTATTAAATAAGATACCTCGTTTCTCAAAATTGTAACCTGAGACAGAATCGAATTAATTTGAGCAGAATATTCTCGAAGGCGTCATTGAGACATACTCCAGACGGTTACGATATCTGTTTTATCTCGAGAAGTCACTTATAGCTCCAGGTTATTTATTCAAGATCGTTTTCTAGTGCTTTCGAAATATATAATAATATCATAGATCGCTTTATATTGAGTTTTTTGATACTTGCAAACAATTGGGATGACGACAGCATTAAAAAAATGGCATTCTGTTTATTCCGTCTGATAGATCGGCCGAAATTACGGGACACGTAAAAGAATACAAAGATAAAAAGAGCAACAAAGTTTCGGAGTGGGGGCTTTTGACGTCACCGTCCTGCAAAAATTGTATTAGACCGTTACGTCATGCGCAACTTCAACGCACTGTATCGTCGTCATTCTTCGTTTACGAGAAAAAAGAAAAAATACGGATCCAAAATTTTTTGATTATCTATCTGACGGACTAATAACTTTTTTTTTGTCGTCTCGCCTATTATGGGCCTACATCTTAATAAGTTTTGAAGATAGGATAATTTTTGCTTGCGTTCAGATTGGCAAAAATTTAACTTAGAGTTAGCTATACCTACGTAGTTAAATCCTACTATAGAGTAGAAAAAAATATGTTAAAAAATATATACCCGTAGTAGTAGTTAAACTTCAACAAGAGACAGGGCTCTATAAATAACTTTTTATATCAAAAAAATTAAATTGTTGCGAGAAATTGTTCATAGATTTTTTACCTTTTGTTTATTTTAAGTCTTGTGTCTTACTAATAATAAACATAATTATTATGTAATTGATTTATATTAATTTACCAAATAAATTGGAAGCAATCAAACATAATTAATATTTTCTAACAACATTAGCATTTGAGGCTACGAAAACCGTATTTTATTTAAATACATCATCAAAGAATTTCCTATAATTATACTCAATTTATTTGACATCAAATAGTAGACATACTAGTTTAATTAATTTGATAATTGGTATAATTGGAATGTAATTAAGTTAATTGGTAGTTCTAATTAGTGAGTAGTTTTCAATTTTTTATTAGATTGCTTTTCCTGGCTTACATAATAGTTATCTTTTAAATGTAAATAGGCTACGCGTTAAAAATGTTAAACAGACATGACATCTTGAGCATATTTTTAGTTTATTTTATTCTATAATTTAGATTCTCCTAGTTTGACAAAATATGATAAAACCGTTGAGGGCAAAATAATGTTTTAACAATTACAAAAATTATCACGCTAAAATTTTTTGTTTTCCGAGTAAAAAATAAATTTTATCAAAAACTTACCTACAAACTAATATGTCACTAGCTGCTCCCCGCGTTTTCACCCGCATCTTTGGTTAATACTCCGCTAACCTAGGTCATAGTGGGTTATTATATTGTCTTTCTCAATAAATAGGCTATCCAACAAAAAATGTTTTTCAATTCGGATCAGTACTTGCTGAGAATACCGCGTTTAATCAACCAACCAAACAAACAAACTTTTATGCTTGACAATATTATTACAGTTTCAAAATTCACAATTTACAACTTCCTCTTGGTTACTTGCCAGGACCTTTAACACTTATTTTAATACAAAATAAAAACTTTGAAACATGACTGACAGATCTAAATCAAGAAGTATGCAAAACAAACTAGTTTTGAATGACGTAGCTATAAATTATGTTGCACAATTAACAGGTATCTGGTCCATTGCTAACCAGTTTTCAAATTGTCTATTGAACAAAAACTTTAACAAAATACCCGGTAGTCTTTAGAACTAATAGCTTAACGAAAAACCAATGTTCATTCCATGTTACACAATAAGAATAAGAATAAGAATAATTTTTTATTTTGAGTTACAATCTATATCTATACTTCTATACTCTATCTATACTAATATTATAAAGAGGTAAAATTTGTAAGTTTGTAGGTTTGTAAATTTGTATGTAGGGGGTAATCTCTGGAACTACTAGTCCGATTTGAAAAATTCTTTCAGTGTTAGATAGCCCATTTATCAAGGAATGCTATAGGCTATATACCATCACGCTACGACCCACGGGAGCGGAGCAGTAATGAAAAATGCGGGTGAAACCGCAGGAGACAGCTAGTTTATATATAAAATGGTTAACTGATTGACTGACTGCTGATATATCAGCGCACAGCTCAAACCGCTTATTCTAGAGACATGAAACTTGGAGCCTATGCTCTTTACAAAGAGTAAAGCCTCGTCCCCACTAAGAACATTTGTCCCCGGTGACATCGGGCAATGTCGGGCGACGTCGGACGACATCGCCGCGACATTGTTGATACTGCTCCTTAAAGCTGGTCTACAACGACGGTATAAGCCGGTTCATTTTTCGTAAAAACGAGCGCTGAGCGCGTCAAGGCAGCGTGAAAGCAAATCAAGCCATTTTTTTATGTTGATGGTACGCGCGCGTTTGAGTATAGACGGCACTAGTGTGCAAGTGAGAGAACATGATAAGCGCCGCCATTTTAGATTCCTTTCTTTACTGAACCCGGTTATACCTCTGAAACTCTGCTTAAGGAACAGTTTCAACAATGTCGCGGCGATGTCGTCCGACGTCGCCCGACATCGCCCGATGTCACCGGGGACACATATCGCTCGACAAATGTTCCTAATGGGGACACGGCTTAAGTATCCAAGAAAAAATATTAGAACTTTCACCCCTAAAATAATTGATGAGAGTTTCGACACCCGTGTGGCAAAGCCGCGGGTAAAAGCTGGTTAAAACAATTAATATAATTTAAGAAAATTGACGGAGGCATAACAGAACTGGTAATGCAATTAACGAAATTGAATCACGATGCTATTTGCAAATAGTTATTTGTTATGTAACCGTTAACTGTTTACCGCAAAACGTTACTTAACAGGTAGCAGCTGTGTTTTTATATTTTTCTGTTTTTATGCTATGGGTTTTATAAAACGTTGAATTGAGCTGCAATATCAGAGACTTTTCACATGCATTTCAGAAGCAAAATATAATATGATCATTATGTCTCAGTAACGACATTGGCACTGGAAAATTATGATCCCACTACAGGGCAAATTACGATCCCACTTCAGGGCAAATTATGATCCCACTGCAGGACAAATTAAGATCCCACTTCAGGGCAAATTAAGATCCCACTTAAGGCCCAATTATGATCCCACTGCAGGGTAAATTATGATCCCAATGCAGGGCAAATTATGATTCCACTGCAGGACAAATTATGACCCCTATGTGGGGCAAATTGCAAAGCAAGTACCTTTTTAAACGATAAATTGGTATCAAATATACTTGTCGACAATGCGGATGAAATAGCAGGTAGTAACTAAATTGTCATAAAAACAAAATGATTTATTATTCCGACAGATATATTGTTTAACGAAACGAAACATAATGTGCGGTTGAAATTAAATTCTCTTCTTTATCATGCTAAATTCGAATGTGATTTTAACAAGTAATAAAAGTCGTAAAAGATTATTTTTGGATAAAAAACTTGTCTTTAGCCTGGTGTCAAACACCTTTTTGCACAAACATAAATTAAGTGATTTTAATGTCTGTGATAATATAACTATAGTAATATTGTTTATAATTTTCATTGTGTGGAACTTCACACAAAATATATTTTAAAATGCATCCACGACACAGTAGAAAATATATTGTTGGGCCACGTTTATAAAAAAAAAAGTCTCATAATTTTTTTTTAGTAAACATGGCACCACAAAATATTATTTCGTATGTTAAATTAATTTTTTAACCTAATATTACAGTAGAAGATTACAAAAAACCGGCCAAGTGCGAGTCGGACTCGCTCATGAAGGGTTCCGTAGCAGCAAGCAAGTAGTTTAAGTTCTATGTATGGGGACCGCCAAATTTTTTATTTATTTTCTATTTTTGTATCAGAATCTTAATGCGGTTCACAGAATACATCCACTCAGCAAGTTTCAACAGTTTAGCTCTTATAGTTTCGGAAAAAAATGGCTGTGCTGTGACATACGGACGGACAGACAGACATGACGAATCTATAAGGGTTCCGTTTTTGCCATTTGGCTACGGAACCCTAAAAAGATTTTACAAAACAGTTTTTCCGTTACAAACATCATACTTTTATCTATGTAGATGCCGTCGATATTAAAATGTAAATTTCTGTCTATACAGAACATTTAACGACGGACGCTCTGACATTTTGCAATTATCGGTAGCCCTATGAACAGCCTGAATAAATTGCCGATACAAAAATTATTTGTTTAACAAACATCTCTTTAACAAAAGGTCATGCGTTAGTGACGTCATTAGTTATTTGTATAAATTAACGCAATGTCCAAACTGCTGGTCCCAGAGATATAAAACTTTAAAAAAGGATTTTTATTTTTTATACGTGTGTACTTGTGCCTTTTCCGTACGAGAAGGGCTAAATGAAAAAAAAAAAGTATTTGCTCCGTCAGTTATATTATCAAAAAATGTTAACAATGTATACAACGCGATGAAGTTTCTACATTTTTACAGAAAAGTGTCGTGACAAGCCCCCACTCCGGAAATTTGTATTTTTTTATTAATATCAATATATAATATATAATGATCAAGCAAAATATAATGTGTCTGGTATTTTTGGACGATGTAACGGACGGACGGATGTAGCCATCATTAGGTATTAAAGGCAGTTACAATATTGTAATGAACTACTAAATACCTCATTAGCAACAATAAAAATTATAATCGTTTCAGTAATTACAATTTAAATAGCATCCCAATTACGTCCAAATCAAGCTTCATAGAAATCAAATAAAACGAACATTTTGTAACCAACTTGGTTACCGTGACATTTGGCATACATGGACATTTAATAATAATTTCTGTCGAAAAACTACTAAACTTATCAACAATGGAAATCTAGCTTTATTTACTTGGTAATAAAGTTGAGAATTAATGCTCGAGTCAGCGTTTGAAGGAAACAGGTTTTGATGAAATATTGCAAGTATATGAAAATGTGGTGGGAGTTATGTTTTATTTTGTCAAATTGGGCAAAAATATTAGTAGCTGAGGGTTTGATTTTTCTTCCATAATGCCTATAATGTTATAAGTAAAAAAGTGTAGATATGTTACCCAAACGAAATTCTATCTTGAAAAACGGCACACTAATGCACACATACATTACACGTCAAAGTAGGATGACATAATTGAAGTAGTGCTAGCGAAAGAGATAAACGTCAAATGTCAACAGTATCATGTTGGCCAATTGGCAAACTTTTAATGTGCCACTTTTTAACTGCATATAACCTATCTACACTTTTTACTTATAACATCATTGCATAATGCCTATTATATTGTCATATTGCTATGATTTTTATTTTCGATATCACTTATTTATCCTTGTTATTCATGAAAAAACAAAAACTTTAATTGTGGAGGCTTTTGATTTTTTTTTCTGTTAGATTGATTTATTGCCTGCAGTTTGCAGTTTTTATAATTCAGTCAGCCAGCTTCATCAAAATCGCTTCAGTAGTTTATTCAGAGCAGCGTAACAAACGGAACAGTGTTATTTTCGTATCTATAATATCAGTATCGATTTAGTTTTTAGTTAATATTTAAATTAGAGCCCGGGTTTTTTTTCCTACCCATTTATTACAAACCAAATTAATTCCTAGACCCAAATAAATCTACGGTGATTAACGTCTTGACGAACTATGTAAATAATTAAAAATATATATTTATATAACATTTAATATACAGAAGGTGGAGCCAATCATCTCTGAGGGTCGAAGCAATTATCACCAAAAAATGGTTATTAAAGTAATTTTTAACTAACCATCTTGTTCCCGACACGATTTAGTCTACGGATGCGGTTATGTTATTTAAGAATATTTATTTATCTGATACTGCATGCAAACTAGTGATGTAACGAGTATTAGTATTCGTTTTGACGAATATTCGCGCATTCGAATTTAAGTATTTTATGCAAAATGTGCATAAAATATCGTAATCGTCAGTGAATATGGCGCCTCTCGTACTGAACTTCCTAAAATTAAACTTGGATATCACTGACATCCCGTGCCGCGGAATATCTAAAGTTTACCTTGGACGTCACTAACATCCCGTCCATCCTTTTTCGCAGTTGGTCCCGGTTGTCATTCGTAGAACTTTGACAGTCGTCATCGTTCTGACTACGCGCAGAAGCAAGAAAGTCTGACCAGTCTAACCAAAGGGTACCGTGTCGTCCCGTGTGGAGGTCTGATAGGCAGTCGCTTCACGTAAAACACTGGTATCCAGCTGAACCCAGTTAAGCTGGGAGCCGACCCTAACATAGTTGGGAAAAGGCTAGAGAGATAATGATGCAAAGTTTCCTTATGACAGATTCAGTTGTCAAATTAAAACCAGAAATGTTACAACACTTACATTTACTACATTATGAAATAAATCGTTATATTCTTATACAAGGAATTCTAGAAAGGGAATAAATTACTAAAGCAAATAATAGCGCGTAAATCTTTTTAACTTTTATTATCATTTTTGTAGCCACATTTAATCGGTAGAATGATTAATTTATTGTGCAAACGAACAATGATTATACAAACTATTGTTACACAGGTATGAATCAGAAGGTTTCCACCAATATAAATTAAATTTTTTATTTAGCCAATTTGGAATAATGTCGAAATATAAAGAATAAATGTAACCCAGTCACACAAGTCAAATTCTTTTAACAATTACAATATAAGGCATTTTAACGAGCCGATATTCGTATTGGTAATACTTATATATCTACTATTAAATGTCAACCTATTATCTTTTTGTATTTTCATAAAAATAAATAAAAGTTAAAGAAAACTAAACTCGACTACTGTTATAAAGTCATCTAATCAAGAAAATATTTGAGATAAAAATTAAGTCATGGGCACAAGGTGGACAAGAGAAAGCCGTGGTTGCCTGATATTATTTTATAGGGGTTTCTTGCAGCTATTTGGCATGACCACGGTTTTAATTTTACCATTTTGGTAGGTTTTAATTTTTGCATGTAAGTTTTTTATAACCTACTAGCTCTGCACGTGACATCCCTCACGCAGTGCTCAGTTTTAACTAGCCTTATAACCAGCGAACAATCTTTCTTTCTTTCTTTCTAATCGCTTCAATCGATATCTCATTTGTCAAATTATGGGCTTGTGCCACTTAACCCCAAAGCCATTGTTTTGCAAACTCTACGGCCCATACAGTTATTCCACTTTAAGCCCTAAACTGATTGTAATTTGTTATGAAATTTATTTAACCACATATTCTTGGGGCTAAAACATGAGCCACTAAACCATAGATGAAAAACCATGGCTTTCGGGGTTTAGTGGCTAGTGCCAATAGTTTTATAGTTATGGTAGACAGATGAACCTGCATACACACAATCTTTTTACGTCACCATTGACAGATACAAAGGCGATTAAACCTGTGTTACGTTATAACAACTTGCTCGTGCTGAGGTCCTGGTACAAGCCTATCGATGTTGCACACAGTAATAATGCCTTTCCGTGTTCCGTATCAAAACATGCGGACTGTCTAGGATTGCATAAGTGCCTTCATCACACTGACAGGCGAACCGTACATCGTAAAAGTACTGCTATTTCCTTGATACTTTTACTCTGTCTTGTAAAGTTTTTTTTAAGAATATGTATGTCCATCAAATGAAAGTCAAACTTTTTAATAAGCTGTTTTACTTGGTAGTTATGTCTCCGGCTGTTTAGCTATTTTCTTTTAAAAAATATGTTTGTTAAACTAAGTGTATGTTTAAATATTTTAATTTTACAAAAATATTCAAAGATAAATGCGATGTTTTGATATTTTATATAGCTGCAATTGCAGTTTCTATAGTACAGTTTGGGGTATAATATACTTTGACCGATAAATTAATGTTCTATAAGGAACTAGCTTTTGCCTGCAGCTTCACCCGCGTGGATGATGAACTTTCAACCACTAGTTTACCCCCGCGTGGATGATGAACTTCCAACCTCAAGTTTACCTCTTTACGGTTGGAATTTATAAAAATTCTTTCTTAGTCGATACACACTTTTCACAAAAACGAATTTAAGATTTAAGCTACGTGAGGATTCTTTATGATGGGCACGCCAGGCCCGTGTCGACGACGCGTTTTGTTTCACGCGCGCTTAAAAGAGCAGTCAGCACGTGAAGGGTACCTCTAGGGCCAATGCCTTGTTGGAATAATTGTAATAGTTACTGTGGCCCTGGAACATAAAGAGCAACCAAAGGAACATGAGTGGGTTTTAGTAAGTAAATCGCCCTACCACCCCACTCAGCACGGGAGAAGTCAATTGATGATTTCCAACTCAACTTCTTCAGAGTTACTAAGTTTTATAGTAGTTTTTTGACTTTCCAGAAAAATACTGATTCTTCTGTGAATTTCCTGTTCCGTGACCTTCTCATTTGCATTTAACAATAAAATAACAGCTTAAAATTGAGCGTGACGTTCCGTTAATCAGATTAAACGCTCCAGTGAACGCACCAATCAATGTTTTTTAAACAATACAAATATTTTCATTTTCCTCGCCTTTCGGGATTTTATGGAAAATATGGTGTTACGTGTCAGATCGTATATGATTGAATGTTATAAATATTTATAATGATTTTGCCTTAAAACGGTTTTGCCGGTTTTTCTTTTATTCAATGGTTAATAATTTAACTGCAGTAACGTTTATTTACTATGGCCTAAAAGTCTTTAAAAACTTCGAACACGAGATTCGAGACACTATAGAAAGACAATAGGCGCCCAACAGTCGGCTGTCGCTTGGTCGTGGACAGGTTAAGCGTTCTTAGATTACAACATAAACTCACTGAAAAGAAACTAATTAACTTAAATCATTTTTAATACATCTATTGTTTACCGAAAAACAAAAGAAAGCCAACTTCAGCTAAGCGGATCCACTAAATCCTAAGGGGATCATGGATTCCCCAAAAATTCTCATATGGGGGATTCAGCTTGAAATTCATTGGTAACAATTCAAACTCCGCGATAGTCCGCCATTCCCGGATAATCCCCGGGGAATGAGGAACGTGTTTGATGGGGATTCCTATAAGTGGGCCAATGTTTTTAAAACGTCCCTTTGATACGTTGATCAAATGGTTTGGTCCTTTTCTGCACTACGGGTTGTACACATCCATACTAATATTATAAATGGGAAAGTGTGTCTGTCTGTCTGTCTGTATGTTTGTCTTTCTTTCACGGCAAAACGGAGCGACGAATTGACGTGATTTTTTTAAGTGGAGATAGTTGAAGGGATGGAGAGTAACATAGGCTACTTTTTGTCTCTTTCTAACGCGAGCGAAGCCGCGGGCAAAGCATATATTATAAAATCTTGTGTGTCATGTCTGAAAAAATGGCTGATATATCCCAATGTTTCTAGTCGGTGAATTTATCAACAAGAAGTGTCAATCTACCACTTCAGAAAAGCATTGTAGTAGATTTTAGTTTTAAGTAATGGTTAGTTTATTCTGTGTGTGTTTTATAAATTACATAGTTGAATTTAAAATATTTTCAATTTATTAATATCCACATATATTGCGGAATCCGTATTTCTAAATACCTACCTCATTTTATGGAAATAAATGATTTTGGATTAAAAATGAGTTGTTCCTCAGGGATGACCAATGATGATGATGATGTAAGTTTAATATGAAAAAACTCAAATTAAAATCGTTCGTAAAAACTAACTTCTAAACGACGAAAGACCATTTTCAAAGTATACCAGTGAATCTTCAAAGCTCTGCTACATAACTATGAAAGGAAAACGTTGGTAATGATTACAAATGGTTACTGGTAAACTTTTAGCAAAGTTCTACCACAACGTTACTTCTTGTAACTGCGGTCATCATCTCCCTAGCCTTTTCCCAACCGTGTTGGGGTCGGCTGCCAGCCTAACCGGATTCAGCTGGATACCAGTGTTTTACGTGAAGCGACTGCCTACCTAACCTCCACAACCCAGTAACTGTGCGACACGATACCTCTTGGTTAGACTGGTCAGAGTTTCTGGCTAACCAGTAACGACTGTCAAAGTTCTACGAATGACAACCGGGACCAACGGCTTTACGTGCTTTCCGAGGCACGGGATGTCAGTGATGTCTAAGATAAACTTTAGAAAGTACATATGAATTGAAAAAGTCACATTGGTACTTGCCCGGATTCGAACCCACAACCTCTTACACGAGAGGCGGGCGCCATATCCACTGAGCCCTTCTTGTAACTGCGGTACAACACGAATTTTTTAACAATCATATCAGTAAGACTGCTATTTTTTCTATTTTATCCTAATATGGAGTTATGAGCATGTAGGTTTGTAAGTTAATTTATGCGTATGTGTCGTTACGCTCCTAATAGTTTTGCAGAAAGGTTGTATTAAGTATAGTATCCACATGTTTTTTTTTTCTTTTAGGCCAGTTAGTGTTTACAAAATAAAAGAAATGCTAATTGTCTGTTTAGTTTTACTTTTTTTTAAGTTACTGACCGAATTACTATTTTGACTTGTAATAGGGATGTTGACTACATCAAAAGAATGACATTCTATTTAGTCCGTCTGTTAGACAGTCCAAAAATACTGGACACATATTTTTTGCTTGATCAAATTAATAACAAAATACAAAGATAAAGAGCATCAAAGTTCCGGAGAGGGGGCTTGTGACGTCACTCCTCAGTAAAAATTATACAAAGGTGTGACGTTTCACGAAACTTCAACGCACTGTATTGTCGTCATTTTCTGTTTGCGAAAAAAAAGAAAAAATACGTGTCCCAAATTTTTTGATTATCTAACTGACGGACTAATTACTTTTTTTTTTGTCATCTCGCCTATTATTGCAACTTAATTTATGATGACAATGTACTATCATGGTCAAAAATCCTCTATCACCTCGATGACTAATATCGCCTGCGCTAAACCGGCCGGCTGCACACATACGCATTATATTATATCCGTGTGCGTCATATTCCAACCAAACAACGGCATGTTGTGTAGTATCGCTACGACGAGTTAAAGATGTGGTCTATGCTAGACAAGGAAAACAATATTAGTAACCAGTTTTTTTATCGCCGTCTGATAATTCTTTTTAAACTAATGCGAAATTTCGTGACTTGATTAGAAGTAAACATTAGCTAGATCGGTAAAGGGCGCACTTGACAATGCGATCAGAGCGTGTGATCGTGAGTTCGAATCCTGTTTTTGGCAGAATTTTTTGGTATTTTATATAACTGACTATTGTGATAACTGACTTGTATTTTTAAGTAAAAATGTTTGCAAATAATATTTAAACGAATAGGTAATATTTATTAAAAAATATACCCTTAAAAGTATATAATATGTTTGAGCTCATTATAGATAAGTAATACTAATAATGAAAACAATAAACATATTATAATGCATATTTATGATAAAGTAATATATTACTGGGTGTTGGCATAGACTAATAAATGAAACAAAAATTGATATGTCTGCATTGTAATATTTTAATATAAAAGTAACCCTGACAAACTTATGATGTTGATATGGTAAAAATTATAAAAACCAAACATTTTTAATGTTAAGATATGTTATTATATTATAATGTGGTCATTAAAGAGGTTATAGCTTAATTATTCATTTTCTTAAAGAAAGGAGGATTGAAGCTTAACCTCAATATTATTACAATTATAAACTTATTTATTACAGTTACGACCAGCATGTCCCCTGACACAAAATTACTACACCTGTCATCATTTAATATTTTGTATGACCTCCGTTATTTTCTATGCAGCTAATAAGACGTCGACGCATAGACGCCACAATGTTTGCACAGATATCTGTGCCACGCAAACTATCCCACAATTGCATACAATGGGACTTGAGTAACTCAGGACATCTCTCATCTCGAGCTTCCCATCTTTGCACCATTAAACCCCATATATTTTCTATGGGGTTTAAGTCAGGGGATCTTGCTGGCCACGGAATAACTTTTATTTCCGGATGATTGCTAAACCATTCGCGAACAATATGAGCACAGTGAATTGGACAATTATCTTGCACAAAACAAAACTCTTGTAAGTCTTCTGCAGGGTAGACATTGCGCACCGTAGGCAACATTATGTCGTTTAACACTTCCACGTAGTTCACACTGTTGGCTCGTGTAGGTATAAAACTTAGTTCACCTGGCCCCTGAGCACTAATCCACCCCCACATATTTACACATATTCTACCTGACTCCGTATTCGGTAAAATATTATTTTCAGACCATCGCGTGTTATTTTTACGCCACAAATGCAACCTTCCTTTTTGGCACGATTTAAAGGTTTTTTCATCGGTAAATATTGTAGTCTCCCAATCGAAGTCTAAATATTCCCGTGCAAAACGTAACCTTTCCTCTTTGTGCCTTGCCGTTAAAAATGGTTTTTTTGCTGGCGTTCGGTGATGCAGACCTTCGGCGTGTAGTGTGCGGCGTACGGTGCGTAATGATGTGCCGAACTCGTTGGCAAAACGCCTTGTTGGGATGAAACCATTCGTCTCATATTCAGCTACCATATAACGTCGTTGAGGCTGGCTAATAAGAGGTGGTCTTCCGCTTCTCTCACGATTCTTTAAGCTGCCTTCGTCCTCAAACCTCTTGATCCAACGACTAACAGTATTTCTCTAAAAAAAACATTTTTATTACACACTTGCAACAAGCGATTGGTTTGCTAAACCAAAATATGTATGATACACCTTATCCGAACAATAATAAAAAATACTTACGCAAAAGCCGGTTTCATTCGATATTTGAGATATATTGAGACCATTCTTATATAGGGCCACAATATTTGCCTTAGCTTCAATAGTAATATTAGCCTGCATATTGGATAAATAAGACAAGTAAAATCGCAATAACAGTAATACTAATAACACAAACGCTCGTAACTATGTTCACCAACCAACAACAGCTAATAGTAGAATATTTTATGTGAACTAGTCATTCACTTTGTTTCAAATCTACCCTCATCTTTTTATAACGACGCTAAGATAGAAAATAATCTTTAACGAAAGAATCATTGTTAAGTCGGTCGTTATTTTACATATTTGTTGTCAGCATTCATAACTCACAAATAAAACATAAAAATATTTTTTGTTAGTTATCAGATTTGAACTCGAACTACCGTTGATGTTTACTACGGCGTTAACCGCTTAGCCACGGTGACAGATACGAATTGTATTGAAATTAGTAGTAACAATCATAAGCAAGTAGCATGTTGACAAAGTGTATGTGTGTATCGAACTTTTTTATTGAAGAAGGTCGTAAGTACAACTAGTATTGCATGCCATAGTTTTGTGAGATTGCTACTGGACTTCAGACCGTGATAGTACGATGCAAATGTTGAAATAAACAAGGCATATTGATACAAAATATACTTTCTAAAATTGTCAAATTTCGGTATGGAAAGTTGAACTTTTAATAAATTTATGTAGGTACAAAATCACCGATTCCTCTTGAGCCACCGTGGTGACGAATGCTCGTGCCTTCTCTGTATGAGAAGCGACCTTTGTCCTCTAGACGGGTATTATTATAATTTTGTAAACAATGAATAACAAAATATGAATGTTTCATATAGGCTTCTATAATATCAATGTACTTAAAAAAGCAAATAAAAAAAAATCATTTTTCCTTTTCCCTCTTTAATGTTGTTGATAGCACTCAACGCTCTCAAGATATGTACGAAAAGCCAAAATATTATTATGATAATAAAAAAAATGTTGTTTTTTTTTTATCAAATGAAGCATAATGATACATAAGGGCACTCTATGTGATTATATTAACGCACAAAGAGGAAATTATCATAAACATAAATTTAAGGAATATTTATTTAGAAGTAATTTTAGCAAGACCAGGCTCGTGATTGAGAAAAAATTTGCTGTCACACTGAAGTGAACATGGGCTGGACACTCCAGGGTAGGTGTATGGTGTGTGTCCCTCGTACCATCGGCCCTGCTTCGGTAGTACAGCGAGTCTCAACCTTACCATACCGAACATGATACATGTCGGAAGGTCATTGGGCGATACGCACTACCCAATGGTTCATTTAAATGGCAAGCGACATCGTGGCAGGCTAGGTGGATGGTGGGATATAGTAGATTCTTTTGATAAATACTGGTCTCAAATAGCCCCACATGGAAGAGAATATGGAGGTTTTTGCCTTACAGTCAAAAAATTTTGCTTCGCACTGGGATTATAAATCTTTGAAAATGCTGTTTATTCTTCTATAACATTTACATTTTCCTCTTGAAAACCGCATCAAAATGTGTTGCGTACTTTCAAAGTTCTAAGCATACATAGGGTCAAATAGCGGAAAGCAACTTTATTTTATTCTATGCAATGAAGCAAATCCTACATGTACATTGACGGACATTGACGGGTGACCTCTCAGCCAAAATATGATAAAAAAAATCAACCACTAATGTCCACAACTGTACATTAGCCGACCCTCTAACATCAACAGCATGCGGCAAGTATATGGCACATAATGAGCAAGCAGGCTCGTTTTCACCACGGTCCACGCTTGGCCAGGCTGGCCGACGGAGCGTAGTGCTCATTTGTGACGTGCATTATTAGATAGTGTGCATTTATCGGGAGCGGAGGTAGTTTTTATTTCAAGTCTAATTAGTAATGAACCTTCCTAACAAGCATTTGGTATATTTTTTCTTTAGGTTTGGGTAATGCTGACTGCGAACATATTGTAACATAAGTAATGTAAAGTAATAAAATGAAATTATTATGATTTTTGTTTCATTAAACAAACTGTAAAGTTGTTCAAAAGCCTATAGTCTTGCCGTGCCTTTGTGGCAAGTACTTTATATCATTCTCAAGGTCATCGTTATTATAGTACACACATCAACATGGTCTAGGGATATTTGAATTAAACCTAAATAATCAAAATTCTAGTAACTTTTTGTTAAAACACCTACAGATTAAAATAAACCTTGTTTAATAGCCTATCAAATCTGGCAATAAACTTTTAGATAAAGTCAAATTTAAAAAAAACTTAGAAGAAGAGGAAAAACTCAAAATTTCAATTATTATTATGAATAATTATTATTTCGGAATTTCCAGCATGCTTATTCTTTATTTGAAGAGCAGCTACAATCCTAGTTTGTTTTTCTAAACACAATGCGTTTTCACTTTTCACCAACTCCTCTTTACAGCAAAAATAATTTTGTCGTCAAGATCTTTTCAAAGAAAAATTATCAAACTCTTACATTTATTCCCATTAGACCAGAAAACACACTTTGAAACGTCGTTTACAAAACGAAAAAATGAATCTAATTGCTCATTCGAAAATGTTGATTGAAATGGCAAAAAATTCCATAATTTTAAAATAATAGTGCTACAATCATTATCATTTCCAGTACTCTACGACCTAATGACACGATGGCCGAAAGCCGTCGTCTCTGAAGCAATATGCCCTTTGTCTTTCAACAGCTCCAAAGGTTCTTTCATAGTCTATTCCTATCTCCCTCCACTAATCCTGACATCCCTTTCACCCGGTCCTTATGGCATAGTTTCAACACGTTTACGTAACAAGACCGTAACGTCTATTGCTCCACAGTTGCGTCCAACTTCATTGTTGGTCCGAGGATGCGTGTATCATTGATATCAAGTTTTGTAATCTATTCATTGATTTTAAGTGTTCATGCAGTTTCTTGCTCGTTCTTCTCCATAGACAACTACTGGATTCGAGTAAATAGCTTTACCTTTTTTTGACAGACTGACTCCTTGACAATTCAAAAGTACCTATATGGTTTATTTGAAGAAGATGGTTTTGAGTTTGAGTTTGCTGATCGTTTATTCGGATGATGTGATGTATCGATTGTGATTGGAGAAGTGTTTGGAAACAATAAATTAGAGTCTTGCCTTTTAAAATGTTTGGATTTTCTTTTTTCATTGAAGTTCTCGCTTTTAATTAATTACATCCATACATTACTCTCTTACAATCAAACAGTTTTGACTCCTTATTATTATTATTATGAGCCTATGTTGTCTCACTGTAGGGCAAACGCCTTACTTTCTTTCTTCCAACCCTCTCTATCCTGGGCCAAATTTTTACTCTTTAATCCACGAAATATTTTCTCTATTAATGTAGCACACAAAATTCAGCTAAAAAGCTCTCAATAACCGTAATATTTTGTAAGTAAAACGATGTTTTCACAACCACGCCTCACGATTCCCAGTCAATACCAATAAAGTTACAAAACCGACGATTAAACCAAAAACTGAACTCCGATACAATTTAAATAAGCTTTATAATAAATGGGCCTTTCTGAGCTGCCAACCAGATAGCCATTGCACCATGTGGCTATGCCATAACTGTAGTTGCGAGAACACGACACGGCACAGTTTTATAAATGTCACCGTAATCGTAGTGATGTGACAATTTCTGTTAATCTCTGACAGATTACAGCTTGATTGATGCTTTTAAGTGTGGTTTATTTTGACGTGTCACATATGAAGCTGCGATGTCTTATCTATGTCTTTGATTTTTATGTCTCATCTATGTCTCCTAACCTTTTGACACTATGTCGATGTGAATATGTTTCATGACCTTTGTTCTTTTTTGTTTCGTACAACTACTCTATACCGTGCTATGTTTCATTAATTTTGTGAAGACATTAGGATACTTTTGCATTTTTTTATTTTATTTTGATTGTTAATATTTTTATTTCGGTGTGTGTGTGTATGAAGTGCTAAATTTATTTTGGTATGCCCATTTAGTTCATTTACACCCTTTATATGGTTATTAAATAGATAGTATGGACTTTTATAGGTATTTGAGAAAAGATTTTTTCGGCTATGATGTTTGGCGTCGTCTGACTTAAGGAAACGTTTTAAATCCTTAAGTCAGACGATTAGACTACTCAACACATTTGAATTTGGAATATAAAAAAGACATTTGAAATTATAATATAAAAAAAAAACAAAAGAGATATTAATGCTAAAATTTGAATAAAAAACCGGCCAAAAGCGTGTCGGGCCACGCTCAATGTAGGGTTTCGTAGTTTCCCGTCCGTCACAATAAGTGTTCCCACTTATAAGTTTAAAAAAAGGCTTTTGTTACGTTGACATACTAAGTACGCAGAAATTATTTTGTACAACCTTTTTGTCTTTTTTGTACAAAAACTGTTCGTTCTATCAAGTTCAAAATAATTTTCCTAGAAAGTCCTTATAAAGTTCTACTTCCTAGATTTTTTTCATATTTTTTAAACCTACGGGTCAAAAGTTAGAGGGGGGGGGGGGGGGACGCTTTGATTTTTCCTTTTGGAGCGATTATTTCCGAAATTATTGACATTATCAAAAAATGATTTTAGTAAACCCCTATTCATTTTTCAATACCTATCTAACAATATATCACACGACGGGGTTGAAATTAAAAAAAATCACTTCCCTGGTTACATATAGGGGGGGCTACCCTAATAAAACATTTTCTTCCAATTTTTATTTTACCACTTTATCGGCGTGATTGATATACATATTGGTACCAAATTTCAGCTTTCTAGTGCTAACGGTCACAGAGATTAAGCGAGGACGGACGGACAGACAGACAGACATGGCGAAACTATAAGGGTTCCTAGTTGACTACGGAACCCTAAAAAGAGCCAGTTACGAACAAAGGTGAAAAGTTCAAGCCAAAGTTCAAGCAAGCAACCCAGCAACGTGTAGACACAAAGAAAGTTCGTTCTTGAACTAGTTATAACTGAATATGCATAAGTTACGCAAAAATATTCATTAAAAATTGTAATCAGTCTGCAAGCTAAATAATACCGGATGACTGGAGTGCAACGCTTTTTATAAATGTCACATGGAATATTTTATAAATTCTATTTTTATTAATAAACTTGTTTTCTTAAACTAGTTGCCTGTCGGTAGGTATGTCAATAATCGTGCTAAGATTTGTTTGGTCAAGAAGGTTATTTAAATATTGGGTACATAAGCTATCCTGACAAATTCTTCAGCGGGATGTACTAGACATCTTGCGTCGTTTGTGACAAGTGCAAGAACAAGTTCTAATAAGACCAAAACAGAACAAAAAGAAACAAAAAAAAAAGAGTCCAAAAGCGTTTTTTTTTTTCAATCATTTTTGAGAATAAAGTTCAGAATAACGATACTTTATGCGACAACACCGTCGCGTAAGTCTCAATAACCACTACCAATTAAAAATATTATATTTATAGAAAATATTATAAAGCGATAACTCGCACACGGCCATTTGATTCCAACTGTAACCAAAAAATTGACAAACATACATATATCTACGAATACGTATAAGTATTTTATTGATAAATTACAGCCAGACACAGAACAAACAATCACGCTCATCGCCCAAAATTTATCCTAAGTGGAAATCGGACCCACGAACTCCGACTTAACAGTCAGGGTCACCAATCACTAGATCAACAGGCCCATCTAATTGGAGTGTACTCTATTTTTTATTTATTTATTTATTTAATCAAAACGATACATTATTTAAAACTAAGATAGCATCTGCCAAACTGCAATGCAATTTGTCGGCAGTAAGTTCTCGCAGGATAAGAATTATGTATAATAAGAAAGAAACCAAAAACACAGCATACATACAAAAGTACAGTACAGTACGGTAGCGGCATCAGCAGGCAAACGCATTGAGTATCTGTCGGTAATTCCTTATATTCCGAAAACAGTAAGTAAACCATCTCACAACATTTACCGGCCGAGGCCGCCCGTCAGCCGAGGAACTATGGACACATCGACAAATAGTGCTTCATCAGGACACTTTTCAGATGATTTTTACTTTTGACATGATCGATTAATCCTTCTGGTAGCTCATTAATTAATGTAGGTGTAATCCATCGTCTCGTACGCTTACCAAAGTAATTATTTATTATTATTATTATCCAAATATGAATAAACCCATTAGTAAAACAATGACTGATATTCAAAAGACTAAGTATAAGATTAGAAGTATATTTCGTGCTAACAGTTATAATTATCCGTAATTTGAATGCGTGTTTCAATTATTCAGATACATGCAAATTCGTTATCAATCACAGGAAGTTATTAATAGTTTAATTGTAATTAAGGGTCATTATAATTATCATGTGTATTTACATTGTTCGTTTTTTGAAACAAATTGTTCTCAAATTGATTGGGGTCGATTTCCAGGCTAACCGGGTTTAGCCGGATACCAGTGTTTGACGTAAGGCGAACCTGGTTTCGATATTATAATAATTATAGCGCAATCAGAAATGAGCTGCCGTCTTGAGCTTGGGTCAAAAGGTAATTTATATTACCTGTATATAATTTTAATGTATAAGCTGTACTATTGTTAAGTTTAAACAAAATGCGTTTTGTAAATGCGCGGAAGAGGTTTCTTTACACCATCACTTAACGGAGTGAATTCGTGAGAATCGAAAGGATTTTTGTTACAATATCAATTGGTTAGATTCACATGTCATTATTTTCAGGATTAGAAGTATATTATAATAAAAGGTAATAGAGTAATGGGTACCATATAAGCAGAAAATTCCAAATTATGATGATCACAATTGTGTAACTCTTGTTTTAGTTTTCTTCTTACGATCTGGATAGACGCAGTGACTGAGAGATTGGCTATCGCATTATGTCCGATATGCTCGATTCCCTAACGCAACAAAATATTTATTGAACCTGCTGCTAACTCTAGGTCTTGTTTATGTGATTTTACTAAATTTAGGAAAAAAAAAAATTGTATATCATCAAGTTTTTCTTATTCCGTCTTCCTTTCCACAAATATTCTCATCTCGAAAACAATTCCCACTAAGTTATACGTCAGCTGACATAATATATCAAGATGTAAGTCCCGAGTACCGTTATAACCCATTTCCCTCTATTCTGTACTCGTAAGATTAATGATACCATCGATCTTTCAAATAGACCAATACCTTAGAAACCACATCCATTGCTGGACTTGAATGCGGTAAGTCCTTCTAAGTGGGTGGTGAAGCAGCAATGGATGTAATCCATGGCAAAATATGTGAGGGCTATGTAACTGTTAGTTGAGTAGAAATGTAGGTGTGTGTGTTTTAGTAAGTGCATTACTTTGTAGGTCGATCAAACTTAAATAGATTTAAGTATTTGTCTGTGATTTCTATAGAAGGTTTATGTTTGTTAGGGTAGAGAGAGGTAGAGGATAGTTTTTGGGGTTAAGCTCGTTATTGTAATCACATAATTTATTTTTTATTAATTGGCATGATGCTATTTGATTTTATGTTCAATCTTTCAAAAACAAAGAATGGTAAACCAACTGATAAAAGCACAGCCAACCGCTGATATTAGAGAAAGGAAATTTGAACGGTATGTTCTTTGTGCAGAGTCAGACAGAAATTGAAGCCCTAGAGGGATAAAATAGTGGATGTACGACATATACGCGGGCGAAGTCGCGGGCGAAAGTTACTAGTCAATAAAGAATAAGTTAAAGTTGTCCAAGGTAAGACTAACTTAATGTAACACTTTTGTTAAACATTTGAAACTTATATTATAAATGCGAAAGTACCTTTGTCCGTCTGTCTCGCTTTTACGCAAAAACTACTAACCCAATTTCAATGAAATTTGATAAAGTGATAGTCCATAGCCTGAAAAAGGACTTAGGATATTTTTTAACACAAATGTCCCACAGGAACCAGAACTACGCGGAAAAACCGCGGGGGACAGCTAGTCATAATTTCGAACAAGCGCTAAAACAAAAAGCTGCAAACTTTCTCATTGTTTTTCATTCACAAACACGTGCTTTCTACCTTCCTATCATAATAGCACGTACGGAAAAAACTAAATCAACGTTGCACACACGGCCGCGGCGGTGCGAATGCGCCGATTTCTACAAGACCACTGTTCACTTTCACTGAGAGAAACCGAGTCTTTTTGTCCATTGTTACAACGGTTACCGATTTCGAATAGCGAACCGCAAAGGATTTCGAATTCGAATTCAGAACAGAATAAGGCGCTAAATTTGAATCAGGAACGGAATAAATTGAGTGAATTTTAAATTTGGCATGCTTTAAAATTAGAATGCGTTGGCTGTTGATTTTGGGAAATTCTTATTATAGGTTTTATTTATAAATCAGAACAGGATTTGAATATAGTTTTGATACTAGGTACCGTACAAAGAAAAAATATATATAAAAAGAGACGCAGATTGTGAAATAGCGTGTTTTATGCAAAAGAGATATTTACGAAAACAGGTCCCAAAGTTCTTGGACCTTGTTATTTATTTTCGTAAAGTTTAAGGTGATTTAAAATAAAATAGTTGTTGAAGGCGACAAGAATTTTGAAGCAAAAAAATGTTAATAGTTATTGCAAATAAAATATTAAAAGTATCATAAATTCAAATATAACAACTTATTTTTAGCAATATACAGAAGTTATGCAAATAGCCGTTTAACACCTATCAAAACTAAAATAATAATAAAATGCGTGTAAAGGTAATACAAATCATATTTTCTTATTACCCTATCAAACATAACTTTCTAAGAACTTTCTATTTTCATAAGAACAATACATTTCTTGCAAACAACATTTTTTGTAAATTTTTCCTTAAGAAAAAAAAAACACTTACCATTTTTCCGGGTTCCCACGAAAATCACAATACAAAATAAAATATATTAGAAAACCAAATATCCGCACAGCACAGTACCGCACTCAGTACAGTTCACAAAATCACGTCAAAAAATAAAAAAATATCACAAGCTTTTGTTTGCTCACTTCGCTATAATAAACTAGATTCGTAAGACAAATTTATATAAAAATCGTTTGGTGAAAAGACATTTCTGTCCTGTCGTCTGTCCGGTGTGAAAGACAGTCGTGGACTGACCGTGCGTCGGAAAGCCTTGCGTTTCGTAGTTCTTGGTTATTCAAAGGTGCGCGCGCGCCGATACGCCGACCTAACTGTCTTGAAGCTTTGTCTTGAATTTTAATTGGTTTAAAAACGAGAGTGCTTTTTCAATGCATATTTTTATTACAGATAGCTCAATTGATGTAAATCTAAAACATCTATCAGCTTTTAAGAATATTATTGTCATGGGTGATATAAATATTAACATTGCTTCCGGGAGATCAGATGCACATGTTCATAGTTACTTAAATATTCTCTCATTTCATGGCCTTTTACCAACCCATAGTTATCCCACGCACCAGAGCGGGTCATGTTTAGATCATTTCATCGTAAAAACAAAATACCCAAACAAAACATTGGTTACTAATTCATCGCTTACGGATCATCAAGCTATTTTACTAACAATACAAAAATCTTTACCTAGAATAAACTGCATGCGTAGCTGTACAAAAATTAATATGACTAATCTTGAACGTGACATTTGCGGTATTGACTTTGACCCTGTTTACAAAACTAATGATGCAAATATTTCATTACAGTATTTCATACATTCGGTGCAACATGCAATAAGCAAAAATACAGTTACCAAAACTATGTCTAGACGGTATGATCCTATTAAACCGTGGATCACTCCTGGTCTCGTTCGCTGTATACGACATAGGGATAAACTACACCAAAAATCGAAACTAGAACCTGATAATGAAATACTTTCTGTCTCATACAAAAGGTATAGAAATTTTTGCAATAATCTTTTAAAAAAACTTAAAAATCAATATGAGAAGAACGAATTACAGAAGGCAGGCAGAAACAGTAAACTTGTTTGGAAATTTATTAAAACAAATACCTTTCGATCAAAAAATCCTGAACCTCCACTCGAATTACTTTCAACAGATATAAACCCAATCGCAGCCGCAAACAAAGTAAACAACTTTTTTGTTAACGTTGGCAAAAACTTAGCTATTAAATCCTTGAACCAAAATAGTCCTCCCCACCAAATATCGAGTGTGAATAGCCTTATGAAACCATTAAAATCTTTTGTTTTGGTGGATACTGATGTAAATGAAATTTTAAGAATAATAACAGGGTTAAAGGATAACTGCGCCGTTGGTTGGGATAACATTTCTAATAACATACTAAAAAGGTTTAAACACGTTCTTGCCCCTCCATTAACCCATATTTTCCAGTCATGTTTGTCTAATAGTGTATTTCCCAAACTGCTGAAAAAATCAGTAGTTACGCCAGTGTTCAAAGCGGGAGATAAGAACTGCGTTAACAACTATAGACCCATTTCAGTACTAACAGGACTTTCCAAAATTTTAGAAAAAATTATAAATAGCAGATTAATAAACTATCTTGAAGCTAACAAATTACTTTCGAATAATCAATATGGGTTTAGACCTAAAAGATCAACTAACCAAGCAGTTCATGCGCTATCTGAATACATTAGCACGAAACTAGATAAGGGCATGCATTCCATTGGGATCTTTCTGGACCTCGCCAAAGCCTTCGACACAATTTCTGGTTCCATATTACTGCACAAGCTTGGAACACTTGGCATAAGAGGAGAGCAACTTCAATTATTCTCCGATTATCTCAGAGACCGTCAACAATGTGTCAAAATAGGCCAGTACACAAGTTCTGAGATGGAAAACAGTTGTTTCGGAATACCTCAAGGTAGTATTTTAGGGCCCACATTATTTTTAATTTACATCAATGACCTATGTAGTCTAGTCCTTCGTAATGGGTTAATATTATCTTATGCGGATGACACGGCCCTGTTGTTTTCTGCTGAGTCTCAAGCTGAAGCATATGAATATGCCCAAAACGGATTTAATATTGTGTCTAATTGGCTACATCAAAATCTTCTAACATTAAATATAGATAAAACTAAGTATATTATATTCTCAATGAGAAACACTAACCTACCGCTTACACATCGTATTATATTCGCACACAATTGCACACATGCTGGCACTGCATGTACTTGCCCTACTTTAAATTTAGCTGACCACATAAAATACCTAGGTATTACGATTGACACAAATCTAAATTTCCGTAAACATATTGAGCTACTGTGCACAAGAGTGCGTAAATTAATATATATTTTTAAGAACCTACGTCACATAGCCGACTATAAGTTAATTAAACAGGTTTATTTGGCTTTGTGTCAATCTGTGCTTACCTACTGTATTTCTACATGGGGCGGTGCTGCAAAGACTATTTTACTTCCTCTAGAACGTGCTCAAAGAGCAATTCTAAAGGTGGCAACTTTCCGGCCTTTTAGATTTCCCACTCACGAGTTATACAGAGCATGCAAAATACTAACAGTACGTCAACTTTTTATATTGCACATCATACGTCATAAGCACGCTGAGCTTCCTTATAACCCAGTATTTTCGACCAGGAGGAGAAAAGATTTGGTTTGCGCAAACCCACAGACAAGACATGCATTTGCTCATAGATTTTATGCATTTTTAGGGCCTTTTTTGTACAACAAATTAAACAAACTGTTAGATATATATAGCGTTAATTACAGTAAATGCAGTACATTGTTGACGGAATATCTATTAAAACTAAATTACACAGACACAGAGAAACTATTGGAAGTTGTAATATAATTGTGGAATTAGTTCGTAAGTTGTTTTAAAATCTAAAATTATGATGCACCCTAATTATTAGTCTTGCTAAGCGATGACCTGAAACACAGGTTTTGTTAACCTAGCTCAGGAAAGTCGCCAATCATACATTTGTAGGTTTAAGTTAAATTTTCGGGTAATATTGTTAATTTTAGTTATACACAGTTTTCTGATACTATAGGTTTATTTACTATTTAAGACTTACTTGTGGCGATTAATAACTTTAATGTGTAACTTTATTGTGTATAATGATTTAATAAACATTTATTTATTATTTATTTATTATTTAATTTTTATTATTAACTAGCTTTTGCCCGCGACTTCGCCCTCGTGAAATAATAGTTCCCGTTCCCGGGGGATTTCCGAGATGAGAACTATCCTATGTCTTTTCTCTGGTCACAGACTATATCTGTACCAAATTTCATTCTAATCGGCTCAGTAGCTTAGTCGTGAAGAAGAGACAGATAGAGTTACTTTCGCATTTATAATATTAGTATAGATAGTATGGATAAAATTTCTATTGTGTGTAAACCAATTGTTTTCTCTTTTTGCGTGGTGTTTTTAATGACCTAAAAGGTCAAGGTCAGAACGAAATTATTATTATTTTAATTTTAATTTGGATTTGTTTATCTCGTAGTTATGCGGACGTTGCGTGCTGATATATTAATTATAATTATTGATCACTAACAAATTAGTAGGAAATAGTTATAATTATATACATATATACGCATTTTTTGCAGTTCCCGGGTCATCACAACAAAGACGATATTTTCGAATAATATGATAATGATACGAATAGTAAAATTATGTTAATAAAACAGGCAGTTTGCGAGGTAGTAATTTCAAGGACAAAATTACGAAATGGTGGGTAAAAATAAACTAGATTCAAGTTTCTAAGACAAAGGTAAATTTTGAATGAAAAAGCAGCTGGCAATTTTATACAGGCCAAAATAACCGGCCAGATTTCCAAATGCTAGCTGTCACCTGTCACACATATTGTGAAGTATTACTACGAGCTTTCAGTTTATTGACCACTAAGAAACGGCAGTTACGGGGTTAATTGCGTAGTAGTAGGTAGTTAGAGGTATATCTGACCTCACTATTGGAAATAATTTTAGATCTAGCGGGGCAATTTTTTTTTTATTTGTACCAAATGTCTGATCTCCTGTCTTGATATAAACATGCGTTACTTAAATTGAATTTGAATTCAAAATTCAATACAAATTGCTTATTTCTTCTCAGTCTACGCTTAAAGTATCAAAACCACTCACGGACTGAATTCCACACGTTTTTGTCAAATTAAAAATCAGTTCGTTTCCTTTCACCCTTGCGTACGCGCCGTGGGTGCGAATGAGACAAAAAATATTACATTCAAGACACGACCACAACACTTCATTAGTTCTGTCAATTTACTTATTAACAATGTCATTTGAATCGACGTTAACATTTATTTGAGACTGGTTTGAAGGGTCTCCTGTAGTAGTTTAGTAATTATGAATTAAGTTGCTAAGCGGTAGGTCCTAAAAGCGACGCTTCTGACTTCTATAGTTTTATCACAGATTAATAAATAGTTACTACGTAACAGATACTTCACTCCAATACAAAAACGAAAAAACCTACGCTATAATAGCCTACAAAATCATAATAATAATACCAGCTGTTTGCAGCAAGGAGAAATGTACCATAAGTACGCACAAAGAGAGTTGAGATTCTTTTGCCCGCCGCGCGACTAACGTGTGTGCGTGTTGTCCAGCAAATCTGCTAGGGTTATACGTATGATGATAATGGTAATAAAACGAATGTTTTAAAAAAACAATATTTTTTTTATTTGTTGATCAAATATTTTTTCTTTTAATAAAATCACTGATGTATATTTTTCGTTCCTTGAATTCCCGATTATTTTATTTTAGTGTCAAAAATATCCAAAAAAGCGTAAATAATTTTAATAAATAATCAAAAGGGAAACAGGAGAATTGGGAAACAGGGGAATTGCACAATAATCACGCAATAATTACGTGGTTTCGGCATTTTGATAGTCAGCGCTGTACCCGTGACGCGCGAGCACTCAGCCGGGCGCGCGACAGCCCGGTGTTCGTTGTATCGTCGACGATACGCGAAGCGGTAGGCATAAAACGCATGGCCTTGAGCGAGTGACGGACGCCTGGTTTTATCTTAATTTCTGAAAGTTCGATACGTTTTTGTTGTAATGCAACTCCAAGACATTACAGTCTGACATGTATAACATCTAGAACATAATAGGGTATTACACTCTTTTTTTTTAAGTATTTCAAATAACTCCTACAGTACTAAGAAACCACTAAAAAAAATCCTAAATTTTTATTTAAGCGCTAAGTACCCTAAAAACGCTTTTAAAAATTGTATTTTCAAATTTCGCGCGGAAATTTCCAAAAACGGAAAACGCTGTGGGCGTGGTTTTGCTTTGGCGATATGACGTCCTTACGTCATGTAAATAAACAAACGCGCTGTGACACTTAACATATTTTTTATTGTTTTTATCTCAAAAATTAGTTACTGTTCGACTTACCGTTGGTGTGCGTTTCGGAATGCAAGAACACAAGTGTGAAAACATCGGAATAATTGTGAATTCTAGTGTTAACTGATTCAAATTTAAGAAAAACTTAGTTAAAAGTTGTGGGAAGAGTATTCCAACTATTACACCATAAAAACCCGTTTGTACCGTTTGTACTGTTGTTGTAAATATCACTTTGATGTAAGTACACATGTGCATTAGCCATCTAAAATCTCTTTCACAATAACTTCCATGAAAAAGTATATTTTTATAATAAAGATCGTATTAGGAGGTTATAAATAAAACAAATAGTGACGTCTAGTTGACACTGTTGACAGTCGACAGCTGTCACTGTCTATGGTCTGTATTTCGGTGTGTTCAAGAACAGGTAAAAAAAACTGAAAACTTTGAATTGAATTTAAAAAAATATTTTCTAGTTTTATGAACTAAAACTAACACTGTTCGGCTGCTTTTAGCTCAAGCTACCACAATAATATATTTTTATATTTTTTCTCTTATACAGTGTAATACCCTATTTTCTACAATTAACTTATAACGTTTCGTTACCTTTGTCATTTTTACTATACTTTTATCTGGCTCGACGCTATTTTGCTTATTTGTTGATGATCTAAAAATAAATAAAAATAAAAACAAGTGGGGTTGCGGAGTAGTTCTAATAGTTACCGCGGCCCCGGAACATAAAGGGCAACCAAAGGAACATGGTGGATTTTAGTCAGTAAAAGTCTCACACGGTCTCTCGCCCCGCCCAGGGCGGAAGAAGTCATTTGATGATTTCCCATTTACAAAAAAAAACCCAATTGCAATATCGGAATTCGGTAGCTTTATTTCTGTTTCATTATAATTGCCACTAACTTTTGAAATTGCAGTTGGGTTGTTTGCTTATTTTTTTGTTGTCTCCTTTCTTTCAAATTAATATACTTTATGTCACTCCCGTAACTGACGAATTCAATGCAAAGTCCATTAATCCTTCGAACACACGTGATTAGAGACACCCGGCTGACGGTTGGTCTTTAAAAGTTTAAACGGTTTTAGGCTGTAGAGAGCGCCATTTAATGAGAAATACATCCATGCATAGGTTCGAAAAACACAAGCCGCCTTTCAGCAGACTTGCCAGTATATAATTCTCAAAAAGAGTTTTTTCCAAAAAAAAAGATACCGACTTCAAAAAATAAAAGCCTAAAAATAACTATTTTGGAAGTCGGTGGCAACTGGCAACACATCAAATAGACCGGCAGAAGAGAAGCCACCGACTTCCGAAATAGTTATTTTTTGGCTTTTAGTTTTTGAAGTCGGTTATCTTTTTTTTGGAATAAGCTTTTTATTTTTTACTTTTTAGTTAGAGTCTCAATGTCTGACTACGTTTTAGAGTAACTTTCAAAATAAAAATGTACGTTTTTCTATGAAAATTGAAGAATTCCCTCGATTTCGGCATAATACCATCATCAGATCCTGGACCTGATGACAATAAGACCATTTGGGAAGTCTACCCTTTCAAACAAAAAAAGAATTGTTCAAATCGGTTGGTAAACGACGGAGATATGCGCGAACAAACATAAAAAAATATATAAACATCCGAATTGAGAATCTCCTCGTTTTTTTAGAAGTCGGTTAAAAATTAATTCAACGAAATAGGGATGTTGACTACATCAAAAGAATGACATTCTGTTTAGTCCATCTTTTAGACAGTCCAAAAATACTGGACACATCTTTTGCTTGATCAAATTAATAACAAAATACAAAGATAAAGAGCATCAAAGTTGCGGAGAGGGGGCTTGTGACGTCACTCCTCAGTAAAAAGTATACAAAGGTGTGACGTTTCACGAAACTTCAACGCACTGTATTGTCGTCATTTTCTGTTTACGAAAAAAAAGAAAAAATACGTGTCCCAAATTTTTTGATTATCTAACTGACGGACTTATTACTTTTTTTTGTCGTCTCGCCTATTGTCGGAAATCCTAAATTGATTACAAATTTCTAAATACAGGCTTATAATGGTACTTTAAGACCAAGTAGGCCTAGTTTATCTTTCCTCTGAGATAAGCCCAAAGCTTATAGATATATAATAATTAAGCTTTAATAATAAAGCTTATGTTTCAATGTTAAACTACCTACAGTTTACGACGGATTAGGTTTCTATTACGGGATTACGGTAAATGTTCATTATGTCTAAAGTAACGTTATTTATTTTATGATGCGGCGTATAAAATAAATATAATGTATACCTTATTAGTTGTTATATATGTTATAGGCAATGTGTATAATCCGGCATTGTATAGAATGCCTAGGCTTTGTATATATTGCCTAAAACGTTCAGGCAATGTATATAATACGATTCATTTCATACATTGCCTAGGTATTGTATAAAATGCCCAAAGCGCATCAGGCAATGTGTATAATGAACGACCACGAGAAGGAGACACGTGTTTCTATTATTTCATTATGTCATTTCTATTATTACTTTTAATAATTAAATGGTAAATAATATTTTTCACACTTGACTGCACATTTTTAATACCTACATAATAATATGAAACCTTTTTAGAAGATTTTTAATTTATATTATTTAGAGTAATGTTTGTGTTAAATTAAAGTTTAATAATGTTGATTTTGAATGGTATAAATTAAACTTTACCTAAGTATTTTTAATAACCAACATGTTATTACTTTGATAACGTAGCGGCATAGATTTTGAACATGTGAAGATATTTAAGAAAACCTACAAGTAACTGGATTGCAATTTTCATTACTCTATTTTAGTTTGTTCAAAAATGTTACCTAAGATTTTATTACCTTTCATATTATGATTATGTTACCTACAGTTTATTGAAAGTATAATAAAAGCTTATTTTAAATGAAAACTGTTGGTTTTTTTCGTATCATGCATGATCCAATTTCCATAATCAAGTGGTAAGAAATGAACAGGGCCAGGGCAGGGGGACTTTCTGCAGCAATTTTTTGATACGTTGTAAATGTAAATGTTTATCGGAAGGCAACTGCTATGTGAGAAACGCTCTCTACGCAAAAACTCGTATGTACTTAGGCATACAAACCAATAGAACACATGTCTTATCGCTGTCTGCTAATGGAAGTTGAAATTAGAATTAGCTCTCAAAAGATCAATACCTATCTAACTAAATCATAGAGAAGTAAAATCGATTACATACATTGCCTGTGCTTCAACTGGCATTCTATACAATGCCTAGGTATTTTATACATTTCCTAGGGAAAGTGGAAAATAGTTTAAACATTGAACACCATTTCATACATTGCCTGAACGAAACCGGCATTCTATACATTTCCTAGGTATTGTATAGAATGCCTGCATTGTACACATTGCCTATAACATATATATGTTTCTATGTATTATAATAATTAATAAGCAATTTTCCTGAAGGACATCATTGACATCCCGTGCCTCGGGAAGCACGTAAAGCAGATGTCCCGGTTGTCATTCGTTGAACTTTGTTAGTCGTTACGGGTTAGTCAGAAGCCAGAAAGTCTGACCAGTCTAACCAAGAGTATCGTGTCGCCCAGTTACTGGGTTGTGGAGGTCTGATAGGCAGTCGCTTCACGTAAAACACTGGTATCCAGCTGAATCCGGTTAGGCTGGAAGCTGATCCCACCACAGTTGGGAAAAGGCTAGGGAGTTGATGAAGCAATTCCTAAAGATAAAGTATTTTTTTCTTTGGTTTGTTTCTTAGATGGGTAAAGTAAATTTATGCTACTTGGTTGTTAAGAAAAGGACAGAAGACACATAATAGTTTAGTCCTGTCAAATGAGCCAGCACCTGAAATAATTTGACGTACTACTAGTGTCCATGTTTTTAATCACGTCTTAATTCTCATTGGAGTGTTTTAATTTGTCAGGACTACGCTAATATTGTATTTACTGTCTTTTTCTAAACGAAATGGGAAGAAAAGATGCACTGAACTTAAATTTAGTTGCACAAGGGAATCAGCACCTATATCTGTCGGGGACAGGTAGTAAACAAATAAATAAACCTTCACAAAAACTAATATAGAAATTCAGATTAAAACTATTTTCTAATCGTTTCATCACGAAGAAAGCAGTGAAAGACTGCCAACATCTAGGTCTTGTCAGTTTGCCAGCGACACCTAGACGCTAATACAATTTCATAAGACGTCACTTTGAAAATAAAGCTGGGAATACACAAGCCTTTTGTTTGAGGATGGAGGATGGGAAATATAATGGCTCCTGCACAGGACTGTTACGGACTAAAACCTACTCTTTTTCCTTCGGTTCCCCTTTATGTTCCGGGACTTTGATAACTAATTTAACTATTCTGGAACCCCGGCTGGCAATGGTCCTAGAGGGCCCCGTCACGTGCTGACTGCTCTATGAGGCGCGCGTGGAACAAAACGCACCGTCGCCGTCGACACGGGCCAAGTCCTGGTCGGGCGGGTTAATAAGTCCCTTGTAATAGTTTACGACTTTACGGTATATGTGACCTAGCAATTTGGAATAATTGTAGGTATTTTTTTTTTACCAACAATTTATAAAAATTTACTGATGTCTTTTAACTTACAAATGTATATATAATGTGCCAGTTACTTCTACATGCCGTTAACTTGCATGCATGCTACTATAACATTTTACAGGAATGTGTATTACCGGCTTAAGGGTGATAATGCTCTGGCAAACAACCAAAAGGTTTAATGTGTTTTGCAACACCACAATCGATCATTTGCGTGAGTGAAAGTGGTGACTAGTTCAGCCCGCGGCTTTGCTTACATTGTAAAGAAACATATAGTTGTTATTGTTATTGTAGTGTGAGTTAGCTCTGTCATAAATTATGATGTTATTAAGTTTTGTTGAAAAATAACACTAAAATGCTATAATTTTTAGATACCTATGACACATCTAAGAAATTATTCTTTATCATCAATAAATTGTTATTATTATTTGAATTTTTTTCTTAGTTCTGTGTCATTAATTCCATTTCGTTTTTATTATAGGCTTTATTAGGAAATCATGAAAAAGTTAATAAAAAGACCATATTATAATTAGGTAATATTTTTAATTTTCACGGCTGTGTTAGACGTAGATTAGATACTTCGACATTATTTCGTTACAACTTTATTATACCTGCAGGACCCTGGAAAAAAGTAATTTCAATAGCTAAGATAGATTCAGTTACTTAAAGGAAACATTCCTATATTTTTGAACTAGCTTTTGCTCGCGGCTTCGCTCGCGTTAAAAGAGACAAAGAGAAGCCTATGTTACTCTCCATCCCTTCAACTATCTCTACTTAAAAATCATGTCAATTAGTCGCTTCGTTTTGCCGTGAAAGAAAGACAAACATACAGACAGACAGACAGACAGACACACTTTCCCATTTGTAATATTAAAATGGATTTAAACAATCTATATTTAACGTCGCTTGAAAAGAAACAAAATTTTCGAAAGTTCGCTTCCCACACCAGGGAATCGAACCGCCTAAAAGCCGAAAGAGCACCTTGTAACACCTAGTATTTTTAAGTTATCAGAAGTTAGGGTTATTTAAATCAAAGGAAAAACGCAAATTGGAGGAATATTATTTTAATTGAACCGTTAAAGACGTAAGATTTCAAATAACAAAATAATTTTGTGAATTTTGATATTTGTAAGTACATAATTATTAACCTAAATTCAATCTATCCCACAATATAACAGAGGTGTTTAGCGGCGAAGATACTGGTGCCGATTCTCTTATGCACAAACTAACGTAAATTTAAGTTAAGTGCATCTTTCTCTTTCCATTTCATGAAGAAAAGGACTGAAGATACATTTTAGTTTAATCCTGTCAAATTAGACAGCGCCTGGTGAAAATTGACGTATATTTAGACGCCATGTTTTTAAATTGCGTCTAAATTATCTATGGAGTGTCTAAATTTGACAGGACTAAACTAATATTTGATCTTCTGTCCTTTTCTTAAATAAACAGAAAGAGAGAGTGCACTAAACTTAAATTTAGGTTAGTTTGTGCACAAGAGAATCGGCACCACTGTAAAACTTTTATGTTACACTATCACGACGTTTTCCATCACTGTCTTACAGATTATCATGACATTTCTACCGGCACGTGAATGAGCGTGTGGTGGTGGAGGTATTTCGTACACCAAGTTTCGTCCACTCCGACCGAAACAAGAATATAATTATTTTTAATATTTTTGAGGTGTTTTTCGAACGATGCGTAATGTTGTTCGGTCAAACACTTTTCATTTTCATCGTACAATGTTAATGAATTAGATTTTATTTAGATTATTTTGTACAGTGAAACCGAAAAGATATTCTTCTAACCGTGCAAAATTATCTATCGTCCCAAACACCATCTAAAAATATTAATAACTAGCTTTTGCCCGCGGCTTCGCTCGCGTTAGAAAGAGACAAAAAGTAGCCTATGTTACTCTTCATCCCTTCAACTTTCTCCACTTAAAAAATCACGTCAACACGTCGCTCCGTTTTGCCGTGAAAGGAAGACAAACAGACAGAACGACAGACAGACAGACAGACAGACAGACAGACATACAGACAGACACACTTTCCCATTTATAATATTAGTATGGAAGTATGGATTAGTATGGATCATACAATTCCTGTTTCGCACGGAGCGGGCAAAACTCAGGGGCCCAAACGTTTGCTAAGCCCATGGATGTACCAAAACATTGCAAATGGAGTACATAATGAGGTCGAAACGAAAGTTCGAGTCACGCTGATTAGTGTTGTTTTCTCAAGTGTTTACGGGTTTAGGGTCGGTGCAAACAAAACAGCCGTCTGACGAGCTGTTGTTGTTTATGTCGGAATGTAAAGATTCAAGATGGCCGCTGCGTGAAAGAGATGGAACGTGAGTGAGAATGAGTTGAAAAATGATTAATTAAAGAAAAATTTAAAAGATAAGATGAATTAAATGAATCAGAATTTAATAAAAAAATCGATATTGAGGAAAATATGTTTGAGTCCTGCTTTCTTTTTTTATTTTACACCTAGATACCCAAACCAGCTACTCACTGTTTTACTTACCTTTAAAATAGTCGGCTTTCTCTACTTTAAATTGCCTGCTATAAACACCTGAACCTTCCTTACTAATCTCTCCCTTCCTCAATAATCACTCTATTGTCGAAATTGGCATCAAAATCCGTTAAGCAGTTTTTAAGTACGCTGCTAACAGACAGCCTAAGTGGGGAACTTCGCTCTATAATAATGAAAGGATGATTGAAAATCTATTAACAACGTGTTGTACGTTTATTAGAGGTTTCAACCAATTCTCCATCGCCCTTCAACCTCCTTCCAATTGCACAATGAAGACTATATGAGCAAATAATGGTCTATCTGCGTTAACCATTATGGTCTACTCACGATCTTGCTTAGAAGTTAATAAGAATAACCTTTGTATGAACCTATCTTCAGTCTATGGGAAAATATCTCTAAAATTACCTCCATAAATATTAATATTACCAGCCTATTACTGTTCCGCTAAAAGGCAAAGAGGGCTCTTGTCATACAGAGAAGGCGCGAGCATTGATAACGACGCTTGCTCAAGTCAGATTGGCGATTTTGAACTTATTTTCATTATAAATTTAGTTTAACTTACGAAGTTTTTCGCCACTGATGTCTGTGATGTCTAAGATAAACTTTTGGGAGTAAGATCTGAATTGAAAAATTTACAAAGTCACTGTCACGATTTGAATCACCTACCTCTTATAAGCGAAGCAGGCGTTATTCATTAGGCCGTCATGACATTTAACAATATTTTTCAATAAAAAGAAAGTGTCAATAATTCCCAAATTCTATAAAAATATGTTCTGGTTTAGTCATGCTAGTCAACAAAAATTGATGATCATTAGATTCGTGATACACGTTAATGTGTTATTAACGTATATATTTATTCTTTTTTAAATACAAAGACAAAGATAAAAGTGTCCTCTCGTGTAAGAGGTTGCGGGTTCGAATCCGAGCAAGTACCAATGTGACTTTGTGTTTATCAATTCATAATTTATAATTATGTTCTTTCTAAAGTTTATCTTGGACATCACTGACATCAGATGCCTTGGAAAGCACGTAAAGCCGTTGGTCCTGGTTGTCATTCGTTGAACTTTGATAGCCGTTACGGGTATTCAGAAGCCAGAAAATCTGACCAGTCTAACCATAAGGTATCGTGTCGCCCAGTTACTTGGTTGTGAGGGTCTGATAGGCAGTCACTTCACGTAAAACGCTGGTATCCAATTAAATCCAGTTAGGCTGGGAGCCATTAACCCCAACATAGTTGAGAAAAGGCTAGAGAGATGAAGTACACTAGGTGTATTTTTGGTCTTGCTCAACCCGCTAGGAGATGATTCTACCCATCAAAACAAACAACTTTTATTATGGAACCAACACTGAAATCGCGAAATAAATATCAGCTGTTTTTAAGAAAAGTTCACTGGCCTCCCGACCATAATGTATGAAACAGCTGATTTTAACGAACAACTAAAACAAGTGAGGTGTCATGAAAGTATTGCTTTAAAGCACAGTATCTGTGTTCGATTCTAGGACATTCCAATGCCCTCATGGCCCCGTAGTCATCATGCGTGCTGCTAAGTTACAAACAGAAACAGGTAGTGTGGTACTTTTTTGTTATGAATGGAAAATCATCAAATGACTCCCTCAGTTCTAGGTGAAGCGGAAAGGTGAGCATAGACTACAACATTTACTTGTAACAGAACAACTAGCCGCTATATGATATGTTCTAGTGTATCATCCTTTTACGAACTAAACGTCGAGCACGCTCGCCTCTTTGTTACAAACCAACGATCATATTGGTGTAACATTTCGTCGAGCGTATTGGTGTAACATTTCGTCGAGCCACGAGTGCGTGCGATGCGCGGTTGCAAGAATGAACGCAAGGTACAACGAAATATTGGTAAATGCACACTCGCGCTATGAGCATTTACCCGTAACATAACGCCGAGCATTCGCAAGAACGTTACATTACATGGAAATGCTTTGGAAACTGAGCTTTTGCCTGTATTGTGCCATTCGTAAGAACGATACATTACACAGAAATGCTCCAGAAAATATTGTAGTCTATACTCACCTGAAGGGAGTGTCAGATTTTTACTGAATACAACCCATTTGTGTTCTTTCTAATGCGCTTTGCTTTCTAGGACCGCGCTTTCGTACAAATTCGAGATCTTATTGAGTTCCTTTACAAATAAAGAAGGATTTTGTGGAAATAATTGACTTTTTATACTTTGTTGCCAACGTTCTTTATTGTAGGTTCAGAAAATTTGCAATTTTATGACTACCTCAATAAGGAGTAAAATCGTGTTCTCCCTAAACAACGCAGTAAGTAAGTTTCACAGATGATTCTAGCACCACCCGACCATAAATAGTAATTTAATTGGATAACCATGTAAGATTTGTATCAATAAATTTAATCTTTTCTAAGATCTCTGATTGGTGTCATTGTGGCCCTACTCTGTTATACAAGGTGTATTTTTGGTCTTGCTCAACCCGTTAGGAGATGATTCTACCCATGAAAACAAACAACTTTTGTTATGGAACCAACTCGGAAATCGCGAAAAAAATATCAGTTGTTTCTAAGAAAAGTTCAATGCCCTCGGACTATAATGTATGAACCAGCTGATATTTTTTTCGCGATTTCAGAGTTGGTTCCATAATGAAAGTTGTTTGTTTTTATGAGTAGAATCATCTCCTAGCGGGTTGAGCGAGACCAAAAATGCACCTTCGATAATAACAATAATTACGAGTATTACTTTTAAAAGTATTGATTTCTTAAACATCCTTTAACGAGCATGTAATTCTCCATAAACATACGGTCATGCCATTCGCTTTACAAAATGGTAATCTACCATAACTAATTGAAATCAATAACCGAACTATGAAACTGGGTCAGACCACAAAATATTATACTCTTGAATAGTGCCGGAATATATTAGGGTCAAATTATTTAGTCTTTGGCCATTGAATATGCAGTTTTTTAGACGTGTTATGTAAGCCTTGAATTCTAAGCTAGGTTCTTGTTAAGGTTTTATTGTAAAGTTTTATTTTATTAGACAAATATATACAATATATTCAAACTAAATTACTAAACTTAAAAAAAAGGAAAAACACTACAATTAAAATATAATGGCATCAAAAAACTCCTCCGCATCGCTGTCAACCGGTAAAGTGCCCAAAAGGCTGCATGGCAGCATCGCCACGTTGGATGGCAATGCTAAGCCTCTGGCCTGAATAAAAGTCAGCCTTTGGGTCACGGAAAGAATCAACCAGCCTTTTCAACAGCTCTTTAAATAAAATAATTTGTCTACTAATATCATTAAACAATATTAGTAGACAAATTATTTACAATAAAATAAAGGAAATATTTCGTTTATTTTATTGTAACTAGTACATAAGTAAACAAGAATACACGTCATGACATAAATTTCGAAGAAGAAGAAGACATCAAAGTGGATAATAATATCAACTCTAATGCCTTTCCTGCCCTAAAAACGTATAAGTACTTAATCATAAAAATTACGATTGAGTTCCATCATAAATTGCTTTTAAAGCAACATGATTGTTCAAGCCAATAATTTGTAACAATACTCAGGGAAATAAATATATTAATATCCGGGATGAAAACGTCGTTTTCATCGTGTGATCTTAAATGATAGAATTATCTATTTCCAAAGCTTAGGACAATTTATATTGTTATTTTAATCTAATCATAACTTACAGAGTATTATAAAATACTTCTAAAGTGTGTTTTTAAGTAAATAGTTTAATTAAAATCTTATATATAAAATTCTCGTGTCACAATGTTAGTTACTCCTCCGAAACGCCTTTACCGATTTTTACCGGCTGAACAACCCTTTTTAACGCGGGTGTAACCGCGGGAGGCAGCTAGTAACTATATAAAACTAAGTAATATATTTTCTATGTGTCATTATTTTATTAGCGTTCAATAATATTCGACATATATATATGCACATTTTAATCTACATGAACATCACCTAACTTTTTCATCACATAAGCTGGAATGCAATATTTCATAACACAGTATGACAAAACATAATTATGGCGACCAAAAAACCTCAACATTTAATTGCAGTTGCATTTCTGCACTAATATAACATTAGCGAATATAAACTGGTTCTGACGTATTGCCTAATATAATGTAACGGTATCGGCAGCGAATGAGACACGTTATAAGCTTATTATTTGTACATACCATTAGTGCAATTTGTTAGTGCAAGAGCATTAATTTGCAGTTTTGTGCTACTTATATAACCAGACTATAGTTTTGTGAAGTAACTAAGTTTTGCCTACGACTTTTTTGCACGTAGTTTTAAAATAAGTACACTAGACTAATTAAAGTCTTTCAGTGAATAAATAAGTTGGATTGAATCAGTATCTATCAACAAAAAAATAAACTTTACCGCATTATTATATTCATTATTATATTAGTGTAAAAACACCAGTCAACACTGGTATCCAGCTAAATCCGGATTGGCTGGAAGTTGACCCTAACATTGTCCGGAAAAGACTACGGCGGTGATGATGTTGATGGTGATTATATTAGTGAACATATTAACTTGAAAGAAAGAATAAAAAAACAGTTATTCTTATTCGCTAATAGTACGCTACAAAATAAAACTTATATTCTAGAAACCTTAAAACTAAGGAAGCTAAGTAGCGTCACTACCGCGCGAAACGGCTAGCGCTCAGCATAATGCCGTGGCATACACAGGCACGAGACCACGAAGCTGGTTTTCAGCGCCGCCTTTTAGTTGGGATGGGAAAAGTTCACTGATTGTTCAACCCCTTAGGTAGCGTCCCGTTGGATTCAAGGGCGAGATGAACAATATCCCACTATTTACAAGATTAAGGAGAGTTTTTGTAGCAACATGGCTTTTTCTTTTTCACACATTATTTCCAAATATAAGGAAAACAAGTTTGAAATAGTCAACCTGTCTTTACTATAAGAATGTCTCTGCTCTGTTAAGTGACAATAATGGGCTAGTATTATTATAATAATTTAACGTCCTAACACACTATTTTAGTATTGCTTAACTTTAGACGCCAATAGATCCCTAATACCAGGTAATTGGACCTTTGCACAACTGCATTCCAAATCTATTCAAATCAAGTTTGCCTGTCACATTCCTCAGTACTCAGACGTCTGCTAAGTTACACCATGACGATATTAGGTCACGCCGACAATTTTATCTGACCGAAAAAAGTATCGGATGGGCATGTGAAGAGAAAGGATGACACGCATATAGTTAGCACAGTTACGAGTATGAATTTAGAGGGTTGGAAGGGGAGAGGAAGACCGAAGAAAAAATGAATGGATTGTGTGAAGAATGATACGAGTACGAGGACGAGCAAGTGATAGCATGACGGGTGACAAGTTGGTATGGAAGATTAAAACATGTTGCTCCGACCCAAGTAAATTGGGATGAGGGCAAGAAGAAAAAGAAACGTATCGGATGAATATTGGCATAAAGATTTCAATAGCCCACCCACATAAGGGAGTCCCGATAAATCTATCGGAGACGACACTTTTACGGACTTTCATCCACGATTTGAGTCGGATCGGACATAATATTAGCTTACTGGCAAGTACAAGTCGGATCGGCCGCTTCTAGTGTGAACAGCAACACCTGACAGTGGCTAACGATAAAATGGTTGATCCGACCTGATTTAAACCAGCTTTAAGGTCACTGTCCACGGAGGCGTAGCTTCATAGACGCGTTTTCGTCATTATACGTTTGGTATATGGCTTTTTAGGGTTCCGTACCTCCAAAAGTAAAAACGGAACCTTTATAGGATCACTTTGTTGTCCGTCAGTCCGTCCGTCTGTCAAGACCCTTTATCTCAGAAATGCGTCGTGATATCAAGCTGAAATTAATATCACATACTCAGGTCTGCTATCTCTCAAAGCAGTGAAAAAAACAAATTTCTAAATCAACGCAATTAAAAGTGGCTGTTTATATTCCATTTATATTGCAGACATTTGCAAGGGAATCAAAACCTATAGGGTGCTTTCCATTGACCTGGAATCATGAAATTTAGCAAGAAACCTTGTCATGTAGCACAAGTAAAGGAAAAACTCCCAAAACCGTAAATTTGTATGTATTTTACGAAAAAGAAACGAAACCCTCGTTGCGCGATTCCGACTCGCGCCTGACCGGTTCTTTTTTGAGGACGGGAAATCATCAAATGTCTTCTCCCGCCCTGGGCGGGGCGGAAGCGTGTGTCAGACTTTTACTGACTAAAACCACCCTTGTTTCTTCGGTTGCCCTTTATGTTCCAGGGAAACGGTTGTGTCCGTGGACAGTGAGTGGCCTTTGCTCTCCATTTTTTGCTCCCAGTCATGACTTAGTTCCATATTATTTTAATTGAACCAATATAAATGCACTCCGCGTGGAATTATAGTTCCCGTTTCCAGGGGATTTCCGGGATAAAAACTATGTCCTTTCTCGGGTCCCAGACTATATCTGTACCAAATTTTATTCAAATCGGTTTAGTGGTTTAGGCGTGAAGAAGAGATAGACAGACAGACAGAAAGACATAGTTACTTTCGCATTTATAATATTAGTATGGATAGTATGGAAGTATGAAAAAGTATGGATTTCTAATATATAGTCTCGTGTAAAGAAGAATAGGCATGAAACCCAATATTTATATTTGTAAAATATTTGTTTTACATGATTATAAAACTAAATAAAGTAAATACAGTTTAGTATGAATTAGAATATGTAAATATTATGTGTTTATCTCACCTAAGAGGCTCCACCCACACTAATTTTGATTATTATTATAAAACGGGATCTTGGGTAGTAACTTCTGATTTTTGAGTCGTTGCACTCTATTAGAAGATGGTAATATAAATAGATTTTTACGGCTTAGGAAAACCCAAGATAGGTAATATTTGTATAAACTATATAGAATTATATAGACCTTAACTTTAATATTTGTATAACGCTTACATGCTTCCTTGTTTTTTCAATATTGATTAAGACTCATCACAGCAACAAGTTTAAACTTTAGTGGTTTTGGTTGCTTTTTCATTAGATTAATTCTGTATTATTATTTTTGTAAAAGATAAATAAATTAAAAAAAAAGGTAGTCGCCGATGCTTTTATGCTATAGCTATTGACTTATTAATATTATATTATATGTTTTTCTATCTACTGTCAGTTTCATGTTGTAACCTATTGGCGCAAGTCAGGTTTTTTGGCTTTCGTGAAAGAGACGCAAAAGACAAATTTATTTACTAGCAGTTCCCCGCGTTACATTATGGTTTTGATTACTGCTACACTGCCGTAAGTCACTCATAGCGTGATGTTATGTAGCCTATATGTTATTCTGATGCAAAAGCTATATAACTGCAAAAATTCATGAAAATACGTTTAGTAGTTTTTGCGTGAAGAGTAACAAACATCCACGCACATATTATACAAACTTTCGCTTTTATAATATTAGTAAGGATTTATACTACTAGGCTATTACTACCCCACTATAAAGCAAAGACTTCTTCTCTTACATTTGGGATTTGGGAGTCTTTCAAGGCTTGCACCATGGTCCCAAAGGCCATCTAGATGTTAATTATTATTTTGATGGGGCTTTCAGGCCCGGACCACCACGCTTGCTCAAGGTGACAGGGCGAAATTTAGACTCCCTATGTTTAAAAAAATGCTGTCGACAAATTCTTTGTTCAGACTTTTTAAACATAGCTATTATATCATGCCGATCTCTTTTTCAAGGATTCACGCTGTCTAGCACCCAAACAATCCTAAATTATACTCTAAATTGCACTCCAGACGTATCATTACAAACTGAATAATCATCAAAATGTCGAAACACACAAAATTCTGTCAAATTACCGATCGTACGATAATAATGATTAACGTATCGAGACACAATCGTTAAACGAGAATCAAGTATTTGCCCAACTATGTGGCATAAAACCAGTTAAAAGACCTCCAACTCCACCTAGGCTTCGTTGAAAGGTAATTCGAGTCGGGAGCTCTTATAAAATGGACGTAGAGAAACCAGTTGCAAGACCCAGATGTTCAAGTCATGTGAGAGAAGTGAGGGTTCTTGGTTACTGGTGGTGTAAATCTACTTTCACTCAGTACATTTTGCAACTGACCTTATTATGGAGTTACAGAGCCGATTGTGACAATTATATCAGTGCAATGTATGCAGGAAGCGAAACTAAGTGTATCACATATTAAAATGTCGACCTTAACTATATATAGTGAAGGATCACGAGTTAAGTACGTGGGTTCAATAATGATCCCATCTATGTATAAGAATATGGACTAGAATTTCTTTATAGATCTATACTGGTATTAAAAAGCAGTTTTTTTATACATAATACTAGCATTGTCTCACTGCAGAGCAAAGGCCTTTTCTCAGAATACATAGAGGGCACGAGCATTGATCACCATGCTTTTTGCAGTTTTGGACTTACATTTTATTATAAGCTATAGTTGTCTTATTACCAACAAATTTAATATAGTACTGTCAGTTCTGGCTGATTGGGGATTTAGTTGGGTGTGAGTTTTTCAAAAGTATGTGTGACTCGATGACTGCTGAAGGGTAAATAGGTTCTCAAATGGCGGCCCCGAATTGGCAAGCGCAGCATGGGACGACCTCCCGCCAGATGGACGGATAACTGAAGGTTGCAGGGAACCGATGGTTACAGGCGCTATAGGACTACATGCTGTGAATAAAGTTAGATGAGGTCTATATATCCAGACTATCTATTATGTCGTGATGGCCCAGTAGATAAGGCGCCCGCCTCTCCTGTAAGAGGGTGCGGGTCCGAATCCGGGCAAATACCAATGTGACTTTCTCAATTCTGACATCCCGCTCCTCGGAAAGCACGTAAAGCCCTTGGTCCCGGTTGTCATTTGTAGAACTTTGACAAACGTTACGGGTAGTCAGAAGCCACGAAGTCTGACCAGTCTAACCAGAGGTTATCGTGTCGCACAGTTACTGGGTTGTGGAGGTCGGCAGTCGCTTTACGTAAAACACTGGTATCCAGCTAAATCCAGTTAGGCTGGAAGCCTACCCCAACATAGTTGGGAAATGGCTAGGGAGATGATAAGGTCTATATCCAGACCTGAAAAGGTCGTAGAAGCGGGTACCAGCAGGGATTGTGGAAGTCATATCAGTTGATCCTGCGATCCTCGACGAAAGTGGGAAAAGGAACACCGGTGTGGTTTTTAGCTAGTAGGAGCCTGACAGATCCCTCCCCCCTCCATCATAGAAAACACCCATGAGGATATCCCACCCCGAATAAAAAAGGCCTATATTAAGTGGATGTTTATGAGCTGATGATGATGATGATGCCTGTGAATATTATTTATTTAATTAACTTTAAACGTTAGAGATCTTGTGAGTTATTTCCGAACGCTCATATTATAACTTCTTAACAGGTAGCCTAGGCTAAAGCCAGAGGATTTTATCCAGCCGTTTTTTAAATCAAAATAGAAAAAACAGTTCTATTTGCTATTCCATAAGGTCCAAGTACCCTTGGAAGTTTGCCAAAGAGCTTTGTTAGACCATGCATAGGATTATCATCTAAAATATGTTGGCTTTTAAGTTTACAGTTGTTATAAATATTTTCTATTCGCTTTGAGCAAAGCTTTATTTGTTCTTTTTTTTTTCGAATTTCCATATTTTGTAAACGTAGATTGTCACAGTGTCTAAGTGATCGGCACGACGTATTGCGGGTTCGATTCTCGTTAGAGATTCTATTGTATGGCTAACAGGTTCCAAGTTTGGTAGTTTGTGTATTTGTGAGTATGTTAGTAAACTCTCCTTAGGGTTCAAGTGAAATTCCTAGTGGGGGCCAATTGCTTTTAATATCCATATTTAATATCCATCCGTACTAATATCCATACTAATATTATAAATGCGAAAGTAACTCTGTCTGTCTGTCTGTCTCTTCTTCACACCTAAACCACTAAACTGATTGGAATGAAATTTGGTACAGATATAGTCTGGGACCCGAGAAAGTACATAGGATATAGTTTCATCTTGGAAATCTCCCGGGAACGGTAACTATTATTCCACGCGGACGAAGTCACGGGCAAAAGTTAGTATTTTATATATGCAAAAGTAACTCTGTCTATCTGTAAACTCCTGGACTCCTGAACCGATTTAAGCTTTCGTCGACCAAGCGACCGCCGGCTGTCGCGTTGCTTTCTATTGTGTGTCGAATCGTGTGTGTACGAGGGACTAAATAGGTACAGAGATAGTCCGTTGCCATTTTTTTATTTTATCCCGAAAAATCCCCCTGGAACTGGAACTACGCGGTAAAACGGGGGAGGACAGCTAGTCTATACTAATATTATAAAGTGGTAAAACTTTGTTTGTTTGATTGTAATGAATATGCTCAAAAACTACTGGACCAATTTTTAAAATTCTTTCACCATTCGAAAGCTACATTACCCCTGAGTGCTATAGGCTATATAGTATCACGTTATGCCCCACGGGAGCGAGGCAGTAACCAAAACATAACGCAACGCTGGTGAAACCGCGAGGAACAGCTAGTAAACTAATAATTTTCACCAAAAAACATAAATCTTCATCGAATCTTCAATGTAATGAAATTCGACTTAAATCACTTTAAACCACAAGTAAGCTTTACCGGTTAACAACAGACAAACGTTGTCATAGCTACGTCAGTGTGCAAGCAAGAAATAGGGAAGATGCAAACATAGTATTTATTGAAAATTTATTAATAAAATGTTGAAAAAATGTAAATGAAGGGCCTCTGCAACTTTTTTTTGCATAATGTTTATTTTTATCAATAAAATATGAATTTAAAATTACATGAAATGAAACGTAATTGACTGGCAGACTGGAATGACGTCACTGGCACGTTCCAAAACGTGCGAGGAATTCACTCGAAAATTAAAAAGAGGTTATAGTACGATTTTTAATTCGAGTCAGAAAAATTACATTTCCAACACTGGAAATGTCATTTTTCTGACTCGAACTAGGCAGGTGTTTAATTCCAAATAAATAGTGATGTGATACAATCGAGTTTTTAGAATGAAATCTTAATCGAGATTTTTTTAAATTCAACATCAAATTGCCTTTGATTATATAAAAAAATATTACATGTAATTTACGGTTATTAAATAGAAGACATACACGGTAGGTAATTTAATATTACATAAAACACAGTTATATTATTTGTTTTTGGTCCATATTTCTAAAATTTATTTATTCATTTATTTAACCATAAATTAATAAATTGTTTTATTTAAGATGGTATGTATTCAATATTTACAATAATAAAACGTTTTGGTACCTAATAAAACAAAGCATGACTAAATGTCTGCGATTGCTGCTTTATCGTCATTGTAGCAATAAGTGCATAAGAACAATCAGCGAGCGATTAGCAATCGATTCATACAAAATACGATTTTTATTGACGTTAAGCGAATAATCGCGCGATCACTGCGCAAATATTGCTGATTGCTGTTTCATAGGTAATAAGCCAGCGGAACGCTTTAGAGTAACCTTCGCGCTACTCCGTGTAATTCTTACCCTTTTTGGAACGCACCCCCGCAGTTAGTTGTCAAAGTAAACAGAAATAGTTTTGTAGGAATAAAATTAGTTTTAGAAAAGCAAATTCGCGCAGTCTTCTAATGACTCTTTGAATATGATTTTGAAGGCATGCAATTTTCTTCGACTGTAGTACTTCATCTTTTGAACTTTTCTTAGTGTTGTTCTTATAATGGTCTAATCAACAGAAATAACACACCTTCGATATGCTTGGAGCCTCTGTCTGCCATGATACACATAATACAAGGTTTAGGAGGTAAAGATTCCATAAATCCAGATTCTTCAAATATTTAAAATCAGAAGTTCAGCCACCAAAACTATCTGATACAAAGTTTGTAACCCCGTCTGGTGTTGGAGATATCAATATGAGTCAACATGCTTTTTTAGATAAAAAAGCATTGCATACATGCTTTCATGCGGTATTATTATGACCACGAGATGTTGATTGATAGTTTATTTTCAAATTTTAGCAATAAAAGTATCTGGAATGGCGAAAAATAATAAAAAGTTACCTATAAAAATTAGAGAAGAACAATACAACCAGAGATACAGTGTCACTGCAGTGACGTCATCGGAACTATTGGTCCGTTTTCGCGCGGAAGTTTAAACTGTCAATTTAAAACCGCTTTTTTTTACAATAAATTACAACATTTTAACTTTTTAATATATCAGTGGTCTATTTTACATGGAATTCTTTAAAATCAAAACAAAAATAAAAATATTGCATCTTCCCTATTGTGAAAGTGTAAATTTTACGCGACATTACAAGCAAGAGGTACCCTAAATACTCATGTGCCACAGGTGTTAATGTCTTTGAACCAAAAACGATCACACCTGTTTCATACGTTTATGTAATAAGAAGATTTAAATGAGAACTCCGATGTATTTAACACGTAATGTAATGTTACAGCGATGTAACTGTGTCATAAACGAGATTTTTCGGTGTGTTTTCTTGGACGGACGGTTTTTTTTTTGCTATCGATATTTTGGTGTATTCCGTTTTGTGTGTAATCAGTCTTTAGTTTTAGTTTTAGTTTCGCTGGGCTTGTCCGCACTTAGCCTCATAATTGGGCCATTGTGCGTGAGTGACTTGTCGCCTATTCCAACCATCCCACACTTTCCCAGAATCGTAGCAGGCTTTTCAGCCTACCAAAGATTTCTGGAAGTGACCCAGGGTGTTGGAGTAGTTCTGCCCGTTGTTCGGCCACACTGCTACACTCCATGAGGACGTGTTGTGGCGTTTCTTCTGCCTCTAAGCAACCTCTGCATAGAGGGCTGTCTGTTACTCCTATTGTGAATAGGTGCTTGTTTAAGGGACAGTGACCTGTTATGGTTTCTATAACTGTTTTGATTTTATCCCTGTTTAGTTTGATAAGTTTTCGGGCAAACTTCTTGGTCATGGCTGGGATGGCGTTTTTTGTTTGCCTGCAGTGTAATCAGTCTTATGAACAAAGTAAAATATTAAAATCTTTTTAATTTACTTGACTATTTATCATTCTGGTGGGCAAAATGGAATACTATACTGCCCTCAAATCACCTAGGCACTACTTCACCTGGATAATATTCCACCAAGGTCTTAAGTTCTTGATGTTTTAGTATTATGGAACCGTTGCGGAATGTTTATAATAGTTACCGTGACCCCGGAACATAAAGGGCAACCGAAGGAACATGAGTGGGTTTTAGTCAGTAAGAGTCTGACACGCTCTCCCGCCGCACCCAGAACGGGAGCAGTCATTGGATGATTTCCCACTCACCAAAATAAAAAGTATTATGGAACCATTTGACTCATTCTTTGACAACTCACTCTTTGACTATTCATAAGTGCCTATAAATGGTCTAAGTGAAATAAATGCCTTGAATTTTGTTTTTTTTTTATTTCATCTTTCAATAAAATAATTTCATCTATACTAATCTATACTAATATTATAAAGAGGTAAAATTTGTAAGTTTGTAAGTTTGTAGGTTTGTAAGTTTGTATGTAAGGGGTAATCTCTGGAACTACTGGTCCGATTTGAAAAATTATTTCAGTGTTAGATAGCCCTATTCTCGAGGAATGCTATAGGCTATATACCATTACGCTACAACCCACGGGAGCGGAGCAGTAACGAAAAATGCGAAAACCGCAGGGGACAGCTAGTCTTTCAATAAAACAACTGCAGCTGCTGCAACTAGGCAAGTGGCATTGTAGAATAGATAGCGAAAACGAATAGATTGTCAAATGTATGGAATCGACATAAGCTTTCGCTAAACAATTTGACATCTCCATCGTTTTCTATTCTATTCAATCAATCAATCAATCAATCATTTATTTTGTAAAACATAGGTAGGTTACAGAATTACAGATGGAAATGTCAGAAATATGTGCACTATGTTTTGCCAATGTTTGGCGTACAAAATCATCACAAAAAAGAAATATCAATTATAGGCATGTCAATAAATTACACTAAAATTAGATTAAATTAAAAATAATAATATCATCCATATCCATACAGTCACATAATTAATTATATTTTTGGCAGATACATTCATGCTAATTAATTATCAATTTGCGGACTCGGTGTACTTCTGTTTATCTGTAACAAACTCAGTGATGGAGTAGTAACATCTATCTATAAGAAATTTAAAAAGAGACCTCTTAAAGGATCCCAGACAATCTTTATTTCTAATAGCTGCTGGTATATTATTGTATATTTTAGGGGCCATACCTAGTACACTTTTACTGTAAAATGCAGTTTTATGAGAAGTAACATGGATGGTATTAGGATAACGGCGAGAGCGTAGTTTTTCAAACAAATATAAATTACAGCGAACAAATACTCCCATTTCAAATATGTACATAGACGGTAGAGTAAGCAGATTTAGTTCCTTAAACAATGGCTTACAACTATCGGTCGATAGTAAATTGGTAAACGATCGTACGCATTTCTTCTGAGCTTTAAAAGCAATGTCTCTGTCAGTGGAGTTGCCCCAGAAAATTATTCCGTATCGAATGCTAGAAGCTACATAAGCATTATAAGCTATTTTAACTGTAATACGTTGGCTGTTTTAGAAAGTTTATACAGGGCATACGCAAATTGGCTAAGCTTAATAGACAAAGCATCGATATGTTGTTTCCAAGTCAGATGACTATCTAAGTAAATGCCCAGAAATTTTGTGCTGTCACTTTCAGATATTGATATATTATCATATTTTATATTCAATTTGGGTTTATTTGTTCTTTGATTAAATGTCATTATTTTAGTTTTATTAAGATTTATTTTTAAATTATTATTAACTAACCAATTTATAACATTACTTAGATCATTATTTATGGAATTTTCCAGAATATTGACATCATTGTTAGAAAACAAAATAGTGCTGTCATCAGCAAATAAGATCATCTGATGTTTACTGACCTTAGGCATATCATTTATATAGACGTTAAATAATGGAGGGCCAAGAATACTGCCTTGGGGAACACCATATGTAGTTTTCCTAGGACGTGACATATATGTTTTTTCAGTTTTCAGGCTCGCACATAGCCTATCAAGAGCTGTGACTTGATAGCGATTAGAGAGATACGATTTACACAGGTTTAACGCAGTTCCTCTAATCCCATATTCTATTCTTACTAAAAATTTCGACGACCATACCTATGCTTGAGCCAAATTCGATAAAGAATACAGGTAAACAAACCAATACCTATATAGTTATCACAACTTACTTTTTACAAATCTTCTATTATATACAATGATTATCGCCTTTTTCACGCTAACTATTTATTAAGAAATCCTATTGCAGCATATTTCACTAGAATCACTCAATTATCATGCATATTATTAATTTGTTATTTCGAAAAATCAAGCAACTGTTTGTTTACTCTTATTCTTTACCGAATTTGGCTCAAGTATAGGTGAGATCGTCGTCATTTGTAATTTACGAGAAGAAATAGTCCTATATTTTTTTTTTTTGATTATGTGACTGACGGACAATTTTTTTTTTGGAGGTGATTTCATCTATGTAATCTGTAAAGGTGAAGATAATTTCTGTATGGGCACGCCGTGATAGCGGCGGTAAGACCCCTCTTTGAGGAGTGGCTGGAGAGGCGCCACGGCGCTCTCACGTTTCGCTTGACACAGGTCCTCACCGGACATGGTCAGTTCGGGAGGTTCCTGGGTCGGATTCGGGCGGAAGCGACGCCTGGGTGACACCACTGCAGCAACGGTCGCCTGGAGGACACGGTCGAGCACACAGTGGAGGTGTGCCGCGCATGGGCGGAGCATCGACGTGTCCTCGTAGAGGCGATCGGCGGCGGTGACCTCTCGCGCCCGGCGCTGGTTCAGGCCATGCTTCGGGGCGAGACAGAATGGGATGCCGTTGCCTCCTTCTGCAAAGCAGTTATGCTGGTGATAGAAGCGGCGGCGTGCGAGAGGCAACTACGAGCCTCTCGCCCCGGACTAAGACCCAGGCGAAGACGTCGAGAGTCGCAAGACGACTACCGGCCACCGTAGGCGCGGTTCTACGGATGGCGAGCGATGGGTAGCTCGCCGCCCGGCTAATACCAGGACCGCGTCGACGGCGCGTTAGTGTTCCACGCGCGCCTCAAAGAGAAGAAGTCAGCACAGGAAAGGGCCCAACAGGGCCAACGCCTGCCGGGGTTGCGGAATGTTTATAATACATAGTTACCGTGACCCTGGAACATAAAGGGCAATCAAAGGAACATAAGTGGGTTTTAGTCAGTAAAAGTCTGACACGCCCTCCCGCCGCACCCAGGACGGGAGCAGTCATTGGATGATTTCCCACTCACCAAAAAAAAAAAAAATTGTTTAGGAATAAGCGTCCTTGGCATTCGTTGATGTTTGGTCTGTGATTAATTTATACACAACGTTATTTATGTTGTTATGCAATATTATACGACTTTAGTTCCATCAGAATCTAGAAGAAATCAAATGCAACTTGCAATCAAAAATTTACATCCACTTAGAATGGACCTTGAGACACATTTTAGAAGGTATTCTTCTAAAGATGCTTTTTTACTTCACCTTCTAAGTGATATCACCCAGGTGAATTAACCTTTCGACGATGAAGCGACAGCCGGCTGTCGCGCTGTTATTGTCTTTCTATTGTGTCTCAAATCACGCGGGTTCGATTAATTTAAGTGGAATGCTATAGTCTGCTGTTGTGGAATGTTTATAATAGTTACCGTGACCCTGGAACATAAAGGGCAATCGAAGGAACATGAGTGGGTTTTAGTCAGTAAGAGTCTGACACGCCCTCCCGCCGCACCCAGGACGGGAGCAGACATTGGATGATTTCCCACTCACCAAAAAAAAAATGCTATAGTCTGCTCATATCACCCAGGATTTTTTGTGTGTTATTAATTTACATTTATCAATTGTCAATTAATTTGTCATAGATATCCCCCAAAGTAAAGACTAAATCTATAACGAATGTCGAAATCTCTATGCTTGTATGTATTGAAAGTCTGAGCTGGACTAATAGTTAATTAAATAGTAAAATAGGTTTAAAAAAATTAAAACTTGACTACAACGACAAAAAAGGGCCTCTAAAAAGTATGAAAGAAGATAGGTGCTCATCCTTCCTATATTACAATTTTGTAGGTGACACACAAAACCTCAAAATTTGACCATTTTTTTAAACCTTTTTTAAACATCTCTTTTATTATTGTTATACATACATACATATATATAAAAGGCTCCATTAAAATTGATGGACTAGCTGGTAGATCATTCATACCACCAAAATAAAGAGAATAGTGCAAAAATAAGATAATTAAAAACCCCTAGCGAAAATACACTAACTATGTTTGGATATCTTTTAGACGTTAGACATATTTTATTGTTCATTTATTTTAATTGGACCTTTTTTTTGAAACAATCCCGCCACGCTATTCCCAACCACTGCAACTCCTGAAAGCCAGAATCAACCGTGGAGTCCGCCAGAAAAGCGCCGAGCAATAAAGCTCGACGAGTCCCGGAGAAACGATTCAACTGTCTTGGATCCCGCAACGAAATTAATCAGAAAAGAACAGCGTAGGAGTAAGAAAAAAAAATTTTTTTTATTGGACCTTATTTACCAGTTAATCTTACCCTTTTTGCATTACCATAGATAAGTAAAAGTCCTCCATCATTCTACAACACCAGATGCACCAAGACCTGTATATCGAGTGATTTAAATCATGACGATGAATGCAGTCGACATTTACAAGTCGACTGCCAGTTTACCTTGAGAAGTTAACGACATTATGGATAAAAACATTTCGATGAAGGCTGATAGATTATAATAGGAATTGGAGCTCTTTTTGTAGAGCAATGTGTTGTAGATTTCGATATTATATTTTTATCCACCCCGACACAAAATGAGGTTTTCTATAAGTTTGACCAATATATCTAGTCGCAAACTTTAGGTAAACATAGACGAATTACTTATTCCAAATAACAATTTTTTAAATGTATTTAAGTGTTGTCTCGAAATTTCGTTACAGATGTCTCGGAAAGAATTTAGTCCTAAGGAAGCCTCCGTTTCTTGTCTCTGTTCTTTGAAATTTAGGCAAATAGGTACTACCTATCACTGATCATGTAAAATACTGAAATTCATCGGCATCCAGTTAGACTGAGAACTCAGCCTAACATAGAATTGCGAAAACGCTTCGGCGATGATTATGAGTTTGTACTATAAAATCGTGATCACCACCTTTTTACTTATAATATCATTGGTCATCACACCAAGGGTTCAAGTTCTGCTATTGCAATAGTGGTTCAATAATAGATTTTTGACATGTAACATCAAACAATAAAATGTCTAAGGGGTCAAATATTTGGTCAATGATTGGTCATTGAGACACTTCTGAAACATTAGCTCCAGGTTGAAATTGTCATAATAGAAATTCAACATAAGTACTTGCAAAATGAATCCATTTAGTAGAAGTGTTTTAAAAACTGCCGATATTGTTCAAACAAACAAATATAGGGACGACTAAAAACATTAAATAGTAAAAACCCAAGTTCTAGAAAAGCGTGTTTGTTGAAAATATTAACGTATTATGTAATAAATTGAAAATAATAATATTAATGAATACTTTTTAATGAACTAACATTCTTTTAAATGCCAGTCCTTTAAAGTTCAGAAAACATCAAACAAATTTTGTTTTATTCAAAAATCAATAATAAATTGGGCATCCCACTTAACAGTCTAACAATAAACAAAAATAACCGCTGGTTCTATTAGCTTACTTAACAATATTATGTAACATAATATTATTTTCAGTATATTATTATAAAATTGTATTATTTCCAACAACAACAACCCGCTATTCTAGAAATTTCTTAAATCTAGTTCTAAATAAGTTTTTTTACCTATGTACTTACGCAAAATGCACGCGAATAATAATATAAACGTGCAGGTAGTAATATTCACGTGTTTAAAAACACGTTGAGAGTTTTTTCTTAGTCCAATTTTTATTCTAAATCGTATTATTAATTACGGTCAATACAGAAAAGAAAAAGGAATTTGGTGTGATCGAGACGACGTACCATAATCTCTCAATTTACATTATAAAGGTCATAGCTCATTACAACCACCCGGCAGCCACTCCGCACCGACTCGCCTTATAACCGAGGCGATCCGGTGACGCTACGGAGTTGATATAGTGAGCGCATGCCCATACAAATCCATATAAAGAATACTAGCCGTAGGAGGCGAGTCGGTGCGGAGTGGCTGCCGGGTGGCTGTAATGAGCTATGACGTTTTGCTAAATTAATTCATTTGTATGTTTGTCTGATTCACGAGAGGGCTTAAAACCTTAGGTGTTCTCTTCCAGTTTATTCTGGTTGGCTCAGAAATAACATATTAGACGCAAAATGTTACACCCGCAAATCCAATTTATTGAACGGACTTCTTAATGCGCAATTTCACAACCTACTATTTCTTAAAATACGACTCTCCGTCGCCAATATCGTATGATACTATAAATAAAAAAATATCTCAGAACAACACAACTATCTGATTCCAAGATAAGTAGAGCTTGTGTTATTTTTTTTATTCTTTATTTAATTACAGGGTTTTTTCTTAGAAGAATATGTCACCCCGATGATTGCATACAAATATATATTATTATACTAAATTAATCTACCCGCAACCTAACACATAATATAAACAAATGATAAAGCGTTCTAGCCTCACTTGACAATGGTGAGGCTAGAACACTATTATAGAAACCGACACTATAGCCGCTAAGGAAAGTTTCACGCCTTTGGACTCCCACACGAACACACTCCGCCAGGACATGATGCACATCTTCAGTAATTCTACAGGCAGAACAGTTAGGTGAATTGACTTTGCGCATCATAAATCCAAAGTTATTGAGCGGAATGTGTCCAGAACGGAGTCTTAAAGCCGTCACAACTTCTTGCCTACTCAAGCTCCCCTCACTGAACCACAGCATACGTGGAAGAGACGGCTGAACCGTACGATACCAGATACCCTTAGTTAAAGATCTTTCATTAGAATATTCAGCCCATGATTGAAAACATCTATCTCTAACTAAGGGAATTAGCTCAGTGTACCACGGAGGACAAGAATATGTTTCTCCATCACATCCCGCTTCATTAGCCAAACGGTCAGCCATCTCATTTCCTTCCAGTCCAACGTGAGATGGAATCCACTGAAAAACTATTCTTATACGCTTGGCAACAAAACCAGAAATAATTCTTAATATAGTATACGCCAGTGGGAGACCCCTAAAAGAAGAAGTACTCGTACATTTTATAAGATGTAAAAGAGCGCTTTTTGAATCAGAGAAAATAACAAATCGATTACCGGCCAAGGATTCGACATAAGCCAGCGCTTCAGATATAGCAATTAGCTCTGAATGCATGACTGAAATATTAGATACAATATCAAATTTAAAAGCAGCACTTATTTGTGGGTCATAAAAGGCTGCGCCACAGTAATTATCGTGTTTAGAACCGTCTGTATACAAGCAGTAAAAACCAGAATAAAGGTTGTTTAGAGAATTACAACATATTGATCTAAGGCTATGAACATCATAACAGTGCTTAGGCTTATCTACTGATTCTAAACAAGTCTTCACAATGTCTGATAAGTCTATATTGCTGACCCAAGTGTCCATGGAGAACATGCCAATTTTATTGCTGCAGTACATTTCTTCTTGCTTTAGAACATCATGAGACAGAACTAACAGTGGCTTTTTCTTATTTCTCCAATAAGGATTATTAAAACAAAGATCACTAAGTTCTTCCAATACATTAATAAAAGAAAATTTGTAACACCTAGATTTTAAATATTTACCAGCTAAATATTTTCGACGTACAAAAAGTGGGGATAATAACAATTCAGACTCCATCACGTGAATCGGAGTACTTTTAATGAACCCACCAATCAGTCGAAGGCAAATATTTTGTAACTTATCCAATTTGTATAAGTGTGTAGCTGCACTATTGTCAAATAAAAAGCTTCCGTAATCTATCCGACTACGAACAAGAGCAATATATAAACGCCTTAAATGGATGGGATGAACACCCCAACCCGGTTTAAGGTTTTAGTGAGCTTGTGTTATGGTAGACAGACAACTGGTAAACATACTGTTATAAGTAATTTATAAATACTTACATATGATGGATAATTTACACCCAGATACAAGCAATCATGCTCATCACACAAAGTCCTGAGTGGGAATCGAGCTTACGACACTCTGGCTTATCAGTCAGGGCCACTAACTACTAGACAAATAGGCCCGTCAAAATATTTGACTTCTACTAAAAGACTCTTGGATTTTTGCCTAAATCGTATGATTCATTCAAAAGAAAGACCACTATTCACATTTTTGTGTTATTTCATCGGAATTATAGTGAAAGTACGTTCACCAGTGATTCATGGAGGTAACAAGTGACCTTTAAATCAAGTGTTTCCTTCCTGAATGTAGCTTGAATACTTGTTTATGTAGATATTTATATATTACGTATGTAGTCGTAAGCAGTATGTTATGGTAAATGAGTACCGAAGTGAATAACTACCGAAATGATATTTATTTTGCAAATTGGTTAAAAATAATACTTTTACACGTCAATATTGTTTTTTGAATATTTTAAGCGAATGATGGGGCCAGTGTTTTCTAGCTGACTACTCTGCGAAGAAACATTAGAAACAAACTCAGAGGTCAAAGTCTTCTTTGACATTCATACAATAGGCGAGACGAAGAAAAAAAAGTAATTAGTCCGGAGGTAAGATTATCCAAAAATTTTGGGCACGTATTTTTTCTCCTATACGTAAAATGACGGCGATACAGTGCGTTGAAGTTTCGCGTGACGTCACGATCTTAAACAATTTTTACAAGACAGTGACGTCAAAGCCCCCACTCCGAAACTTTGTTGCTCTTTATCTTTGCATGTTTTATTAATTTTTATCAAACAATAAAATACGTGTCCCGTATTTTCGGCCGATCTATCAGATGGACTAAACATAATGCCATTTTTTTAATGCTGTCGTCATCCCTATTATTTTGCTCAAATTATGCGAGGAGTGGCGAGGACCATTTAGATAAATGACCCTCTAGATTTATCATTAATATGTTTGACTGTGCGCTGACTACCACTGAAAAACGAATCAGTAGGTCTATAGTCGTTCTCGATAAATAAGCTATCTAATACTAAAAGATTTTTTCCATAACTTAGTAGCTTGAGATCAGCTCGTTCTACCTTTTTAACTATCTACTTACTACACTTTTTCTTTTTAACTTCATCAGATGTGTTGTTTCTGTGATTATTCCTTCACTCCAAAAGCAGCTATAAATACATTTCACGAAATTATTTAAACTTAATAATTTGTCGAACTGATCCGTAAACTTCAAAAGGTTTTCAAAAAAGAAAAAATATTTCCTCCCCACTTCACGCGTGCTTCGTTAAATTTCCTTCTACGACTGTTATCTCAATTTCCCACATAAACCATCTCTAGTGAACAGTTTGAACGGCCGGTATTACCCACGCCGCGGAGGCTTTCACGGCAAACCGGTACCCTTAGCTCATTGGTACACTTCCTGCACTAAATGCCGACCCATATCCGCCTACGATAGCAATGGTGTATGTGGTCAAATTGTATTGCAGTTTTTTATTTAGAGTCTTGATAATTTGTGCGAAAATGTTAGGGTTAAATCATGTGTTGCGGAATGTTTATAATAGTTACCGTGACCCTGGAACATAAAGGGCAATCGAAGGAACATGAGTGTGTTTTAGTCAGTAAAAGTCTGACACGCCCTCCCACCGCACCCAGGACGGGAGCAGTCGTTTGATGATTTCCCACTCACCAAAAAAAAAGGGTTAAATCATGTGGGTTTTTGATTGGTCGTGTGAAAACCGTAAGGTAAAAAATGTTGTTTAAGAACGACGCATCTTTAAAATTACGCACCGTTGTGGGTCAGTACTGTGGTCTTGCCCGTAAGGTCTGTTTGGCACATCCCTCAAAAGACGCTAATGGCGCTTATTTTAAAGATCCCTAGTTCTAATCTTTGTCTTTTTTTTTCCAACACAAGGAATTTTCCTTTCATGTCATTATAAAAATTATTATCATAATTACACAAACAGATCTTACAATGTTTTTTGTCTCGTACGTAAAGTAATCCCGCGAAATCATCAACAGCCACTAAACAAATCAAATATGCAGTTTTGACATTGAATATATACGATAAAAAATATTGCACTATTTTATTAATAAAGTACTAATTAATTACTAATATATGTCGTGAAGGCCTAGTAGTTAAGGAGCCAGTCTCATGTAAGGGGTACGAATCCGTGCAAGTACCAATGTCACTTTTTAAATTCATATGTACTTTCTAAAGTTTACCTAAGACGTCACTGACATCCCGTGCCTAGGAAAACACGTAAAGCTGGTCTTCATTGTCATTCGTAGAATCCTTTGTTTTTTTTTTTTTGGTGAATGGGAAATCATCAAATGACTGCTCCCGTCCTGGGTGCGGCGGGAGGGCTCTTGCTGACTAAAACCCACTCATGTTCCTTCGATTTCCCTTTATGTTCCAGGGTCACGGTGACTATTATAAACATTCCGCAACTCCGGCAGGCGTTGGGCCCCTTCCTATTCGTAGAATCCTGACAGTCCTTACGATAGAAGCCAGAAAGTCTAATCAGTCTAACCAAGGGGTATCGTGGAGTCCAGTGACTGGGTTGCGGAGGTCTGAAGGTCATTGGGAAATGCCATTGTTTTCAAAGAAGTCTTCACTCACAGTTCGTCTAAGGCCTTGTCCAGGAAGGGCGAATTCGCCGCGATTCTCTCGCGCGTATCACGCGCGATTGTTGCGCCCAGAGCCAGCGCGTATAGAGCGGACCTACGCGCGAGTCGTATTTCCTTCTCTTTCTCTTTTATACGTGCACTCGCTCTGGTATTCGCACGAACTCTGGACGCAACAAGGCGGCCCTAGTATCTCGACTCGCGCGCATTACGCGCAAATCACGCGCGAGTCGAGAGTCCGGATTTGCAAGCGTATTACGCGCGAGTTTATTATTCGCGCGATGCTTGTGGACGCGATGTATTGGTGCCTAGTATCTCGCCAACGCGCGAGTGAATTCGCGCGAATCAAATCGCGGCGAATTCGCCCTTTCTGGACAGGGTCTAAGCCTAAACCAACACCGAGATGAGAAGGAATATCGTTAAAGCTTTTCATAAAAACCAAAGTATTTGTCACTCCTATTTGTAAATCCTTACTCAATAGAAGATTAATAGTAACTATAAGGAACTAAACATCTACCAGTAAAAAGCTGCTAACATAATACAACCCATTCGAAGTCTGTGGTCTGTCCGTGACTACATTTTTTGTCTGACGACCTCGCTCGCATGTCCGAACTTAAGAATGTCATATGAAATCTATATTAATAGACTTCTTGTTGTACACAAGTAATCGCCTACGATGTTGTCTGAGTAGTAATTATATAATATAACACGTAGCCTAAATCGTAGGCAATACGTTTGACGAAATCGACGAAACTGACAGTAAACAAGTGTTTGTAATATTTCCGAGGTAATAAATCTTGGAAATTATTTGTAAAATAGGTAAATAATATTTTTATTTGGCAGAAATATAGAACAATTTGAGCTGTCACTTACTATTAATATTTAAAAAAAAAAGTCAGAAAACAGACTCACGTTTACGTAAGTTAGTATCAATGTTCTTATCATATGGTGTAAGGTGTTACAGTGACAAGCAACGTAAAGATAACGATTTCTTAGGCGCCTGGAAGAGCCGTAGACAGTCAATCTAGATCACGCTCCGGGATCAAAATCCATGATCGCGATCCAAATACCGACCGATTTTACCGTCAATCTAATTTGTGCATTATCAATCTGGAACGTGATCTTTGATTTTAATCACAGATTACTGTCTACGGGCCGCCTTACAAACAGGCTATCATGCCTCTCAGCCACAGCGCGTAGAATGTTATTGTGGCTGCCACGCAGTCTGTGAGGTAGTGAAGCCACGTTCTTTCGAAGCACAGCGTTAAAACTGCCAGTACAAGTTATAACAACATCGACTCACTACAGAACTTAAGGTCACTTCATGTGCAAGGGTGACGCAATAACGCTCTATATTGCCTTTAGTGCTTGTAACAGAATTGTTCCTAATGACCGTCCAATCTATACTGGGCACACTCAAAGCGTTCTATCAATGGTCAACTCGATCACACTACGGTTATCTTGAGATGCCCTCAGCTCGAGTTGACTCGAGTTGGATTCTCAATCATTCGAGTTTGTTCTGTATCTGTAGGAAATGCGAGCTGTAGTTCATATTATATTGAAATGCGGTAGATGTCACTATGTAACAAAAAAAAAATTATCTAAGCAGAGAAAGAAGAGAGCAGTATTTTTAGTTAATTTACAAAACTTTACTTTACTTTAATTTACTTTAATACTTTACTTAACATAGTTAACGTTCTGTTAACAATAACTACGGCAGCGTGCAAAGGCATGTAGCGGGCGCGCATAAAGCGAGAAGGCGCATGGAAAAATATATCAGCCTATGACCTGAGGAATTACCTACTGGTCCAAATTGAAAATTTGTCGAGGAAGGCTATAGGATAAGCCACATCACGGTCACGCCCTACGACAGCGAAGCCGTTAACCATAAAAACCGATGCAATCTGTGTGCCTCGAGTACTCGTATAACTCGTAAAAATAATATAAAAAGTATCAAATCTCGACCCAAAATAACACCTACTTGATTCATTTCATTATCGCAATGTCATTACGTCAAGCTGACATTTCAATAAAACATGATCATATTGATTCTTTAGCAATATTTCTTAGTAAATAGGTTAAAAAAAATGTCTCGTAGAACTGCTGTTGTAATAGACCTGCCTGTGGTCCCTGTTCCAGTAGACGTGTTAGAATGTCCTTATCGGGAGTTTCGTGATAATGAGTTATGTGTTGATGCATGGGGTATGGTATGTTCCTAGACCTATTATTGTTATTAGCCTCAAATATTTGCTCTGCAGGTCGAATGCCTCCATATTCTTCTTCCATTCTTTCTGTACTGGTCTTAGCATTTTCTCCATATGATATTATCATTTCATATCGGGGTTCTAATAGCCCGTTAGTAAATAGAACTTAGAGCTATGTTAGCAACACTTCTCAATAACTTCGTTGCTGACTAGTGGACAGTATTAATTCTTTAAAACCAAGGGACATCACATTGTGCGACCGACAGTCCTTGTTAATATATATGACTTATTTCTGTCCTTGACTTCGAAGCCAAATATTCAAAAACAAATATGGTATGGTGTATATGAACGACTTTCTAAAATAGCGTATCTTGTCAGTAAAAGAATATTTATCATCGCACCAATTGATCTCAATCTCTCATCAAAGGAATAATGTCCGTAAACACTCAACCATAAGGATCGAATTCGACAACAAGATATACAGTTTACAAAACCATCCTTTACAAAACTCATTATCATTAAAGGGTACAGCAGCCTACAGAGCCTACATAAGTGCTACAGCAGTGAAAGCCCCAACGAAGTCATCGCATGACTCGGTCCATCGTGGGGGAACCACTTCCCAATCTCCAAAACCTGGTGGCAAGGGTGCCGCGAAGCAAGCACAGGCTATCAATACACAACCGCCATTGTGGATTGATGAAGAGACCCAACCGCTGCCACGGTCTGTCAGGCAGTACCTGCATGGATGGATCAGGGCTGAGGAACTGGCTTTGGATAGATGGGGAGCTGAAGTTACTGTTTTTGATGTAAGCTGTGTATATTTTCTTTGATGGATAAGTAACTGGTGACTTGGTCATTGATATGGGGATACAAAATACTTGTGTTTAGCTTTAAAGCTCCATTTGAAAAGGATGAGTCTTCAACCAGACGGAGTTTGAGTCTGTTGGGCTACTGGTCAACCATCGTTATCTGTATTATCGCAAGTATGTTAATGTCGCAAAGAACTATAATGACGCGATGTGTGAGTCAAGGCAAGCTCATGTCACATTATAGGGTGGAAATTTATAGCGAAGCAGTAAGAGTTAAAGATAAAAATGGCCTTAAGATAATGTTAATAATATACCTTGATGTTTTAGATGGATGATGTATTTTTAAAGTTTTAGATTATGTCATGGAAATAATACATTGCAGTATAATTATACACCCTACTGTTCCTAAAAATAAAAAAACCACATTTCTAGTTTCTTAATCAAAATGTGAAAATATTATTCAAATGCGCATAAACAAGCTGCTGTGTTTGGCGATTAATATTCACAGATTTAGGCAATCTTGATCATCTCTCAATTATTTTTGATCGAGAAAAATGAAATAAATGTAAAACATTAATAGGAAATCGACACGCTAAGCAAGATGGCGATAGCAGACTGGCAGCTGTGTCACGCTCAGGTCCTGTTCAGGTCCTCATTCTGTCGGAAAGTCCTGTCAGCGTGTTTTGCGTTGGAGAGACTTGAGATTATAGTAAGTTCGCAGCTTTTTTATATGCTTCATTTTCTTCTTAAGGCAATAGTGTTTGCTTTTTGTCACAGAGCTTATTTTTGGACGAATAACAACGATATATATTTGCTGTTTTGCGGGTTGCTAGTATAATAAAAGCACAGAAGAAGCTTCAGGTTTGTTTCTAACACTTAACGGGGCCCTCTAGGGCTAATGCCTGCCGGGATTGAGGAATTGTTTAAAAAAGTTACCGTGGCTTCGGAACATAAAGGGCAACCGAAGGAACATGGTGGGTTTTAGTCAGTGTAATAAAAGTCTGACACTCCCTCCCGCCCCGCCAAAAATTCATTTGATGATTTCCCATTCACAGAAAAGGTTTTTTTCTTAAGAGGCAACATATCTGAAGACCGCTGATGGAATGTTGCCGATTAGTAGACATTTGAATCTTTTGCTAATAATGTGGTGTTTTAAGATATTATTCAAACTTGCAGATAGAACATCAATGGGAATCATTCAACTGTACATTTGGACCTGAAGGCTGGCGCGCAAAATCCCATATTTACTCCCCTGGCCTTAAACCCGGGGGTGGTGTGCAGCATAAACCTACGCTGTCTAAAAACGGTATGACCATTCACTACTTAAAGGAAGAGAAGGTGAGAAGAATGCGATGTTTAAAACGCTTATCACTAAAAGAATAGATGAATGTAGAGGGAGAAGAATACAATATGGAATAAGTGAGGAGAGATATGAAAGAGAAGGGAGTTTTTAACCTGATATGCATACTAGAAATATCTTAATTATGAATCCCATTTTTATCATCTCATGTACAAAGCTGGATAAGGCTTCTCCAAATATATTTTTGCACGAGCGGCATCGAGTAGCGCTGCTTGGTCATCTTGTTACTTATTATTTCCTTTTTATAAAGTGTTTTAAAAGAATCAAAGAAAATTGACCACTTGTTAGTAAATCATGAGGAATACCAATGAGAATGGGTTTCGTTGGAAAAGTGTTTCCTATGCGCTGAATATGGTATTGTTTGAAAGTCGGAAATGATTACGTCGCACTGTGCTAATGTCGATCCAAACACACTCGTCATCAGTAGGAAAAAATCTACATTATTTCTCTCAACAGCTACCTATATTGAAAAAAAAAGAAGTATTAATTAGGATTTTTAGCAAGGCAGTTTTAGTTGTTTTACCCTTTACCTTCCTCATATTTTTGTATGACCTTAAATCTTGCCAAGTTAGAAAATCAAAGAATGAATAGCATTACAAAGTCCTGTAACTTTGATTAAATAACTGATGTAGATTGATTATCCCGGAGGCCATTTCTTACCAATTTATACCCTTTTTCACATTTTCGTGTTTGTTTGTAGGGTTTTATTTCTTAGTAAATCATAAGAACATTTGTAATGTAAAAATAAAGTGTTCTGTAAAAAACGTAGCTGGTTTGTGCTGCACAATTATCCCTAAACTATCACACAAAAATCATAGGACAAAACTGTAAAGGCCGGTCTGGATTAGATATGGAACTACATTCAAAGCTCACTAGACAGGTTTAGACAAGATTCGGGTGGAGAAACCAACGTTCGATTTGGTTTTAATAAATGACTAATAATGGGTCAGAGCCCGTACGTCCCCTAAGATTCGCACCCTGTGCCCATTCGTCCCCTGGAACTTTTGAGGGGCCTATTCGCCCCCTGAAGAATATTTATTTTAATTCATTCTTCTAATATAAGTACATGTATATAGTCCTGGTACAGTCGCGCAGAAAAGGGTAAAATAAAAATATAATAATTCCTTAAATATCATGTTTAAGTATTTCAAATAAGATTAAGTTTAATAAAATGCCTCTAGGCACTAGGCATAAAGTCAGTCTTCAAAATAATTAATCATCGATCGTTTTCTATTCACCACTTCACGTTACTGCGCGCCTAGTACTTTGCATTGATTAAGGTGATCTTGTGAGAAAATTAAGGAATACAGTGAATTTTAAATTTTCGTACATGACTACTTCACGTTACTGCGCGCCTAGTACTTTGAATTGATTAAGGTGATCTTGTGAGAAAATTAAAAACACAGTGAATTTTAGATTTTCGTACTTGACTACTTCACGTTACTGCGCGCCTAGTACTTTTGTTCTCTTAAGTTTTCAATCATTAATACCCGTTTTTTAACAAGCCATTCGTAAAGAGACAATATTACATCGTAAGCCTATCGACAGGTTACATTATTATCATGACGGATTATATCATTCATCGTAGCTCTTTTTTCAATGATCTGTTATGATTTAATTAAATTAATTGCGTTAATAAACTGTTCACAAGTGTACTATGTTAACCGTTTTTAGGTAAAATATAGGTGATTTTATCTTAGGGGACCAATAGGCACCTGAATAGGTGCCGAATCTTTAACTTATATTGTGTATATATTAGAGGAGACGAACGGGTACCTTAAAAATAATATTTTTATTAAAATATTAATTGGTCCCCTACCAGGAGACCAACGGGCACCTATATAGGGGCCGAATCCACAACTTTTATGCTGGGGGACAAATCTTAGGGGACGTACGGGCTCTGACCCTAATAAGTCTTAATCGAAAGTGATTCAACAAAAACATTGATTCATCGAAGAATATTTCCTGTTAACCTTTTATTTTATTTTAATTAGTTTTTTCTCCTTTTTGTGTAGGTACCTATCTATAATTCCATACTAATATTATTAAGCTGAAGAGTTTGTTTGTGTGTACTAAGTACTAGTCCGAATAAAAAAAAAATTTGGATAGCTCATTTATAGAGGAAGGTAACGAAAGGTAATGTATGAGGCTATGTAACATCACGCTACGCCCAAGGGAGCGGAGCAGTAACCAAAAACGTTAAAGAAACCACGGGGGACAGTTTGTGTATTGATAGAGTTTACGACTAAACGCAGACAGCCACAACACCAAAAACTTTGAAAGGCTGACAAAACCCAATGAAAATCTGCTTAAAAATATATATATATAACAAGCGGAACCTACATGCAAAGTTTTAAGTGAATCCATTAAGAAATAAAAAAAATCCGTTTACCCCCCTTTTCTCCCTCATGGGGTGGAATTTCCAAAAATCCTCTCTTAGTACGCGCCTACACCCCACAACAAACACACATGCCAAATTTCAGCTCTCTCTAAGACCAGTAGCTGTGCGTTGTCTGTCAGTCAGTCAGTAACGGAAGCGTTTTATATATACAGATTACTAAGAATTGTATAAGTATCTGACTATCGGATATAAGGTCCTGTCGGCAAACAGCCCTGTCGGCAAAGAGTTCTATCGAAGTAAAGTCTTGTCGAAGTTACATCTGTAGGCATAGTGTCTGCATTTAGTCGGACACTTAAATTGAATGATTTATTAAAACATTATCCTGCAGGGTGCTACCTAGTCCGTCTTTTCTTCTTGGGAGCTTGGCGGTGCGTCTGGGTGAATGATCAGATTCCTGTGGACACGTCTGGTGCACCCCTGCTGCCATTCTCGCCGCTCTTGACGCACCCGCCTGCTAAGCCTGGTACTACCAGGGTACCTCCGGCTGTCACTGCTGGGGTTATTTATCTGTGGCCTTTATTGTTGACTAAGGTAAGTTACTGTTTACTGTGCTTTAGGAAATTATCATTAAATATATAAATATATACTAGCTTTTGCCCGCGACTTCGTCCGCGTGGAGTAATAATTCCCGTTCCCGGGGGATTTCCGGGATGAAAACTATCCTATGTCCTTTCTCGGGTCCCAGACTATATCTGTACCAAATTTCATTCAAATCGGTTCAGTGGTTTAGGCGTGAAGAAGAGACAGACAGACAGACAGACAGACAGACAGACAGAAAGACAGACAGACAGACAGACAGAGTTACTTTCGCATTTATAATATTAGTAAGGATATTTCGCTGTGACGTGACGTGATGTAATTTTCTGTTACGCAAAATATTGTCCACCTAGATTTGTAACCGCAAGTCTAGACAAGAAATAGTAAATTTGGTAAATAATAAAAAAAAGTTTAAACAAATTGATCAACAACCAATATTGAGGGGGGCCCATGGAGGAAAAGTAACTTAAACATTTTAGATAGAACATTTTACAAAAACAATTCAAACGGATGTCCTACAATAGTAATTCATCTAACTGCCTTTGTTTTATTCCAGCTAAAACTTTTAATAAAATACATCGTCTTCCTTAAGCTTCACCAGTCTATATTCATACACCCTCATTTTCTGTTTTACTCTATTAGAGATTAAATTTCCATAAATTCTTTTAAGTGCACCTCTATGTCAAAAAAAGAAATAAATGGTACAAGTTTCGTGACTAACACGAGTGCTTTTAGCTGTGCGTTGAACATCACCAAAAAGCTCTTTATATACGTACCCATCAAAAAAAAAATAAAGAAACTCTTAGCAAATGATTTTTTAACCAATATTTTTTGAGTCATTTAAAAGTATCAAGATTCTTACCCAGTTTTCCCCGTATGATAGTTTCATGCAAAGAGCACCTCGATTGTGTATCAAAGTGCCTCAAATTGGCCAAAACGATTTGACGTTGCCTCTAGCTGAACACTCACATGTACAAATCTGCAAACATTAACTTGCCATCCCCGTTCATCTCCCAACGGGACTCTGCCCACTAACCACTCGTTTATTGCAAAATAAATTGGAGATTTATTCTCCGTTACCGCAACTGTTGTTAAAGTAATCGAGCCTTGTGGTCCCGCAGAATTCTTAATGAGAAAGTGTTCGGATGGCGACAGCACGGTTAAATTACTTGATGCTTGTAAATTGGGTTATTTCCCTAGCACAGCAAATTATGTAAAATTAAGGATCTTGTTTGCTTTAAAGAAAATTATCCAATAGATCATTTCTGTTTTTGTGGTGGCTTGTGGTTGAAAGTAGGCTAAGTCTATTTTGTTTGTTTTCTGGTCGTGGTTTTAGTCTTCTAAGTGTGACCTAAGCACTTAAAAACTGATGCAGAAGTTAATTTAAACTGACTTACTTACAAAACGTGTCTAATTTCACTGTTCCTTTGATTCCCTAAGTAGAGCAAAAAGTGCTAAAGGGCTTTCAAATAATTTAACCAATAACATTTGGTGATTTCCCGTATACTTGGCTAATTTCAGTTACAATTTAATAAGTGAAGACAAAAATTGCAATTTTATTGTGTAAAAAAAACAGAAATTCATGACGACCGGTTCCAGAAGACTTTTTGCGTACACAGTATCCCACATCTAAATATTCCACTAACTAAGTCTCCTTTTATACTATGTCCCACAATCCTACCACACTATACTTTCATCACTGCCAAACTGTCCCCAAAACAAGCTAGCGCCTACAATATAAGCATTCGTAGCACGCGTGCAACTAATTGCTAATCAAAATCAAACAGGCGCTCCTGAAGCTCGCTGCGCCTGACATGAATTCTGACGAAGATATCGATGATGTGGAAGACGAGGTCATGTCTGAGTTTGACATTTTACATGCATTGTTGGGTACTCTCAACATCCGTCATCTTGCACCTAAGAGTAAGTAGACAGTAGCTGTACTATGTTGAAATGTTATTTGAAAAATAAAAATATTCTATTATAGTTATGGTTTAAAAAAATTACTCACCTGATATTAACCTATTTTTATTATCCTTCTTTTTTCATACTGCAGTATAACAGCCTTTTAATGCATAAAAGACTAAAGTCTAAGATTTAGTATTTGTAGATATCCTGCTAACAAAAGTGAATCCCACCAAAAATATTTCATGTTAAATGTTGCCAAAACAACCACGTAAGGTTTGCCCTGTGAAAAATATATTAGATCTCATGTAGAGCCAAGCTTCTGAATCTACACGGCCTAAATCTACCAACCTTAACTTCACAAATTCTACATATCAGTAAAAGTCTATGGCTTCGCCGTTTCGCTACCGTCGTCGTGGAGGTGATGTGAATATTTAGTTTCTGAAATAAGTAACAAAACAGCCAAGCCATACATTTTTACTGATATGTAGAATTTGCCGCACGACCGTGCCCTCAGATCGATTTACTTCTGTGTGTAAATGTTTGTTACTCAAAAACTACTTACTGAACGGATTTTATTGCATAATACAGACTACATAACATTACCTATGACACACGAAAGCAGAGCAGAGTAACCATAGATCTAAAATAATACTGGTAAAAAAGCGAAGTACCTAGCAAACAGCACAACGTTAACAGAGTCTATTTTTAGCTCCTGATGAACTGTGGACACTAATAACCGCTGAAGTACCGTTATTTTGTTGGGATGTCGAAGAGGAAGCTAGTACCGTTAAATCTAGGAGCACCAAGAAGCCCACAGCTAAAGAGTTAGCCGCTGTAGTCAAAGTAAGTTATAGACACTCAAAGACCAAGATTAATGAACAAAACGTTTTATTAGAACTAGCTGACCCGGCAAACTTTACACCTCCTAACTGTCGATTCTTTAATTATTTTTAACTCATTTGCTATTTGGGCAGCTAGTTAAATTTAAAAAAAGAAGGCAACAAGTCAACACTTAAGTACATTTTTAAATTTATTCAGGCATTTTTTTTTAATTTGGTCTTCGTAAGAACCATCCTCGTCCATCAAAAAGAATCAGAAGAATCGGTTTAGCTGTTCTCGAGATTTGTATGTACAAAGTTTATTAAACACCTATTGGATTCTTTATAACAGTTTGACGTCATCAGATTTGTACATTCAAAAATGACTTCAGTCATGGAACCTTTTTTGCACCACCAACTAAATATTGGATAAAATAATCATATTTATTTAAATTAATATGTTTGCTCTTCATACTACCTATTTGTACTTGAGTAATGTAAATTACTTTTCTTTCATCAATTATTTGATGTTAATATTATGTCAGGTTTTTTATTAGGTATAAATAATATGCATTTTTGAAAATCCTCTTCAGAGACCATACGGGGCTTAAAGTCTTCGCAAAGCACACTTCAGTTACAGGTGGCTTACAAATAATTTGTTTCAGCAGAGAACTACTCTGACATACGCAACAATAAGAGACACAAAGGAATTAGAACCTTATATCCTGCCGGGGATCACGCCGGGCCACGAGATGGATCTGTACGTCATGATGGCGAGAGACGTGCCGATAAAGAAGCCTTTACCAGAACCAGGTGACAAACTATAGTACTGTGAAAGCTTGTGGCACGGTATCGCCACCACACCGCCATATTGGTTACTAGCTTTTGCCCGCAACTTCGTCCGCGTGGAATAATAGTTCCCGTTCACAGTGAAATTCCGGGATGAAAACTATCTTATGTCCTTCCTCGGGTCCCAGGTGTATCTGTACCAAATTTCATTCAAATCGGTTTAGTGGTTTAGGCGTTAGGAAGAGACAGACAGACATAGTTACTTTCGCGTACATAATATTAGTATGGATTTACAAGACATCTCTGCACATCTCTGCTTTGGTGGGGTCAAAATCTGTTTATATTAATTGTGTTGCTTATGAGAATATTCTTGTTCGTTCTTCTCTATTAGTACCTATGTATTTATACTTTGAAACAAACAACAAGTCTTTTTGACTAACAGACCGAATCTCTAACAATCCATAAAAACCTCTAAATGTTCTAAGTGAAATATATGCTAAATAATTTTGAAAATCCTTATGCGGATTTCAGTGGTTCAAACAACAGCCAACTACAAAGTCGAGTAAACTAAAACCTATATTATTACCGTTTCCAGAAGTAGCTTTATGGAAATATCACCGCTGGGTAGACTGGGCCAAGAGCCGAGGCCTCTACGCGGCCTATGACTGCCCCAGGACCAAGTTCCTCAAAGTGAATGGCCTATTGAAGATTTCCTACTTGCCCCATTTGCTGGATGTGATGAGTACAGAAACGGTAGGATTTATTTTGCTTACGTATTTATAAACCTGTTTGTCTCATTCTTTGGTTAAATTACAGCCAAAACTGTTCAACAGATTTCCAGATATGAGGTGTAATTGAATTCGTCTTAGTTGTGCCAGTGACATAGGGTATATTAAATTAATTGCTGTTGATTTTTTTTGCTATACTGATAGTTAGTTGTACGTGCCAATAATTGGGACTGCTCTCGTGGATGCTAACGACACAGAAGGCCTACCAAAAGGCTGGTGAAACCGCGAGGAACGGCTAGTATAATAAATAGAACAGTATTTGTGAGAAGACCATGACCAAAGTTTGGTAAGAAACATGGAGGAAATAGCATAAAATAAACCGATATTGGTGCCAAATCTTTCCGAAATTTAATTTTAGTGCATCCTTTTCTTTTCATTTTATTAAGACAAGGACAGAAAATAAAATATTAGTTTAGTCCTGTCAAATTAAAATACTCCATAGATAATTTAGAAGCGATTAAGACATGGCCATCCGTACTTTCCGTACTAATATTATAAATGTGAAAGTAACTCTGTCTGTCTGTCTCTTCTTCACGCCTAAACCACGGAACCGATTTGAATGGAATCGGGAACTATTATTTCACGCGGACGAAGTAGCAGGCAAAAGCTAGTTAAAAATACGTCGATTAACTTCAGCACTGTCTTATTGGACAGGATTAAACTAAAATGTATCTTCTGTTCTTTTCTTTATGAAATCGAAATAGGAAGATGCACTTAGCTTAGATTTAGTTTAAATTGTGAACAAAAGAATTACAACCAATGACATTGAAAAAAAAAATTAAACCTGGAAGAAATCTGAAATTAACGCAATAAACTGCTCGTTTTTTTATTCCTTTACAGATTACAAGGGGGTTTCTTGAAGAATACGGCGTGAGTAATCAAACAATGGTTAGTTCTTTACATTTATTTGTTAACTTGCTAAACTTCATTCACTTTAAATATCTTTTAACAGTTCATAACTCTTCTCTTATACTGAATTTAAATACATAGGTACATACATATACTTATAATTACACATATATTTAAACACAAAACGTATATTTTTAACACCCAACACAAAACGAGGGGATATATATTAAGATTGGCTCCTATGTTTGTGTCTGTCTGTCTTTGGCGTCGTACATCTTAAGCCAAGGAACCGATTTGGATGCAGTGAAAAAATCACATTGGTACTTGCCCAGATTCGTACCCAAACTTCTTACACGAGAAGCGGGCGCCTTCAACTTGCTATTAATAAAAAATGCAATAGGAGAGTTTATTTCGGATAAATTATTTACTTTGACTTCAGAGAGGGGACGATGACCAAGCACCAAAGAAAAAGAAGGGTCAGAAATCACAAACTCCACAAACAATGGCTCAATCACTGCAAGCAAAAGCAGAACTCCGGGAATGGATACAATTGGATGCGGTACTCATTTTCTTTCATTCTTTTGTTCTGAGTGGATCCTAGATGAGTGCTAAGCCACAACTCGGCTGACTAAGTTTTTCCTTTATTCGTTTAGTTCTGTATCGTCTCTAGCTCGGTAGGAAGGAAAAAGGAAATAACAAAAGTCACTATTACTTTTACTTATTACCTAAACAGATACGAATATGATACGGTTTAACATTTACTTTATGTGCGTATTATTGCGGACGGGAAGACAGGGTAAGTTAAAGTCACTATTCCCAACCACTGCAACTCCTGAAAACCATGATAAACAGCGGAGAACACCAAAAAAGGGCTTAGTAATAAAACTCAAGTCACGGAGAAAAAAATCTTGAATCTCGTAGCGAAATTAATCAACAAAGGGATAGCGGAAGAGTCACTACAATCAAGAATTCCGTTTTCCTCCAGATTCATAATAGAACTGGGCCAATAGGCATAAAGTTAAGTTAAATACATCTTTTAATTTTTCATCTTTCAGTTCCATCCCCTTCTAAAATACTTCGAAGTGGCATACTTTCCATCTCAGTACAATTTCACATCAGCTGGGAGCAGTCCGCCAGTAAGGACCTACACAAAGGCAGTAATGTCAAAATCTACAGACATATTAGCTCCAAAATACGCTCCCTTATACTTACAATTAGATGGACCTGATGTGAACAGGCTAAGGGTGTCTCTAGCAGCATTACATCCAAGAGTCCTGGCGTATTGTGGATCTCCAGTAGATGATTATGTAGAACCAGCGCATTTAGTATTGGAGAAATTTGAATGGTTTAAAGATACCCCTTTGCCAAACCAGAAAGCTTTTATAACTACTAGAGGATACGATTCGGTTGAAATTGATTTGGATCCTGGAAGGCATTTTTTTAGGTGAGGTTTGATTTTTGTTGTAGTTCTGGATTATTTAATTGTAAGAGAATGTTATTAGCGCATGGGCTAATGCAGGATGTGGTTTTTTTTATTTCCGTATTTCAGAATAAAAAAACAGAACTCTTATAGACGTATACTCATCTATCCGCCTGTCTGTTAGTCGATTAACCCCTCCTCCCTTAATTTTCAAACTATTAAGGAAAAATATTGGAAAAATCCTTTACATTTTTTACTTTTAGATTACATGAAAACCTATAAGAACGAAAGGCCTATGTATACAAGTCTAAATATCACATGAAGGTTTTTTTTTACTCAAGCGAGTTATAGGACAAGAGGTGAACGGTTTTACATGCTTTTTAAATCTTAGAGACCTCTCACTGCCAACTTCCAAATAGCAGACTGCTTCCAGAAAATTCCCAATAGAAAAAATATCAACATCACTCATCACTTTCATATTATGTATTTAAATACCAACCTTACTTCATACAGGATCTGGACACAATACCGAATCCACTGGCACATGATGATAATCAGCGAATCCTCTGTACTTCTCAGTACCAGAGATGTGATACAGGGTGCTGCTGTCCACGAATGTTCTTGGTCTTCAAGGTTTCTGTTGAACCTTGGGACAAGTTTCTCAAATTGGATCAAAATTGGCCGAGGATCTCCATCTACAATTTTGACTGATAGAGAGTTTTTTAGGTATCTATCATTTGTTTTTTTTTTCTCCATTTCTCTGTAGGTTGACAATGGTCACCTCTTTATTTAAATAATTACTATCATTTATTTTGCTGGTTGCCTATATTATTTTCATAAAAAGAGTATTAATTGTGGAGTTTCATGATCTCTAATTAAAAAAACAATCTCTAGTTTGAAAATTGTGCATCACATATTTCGTGGGTTAAGAACTAGAGTAGCGTAAGGGCAAAAATCCAAAAAAAATTTTTTTTCACCATTCGCTTTTTCAAACCCCATATTTTTATGTGCCGAAAAACTGGAACGATGTAGTGTATAGATTGCTTAGTACAACAATAACGTATAAAAATAAAAGATATTTGTTTAGTGCCAAAATGAAGTGTTTCTACTTACAATAATCTTAACATTATTTTGTCAAAAAAGTTACGAACACAACGATCGTAACTCGATTTACAGAGCGAATGGGACAAAGTTTGATTTTGTAGCCTTAGTTGTTTTGTGCCAAATAAACGCAAACCGTAACGTTACTGCTTATGGGTCCTTGTTTCGTACGCTTTCGTCATTTTTCTCCCTGCCAAAAAAACGTAAGGATGGGATACGCTACTATGCCACTAAATATTTAGAGTAATGCAGTCAGTTTTCATGTCAAGAATAGTTTAAAAGCTAAATACATTCTTTTAGCACGTAAGAAATCTCTGTTGGTCTAATTCAGTTTCGTGTGTAACACTACTGTGCGTTAATTTGACTCCAACATCTTTAGCTCGGCCCAGCCGGTTGCATAATACGATAAGACAACACGGGGGAGCCTCGCAAATGTAATAAGTCCGTCTGTTAGATTATCAAAAAATGATGGACACGTATTTTTTCTTTTTTCTCATAAACGAAAAATGACGACGACACAGTGCGTTGAAGTTTCGCGTGACATCACGATTCGGTACAATTTTTGCTGAACAGTGACGTCAAAAGTCGTGGGGGCTTTTGACGTCATTGTGATTCCGGTACTTCGTTGCTCTATATCTTTGTATTTTTTACTAATTAGATCAAGCAAAAAATACGTGTCCCGTCCCGAGTCCCGCATTTTTGGCTGATCTATGAGACGGAGTTAACAGAATGCCTAGCATCCTAGCCTCCACGCATTTTTTTCGGTAAGCCGTTATCTAAAATTTGATAAATTATAGTGCTTATACCAGTGAAGATGAATAAAAATACAAGAACTTAGAAGATTTTAAATTCGCTAAATCACCATGCTGATACGGATTTCGACATTCAAAAGGTACATGACAAAAGTGAGCTCGCTAATACTTTTTAACAGTATCAAATAATTAAGTGAATACCTATTTAAGTTTATACATTTATTAATCATTTATAAAATTCTTGTGTCACAATGTTAGTTACCTTACTACTCCGAAACGGCTTTACCGATTTTTACCAAATTTTATATGCATATTCAGTAGGTCGGAAAATCGGCTAGGTACTATTGATTTTTCATACCCCTAAGTGGTAAGGGTTGTCAACCCTTAACATTTTAAACGTGGGTGAAACCGCGGGAAGCAGCTAGTTTATTATAAGTAAGTAGGTGTAAATAGGAACTACCATGGTGTGCAAGTTTACTATGGGTACTTGAAATGAAATAGAAATTAATAATATTTTATTTCACAAATACTGTAATAATTTAAATAATAGTAAAACCTTTTAGCGGTGACTACGAACAAAAATTTTTATTGAGTACATTTCTTAAAGAAGCCACGAGAGATTATTAATTTTAGAAGATTTTTGTTATTGTTTTAAGAGCCATTTTAACGGAAGTTCCGTTGCAATCCATTCATAATTGAATTTATGTAACAGCCAAAATGACGTATGACAACCAGTTTTTGAAAAATAAATTTTATTAAAATGAAACCGTTTTTTGTTTGACCAAAAAGTTGTACTATTCTGTAGCAGATAAGTAAACCTTTATTATTAGTAAAAATCAGATTTCTAACTACTATAGATTTTGCCTTAAAAGAGCTATAAGATAACGGTAGGTAAATTTGAGTTGTTTTTCGGCTCTCCTGAGAAGTTGTCATTTTGCCCTTACGCTACTCTAGTTCTTAACCCACGATTTACTCTTTGTTACACGCAGTAAAATCTATTTTACATCTTACTTTGGTCATCGTAGATGCCTAAAGAATGCAAAGTATTTTTAAATATAGCAGATTGAAGAAATTACAGTAAAGTCTCATTAACGTTTGTTGTTAACAGCTCATATCAACCAGACTTAACCTGGGATATAGATGTAGTGGGCTATGACCAACATCTCCTTCACTGGATGTTCAGACAAGCTCTGCAGTCACATCTCTCCAAGGTCTTAAACCAGACGGAATGGAAAGTGGTTACTCCTGTTTTAAGAAAATATTTTTGCGACCCTGACTTTGGATTTCCTGAGAGACCCCAGCCCTCAAGGTTATTGCGAGAGCTTGCAGAAAAAGAAATTTGTGATTGCTTGATGCCAGTGGTTGAGGAATTGGAATGTATGGAGGAGCAAGAAACTAAAGAGCAGGTCGCTTTTATAGGCGATCCAGAACAGGTAATAAGTACTTATTTTTATTTTTTGTTGAATATCTTACTTGTCTTACCTGTAAGCTCGGGGTTGCAAGAACGACTGCTATAAGTGAAGTACTAGGTTAAATTTTTAGATCAGTATAATACCCCACAAATAGGAATGCAATCATCATCTGACGAGCCAGCTTCCAGACTTCCCGGGTCCAGCTATTCCGTGGTGCGCCTACCTATCAGGTCTACCCATCTATCTCTCGGTTCCTCCTATTTAGATTGTCAATCTTTCTAGCTCCTGACTAACCATAACAACTGTCAAATATCTACGAATGACAACTGGAGGCGACGGCTCAGTAAAACATTTATGCAGAGGCATGAGATGTCAGTGATATCAAAGATAAAAACTTGTACTACTCCTACCACCCAATAGATAATGTACTTTTTAATCAGAACTTGAATTTCAGGAGGACGTAGAAGTACAACCTTTGGTAGCACCAGAAATCATGGATAAGTTATTAACGCCACCCACGCCTCCAGTGACGTCACAAATTTGTGAGTACGCCACTGATACGCTGCCTTGCGCGATCCTGAAGGAGGAAAGAGAGAAAATGATTCAAAAACATGAAGCAGCTACAGTCCTTCAAGCATATTGGAGAGGAACTTGGTCTAGGAGGGTCCTTAAGTCTAATGTCACTGTTAGTCCTGAAGCTTTGAAATTGGTAAGTATCAAAATATTAGTATACTAGATGAAAACCCGGCTTCGCTCGGGTCATCTTCATTATCTGATCCATCGCCTACCGTTAATACCCATTTAGCAAACTCTAAATCGATACAACAAATTTATGATTAAATGAGTTTCCTTCAATAACTTAGCGGCTGGTGAGCCTAACGACATAAATGAGACGTAGAATCTACATCTGAATTAATTGGAATTTTAAATCGCGAGTGAGCTGTTGTACCACCATTTAACAGAGTTGCTGCAATACCAGAAAACGCTATGAAAACGCTACGCACTTAAAATATGTAAAATAGTTGTAAATATAAAAGTTTTTCCAGTTCCTCCTGGGCCGTCAAGGCCGACTATTCACAGCGTTTAGTATTGTATCGACCACATATTTTTGTTCGGAGTTCAATTTGTGGTATTTTTCATAGCCATTTGCTTTTTCATGTTCACAGTCATAAACGGAATCCGATAAGAAAGCATCATTTTCACTAATATCGGGCTCTGGAAGTCCGAAATCTGTCAGACTCTTTCCGTGGAGTTTTAATGCTTCATCAATTTCTTGTAAAGCCAGCTGTTTGGATAATATTTCAGGGCGTGATCTTGTAAAGTCTTCGATAAAATGTGATGCAAACTTTTCCCAAAGAGCGTTAGGATCAGTAACTTTACAAAATACGCAAATTAACGCAAACAGCTGTCGTAATTGCCGAGGAAGTTTAAAACCGATTGCTTCATCCAAACATCTTTCCCATTCTTGGTCGTCAAAAAGGAGCCCTTCTCGAAATGAGCTTGAGCAGCTTCTCGAAATGAGTTGTAAATAATATTTTCATAAGTTCTAACATCTCTGAAGCAAGTCGGCCCTTTGACGTGAAGAAGTAATAGCCGGAGATAATATCGTTCCTGGTCAGAAAAGGAATAATTATACATTCTTGCAATTACTTTATCTGCCGCTGACTGAGATATTCGTGGTTGCCACTGTCCATGGATAAATCTGAAATGTGTCGGAATTTCAGTGTAAAGATATTGTCGAGCACTTTCTTTGGTTCTGTTTAGTTCAAAAAATGCTTTCTGCTGATCTAGCTGCTGCTTCATGAACATTCAGATCTGTAAATACGACAGTTTGTTGGTTTTCCAAATGAACACCTAACTGTATAATTGTGTGACTCATTCTGTGCATTGAAAATTCAAATATTCGCCAAACTGCTTCAGGAGCTGAAACATACCTGGTATCAATATAAGTCTTAATTTCATCATGGTGTTTCATTTCATTGCTTGATGTCGATTGATCACTGGACTCCTGTGGCGCTACTGTGATTTGTATCTTTGCTCGGTCATGACCTTTATAAATATATTTATTTATATATTTCACACTTTTGACACTTGAACAAATTTCCACATTTATGTGAGCATTAAATTTTTTACATAGATAGGGATTGTAAGGCACCACCCATCTGATATCACACTCGAAATACTTCTTTTTTATTGTTCTTCCGTCGTCTCTTCTTTTTATTATAGCATAACCTCCATTTTGGGTACCATCTCTAGTTTCTCCGCAAAATGTCTTTGGATAGTTTTTAGAACATTTAGAGGCAGTCTGGAATAATTCCTGGTCTTTATCTGGATCAGGTATTTCTGCACACACAAATTTATCATAATCTTCTGATGACCTTGGTTTATCTTCATTTCTTAGAATAATAAGCATATGGAAGCCCACGTTTCTGAAATTCAATGGTGTAAAACCACGCACTCGGTATTCCAAAAATATGTTTCCTTGTAATGTCATCTAAAAGTTTCTCCAATTTAAGTTTAAAAATTCTGGCAATTAAATCGGGCCTATGTTCTTTTAATAATATTATAAAGAGGAAATATTTGTATGTATTTTTGTTTGTTAGTCTTTCACGCATTAACTACTGAACAAATTTGATGAAACTTTACAGAATATTACAGAATTATCGCCTATGTCTTATTAGTTATTATTAATCAGATTAAGACATAGGTGATAATTTGTGCAGTTTATTCAACAGTGATGTTTGATTACTTGTATTTTTCTATGAGCCGATGAGACGATTGAATAAGATTCGGTACATCATATAGTCTGGGACCCAAGAAAGGACATAGGGTAGTTTTTGTCCCGGAAATCCCCGGGAACGGAAATGAAGTCGCGGGCAAAAGCTACTATAAAATAAATTAAAATAAACCCAATCTATAATATAAGTACTTTATTTACATAACAAAAATGAAAGAATTGGTTATTCGCTTTGTGATTGGTATCCCAGTTCGTTAAGCGCATTGACTATGGTAGTGATCGTCACATAAGGCAAGTCAAACGTCTTTAGGCGGCTCATGTGAATCTGACACCAAGGCTACTGCCTTCTTCATCGGCCTTCTGCAATAATTCGTCGCATAGTTATTAGTACACGCCCCTGTAATAAGCCAAAGTTATATGTTACGCAATATATATATACATATGATAAACTCATATAAATGGATATTATGAAACAAAGTATCAACTTTAGCGACTCATACTAATTAGTCAACGCAAGCTAAGCACGCGGTCTAAAATCGAAAATTGCATGTAAGCTACACCTTCTTCTTTACAGATTTATCAGTACACATTATAAACAGTGCTTCTGGATTGTAACCGCGGTGGTTTCTTAGTCATTCTTTCACTTTTTACTAAAGATTTCATGAAAATAACAAATGTAAACAAACAAACGTAATGTCACTTGACAGATGACATGACAACTTTTTTTGAAAAATTTTTTGTCATGAGTTACTGGTACACATATAGGTATGGTCGGAATAATGTACTTTTTTGACGCGACAACGTGTTGATTGGCGAGACGTCACGAGACGTATTTCAGAGATAATATATTGTCTACTCAAAATGTCGACTGCGGTTTGTCCGTCAGTGTCATTACTCAAAATTTAATGAATTAATAAAACGAAATAATCTCCGTAATCCGAATTTTGCGAATATATGTTGTCGACTCGAAATCGATATTTTTTTACGTTTTGTTATTCAGGTAATGTTTCAATCGAGTCTACCGTACCCCTTGACGAAATTATTAATATAGATGCAAAGACAGGTTTTTGATGGTGATCAACGCACATCTGAATCTGTTGAAGCTACGAAATTTGCACAATAGTCTTTTTATGTCGAGGCGTACTTACTGAGAAGTAAGTTGTAATTGAAATGAGGATTAAAGATACGGCGAGCGATGGGTAGCCAAATAGGACCAGGGCCGATTCGGCGCGTTTTATTCCCCGCGCGCCTCAAAAAGCAGACATGTGACGGGGCCTTCTAGGGCCATTGCAAGCGGGGTTGCGGAATAGTTTTAATAGTTACCGTGGCCCCGATACATAAAAAGCAACCGAAGAAACACGGGTGAGTTCTAGTCAGTAGAAATCTGACCGTCCTTCCCACCCCACCCATTGTTGTACTTACGTGCTTTCCATAACCCGGTATGCCAATAATGTCTCAAAAAACTTACTAGTATTAACTTATTATTTACAGATAAATGAACGTGCATTTGGTACCCTAGAATCACTATCAAAGCTGATGAACGAATTCTTCTTTATGTGGCCTGGAACAAAGCACGCTTATTCTGTAGCTTCTGCTTTAAGCGGGGACTGTGGGTTGCAACAACACAATGGTTTGACAGCTGTCACTGCCAAATGCAAATGGATTCCGCACTTTCAAGGAGTTTTCTACTGTCATGCTCATGTCAAAGTCCATTTTGATGTGCAAAGTACTGTTGCGCATAGCTCAATAGAAGTGTATAATAATGATACTGGAGAACATTTGCCTCAAGTTTATAACAGCCATATCACTTTTGATTTTGCGCCGAATATGCTTGGGTGAGTATCTGATCGTTCATTGAGTTTATTCATGAAAAGAAATAAAGCATCCAAATTATGTACAAAAAAAATTCACATGACATAAATAAATAAAATTTTCAATAATTTTTAAATATTTTGAAGTTCTTTCAAGAAGCTAAGCTTTCTATAGAAACCTGATTAAATTTTAGAACGTTAATAAGCACGGTTATTGAGCGTGAATACCACCCTAGATTGGTCCAGGTAGTGGTATGATGATTTCTCCAAGAAAATACCAGGTTTGAGCGCCAATAGTAAAGGTAGGGGGATGTATAAGCTCCGGAATACATCTACCTCGGCCAAATACCTAGTCTGTTTCTAGGCAAGGCTTTCTCATCTATATATATAAAACAAAGTCGGGTTTGTTACAACACTTATAACTCGAGATCGGCTAGACCAATTTTCATGGTTTTTGGTTCGTTGGATTTGTCCCCGCCCCGAATAGCAGAATACATCTTAAAAATAATGAAAAATCGACGAGAACATAATTATAAAAGATGAATCATTTTCCCCTATAGTTAATTCTAAATTCAATTAAAGATTGAAAACTTAAGAGAACAATAGTACTAGGAGCGCAGTAATGTGAAGTGATAATGTGAGAAAATTTAAAATACTGAGATACTTAGTACTTAAATCAATCAAAAGTACTAGGCGCGCAGTTGTGTGAAGTGGTTAATAGAAAATGTTGATGTGAGCGCAATTTTAAGAAAATATATGTTTATGAACTTAAATAATATCCATCCATACTAATATTATAAATGGGAAAGTGTGTTTGTGTGTCTGTTTGTCTTTCTTTCATGGCAAAACGGAGCGACGAATTGACGTGATTTTATAAGTGAAGATAGTTGAAGGGATGGAGAGTAACATAGGCTACTTTTTGTCTCTTTTTAACGCGAGCGAAGCCGCGGGCAAAAGCTAGTTAACTAATAAACATAATACATTCTCTCTACCCTAATAAGCTAAATAAATTTCCAGCTACACTGTAATGGGCCACGGTACGCTCGCCGAGGTGTCAGGGTACAATTATGAAGCGTCCTGGCAATTAACCATCATGTCATGCCTCAATGGTGCTTTCCACATTTGTGATAACGAAGAATTCTGCACCCAGCTACCTCTCCCTGCCTCCAGCAAACTCCATGTTGACGAGGTATTTGTGCCAAATAGGAGGAACATTTTGGGAGGGATCAAGATTTGCGTGACGAGCCATGAGGCTGTGAGCTTCAGGGTTGCTGCTTCTTCGAGTGATGTATGTTTTATTTTGTCTTTGTTAAGTGCGTGGTTTTGTCCGTCAGTTCGGTTGCGACTATTGTATTGAGCACCTTATTATAATATTTTTTGAATTTTGATCACTGATTTCGTCGTACGAACATAAAAGATACCTTTATATTACAAAAAACGTACGAAAACTTGAACTTCGCGGGCTACTGTGAAGCATTAGGAAAAAATTTTATGCTGATGCAATTTTAGTTTTTCCTATCTAGTTAGTATCGGCGTCTCTAAGTTTCTAGAATAAAATGCGACCTAATTCATTACTCACAGCTAGAAATGGTAGCAACCCTACGCTCCCTATTACCTGATGGTGATTTTGAAGAAATATCGACGTGTACTGGGAAGGGAGAAATATACTGGCCATACTTACGTCTGCAGCCTACACAAGTCAACAGGCCGAGTACTGTAAGTTAATACTTAGATGAGATTAATTAAAAAACATTTATCAGTCAGGGTCACTAACCACCAGACCAACACGCCTGCCTGAATGTTACTGTTTATTCATAAATGTATTTCTTTATATTTATTTGTGTTTTTGATACGATAAGTAAGTGTTAAAATTAAAAATATTTCTTAATATTTATTTGGTTAGTGACCCGACTGCTAAGCCGCAGGTCGTGGGCTCAATTCCCACCCAGGACAAACTTTGTGTGATGAGCATGAATGTTTGTTCTGTGTCTGGGTGTGATTTATTTATCTATATTATTATGTATGTATTTAAAAATATATAAGTATGTTTATCAGTTGTCTGGTTACCATAGTACAAGCTCTGCTTAGTTTGGGATCAGATGACCGTGTGTGAGTTGTCCGAGGATATTTATTTATTTTATTTCTGCTTCCTAGCTGTGCGTGACCCTTTTCTTGATGGAATCACGAAAATAAAAGTAATATTTACTTAATTTTATTAAAATAAAGTGGTAATAGATTTATTATCTGCTTTACAGGGTAACCTTACGAGTAGGTCCTTGGTAAAAATGCCAAAATCTCCGAAAGGATTAGCTCATGGCAAGACCCGATCGTCTTCGAAGGTATAATCTATTATACTTTTATATTTATTTTTATCAGTCAAAATTAAGTAAACCAAAAGCATTTACTAACTTATTGTGCGATAACTATGACTTACCTATGTAATAAAAATCAAGAAGTCTGTTTATATTTTCTCAAGGATATTTTTTATATGTCCTGAATACGGGCAAAGTCTAAAGACTCGTACACATTGCTTTTATTTACAGTGATTATTTTTATTTCAGCTGAAGTTAGGTGGTGTACAAGAGGTAAAAGTGTACTCGATTGAGTAAGTTTCTTTTTGGTATTATTTTGTAGTGCTAAGTTATTATTATTTCTTATATTTTGATTGTGAGATAGCACTTTATTGAGAAAAGTTTTTTTTATATCCAATGATGTTATGAGTTGGGAGGACTATAAATAATCCATCGTAAAAGTTGCATTACGATATTAAAATTTGTCGCTTTCGTCATAATTATGTAGATGTACTCGTATATAGAATACTAGCTTCTGCCCGCGGCTTCACTCGCGTTAGAAAGAGACAAAAAGTCGCCTATGTTACTCTCCATCCCTTCAACTATCTCCACTTAAAAAATCACGTCAATCCGTCGCTCCGTTTGCCGTGAAAGAAAGACAAACAGACAGACAGACACACTTTCCCATTTATAATATTAGTATGGATTTTACTTAGTATTATAATTTTTGAAATGGGTTCTGATTAAAAAATCAGCATTTAATGTTGATGATATTAGGTACCGAGTGGATATGGCTTATTATATGTAGTTATAGTTGGCTGTTTAATATTCCACTTTTACTGCTGGAGAATTCGCTGCAAAAACTAGCTAATAAACTAAATATTGTCTACTTTAGGGTCACATGTCCACAAGGTTGGCCACTGACTTTAGACCAATGGAAGAGGGTGAACGAAGTGCGAAACACGCACGAACCACTGGAATCTGCGCCAAGGAAGGCAGCCGCTATCATAAAAGAAAAAGATAAGGTAACGTCCTGAAACATTGGTGAAAATGAACCAATTTGACAATAGCAGCGCGACAGCCGGCTATCGCTTGACCGTCGAAAGGTTAAGGTCTAGTTATTAATCTCAAATATGCTCCTGTATTTGTTAATTTTTGTGCGAGATAAATTGCGGTTGCTGTACCAATGTACGAGTAGTGGAAAATTAAGTATAAAAACGTTACATTGCAGGCAGATCCGCTTTTTAATTGCTTTTATAACTGCCTTGTTATTTAAAACTGAAACTAACTTTTGTAGTCTAAATAGAGCAAATCAGTACGTACCTGCATATTTTTTTAAGTAACAAAATAAATTACTTACTTCCACAATTTATTGAATGCGATGACGTCATTAAAAAACAAAAAAACAACAACTGGTGATCGTAAAATTGGCTTTTCTTATCAAACTATTTTATTTTTAACTTACTTAACAAAAAGTAATGGCAACTAGACATTTATGGACGAAATCACCTTCGTCATGCGGGTTCAATTAGCTAATTTTATACAATTACGTACCTCCTTGATCTAGCAAATGCCATTATAAGCCGCGGCTGCCAGCCTGAGAGATTCCTATATTCCTCAGATGACTAAGTTGACAATAATGATGGAACTTTCCAACAGGGCAAACCTGGTACAGCAAAAGGAATTGATAAGACAACGCAGGTACTACGAGCATCACAACTACCACAGATAGGTGATGCCTACGTAGAACTAGAGTGTGCTATCGCAGTTGGAGGTGGGGCAATAGCTACCAGAGATGATGAGAGGGACCTGGCGTATCTGGCTGCTAGAAGGTCCTGGGCCGCTTTAGATAGTGGCAGGAACCAAACGGGAGCACATATCAGGTGAGTTACTGAAGTTATAGGTAATGCTTAAGTAGAACTATAGAGAGTTTTAGCGGTTGGAGGTGGCGCAATAGCTTCCAGAGATGATGAGAAGGATCTGGCGTATCTGGGTGCTAGAAGGTTGTGGGCTGCTTTCGATAGTGGCAGAAATTGGACAGGTGCACACATCAGGGTAGTTGAAGTCTACTTTTATTTGCTGAACAAACTGATAGCTGTTAAGTCACTACTACCTGATAGACGTATGCAATACTGTAGTCTGTGTTCCTACCTACCCACCAGAAAGGACTTGTCTACAGGATAATGACTAAACCTTCATTGCGGTGTATGACGTCAGAAATTTATTAATGTAAATGATTTCTAGTACACTGACACCATATACATAAACTCCCGCCTTCTGAGTGTCTTTTAGTTCTAAAAATCCCTTTTGGTTATGGCTTATTTCTACTTTATTTTCTGATTGATATGGAACGACCTGGAAATCATGTTCCTTCTTACTCTACCGCTGTTCGTTTTGATTAATTTTGTTGCCGGATCCAAGACAGAATTGAATTATTTTCTCCAGAATTCGTCGAGTTTCATTGCTTCGGTGCTTTTCTAGTGGACTCCATTTTGATCATGGCTTTCAAGAGTTGTGCACCACACCATTCTCAACCACTGGCTTGGGAGCGGTGTGGTGGGGAAGTAGAAAAAAAAAACTGACACTTTTATCTGGCCGATAAGTGTAAACTATAGAACTTCATTTTTTTTCAGGAAAGAGTTTCGCACTGAATTCATGGTAGCTCCTGTACACCCAGTGCCACCGTCTTCAAATACATATCTTAGCGGACTGTCTGCAGGAAGCAGTACTCGTTTTATGGTAAGTTTATATTTTATAACAAACTAGTAGGTAACTCGCCCCAGCTTCGCATGGGTCTATTAATTAAGATTATTAGATCAAATTTCTCTTTACCACCATATTTTAATGAAATAAAATGTAATTTTAACACATTTTTTTTCTGACAGTAACAAACAAAAAAAATATTCAGCTAAATAGTTGCAACTGTTCTGAACTTACGCGCATTTGGCTATTAATTTTTATTTAATAAATTAAAAACTAATAATACCACATACTAATAGTACCAATTGTAATAGTTGTTGCCAAATAAAAGAAGAAAGTCGATAATAATCTTGCTAATGTTATTGCTGTTATATTTATTAAGATTCAATTATTTTTTCTAGGAAGGAGCGTTCGAAATAGAACCAGAAGAAACTAAAGGTGAGATCGCGCTTTGTCAATTTTTAAGGCGTCAAAAAGACACTAACATTTTCCACCTCTTTTTAATAACATTTTGGGCAAATTAAGGAGGATTAGATTAGTCACAGTTAAAGAATAGTATAACGTTTTAATCCTTTAAAATTGTCTTCTTAGAAAATGTATGGAAAAACCGTGACAGCCGGTTGTAGCGCGGTATTCGAGTGGTAATAGAACCAGCTCACTTTGACTTTGCCTAAATTCCGCTGGAGGTTGATTCATTACATAGCACACAACAACATTGTAGGCGTTTTTCACGTATACGACTTATTTAAAATAGACAAAGAATTTAATATAACACAGCACTGTTGGGGCCACGCCACGTTGAGGCAGTGAATGAGCGATCGGTTGCTGCGCTATGTCTTACAAGTTTGATTCCCACATAGGATTATTGGGAATTCCTCTCCTTTAGGGGTAAAATAGGTGATGGAGGATATGTCGCATCATTAATTTGAAAGTTAGGATAAATATAAAAGAAGAAAATTATACTTATCAATGTAATTGTGAACTGTTTTTTATTGCAGTTACGGAAAATATTCAAAGACCTACTCCTGTTTCGGAATCTGACAGTAAGTTAACTCATTTATTAATATTATAAAAGAACAATAATAAAAAATATTTGGCTGGCTAGTTCTACAACACCACAATAGTGATACTTTAATATAATTCATTTTCATCACAGTGGCTAATATGCATTTCGTGTAAAAAAGTAATAATTTATTAACATAATAATTAGTTTTCGTATTTTTACTAACAATAACTTATATTTATTACATAGTGTTTGAAATGTCCCTGGAAAGCGAAGAAATTGCATTGTTTTTGTCGATGCCAGATATTCTACGTGATAAGTTCATTCCTCTTGATTTCTTACTTTCCTGCACGAAAGAGAAGAATGAAGAAGACAGGTGAGAATAATTTAAACAGTTTTTTTACCTCTCTCATAGATCGTATTGTAAGGTTATGTAGTCTAAAGTTTATTTCTATTCGAACCCGTAGTTCTCGAGATTAACGCGTTCAACCAAACAAATGATTTTTTCAACTTTATAATATTAGTGCAGATTTACCTACTATATTTATAAGAGGTTCATTCTTTTCCTAGTATCCTCGTGACCCCAGAAATGGCAGAAGCAGCTAAGAACAACAGACACGCACGCATAGAAGCGGCGTTAGAGCGCATGCGTGAGCTCCAGCTCTTCAATGAGGAGCATGTGCTGGGCGGACAGAAGGTCAGGTGCAAGTTGCTGGAGAATCTCTTTGTGGGTAAGTGGCTACAGGTCCAGCCAGTATCAGTCTAAGGCCTGGGCAGCCTTATCAAAGCGGAGATCTGCAAAGATGTCTCGTGAATAATCAATAGGATGCTGGATTATGCTGAAGGTGAGGTGTAAAAATAACGCGAGCTGATTGGCTAGTCGAGACCCCTCTGCATATCTCCGTTTTGGTGAATTCCGGCTCTGAAGACCGGTTTCCAACAAAGCGCAAAGTAGAGGAGATGCCTCGTAATTAAACAATAGGATATTGTATGTGCTGAAGCCAAGAATGAAATATGCTTCGGTTGCTGCCATTGCCGCTCGATTTCTTTTGCTATTTCTGATTATGTGTTCAAAGGGTTAATTAATTAGACTATAAAGCTTTCTTGCTTACTAAGTATTTGTATTAACACACTATTTTTTTATTTACACACAGTAAATTCTCATAAAATCTTAAAACAGTTTGTACGATCAGAGCACTGAACTTATGATCCCTCATTCATACTAACTAACGTAGCAGTAACCACGAATTTAATAACATCTTCTGATTTCAAGAAGAATTACTAACAATTATTTTCGTTACAGATGCCACTTTCTCGCAGGATTTGATAGACATGCTGGAGCAGAAAGAGGAAGCAGTTGCTACAGAAGTTAATCTTAGGACCTTATCAGCGACCAAGAAGAAATCGGAGGCTAAAGAAAAAAAGAAATAGAGTAAATTAAGATTATTGTAAGAGAAGAATATATTATTTAGTTTTGTTTTAAGAGAAGTTGAGTGCTGCGGTTGTAATGAAGTAATTACTGTTATTACGTAAAGAAGAGACACACGCCCGTGGCCTTAACGCAGCTTTTAGACGCCTGGCAGTAGTGCTGTCCCGTGATTGGCTCACACAATGAGTACCTTTTTAAAAATGATGACTGTACGTAACGTAGAGCAAGTATGTATATTTGTTTCCATGGGTGTAGTTTATAGAGAGGAGCAGCCATGATTGGTAATAAAATAATTTAGTTCAATAATAAAATCGGGCTTCTTTTTTGAACATGTTCGAATAAAAAGTTTACCAAAATTTCAAGGCTTTCTTTCTAAGAACCAATTTTAGTACCTAATTGATACGTAGTTAACTTGAACCCCACGAAAATATAATAATATGCTACTATTTAATCTATAACTACGTACAGTAACACAATCGAAGTCCTAAGCAATATAAACTTCACCAAAATCGCTCAATCTGGAGTATTTTAAAGAATTTACAATATTGGAAGAGTTGTCTAAGATTTTCGTGTAGCAACACGAACTGGCGACATAGACTGAATGCTCTCGATATTGGATCACGAAGCACTGGGTAAAGAGGGATTTACACGGGACGATTTTCGCGCTGCTAATCGCTTCACATATCGCGCTTGCGGCTTACGTTCTTGTGAACAATGATATAAAGTAAAATGGTGTAGATAGGTTACTTATACGACATTCTACCTTCTAAAACGGCACACTAACGCACACATACTCGTACAATTAGATGTCAAAGTAGGATGACATGATTCAAGTATTGCGAGTGAAAATGAGGCGAATATAGTTTGTGACAATTATAATTTGGTGGAATAGCTATATTTTAGACGGCCACACGCTGACTGCCTATAACCTATCTACACCTTTTTACTTATAATATCATCGCGAATTGCCATTTGAGACGGTCGATGTTCGTCGAGCGGCAAAAATCATGCGTTTTTCATCACCACACACACACATTCACATTGTTTTTTTTTTTCATTGTTTCCTTTTTTAGTGTTGTGTATGTCTTGTGAGTATGTACCAAATAAATGTTTTATCTATCTATCTATCTATCACCCGTGGAAACTCCACGTAATGTATTCAAAGTCGATAGGTCACAGAGGTAATATTGGACTTTGAATATTGGTTTACTTGATTTCAGCTAGTTGTTGGGAGAAGAATGCAGTTGAAAGAATTCGTGTAGGTGTAACTGGGATGTATATGATACTGTTCTATCATTTTGATGGTGCAATGCTACAGTTTCCGCAAGATTCGTATTCGCGCTGTCACGATGAAACTTTCTGTTTGATTTTCTAAGGGCATTCGTATTCGCGACAGGACGATTTGTTTGGTCACAACGCATTATCACGATATTGTAAACATAAAAGAACGGTAGGTTACTGCTGCAATATTTTTGGGATTTTTTCTATTTAGTTGTAAATGAAATCGGAGCTCTTTTGAAGTATATACCTACAAAAATTGTATTGATCATTTCTTGCGATGACTTTTTCGGTTAATGATTGGAGTTCTCTTAACGAGCTAGGTACACAGTTTTAGTTATTTTTTAGGGTTCTGTACCAAAGTGACTGACTTGAGAAACGCAGTCAATATCAAAACTCAACATAATGCGATAATACGAAACCGGTTTATTTCAACATAGTTTTTAAATTGGAATGCGAAATGGTTATTACGGGATTCTATTGTATGCTAAGCCTGAATCGGTAATTTTTTTGGAAATAGGTTCTAGGAGAACCTATCATCATAATAAAATTATTTCCCAAACTAATATAAATAAATCAATATTCCATCTCCTATATATTTCTATCTCCTATATTATTATAATCAAATTTCAACAACTAAATTTTGAAAGCAATCTAATAATGCTAACGCTATCTGAGATTTTCAGCGAACGAGACAAGAAGTGACGTAACAAGACTAAACAGTTTTCAGCAGAGCGCTGAAATATTGAAATTAAATGGTAGTTGAGGGCGCTTAAAAGGGCATGACGTAATTGATTTAGTCTATGTAGATATACAAGTCTCAATGTTAGCACGTATAGGTCTACTAGCTTTTGCCCGCGGCTTTGCTCGCGTTAGAAAGAGACAAAAAGTAGCCTATGTTACTCTCCATCCCTTCAACTATCTCCACTTAAAAAATCACGTCAATTCGTCGCTCCGTTTTTCCGTGAAAGAAAGACAAACATACAGACAGACAGACACACTTTCCCATTTATAATATAAGTATGGATTAAACCTGCGAACACACGTGATTCGAGACACAATAGAAAGACAATAGCAGCGCGACAGCCGGCTGTCGGTTGGTCGTCGAAAGGTTAAGGACTTATTTTAGAGACTACGCACACTTATTTAGCTATTCGCGTTTTATTTTGATTACACTTATACAGTTCTACTTTTATCAGCCGCCTTCAGCGTCTTAAGAATGATAAAAACCATGAAGCTTAAGGGACTAGTCACATTTATTCAGCGTATGACCAAAGAAAAAACAATTCATACAAAATCTGAACGACAAAAAGAGCTGAACGTACGCGTTTTCAGATGAAATCGTGGTTTTCTATGAACATAAGCTAAATAAAGCTAAATAAATGTACGTATAGTTGTCATTATATATTTTATCGTCGTAAGTACTAATAGGGCTTTTTGAATTAATATTTATTCATACAGTCAACATCATTTCTTTCTAACATTACTGATATCATGTTTGCCCAGTGGATAAGGCACTCGTCACGCATATAGGAGAATTCAAAATCGGGCAAGTACCGCCTTGATTGTTTCAATTCATTATGTACATTTTAAAGTTGACGTTGAATATGACAATCTCGTGTGAAGGACAAACATTGTGAGAAAACATAAGTAAGTCCAAAAAAAGCCAATCCACCTTAAGATCAATTAACACTTTACCGATTTAACCAAAACCATAATCAAAATGTAACACTCTAGCAAATACATCACGCCCTATAATTCAACATTTTACTATCAAGTAGAGAACTGCTGAAGAAACCATTAGGGAAATTATTGGGCCCATTAAATATCACTTAGTTGTCAATTTTGTAGAGCCGTCACATTGCGTTTAATATTAAAGAAGAAAAGAAAAATTTCATGTCAGTTTTCGTGATGTTAAGTGGGAAGTGACTGTTGAGGAAATTGGAGAAGACAGAGAATTGGTACTTGGGTAGAAAGTGTTGCGCAGTTAAATTCACTAGCGTCTTCGTAAATAATTTATGTGAAATATTGTGTAGCGCTCTGAGCGCTCGTAACAGTCACAAGAAAACGTAATTTGGGAGTAGTTTTTAGTTTTATGAATGCATTACATCGATATTTCATGTGTATGACATCGTCGTGGTGGAAACTGAAGGGTGCAAAATAAATTAACTTCATACTTAAATATTCTGAATAATACAGTCAAGGAAGAATTGACGGTAATAAATATTAAACAACCACTAAATTCCTTACTATAATAACTAACCTTTCCATTCACCGCAATAGATATAGAGGTGCAGCAATGCTATTCTAAACAGATATATCCATTTCGAAAGTCATCTCGCAAATCACCATCACTTCGTTTCTCATCACGCCTGTGATTTTTTTTATTCTTAAGATACAATCAAGGGCAGGTAAAGTGAAGTGAGTTTCTAGAATACATGGTAACTTGAAAAACGTCACAATACTCACTTGTGTTATCACGCGGTAGTGCTAGCTCAAGTAAAATGGGTGCCAGTGCTGAACTAATTCATTTTATGAAACGGAAGCTTTAAAATCACCTGCGTTATCACTGCATAATCAGAAATGATTTTGCGAAAGTAACGATCAGAATTTCGCAAGGAACTTATTGAAACCACCTAAGGTTTGAAACTGACTGAGCTACTGGCATGCGTTGCCGCAAAAAGGGTTCAAAACTTTTATTAACTTTAACCCTCGAACACACGTGATTTGAGACTCAATCGAAAGACAATAACAGCGCGACAGCTGGCTGTCGCTTGGGCGTTGAAAGGTAGTATTCCCTATATCACGATTTTAATATACACAACAATTTCCGAGCTATAGGAGAAGGCGCATTATACAACATGTCCCGGAATAAACGCACACCACCAGACACCCCCATTAGAATATTATGTTATAATCATAATATATACACTGAATTTTAATTATTATGTTTAAAACACTGTTTCTTTTATAAATTAGTTGTACAGATTGTGGGAGAAAATTATAGTCACATTACAAATCTACGCATGCACACAGTCGCACTTGCATGGGTCTAGCGTAGTAGATATTTCATCAATTTTAGTTTGTTTTGACTGTACAGCGGAAGTGTGACAGCAGTTTACGTAGTTTTAATTATTTTTGGGATAAAATATTACCTATATTAAAAATTACGAAAATCGATTCAGTAAACGATTCTGAACAAACTATTTTCTCAAAGTGCATTAATTCAGTTACACATTGTATATGTTATGCATAAGACTTATCTCAAAAGTTGCCTGTATTTTCATTCAAACCGAACCTTAAAAAATCGATGAGCAATACGTTGATTCATTTACACAGTTGGTCAGTCGTCCATGGATTTCATCTCCAGTCCCAGCGAACTAATAAATTCCAGTGATCCGCGCGGTCGTGGCACACTATATGAAAGCCGCCTGCAATACCAGATATTGGTTCTCTATCTCGAGCAAAGAGTAGGTAGCGGACGATAGATGTGGCATTGCTTTTGAAACGTGTCTGACGTGCTTTAGCAATAACACACTAGTTTAACAAACTGAAGATCGGTTTGTTTCTGATGCGTCTCGGAGCAGTTAGAAAACTCCAGCCCTCGTTCGCAAAAATAAGCAAAAAACATTATAAGCGAGTAAAGCTCATATTTAAACAATTTTCTTTTTAAGATTTTAGAATAATAGAGAGAATATAAAATTAACTTTTCCGGTGTTTAGTGTAGTCTACAGAGGTAAGTTACCTTTAATTTTTATTTAAACCACCTTGTTTGTATACTATGTTTATTTATTTATCTATTTATTTATGTTAACATCATTGGAACAAATCGCAAAATACTGTTTAATTTTTCGACGTTTGACACTCAGTAACTTACGACGTAGATTTTATGAAACTGAGACTAAAAAACTTCGAAATTAAGGTATGTTGTAAAAGTCAGCTTTTTATGTATTTCTTATCAAGAGACTGAACACTAATTTGACTGGGTTTTAACAGGCGGTGGAGCTTTAGTAATAAGGTCCCGTTAGAACCCCAAAAACAGCGGCATCAAAGCCTTATCTCCTCTTCGTCTACCTACTCCATCATAATCTTGGTTCTCACAAAATCTGCACGGATCACTAGCGTTATTGGATTCTATGACGTGATGTTCGTCTGTTCGCTGGACAGCGCGGTGTTATCATAGCGGATGAGCCAGATTTATATCATTGTTTGCTGTAGGTGTGAATGTGTGGATTATTTTCTATGTAAGGTTTTGTATGTTATTTTGTATGGTAGATATCATCATATCATACCATACACCTTGTCGTAGTATACTACATACGTAGTACAAGTACAGCATATAAGTAGACATTGACTGTTGCGCTGTGAACTGTGAGATTGATTCCGGGTAGGGACAATTATTTGTAAGTGTAGTCTACAGTATAAGGCCACAATGTAGTTGTTTTTTATATGAGTTTAGAACAGAATACATAGAACAATAAAATATGAAATCATAATGTAGGTACCTAAAATCTGCCTGAGACATATTTTCAACCGACTTCAAAAAAAGGAGGAGGTTCTCAATTCGACTGTATTTTTTTTATGTTTGTTACTCGATTTTTTAATACGAATATCCACAAACACAAAATCAACATAGTTCTATTCTATCTATTAAAAAAAATATAGTAATGACACAACTATTCATTACAACTAAAGCGAACTCTCAAAAGACAATAAAGTCATCATTAACTCCCTAGCCTTTTCCCAACTAAGTTGGGGTCGGCTTTCAGCTGGATACCAGTGATTTACGCGAAGTGACTGCCTATCAGACCTTCACAACTCAGTAACTGGGTGACACGACACTCCTTGGTTAGACAGGTCAGACTTCCTTGCTACGGACTGACTACCCGTATACTGTGAAACTTCTATGAATCACAACTAGGACCGACAGTTTTACGTGTAACTAAAGATCAATATACTCAAAAGACAGTAAAGTAAACAAAGTTAAAAATACTAAAGCTGTAAACATGAGTACATTATGTACAAAACGTTGCACCTTTAAGTACTTGTAAATAGTTTACAAAACAGTACGTACTCGTCGGGACAGATGCTAAGTGGACTTTGATGGGCGGCCGCTAATGGCGGTGTGGAGGCAAGCGATGGGCTGATAGCGATCTTGTGATGACAGTTTTATTTGAGATCAAAGTAGGAAATAAAAGATTTTCTAAGTCAACTTCCACTCTTTATTAATGGCATTTGTGGAAAAGACACCACAATGCTGCCACGCCACGACCATGTTTATTTATTTTATACAATATCTCAATCGGGGAAAGATTTATAACATTATTTGTCGTATGACAGTTCACTGTCTCCTTTAGTGAGGCCTTCAGAGCCTCGTCAGTGTATCAGCAGGGTACACCACGTGCAGGTGAGGTTGGCTTTGACCCTGGAGGTAATGGTAGGGCCACTTACACCCCAACATACGGGTTTTGACTACACGTAACGACTGTAAAGAATGCACAAATACAAATGTCAACAGCTATTCACCAACTTTCAAATGCCACGACGCTCCCGAGAAGGCCCTAATGAAAAAATTTCGATAAAATAGTGCTTGAGCACATGATTGTCCTCATATACTATAACTACCTTTTACATCTTTTTATCTTTTTTTTTGGTGAGTGGGAAATCATCAAATGACTGCTCCCGTCCTGGGTGCGGCGGGAGGGCGTGTCAGACTTTTACTGACTAAAACCCACTCATGTTCCTTCGATTGCCCTTTATGTTCCAGGGTCACGGTAACTATTATAAACATTCCGCAACCCCGGCAGGCGTTGGCCCTGTTGGGCCCCTTCCTATGCTGACTACTTCTCTTTGAGGCGCGCGTGGAACACTAACGCTTGTCGACGCGGTCCTGGTCCTAGCCGGGCGGCGAGCTACCCATCGCTCGCCATCCGCAGAACCCGTGCCTACGGTGGCCGGTAGTCGTCTTGTGACTCTCGACGTCTTCGCCTGGATACCTTTTACATCTTCACAACCCTATTACTGAGTAACACGGTTCATTTTGGCAGAACTGGATGTCAGATTTTTTGTTTCCGGAGTAACTGTTACTAATAGTTTCAAAGTGTTTTACACGCACCACACATTACAAACATCCAAACGCTGGCTTACTAACAACGAAATTGCAATAAATGAAAGTGCCAAATCATGTCACTCGCTACCTCCTCCAACTTGCACCTCAGCCGCCTCCATCGGCTGCCACTCATTATCACAGAACGCTACGAGGTCTGCACATCTTAAAGGAAATACTTAACAACCCGCCGACTCATCACATTAATTGTTACACTTAAATACTGCTAAGTTACAGAGCTTTACAATGTAGTTTCTATGTATGATGACTGGTGGGGTTTTTAGAAATTGTGATTGTGGAAGTAGGGTCTATTTGTGTACACTTAACATTCTCGTCTGCTAAATATATAGACTATAGTAACGAAGGGTTGATTAACGAAAGGTTCACGAGATGTCGTGATGGCCCAGTGGATAATGTCGTGATGGCCAAGTGGATATGGCGCCCGCCTCTCGTGTAAGAGGTTGTGGGTTCGAATCCGGGCAAGTACCAATGTGACTTTTTCAATTCATATGTACTTTCTAAAGTCTACCTTAGACATCACTGACATCCCGTGCCTCGGAAAGCACGTAAAGCCATTGGTCCCGGTTGTCATTCGAAGAACTTTGACAGTCGTTACTGGTTAGTCAGAAACTCAGACCAGTCTTACCAAGAGGTATCGTGTCGCCCAGTTACTGGAGGAGTGGAGGGGTGGAGGTCAGATAGGCAGTCGCTCCACGTAAAACACCGGTATCGAGCTGAATCCAGTTAGGCTGGCAGCCGACCCCAACACGGTTGGGAAAAAGGCTAGGGAGATGATGATGATGAGTAACGAAGGGTTGTGAAGAGATAGTAAATGGTAACTAAAATACTGGTACAATTTGGAATATTTGTGCAAATATTGTGAATCTGAAAAGTGTTGAATTTATTATTTAAACCTGTAATCAAATATATAGCTCTTGCTCATAAATGTATACGACTTCGTCAAATTAAAACTGGCCTATATTCTTCTTTGTTCAGGCTTAAGCTGTACCAAAATTGGTTTGGTGATTTTGACATGAATTAATAACAAACAAACGGACAGACAGTGTTCCATTGTCATTTGAATATTTTAGTATCATCTTATATTTTCGTACAAGTTTTGAATTATTTCATCTTATTATCTGATTCTTTTATTCTCCAACTTAATTACCAATTCCATTCAAATATTATCTTTACTAGCTTTTGCCCGCGGCTTCGCTCGCGTTAGAAAGAGACAAAAAGTAGCCTATGTTACTCTCCATCCCTTCAACTATCTCCACTTAAAAAAACACGTCAATTCGTCGCTCCGTTTTGCCGTGAAAGAAAGACAAACATACAGACAGACAGACAGACAGACAGACACACTTTCCCATTTATAATATTAGTATGGATTTAATTACCAATTCCATTCAAATATTATCTTTATTCACAAACCAAACAAAGGTAGGTAAGTTTTTTCAATTTCGTATTTCTAATATAACTTTGTGTTGACGCCATGTTCTGTTAGGCAAGTTAGGCACATCTTTTGTTCAAATTCATCGCGTGTCCGTTGAAAATTGAGTTTCCTTGGAAACGCATCAAACTTTATCCTCCTTGCTGATGAGGAGATGTAAGCCGTAGTTTTTAGGGTTCCATGCCCGTAAGGTAAAAATGGTACCCGATTACTAAGACTTCGCTGTTTGTTTGCCCGTCTGTCTGTTACGAGGCTGCATCTCAAGTTAGACAGTAAGACATTTTCACAAATTATGTGTTCCTGTTATTGCTATTACAATAAACTGATGCTACCCTGAATGCAATAGGCGAGACGACGAAAAAAAATAATTAGTCCGTCAGTGAGATTATTGAAAAATGTTGGACACGTATTTTTTCTTGACGACGATACAGTACGTTAAAGTTCCGCGTGACGTCACGATCTGATACAATTTTTGCAGCACGGTGACGTCAAAAGCCCCTGCTCCGGAACTTTGTGGCTCTTTATCTTTATATGTTTTTGTTATTTTGATCAAGCAAAAAATACGTGGTCCCTATTTTTGACCGATCTACAAGACGGACTAAACAGAATGTCATTTTTTTGATGTTGTCGTCATCCCTATTCTACATGGTTCGTTACACTAAAGTTTTGATAATTTTGTATTTTGTCGGGACTGAAATGACACTGAGTAAGTTTCGGCGTTTCTTCTTAGAGGTAGTCAGTTAGGAAATGCAGACTTCAACTAGTAAAAAAAATATTACGACGTGTAAAAGTGACTCTCATTGGTGCCGATTCCCTTGGTCACAAACTAGACTAATTTTAAGTTAAATGCATCTTTCTCTTTCCATTTCTTAAAGAAAAAGACTGAAGATACAATTTAGTTTAATCCTGTCAAATTAGACAGCGCCGAAAGAAAATCGACGTATATTTAGACGCCATGTTTTTAAAACGCGTCTAAATTATCTATAGAGTGTCTATATTTGACAGGACTTAACTAATATTTTATATTCTGTCCTTTTCTTAATTAAATGGAAAGAGAAAGATGCACTTAGCTTAAATTTACGTTAGTTTGTGAACAAGAGAATCGGCACCATTATCTTACTTGCTTAACCTCTTGTATGCCGTCATTAATAAAACAATTAAAAACTATTGTGTCTTGTGTAGGTCTGCAGCTCAAAGGTTACAAAATTATATCTGCGGTCTTAGACGAGCCAGTAGCTGAATTTCAACTTCTTCAAATCTTAGGTAATCAAGTTCAAATTCTAATGAACAGACTTTTTTTTTTGGTGAGTGGTAAATCATCCAATGACTGCTCCCGTCCTGGATGCGGCGGGAGGGCGTGTCAGACTCTTACTGACTAAAACCCACTCATGTTCCTTCGATTGCCCTTTATGTTCCAGGGTCACGGTAACTATTATAAATATTCCGCAACTAATGAACAGACTTAAAAGACCAAATTCTGATGCAACTTGATAATAAATATTAAAACAAATGTAGTTATGTAATCACTTGACAATCAATGTATTGTTGCATGTTGTCAACAATTTCATTTCAAACACTAAAAAGCTGTTTTTTTAACTTCAACTTTTATATTTATTATGGCAATCCACCGAATTTCCGGTGATTTCTGCCAATGTCCAGTTTGAAATAATATTTCAGTTTAAATGACAATTGTACGGGTATTAAATTATAGTATGGAGATCATACACGTGTTCTTATAACCAAGAACACGAGATGACTCCCTGTTTTTTTAAGGGGGGCTCCCACACAACAATTGTATTTTTATCCAACTAAAGTTAATTAATGGAACGGAATCTTTCGTGCACGGGCCTGACTCGCACTGGGTCTAAGCAAGCAGAAACTGTTGGATTGGTTGTGGAGTGTTGGTAGTGTTGAGTTTTGGGGACTATACTTACTACTACTTTAATAACTGCATAGTTGTTATAATTGCCTATGATAGGCTAATCCTTATCCTTACTATAATTATTAATGTGAAAGTTTATATTTTTTTTATGTATGTATATTATTCATATTCTATATTGTGCACAAAAAAAGAGATACATATAGGGAGAACTGGGCATTGCACCTGATGGGCTTACTACCAGACTGTTGTGCTTTTGTATAATTAAAGCGCAATGTAGGAAAACCACATCTAGAAACGATTCTTAAAATAAAAATTAAAAAGCACTCATAATTCAGTCCCCGACTACAACGTAATATTACGACTGAAAAACATACATTGCTCTCCACCTAATCTAATGACTTTCACACAACAAATACTACTAGACACAGAGCTGGGGCAGGGTAGGTTATCCATGACACTAAATGGATCTGGTAACAGCACACACCCCAGACGCGCCGACACTTGATTAAAAACAGAACGTGTAAAACGAACCCGCCAAATTATAACTTCTACAATGGGCTATGTTTTTTGGGCAGACCAATCTTGATTAGAGTAAATTTAAAATTTAGTAAACCTCACCTCCGATTTTGTCAATATCCAGACTTTAGCTACCAAAAGGGCTAATAAAATTTTCGAAACGCTTGAACCGATTGTAATATAACATGTCTAAGGACCATCGACAGATAACCTACTTTAAAAAAATAAAATAAAACCACTTACAAATCTGTTCATCGGTTTAAAAGTGACGGTACCACAGACAGACAGACAGATACACACAGCGGTCTAACGAAAACATTAATTTTTCTTTGGGGGTTAAAGGGTTCTATTATACGACCACTGTAGCACAGCCCAGTGTATGCAGAATGTCCTGTTATAATGAACACTCGCCCTAGCTAGGTACAACCTTAATTGATTTCACAACTTACAGCGTCGGCACAGATTAGAATATAATATTACTGCAATTTATTTGAATTTATCGTAGAATGCGCTGAAATGGGGTAGGGTGTGGGTTAGATGCGCTGACGGGTGTGTTGTGTTATGCTTTGTAATTAAGTTTAGGAAATACGCTGCTCTGTTCTTGACTTGTAATTATGCTTGTTCATATTATTTTTTGTTTTATGCTATGTTGTGGATTTCATTATTGTTGGAATGTTTATTCTGTATTTTGTTTTGATAGAGGTTGGAGGAGGTAGGTTAGTTGAGTTTTCATATATCCATACTAATATTATAAATGGGAAAGTGTATGTTTGTCTTTCTTTCACGGCAAAACGGAGCGACGAATTGACGTGATTTTTTAAGTGGAGATAGTTGAAGGGATTGAGAGTAACATAGGCTACTTTTTGTCTCTTTTCAACGCGAGCGGAGCCGCGGGCAAAAGCTAGTCCTTACTAATATTATAAATGCGAAAGTAACTCTGTCTGTCTGTCTGTCTGTCTGTCTCTTCTTCACGCCTAAACCACTGAACCGATTTGAATGAAATTTGGTACAGATATAGTCTGGGACCCGAGAAAGGACATAGGATAGTTTTCATCCCGGAAATCCCCCGGGAACGGGAATTATTACTCCACGCGGACGAAGTCGCGGGCAAAAGCTAGTTATTTATAAAAGTACCCAGTTAATGTATTTTTTTTCAACTGTAACTATCAGAACTATTCCGTAACCCCATCATAACAGGCCTAAGAATATTTTTCGAAAGAATATCAGAATTGTTTCTTTCACCACAATATTCTTCCGCTCTTTGTACTAGTATATAACCTTATACATAGTAATGTGATGTATATAAGGGGTTCAAAACTGTGCTAAATCAATAGTCCAATGTGATATCGCATTGTGTTGGACCCTTGTCTGTGCGACGGCACAACAATCATTGTCACACCAATTGTTTGGCGTAGGGTTGGCACGATGGCAATTATTGAAACTCTTATTTACGACCAGTATCGTAAATTTAGCTACGACTATTTTGTGTGTCCAAATTATTTAAAACTTTTTCACAAAAGAAAACCGCATTGTAACACTTAAAAGGGAATACAATTTTAATTTCGATTCTGGTTGGCTTTGATTCTGTTTGTTACTTCCGTATGTTAGTTCATAAATATCTATGTTTGTATTTTTTCCTATATCTAACTAAGGCATCACTGGCATACCTTCATCAAAAATAACGTAAAAACGTTCAGAACGTCCCAGTTGTTATTCATAGATTTTTGACGATAGAAGCCATAAGGCCTGACAATCAGTCTAAGATAGGTAGTCTCTTGCTCTTACTCACGCTCCTTGTCAAATATTGATTTTCAACTAAATTCGGTTAGATTGGGACCCGACACTAACATAATTTAGAGAGAATGAAGGGCAACCGAAGGAACATTTATGTGGGTTTTAGGCAATAGTTAATTCTCGCCTGACCAATGCAAATGCTAACAAAAGCCTTGCAATAAAAAAAAAACTAAATAATTAGATAAACAATATAAGTGACAGCCCTATATGTCCGAAGTCCAGAACTAGAAGTGGTACAAGCGTACAATACGCCATACAGATGCCATAAGAGTACGTAACACGATACTCTATGGACCAAGTTTATATAGTTCAATACAGGGATGTAATGAGGCTTTGTAATTGTAACCGAAACTTTCGGATATTTGAAATAAATAAATGGATGCAGCTGTAACCGGTTCTGATATTAAAAATTTGAATAATTTCTTATGGTGCTCGTGTGTAAATGGCAGTCTATAGTTTTTATAGACTGCCACGCGTCTTTCGAATTATAGTGGTCTTTACCCATAATATGAGGCAGTCGCGTTACGTAAAACACTGGTACTCAGCTGATTTCGGTTAAGCTGGAAGCCGACCCCAACATAATTGGAACTAGACTAAGGAAATGATGATGTGTCTTTACCACATAATGTACTTAATAATAATACTTTAAAAATCTAATATTCGTAACCGAAACTAACCTTTAATCCGAAATAATTACTTACCTTAACCATACCTGAAACCAATATAATATTCTTCCTTTATCAGAATCCGTATACAGATCCGATTTTTAATATCCGAAACATCCCTAGTTCAATTACTACTGCGATGTTTCATTAGCTCAGAGGTTTACTTAAGGGACTGTATGAGAATGGTCGTGAAATTAAATATTCAGTTTGTAAAGAAGCCTTTTGGAAAGTTTTAATGGTTGACGCAGTGGTAATTGGCTGTAAAGGGTTGCGGGTTCGATTTTTCGCAGGAGTAAATATTTATTTGTGTGGCCTTGCTACCCTTTTTTCCGCATTAATAAATTATTAAAAAATCGTCAAAGAGTCTGTCGGACTTGCAAAAATTGGATTTGATTTTCATGGTTTTTTTCTGCAATTTAAAAATAACTAATAATACCACAATTTTTTATATTATTTTATTTAGTGGTCTTCAGATTTTAATCTAAAATCTAATCTCATTTGATGTGATTACCATCATCTTCTAACATTTGCATTACCAAAAACCTCGCAAACGTTTTCCTATCTTTGAAACAAAGATGATAGATATTATTATGTCATATGTGCCTGTAATTACACCGAAATCCTTACCATTCAAACCAACCTTTTTTGTTTTGGGACAATCCCACCACACTATTCCCAACTACCGCAACTCCTAAAAGCCAGAATCAACAGTGGAGTTCATTAGGAAAGCGCCAAAGCAATGAAGCTCGACGAGTCCCGTAGAAACAATTTAACAGTTTTGGATACCGCAACAAAATTATTTAGAAAAGAACAGTGTAGGAGTAAGATATTTTCGTTTACATCTGTGTGATTCTGTAAGACTTCGTTTTAAACTTCGAATCTGAATCCGCCGTGAGTTTCTTGATTGGCATTCTAAAACTCGGTCGATAATTCGAATCTACACTAGCGCTACTCCTGCGAGCGTGTTTGCGAGTTGAACTAAATTAACTGCGGGATTTTGACAGATAAAGTATGAGATGACGTAATACGTGGCATTCTAAAAGGTAGTTCCACCGTCAGTTCGAGGCTCCCTTCGAACTCGAACCCGATTCAAAGTGTCAAATTAAAAGCATCTATTTTACGAGTGAAACTAGAAGAAATAATAGTTAAATAGTGTTTAAATAAAGTTTTAATGTGGATAAGTGCCTACCTACTCAAGCGATAACGATGGCGAGAATGTTTTTGTTTAAATCTTTATTAGAAAAAGCTCATGCTTTGGATAAACTAGAAAAGAGTCGACAATCTACCAAAATTCGAAGTTTATCTTTATTAACCCGAGAAGACGACTATGTGAGCGTGTATAGATTGTCAAAAGAACTAATTGACCAACTGGAGTATGAGTTACTGCCTCTGATAAAGTCCACAAAACGTCGAGGCAAAGGACTTTCAACTCGTGTAAAAGTAAGTGCTTCATTTTACTAAGCATAAAGTTCATTTTGTAAGTATTTACAGTTTATAGCTAAAAGATTTGTAACCCAGCACACCATAGTAAGAAAAACTTCATAATAAGGAGTATTCTCTTTTGGTGGTTTCCTGGCTAGCCTAATTTGTTTTCATGTTTAACTAAGGACCCTGTATAGTTATTATATTGGTACCTATTCTATTTAATCATTCGAACACATGTGATTTGAGACACAATAGAAAGACATTAGCAGCCCGACAGCCAGCTGTAGGTTGGTTGTTAAAAGGTTAAGCATGAAAATAACCAAAATTGTTCCCTATTTTGTATTGACTAGATCTAGCTAAACTAGGTATTTAAGGTTTTACAGTTATTATGCGCCTTGTCATTCTTGGCTAATGGCAGTTATCAGAAAATTATTAAAGAAAATATAAGAACATATTTATCACAACCATCAGCATCTCGTTGCATAAATGAAGTAGTGGAAGCTCTTAATAATCAGGCAATAGTAAACAAATATATAAGGTTTCCTCAAAATATACAAGAAAGACAAAAGTTAAAAGAAAGGTTAGTGGGTATACTATAATTAAAGTGACCCTTTGATTTTACATTTTTCTGTGGCAGTTGATCATGTTACCGTAAATTACAGATTCTTCAAAAAGTTTGGCTTTCCAACAGCTCTTGGGTGTATTGATGGCACTCTGGTGGCAATGAAAAAACCAACAGAGAATGAAGAACGTTTCTACTGCCGCAAAGGTTATCATGCAAGAAATGTGCAATTGGTAAAATGGATTACTATGATGTGCATCTGGATTGAGAGCCCAAATTTTAAATCTCTAAGTTTTACTAATTTTTAACTAAATTCCCTGTACATCTTGTTTTCTTTTGAGAAGATTTAAAATTTGGGCTCTCAATCCAGATGCACATATTTCTATTGTAATCGATTATCATTAGGTATTCTATTAGTTATTTTATTTTCAGATAACAGATGCAGATTTAAATATTTTAAATGTGGATCCAACATATGGTGGAGCTACTCATGACAGTTTCATTTTTAATTATGGTGTTATAAAAGCACACTTAGAGGCATTAACAAATGCTGGTGAAGAAGTTGTTTTGCTTGGTTAGTTAATCCCTCACTGAAATTTCAGAAAATAAATCAAATTACTAGGTATAAAAACTACATAGTTATTTTTTTATATTATTTTTTTCAGGTGATTCCGGATATGCTCAGCGCTCCTACCTTATGACACCAATTAGTGGTGCTGAAGATGATTCCCCAGAAGCATTTTACAATGACTGTCATTTAACTGCTCGTAACTCTGTGGAGAGAACAATAAGGCCTCCTAAAAGGACGATTTAGGTGCTTGTTAGTACACAGAGTGCTCAACTACCATCCAGACGTAGTTGCAAAAATAGTAATTGCATGTTGTGTTTTGCACAACATGTGCAATCGCGCAGGAATGCCGGCATTCACAATTTCAGAAGAAGAGCGACTACAAGAGCTCCAAACAATTGCTGAAGTTCAAAGGAGGCAAACCAGGGATTTGCCATCTAACGCCGATTTAGCTCTAGGGCAATTACGTAGGCGAAACATAGTAAATAGGCTTTGGCGTTCACGTCATAATTAATATAACAGTGGTATCGTTTATTGTATGTATTCTCTGGTGTGTGAGGCAGGTCTTTCAATAAAACTGCACTAGTATTCGTTAAGTGTTTAATTTAAATATAACAAAACCCAATTGAGAAATCTTATGTTTAAAAACTAAAACATGACTATACTATTACCTACTTTTATTGCTACACCCTATCTCAATTAATGGCATCTACCAATGCTTGTAGCCCTTTCCCAACTGCACCCAGAGCTTCAGCTAAAACTTTATCCCTCTCGAGCCTCCTCTCCAAAGGAATGCAACTTTTGTACGATTGAATATCGTAACTCCAGCCGCTGTTCTTCCACCCTCAAGAATCTGTCGGTGGTGGTGGAGAAGTTTGTTTGCCGTTGTGATGGTGCAGGAGCAGCAACTAAACAAGTGTGACGTGATGCTGAAAAGAAAACTCTTATTACTACAATGCGTAAATGACAACACCTATTACTACGATAGTTAAAGTTTTAGTAGATAGATAAAAGTAAACAAAAATAAACATGTGACCTAGTTACTTAAAAAGAGAAAACAGTTCATTCGCGCTAGTGACAAGTTTTACATTAGGTGAACTTACTATAATACCTGACTAAAGTCCTATAGCTTGAGTCGGAGTCTAAGGATACACTTGTACTTGCTGTGACAACTCAAATCTGTCTCTACTCAAATACATACTCGTGATATGCTTTGACTTGTTCCAACAACAGTTGAGGTTGGAATCCTGAAACATAAATTAGACAAAATGTTACTCCATGTGTTCCTTGTAGGATAAAAGTAGATTAAAATTTATATATGTTTATATATTTGGACTGCAAAACCTTATAAATAAATTACTATTTGAATTAGGGAATTAGGTATATTAGTAATGAAATTGATATTCTTGTAAGTACTACATTTAGATCTAATAAAATATAATCTAGACACATCTATAATAGTGGGAACATATACGTCGCACATTTTAAGTGGTTTGCTTTAGAGAATGTTAAGTGGTTCAAACTGTAAATAATAAGCTCTGCTAACCTTGGTCCACTGTTTATAAGTTTTGATAGTGACACCCATACTATTAAGGCGTACGGCGTGTTCCTCCTACTGGCGTCGACTTAGCTCTCTGGCATTTTGAGTTCTCAAGAAACCAAGTTTCTTTCCATAAACTCAGTTTCAACTGAGCCGACGATGGGTGAGAGGAACGTGTCTCATTTGTACTGAAACATTATTGTTGGATTAGAAAACAAAATAAACACTTAATATGATTTTTGAACTTTACAACCAGAAATATAAACTTACTTCATGATTTTTTTCACAATTTACCGACACTGAACCATCAAAACACAAACAAAACAATGCAACAAACTTTAAAAGATCAAGGCAAAAATGAAAATATTGTCCACAGGTTAACAATGATATTGTCTGTCAGCCATTTTTTTTCGCAAGGTAAGCCTAAATTCACATCACGAATTTAGAGTTTCATGTTTTTTTTTTACTAATTAGCTGTGTCTAATTCCATAAAATAAGAAATTTTAATATACACTTCATAATAGCTAAAATTCTGTATAAAAAACTGCTAAAATAAAAAACCGATAAATCTCGATTTACATTTTGTTGAGTGTGGCAATCACTAGTCGCTTTGGTGGTCACTTCCCTTCGCAAGTGCGTAGGCGATGATATCAGAATGCAAAATCAAGGTCATTTTGAACCTTATGCGAAGGGAGAGCGAATAGCGAAGGGAAACGCGAGTTGTTGTTTGAATTTTACAGAATCGACGTGCATAACGCTCTAGCCCTGCCAATTTTGTCCTTTTTATCTTAATACTTCTCCAATATAAACAATGCTTAATGAAAGCTTCCGCACTTATCAAGATCCCACACTTATTCCAACGATAGACCCACCGTCCGAAACAACATGTCGACAGCAAATACAACTCTCCCACCCTATCAACATTGTTACCAGTCATAAATTGACCCACTATTCTTTATGCTAAACGGTAACACTACTTCTAATTCTGCTTACCTTATTAGTGGTTAAAAGCGTGATATTATGTATTTATGTAAAAGCGGTTACACGCACGCCACTCATCCGAAACCAGGCCTCAGCGCGTTGCTTAACCACAGATTGGAGTCACTACATAGTGTATAACAAAGTCGGTTTTCGCTGTCCGCCCCTAAGTATGCTTAAATCTTTAAAATTACGCACCGGATTTTCATGTAATTTTGGTAATAGATATAGTGATTCAAGAGGAAGGTTTATATGTATAATACATGCAAATTGTAGTAGAGAAAAAGTCACAATTTTTAAAGATTTGCAACATCCGTACGAAGCTGGGGTGGGTCACTAGTGGTACCTATATGTATAATTGTGGTTAGTGTTATGTTATATGCCTGTTTTGTGATGTAAGTTTGTAGATATGTGTTTGTTTGTTTAAATTCATTTTCGATACAGAAGATATTGCTCAATTTTTATTACAATAAATGTATAGGTATCAAATGCACATTACATACAAGCCATTCAATCTTATTAAAGAGTATCAGTTACGTGGTAACTGGTTTGTTGAAGTCAGTTACAAATGTTAGTATAATTATGTCTGTTTGTATACCTATTTATATAAACATTAAAGACATTTACATAGAACACAATTACATAGAAGTTTACAGATTTCCATCCACTTTAAAATATTAATTGTAACTCAGTCTATTTGTTCCGATTTCACAGAACCGATGTGGATGTAATTTTGCGATGACAAGCTACTATTAATTTTGCAATAACTAACATGCGGACGATGTCACGGGCAAAAACTAGTAACAAAATAATATTAGGCACTACTGCTATAAGCTATTTTATACGCCCAAATAAATCAAGAATACAAAATTTAAAAGCACTTTAATCGATTTACGCACCGTAATGTAATTTAAGGGTACCTTACCATTGTCACTTAAGCGTAAGCTAATGGACATGTGTATTCTCCCCATCTTGACCTACGGTGCACAGACATGGTCTTTGATTTACATCAAAAAGTCCAAACTCAAGGTTTGCCAACGTGCGATGGAGCGCAGCATACTTGGTGTTAAACTAAGCGACCGTCCGAAACACTACCCTGCGCTCCAAAACACGAATCATTGACGTGGCTCAAAAGGCTGCCCAACTAAAATGGGACTGGGCTAGATATGTCTGCCGCATGCCTAGAGATAAATGGGCCCGCATAGCCCAAGACTGGTGCTCCGAAATGGCGAGACGGAGACGCGGCAGACCAAGAAAGAGATGGCGGGACGACTTGGTCGGCTTCCTTGAGGATTGGCAAGACGTAGTGCAAAGTCGCGACAGATGGAAGGAATGGAGAGAGGCCTTTGCCCAGCAGTGGGACAGTACGGGCTAGTTAATAATAAATAATAATAATAATGTAAAAAATAATCGTTCGCCAATCAAACCGCTATGGCAACAACACCCATAACCCTATATAAATAGATATTAAATTGCTGTGATATAAAATCTTTCTATGCATTAAGTATGCGGGATCAAAGAGCAACAATTGTTCGTAATTACAGACAGGTCACTAGGGTAAGTGGCTTTATTGCTTATTCAACTCTTATCTAGCATAGTGACAGATGAACATTTTAAAGCTTCGAACACGCGTGATTTGAGACACAATAGAAAGACAATAGCAGCGCGACAGCCGGCTTTCGCTCGGTCGTTGAAAGGTTTATTGTGAATCAACAGAAGACACGGGCTAGTGTGTGGTTCTGGTTTAACTCCTAGGTCAGGCAATGTTAGGGCAATAAGAGGCCTGTGGGCAGTGAACTTGGAACAGTTCGTCGCTCAAGCAGATGCAGGTCTGTTATGGCTCCTCTTGAGGAATGTGCGGTCGCAGGACAAGCTGTGAGGTTTGCTGATGGCGGTCCAGTCAAATGAGCGCAGATCTTGTGTCAAGCGAACGCCGTACTCACGACGTATGGCAGCAGAAGGAGCCGTAGGATTTTCGGAAAGCGCGGAAAACCGTTGGTCCAGTTTGTCACAACAAAACACTAATATTAAGAGCTGTGTTTTTCTAGTATAGATATAGATAGGTTGGCCAGAAATATGCAAAACCAAATTAACAAGAACAATACAATTATTGCTCAACATAATGAGAAATGGCAGCTCTAGAGCTTACTTCCTCCACAAAATACTAATCAGATTAGCGCTAAACAGATTCAGAATCACTGCATCCCTGTCAAATAACATGAAGTTGACAAAGACAGAACGTTTAAACATAATTTAATCTTTAACTCTAACGTATTTATTGGCTGGTGGTGCAAGTGGGCTTCAGATAAAAATACAGTACTTAACACATACTATAGTTGAGTTGTTCTCCGATTCTATGGCCTAAGGCCAGTGCTAAGCAATGAAAATTCTTAGGAATAGTCTGTAAGCTATGATTTATTTCCATTGTGGTCTAGAGCATCCCCACCCGCCTTTTTGCACACAAAAAAGTTCTACAGACATTCTAAAGAAAACTTTCGAATACCTCATCATTATGTTCTACCAATAACCAAACACGAACTAACATACTAATAACTACCCGTTACCTAATCATTGCCTAGATAGAAATATAATGACATCCACGCCCCGCTAGCGCCAGGGATGGGAGTAAAATGTATGATGATAGTTTGCACCTGCAATACATACATCCATGACACGAATCATTTACCTGATGCCTCTGTGAGGAGGGTGCGCGTTTCCAGTGTCGGATGAACGGGATTTTTATTGAGACGGAATTAGAGTGATTGAAAAGTTTTTGTATGTTTCCGAGACATGATTGGAGTATCTTACATAACAGTAAACAGTACAGTTTTGCTGTAAATAATTATTAATACAAGATTTTTTTTTAAACATTTATGTAGTCCTTATTTGTTAACACAACTTTGTTTTGCAATATTATTTGGGTCGTTGTAACAATTAATTTGCATAAAACACCTAAGAAACTTGTACAAGTATTATTGTCGTTCAGCTAAGTTTTTACAGCTGTAAAAGTGCGTTCCCACTACGCCGGACCGACAGATCTGCCGAAAACCGGACACCGGACAGAGTGTTCGACATTACATCGGATCCCGGAAGAAATTCAGACAGCAGTTGAATTTGGACCTGCGCGCACAAGGGGCGACGAAATTGTTGTGTTGTGGTGGTATCTTAATAGAAAGCAAAATAATAGAAAGCATTGGGTATACCCTATTTTACGGGAAAGATTTTCACCATGCTAAACGTCTACTTTTACCAGAAAATGCGAGTCGAATGACTTGAGTGGAACGCGGGCGGGGCGACGGGAGCACGAGCGGGGCGAGCGGGGGACAGATACCGGAACAAACTCGTTCACATTACTCCGGGCCCGGGCGTTCTACCGGCAATTCGTAGTGACAAAACGCTCGGTAAAAATGCCGGGCTCGGCAAAAATGCCGGACCCGGGATAATGTGAATAGCTTCATATAAATTGTACAGCCACTTGCCCTTCCGGCAGATTTACCGGTGCGGCAGATCTGCCGGTCCGGCGTAGTGGGAACCTGGCCTAACAGTTGCGCCATAACACGATTCATATTTATTTAAATTAAAACTGAATTATATTAATAAAGAATTAGAGGTTATTTTTTTACGCTACTGTCAAGAACAGAAGAGCAGTTAATAGGAAGACAATTTAATAGGACATAGAGTCTAGTATATAAATAAATAAATAAACATTAGAAACCTAATTACCTTGATCCCCAACCATTATTCTCTACCACCTTACTCTTATAACCATTTTAAGACCATTTTCCTTCTGTGTAAGAAACAAAAATTCAAACATAAAAAGATTCGCCTAACATGCAAAGTTGCATGAAATACATTGTAGAATTTCCAACTCGGTACTAAATCACGCAAAAATAGAATGCAAATTGACATCTTATTTTTAGCACTACAAAGCTAGAATATCAGAAGTTGCATGATACATTCTTGGTCAATTAGAGCGTAGAGCGGTAGCGGCATACGAGGCCTGTATAGTAGCACTGGCACTCAAGACAGACGGTACGTTACTCACAGTACACAGTGAAAAAAACAAACAAATAAAACACGAAAATCCAAAAAACAAAAACAAGAAACGTGACGGAAAACAAATAACCAAAAAATTCAAAAAAATAACAGTTAAATTCTCGCGCTCGCCCGTTTGAAAGTTCGTTCCTAATCCAAGTTTCGAAAATCGAATAGGTTTGTTCAAATTTCGAGTTTTTGAGGCTGGATGTTGTTTTTGTGTGTGTGGTTTTGTTTTTTGTGTGTGAGTGTGTATGTGTGAGTGGAGGGCAGACAGAAGCTCATTGGGGTAATCGAATTAGTGATAATTAAATTAGTTTTGCGGCGACCCCGGTAAGTCACGCAATGAAAAATATAGGTTGAATATTTGACGGTGTTAAGTCCATGTCACTGTATTTATTCTTTTTGATACAGGTTTAATAACTTGTTGAATTTGGTGGAAGTACCGTTTTTTCGCTACTTTTTGTCATGTAAGTATTTTTTCTGTTTATTTTTTCGTGGATGATGTATGTTACGTGTAACAAAATTGAAGTAATGTTTGTTGGATCGTCCCGCGAATAATACAAAATTATATTCTTACATGGATATGGATATTATTACATACCTAGTCAAGTTATTCGGTATTATGAAGCTATTTATTGTGAAAGAAACTAAATGGATTTAGTTATCCAACATAACGTTGGATAACTCACTTTTTATTTATTTAACTCTTAGTTTCACACGAGCAAAAAAATGATGCCTAATAAAAAATGATTCAATATTCTTTGTCTGTCACTAGGTTTATTTTTTCACTCAAAATGTCTATTGCACATCCCCAATTATATCAAAATAATTCCCTATTATACTCGGTAACTTGAGAACGATTTATTGATTACGAACACCTTTTTTTAAATGTAATTGAAATCAATTAAACAAACTTTTGGAATGAAAAATTTATAAGAAAAAAAACGGATAATTTAATTACTGTGGACAACTACTCAATTACCTAAAATATATTTTTGATATTCGTAAAGCCGTTGGTCCCGGTTGTCATTCGTAGAACTTTGACAGTCGTTACTGGTTAGCCAGATACTGTGACCAGACTAACCAAGAGGTATCGTGTCGCCTAGTTACTGGGTTGTGGAGGTCAGATAGGCAGTCGCTCCACGTAAAACACCGGTATCTAGCTGAATCCGGTTAGGCTGGCAGCCGACCCCAACATGGTTGGTAAAAGGCTAGGGAGATGAACAAGGCGAAGTATTGAATCTGACTAAGTCACAAAAGGTTCCATATAAACTTCGAACACACGTGATTTGAGACACTATAGAAGGACAATAGCAGCGCGACAGCCGGCTGTCGCTCGGTTGAAAGGTTAATTCCACAGCCCAATACGCGAGTAAAACTGCGGGGGACAGCTAGTTATTTAGAATTATTTATATAGAACAAGTATTGTGGGTACAAATGTATTGTCTTTCTTGTGGTTTTTAATGCCATTTGTATCTAATTACAATATTTACATAATGACCTAGATAATTAACTGTGATAACTTAGAACATACTGTGCTGAATTACCTAATGGGCCAGGCTAACTATTTTATTTATATTATAAAAAACTAAAGAGACTGTTTGTATCCTTAAACCTTCAAACGCACGTGATATGAGACACAATAGAAAGACAATAGCACCGCGACAGCCGGCTGTCGCTCGGTCCTCGAAAGGTTAAACGTCACATCTGAAACGAATAGTCCGATTAGAAAAGTAATGTCTGTATATTATAGCTTGCCTTTTGAGGAATAGTATGGGCTATATAACATCGCCTATAACTCACGGAAGTGGAACAAAAGATTTGGTGAAACTATCGGGGACAGTATCCCTATAGAGATATTTGGTTCGAATCCGGACAAGTAAAAATGTGACTTGTTTAATTCTTCTGTTATCTTGGACTTAAACAACCGTGAAGGAAAACCTGGACTTAAAACGTAAATATACGTTTTAAGTCCAGGTCTTTGTCTTAAATCGCCAGTCCACCTTAAGCAAGCGTAGGGATCAATAATTGTCTTTCATCAAAAAGTTAAAAATTTATCCTCACAATACTTTTTTTTTTGGTGAGAGGGAAATCATCCAATGACTGCTCCCGTCCTGGGTGCGGCGGGAGGGCGAGTCAGACTCTTACTGACTAAAACCCACTCATGTTCCTTCGATTGCCTTTTATGTTCCAGGGTCACGGTAACTATTATAAACATTCCGCAACCCCGGCAGGCGTTGGCCCTGTTGGGCCCCTTCCTGTCCTCACAATACTTACTACCACTTAAGGCTCAAACTCTTGAAAACTTCAAACACTTGAGAAACCAGTTACGTTTCATATGACAGCACAGTTAGTGGTTTGACAAGAGATGTGTCCTTCAAACTCGTTAATGTTCTCTTTGAAACTAAATTTTCTTACTCACCTTGACTTATTTCGGACTTATTTCTAGGTATTTGCCTGCCAAAATATTTCTGGGTTTATTAGGTGTCCATCTGCTAAATAACCATCATCACAAAATCTATCCCTCTTAAAGTATTCTACGTGCTATATTTTTGGTGCATCATTTTTGGAATATCCTCATTGGGACTACTGACAGCCATTCATTCAACTCCACTCAGTGTATGTGCATATAAAACAGCTAGCTGGTCCTCGCAGTTTCACCCGAATTACGTTATGTTTTTGGTTACTGCTTCGCTCCCGTGGGTCCTAGCGTGATATTATATAGCATATGTTACTCGTAGACAATGTAGCTTTCGAATAGTGAAAGAATTTTTAAAATCGGTCTAGTAGTTTTTGAGCCTATTCATTCGTTTGTTTGTTAATCAAACAAACAAACATAGTTTTCCTCTTTAAATTAGTTTATGATTTTGTTTGAAGACGCCTACGCGTCCGTTCAGTTTTCCACATAAGCTGAATCATCATCATCACCATCTCCCTGACCTTTTTCTCAATTACTTTTGGGGTCGGCTTCAAGCCAAACTGGACTCAGCTGCACTCAGCTGGACATCTATGTTTTACGTGAAGCGACTGCCCATCAGATACACCTGGCGACACGATACCCCTGGCTAGCCTAGCCTTACTAGGCTGGTTAGGCCAAAATCGACAAAAGCTAAATGGAACTGAATAAATGAGGGTTTTTGCGACATGACATTGTCAGATATGTCAAAATTTACAAATCATGCTGCAGTAGGACCTCACGCCTACGTATTGCCATCTAGCAGATTTATCATACGCAAAAACCCTCATGGGCGTATGTACTCCTTATGACGGCTTCCTCTAATTCTGATAGAAGTAGAGCTATATCAGAGCCTGCACAGTCAGGCACAACGGAGGTCAAAAACTTCGTGCTGCGCATTTATTAGTACTAAAATAAGGTTGCACTTGGTCCGTGCAATACCGCACCTCGCCAGGTGGACTGCAAGCGGACAAACGCAATAAAAGCAACCTAATGACAGTAATAATAAGAGCGCTACGCCGGCATTTTCTCCGCCATTTTCCCTAACCCTGTAACCAAAACCGTTTAACGAAACACGAATTGAGCTGGAGTGTAAGCAGTCCCTAACTCTGATAGCGCGATGTAATGGCAGTTGTATTGTAGTTCACCCGTTTGGCGACAGATGTCGCCACAGACCTGTTATTTAAACTAATACTATAAAGCCGAAAAGATTGTTTGTTTAAATTCACGAGCAAATTTCAGGAACTCAGTCATAAAAAAACATTAATAAAATAATTATCTATACTAATACAAAGCTGAAGAATTAGTTTGGTTAAACGCGCTAATCTCAGAGACTACTGGTCTGAATGGAAATAATATTTTTGTGTTGAATAGCCTATTTATCGAGGAAGGTTTTAAGCTACGCATATCATCACGCTACAACCTATGAGAGCGAGGCAGTAACCAAAAATGCGAGCGAAACCACAGGGGACAGCTAGTCCATTATTTGTCGTTTAATTATTCCGTGCGTGCACGTAGTTGGCAATGGGGGGTCATTAGAAATTTAAATATAACAATGACAGCTTGCATTCAAGGTGAAAGGCGGACTATCACTCTCTAGGGACTGTGTGACCCTATGGGAAATTAAATAGTGATCATTTATTTACTGTTTTATACGGGAAGGCGGTGACATGTCTATTTTTTTATTTAACCGACTTCTAAAAAAGGAGGAGGTTTTAAATTCGAATGTTTGTATTTTTTTTATGTTTATTTGCGCATATCTCCGTCGTTTACCAACTGATTTGAACAATTCTTTTTTGTTTAAAGGGTAGACTTCCCAAATGGTTCTATTGCCATCAGGTCCAGGATCTGATGATGGTAAGTATCATGCCGAAATCGAGGGAAATCGGTGTTTTTTTGCAAAAAATTATCTTGGCTGCGTAAAGAACTGACTAAAACTTTACCAAGTTAACTAAACTTAAATTAAGTGCATCTTTCTCTTTCCATTTTGTTGAGAAAAGGACAGAAGATACATATTACTTTAGACCTATCAAATTAGACAGCTCCTGAAGTAAATCGTATTTTAGTGGCCATGTTTTTAATCGCGTCTAAATTATCCATGGAGTGTTTTAATTTGACAGGTTTAAACTAATATTATGTCTTCTGTCCTTTTCTTAATAAAATGGAACGAAAAAGATGCACTGAACTTAAATTTAGTTAAGTTTGTGAACAAGGGAATTTGCACCATTATGTAGTGACTAGCTGTACCCCACGGTTCCACCCGCTTGTTAGGTCTTTAGTTACTGTTTAGCTGTGACCCATAGCATGATGTTGCCAATGGCATTTACAAACAACTGGCTTTTGCCCGCGACTTCGTCCGCGTGATTAGTTGTTCCCGTTTCCGGGGGATTTCCAGAATGAAAACTATCCTATGTCCTTTCTCGGGTCCCGGACTATATTTATTTATTTATTATTTATTTATTTATTTACACTTTATGCACAACGGTACACAGGCGGACTTAATGCCGAAGGCATTTTCTCCCAGTCAACCTAGGACAACCACCAAATGGTATGGTGGTATATCTGTACCAAATTTCATTCAAATCGGTTCAGTGGTTTAGGCGTAAAGAAGAGACAGACAGACAGACAGAGTTACTTTCGCATTTATAATATTAGTACGTACTTATGTGGTTTTCTATTGAATTAAAATTTTCAAAATCAGTTTTGTAGATACAGACATATTCCCCCAAATTCTAATAAAATGCAACAAAACTACTTTCCGTTTATCTATTTAAACGCGTCTCACTACCCGATACCAAATAAATTAGATTTTATCAATATTAACTGTGATCTTGATACGTATTCAAGCAATTTCTGTTTAATTTCCGACTGTTTTAAAAACAAAATAAACTGTTGATTAAATCTTGTGAGAACCTTTGAGAACCACCTCGCTTGCAAGCAACATAGACCATTTTAGACTTTTAAATTCAGTAAGTTTTCATTTAATATTTTATATTAACCAAGTCTATATACCTGTCTGGTTTTTACAACTCAGTTAGGGTGCTTGTACACGGTGCATGTAGCTGGAGCAAGTAAAGATGCGGGTTACACGCGTGAGTAATATGCGCAAGCTATTTGTTCGAGTTTCTGAGTCACTGGACCCGCATATGTTTTTAAACGATATGTTTACGATGCATATAACCCGCGCAAGTGCCTCAACATGCGCAAGCTACATGCACCGTGTACAAGCACCCTTACTGGGCGACACGATACCTTTTGGTTAGACTGGTCAGGCTTTATATTGGTGCCGATTCTCTTATTCACAAACTAACGTAAATTTAAGTTAAGTGCATCTTTCTCTTTCCATTTAATTAAGAAAAGGACAGAAGATAAAATATTAGTTAAGTCCTGTCAAATTTAGACACTCCATAGATAATTTAGACGCGATTTAAAAACATGGCGTCTAAATATACGTCAATTTTCTTCAGGCGCTGTCTAATTTGACAGGATTAAACTAAAATGTATCTTCCGTCCTTTTCTTTAAGAAATGGGAAGAGAAAGATGCATTTAACTTAAATTTAGTTAAGTTTGTGAACAAGAGAATCAGCACCTTTTGATTACCCGTAACGACTGTCAAAGTTCTACGAATAACAATACCGGGACCAACGACTTTGCGTGCTTTCCGTGGCACGGGATGTCAGCGATTTCCTAGATAATAATTTAAAAAGTACATTATTTACAACTAGCTTCTGCCCGCGGCTTCGCTCGCGTTAGAAAGAGACAAAAAGTAGCCTATGTTACTCTCCATCCCTTCAACTATATCCACTTAAAAAATAACGTCAATCCGTCGCTCCGTTTTGCCGTGAAAGAAAAACAAACAGACAGACAGACAGACACACTTTCCTATTTATAATATTAGTATGGATTTAAAAGATTCGGACCAACTACCAACGTCTTACATGAGAAGCGAGTGCCTTAACCACTGAGCCTTCAAGACCAAGTCTTAAACGACTTGCATTGTCAAAATGTTCATGAATTTTTAACTTATTCAGGAAACTTAACACCCGTGTCAAATCTATTTGGATAGACAGACAGACAGATGCAAACAGTGCTGTTTGTGAGACTAATAAATATTTAAGTTTTCACCTTGAACCAAAAATATTGCTAACGTTTCTATAGAGAGAATTTGTTTAACCAGGTACTTGAACATTTATGCCCTTACTAATAATCACTGTGTAAAGTTATGCAATGAATAAAGCCTGTGTAACCATATATTTTTTGACGTATAAACCTTTCATAACTTTATGCAGCGCTTATTAGTAAGGCGCTTAAAATTTATAAGAGTACGTGATAGAGATTTAAATGAATATAAATGGAAACATTAATTAAATTTGGTGTGCACACACACACACAACGTCTCACCTTAATCGCATACACCTTCGTTGCGTGGCGTCGTGGGCAAAAATAGAAGAAAAAGCCGGGCAACCGAAGGAACAAGGGTGGGTTTTAGTCAGTAAAAGTCTGACATTGAGGGCGGGAGAAGTCATTTGATGATTTCCCATCCATAACAAAATCTAATTTTGATTTTAAAGAACATTAAACTTTCCTTGTAGTCAAAGTTTTGACATTGACTTTAAACGAAGGAACAAAGCCGAAATAAATAATATATGCTTACCAAATTATTTTAGATATTATTTTTGTCGCAATTCACACTTTTCGCATTTCGGTGGTGAGATAAAGACGAAGAACAGCTAAGCGAACTTATGTGCTAAATAACATTTATATGTCCCGCTCTAAGAACAATATTAACTTTCTTAAACGATGGTCTAACACGTTACGTTGTATTCTTGTGTCATGAATTCTGAAACCTGATATGTTTCACTGAAATCCACTTCAGTAATCGGATTACGATTGGCGTTACGGCACCGCCTAAAAAGAACAGTTTCTTTTGGTAGTGCAAATAGTGCAATATTTTATGGATAGACTACCTGTCTTCCGCGTTTTTTGGTTACTGTTCCGCTCTTGTAAGTTGTAAACGAAGTGGGGTTATTTAGACAATTTATTATTTGAAAACGGAAGAACTTATTTGTATGATTATTGAATGATTGAATTTGTAACAAGTTGATACTTTTTGCCCTATTAAAAGGCAATGTCTGTCAGGTTAGCTCATCAATCTACAACATTGCTACCAATTTGACATGTGTGCCTATACGAAGCACAACCACACCACATTCCGTGATGAAATTGAAAATGAAATTGTTTATTATGCAAGTAGGATCAAGTCATATTTTTTTTAATAAACTGGCTGGAGCCGGCATTTCCTAAATGACTACCTCTGAGAAGAAAAGCCAAATCGAACTAAGGGATTATCGTCTCTTTTAAAGTCCAGACAATAAAATAAATTCAATATTTTTGTGCAAGCCATTCAGAATAACATTCGGGCTAGCCGATAAAAAGTGGTTCGTGTGAATAGGTCGCTACAGTTTCTTGCAGTTGCGGTGTAGAACTAAATTAGGCCTGTTAGTACAGTGGTTAGTGAACCTGCTGCTAAGTCGGAGGTCGTGGATTCGATTCCCACCCAGGACAAATTGTGTGACGAGCATGATTGTTTGTTTTGTGCCTGAATGTAATTTATCTATAAAAAGTATGTGTATCTGTAGTCTGGTTACCTACCATAGTAAAGGCTCTGCTTAGTTTGGGATCAGATGGCCGTGGCCAGTTGTCCTGAAATATTTCTTTATTTTATTTATTTATGCATGTTAAAGTGGTTGCGTTGTGGTAACGTTATAGATCGGTTCCCAATTCTGATGGCTCCATTGTAGTTACGATGTGGTTGCGGTGTGGTCGATATCATCCACACGGGTGTGTTTAATGAAAAAATGTAATCAGTTTTAATTTAAAGTGTTCATTTTTAAATAGTGGCTGAGTACATATTTATAATGTGTAAATAGAAATAATAGAAAACCTGCGGTATAAAGTTTTTAATTTTTTTTCCTACACACCCAAATTAAAACTATCAACCAAGCGGGCAGAAGCAGTCCATTTTCCTTCATATTTGACACTCTTTTAGAGTCTATTTAAATTATTTATTCCGACTATTTTGTTGCAGACGCAGTAAGCTTCAGACGCCAGCTGAAACGACACTAAGCCCACAGAGGAGAAAGGAATTTTCAAGAAGAACAAATAGAAAATAGGTGAGGTATTTTAAAATGTACTAATATTATTTGCCGTTTTCTTACGATTCAAAGAGGAGGTTACCAATTCGTTTGTGTTCTTATTTGTTTAATATGTTAATTACGCGATTTCTATGTCAATGTGTGGGCGTATTACCGCTTGAGCACCTCTTTTTTGAGTACTAATATTCCCAAATTAAAATAAGGTTGAAATTTAGTGCTCAATGGATAGTTGCACAAAAAATTGGTTCTCAATCGGGAATACTCCATTTTGTGCATTATTGGGCCTAAAAAAATTTTAGGCCCAATAATGCACAAATGTTAAAATCTGTCGAAGAGAGAGACAATTGAATACCACAGAACCATGTATTACATAACTTTTACATTTATTTTGAATGGGCCCTGGTATTGCAAATTAATCTAGTAACCGATTGACGAAATTTTTAAAATTATTACTAAAAATATCTTTCTCGGGATCATGCAGGTTTGTAACAATATTTCATACATTTAAATTCATTCAACATTAAAATTTACATTTAAATTTAAAAGTTATGGTTAATAAGAAAAACTCACATACATATATGAATCCTGGAAACCTAATACTCCCTTTGGTCGTACGAATTAAGTATAATGTTGCGTGTTAAAAGTTGGTAAAACAGTACCATTTAAGGTCGTCAATTTAGATAAAATTTACGTGTTTAGGTTCAAAATTAAAGATTTTTTTTTGGGATTAAGAGAAGCACAAGCAAGTCTCTTAGACTTTTCCAATAGATATTTTTACTTTATGATTTTTACACAAATTGTGAAACAACAAAATAACGTCACATTCATATTGAAAAGAGGCAATCTATGTTTATAAAATCGTGAATTGACGGACTGTTATTTACATGAACGCACAGCCTAAACCGCTGGTTCTAGAGAAATGAAGCCTGCAGCGTAAGTTCTATGTAAAGAGAAAGTAACCACTAAGATATAAATTTTGGAAATTCAACTCCTATATAGGGATAAAATAGTAGTTTAAAATTTGACATCCTCGCGGGCCAAGCCGCGGGCCAAATCAAGTTTGGTATAAATCAATAAGATCCAAAGATATCGATGTGAAATAATACGACACTTCTATCTCTAGAGATACTAAGCAGCTTTTTCTCTAGAGAAAAGGGCTGTTCTTATGACAGAAATTCCATTTGACAAACCATTTATTTTGATCATGTTTCCTTATTGGCTTTAGGGTATCCGCTGTTACGTGGTTATCCCTTTTGAGGGGTCGTAAGCAGAATATATTTGATGCCCTTGGTTTAAAATGATGTGTAATTTTATCTATATAATCCACATTTTTCTGCTATAGTGTCGATTTTCGCGAATACTTTTGAAATCGTGAATTAAAAATTAGGCTATGCCTCTCGGGTCCAAGTTTAGTTTGTGTCAACTTCATCGATACCGGTTTAATGGTTTAGCTGTAAAAGTTAGCTGATAGACTGGTAGACAAAGGACAGACAGGCAGAGACGCATTTATATTGTTAGAATGGATGTACGGAGTCAATAAGTTTAGAATTCCCAGACCAGTACAGTACGCGTATTTGAAAAATAAAAAAAAAATCGGCTGTCCAAGGAAGACAACAAACTGAACCATTGCCGTAGATAAATATAAAATTAAAGCTATTTTCCCCCTATTTTGAAAGAGGTTTCATTTCTTTGAAAAACTTTTTACACGATTCAACATAAACGTAATCACATACCTATATTACCATTTATATAAAAATAGAAGTCTTTCAAAATCAATTTTATTTTAAACTTCTAGTTTTTAAAACGGTTATCCTTTTGTGAAAAAGATTTTACACAATTCCACATAACCGTAACAAAAAATTACCAGAAACACAATGCAATACCTCCACAGAAATGGGTTTTTCAGATACATTCCCACGGCATTATTTACGGAGATTTTTACTGTAACTGTAACAGTTCGTGTTCAACAGTTGCACTACTATTTACTAAACAAGAAATGTTTGTTTGTACTTACTACGTATGCCAGATGGCCCTCTTTGTCCTTTAATGTTTTATCTAAAACTAGCGACATGTCCCAGCTTGTAAAAGATTTAGGACAGAAATGCAATACAAGATTAAATTAGATAAAATTTTGAACACGTGCGAAAACATATACCTATACAGTAAAAGGTAAAAAAGAAAATTAAAAAAAAAACAACGCTAACATTTTTTTTTCGTGAGTGGGAAATCATCCAATGACTGCTCCCGATCAGGGTGGAATGCGTGTCAGACTCTTACTGACTAAAACCCACTCATGTTCCTTCGATTGCCCTTTATGTTCCAGGGTCACGGTAACTATTATAAACATTCCGCAACGCAACGCTAACATTCGGGTCATTATTTGAGACCCAATTACTTATAATAATATTCATATAGTTTGATACAATCGAGTATTATCGAAACAAAATTTAATAACTAATTATTGATTGTTTAAGGGGTGTTATAAGTTAAGTTTGTGTATGTTTGTCTGTCTGTGGCTCCGTATCTCTTAAACGGAGATCTGATTTGGATGCAATTTTGATTCGAAAGTAGGTTAACAAGCGATGATTCTTAATGTTTTTTCAAAATCAACTCCGTCGTTACTAAATAATCAACTCTCGTAGCGTTAAATTGAGATCAGCAGAAGGAATGTAGGGAGACTTTTGCCCAGCTGTGGGACAGTTATCAAAGTTATGAAACTTCAAAACAATATTTCCAAGTTTATTTAGAAACCCTATTTACACTACAACTTGTGTTTTTGTTACATAAACTTGGGCTATAAAAACTTTAGTGGCGAATTGCTCCTTGGAGACTTTATAGAAATACAGAGACAGACTTTATAATTATGTAGCCATCATGGTTTGTTTAGAGAAACTTATTTAATTTCAATCCACTATTTACCCTAATAAGAGTCAAATTCCCAAAAAATATTTCTTATTGGATAGCTACTCTCCAAAAAAAAAACATACCCTGCAAGTTTAATGCCTCTAGGAGCAGTGGTTTGGGCTGTGCTTTGATATATCACACAGTCAATCAATTTACCATTATATATACTTGAGCTAAATTCGATAAAGAATAGAGGTAAAGAAACCGTGCTTGGTTTTTCGAAATAGCGAGCTAATATGCATGTTATTTGAGTGATTCTAGTGAAATATGCTGCAATAGGATTACTTAATAAATAGCGTGAAAAAGGCGATAATCATGTAAATAATAGAAGATTTGTAAAAGTTGAATTGAGATATAGGGTTATCTCAATTCAACTTTTACAAATTTTCTTGATTGGTTTTTTATCTATTATGATATAAATTGGTTTGTTTTTTAAATTATATTAAATTGGTTTGTCTATTATATAAATTGGTTTGTTTATCTGTATTCTTTATCGAATTTAGCTCAAGTATAGATAATAACTTTTACTCCCGACTTTGCTCGCATTTTATAGTGCACTAGCTGTTGCCTGCGGCTTAGCTTTACCCCACAAGAAGGCTTCCACCCTAACCGGTTTCAGCTGGCCAGAGGGCCTAGACAAGTGGCATTGTAGAATAGATGGCGAAAATGAATAGATTGTCAAATGTATGGAATTGATATAAGCTTTCGCCTAACAATTTGACATCTCCATACATTTGACAATCTATTCGTTTTCGCTATCTATTCTACAATGCCACTTGTCTATGAGGGCAGTACACAGTAGTCACTTTACGTAAAATACTTGTATTTTATGTGAAGCGACTGCCCCTTAATCAAAGCCCCTTGGTAAGACTGGTCAGACTTTCTTGGCTTCTGACTACCCGCAACGGCAAAGTTCTACGAAAGACAACCGGCAGCACTATCGCTAGATTGCTATTTGACTTGACGTATTTTGAATTGACGTTTATGTTACTAAATTATCGCGAATTGACGTTTATATTGCTAAATTATCGCGATCGCTCGGTTTCTGCAAGATACGTAATCCCAGTGCGGGACTAACGGCTTTGACGTGCTTCCCAAGGCACAGGATGCATTGATGTCAAAGATAAACTTTAGAAAGTGCATATATGACTTGAAAAAATTACATTGGTATTTGCCCAGATTACCCACTGGATCATCCTGACATTTTTGACGTTTGTACTACTAAGAAATTCCTACAAATAATATTCCATTTATAATAAACGACGGAGCTTTAGGCAATTACTAACGTAGCATGTTTTTATTCTCATTTTGTACAAGGACATCTGTTGCTTAAAGATATCATCAAATTGGCCGTTGTACTGACAACGCCAAAAATATGAATATATTTGACTGTACAATTGATTTGAGGGACCTGTTGTTTTTTGGTTGCTGACCCTGACTACTAAGTCGATGTTCGGGGGTTCGATTCCCTATTTGATACTTTGTGTGATGAGCATGATTGTTTGTTTTGTGACTAGGTGTAATTTCCACGTATGTACTTCTAAAGTTTATCTGGTTACACGTGTGTGTGTCCCAAGATATTTATTATTATTATTTATTCAAATAGTAGTAATACAATTATATTGTGATAGCTCAGTCTGTTAAGAGGCCGGGCTCTTATGGTTAAAAATTATGACGCTTCAATGCATGTAATATGAACCCAAAATTCATCTAGGATATCACATATTCTGTGTCCGAAAATCACGTAAAGCCGTAAGTAATTCCCGATTATCTTTCTTAGATCTTTGATAGCAGAATTGTAGGTTTATGTTTTTGCATGTGACAGCTATTGTTTACATTATCAGATTGGAATTCTTAATCTCTCATTGTTATCTATTTCTAATTAACTACGAGTATTATCTCAAGATTTCTAGCTTTTAAAGATTTCTGGTCATAAATGTAATAATTTATCGTTTACTCTTGTGCTAGAAAGCTGTAATTCTCTTTCTTTTGAGGGTTACAACGTCTGAATATAGAAATAATAACAATAATATTAGTCTATTGCAGTCCTTTTGCAAGGCAAACAAGGTATGAGCATGACCACCATGCTTGCTGAAGGGGATTAGCGATCTCGGATTTATACCTATTGTTTAAAATTCGAGATTTCCTTTTGTTTGAGATAAACTTTAGAAAAGATATTCGAAATGAAAAAATCACAATATTCTTTGTTCAGTATAACAATATTTTTTTTAACCACAGGTCCATCACAAAACCACCAAAATTTTATAAGAAAATAAATTTATTTTTAAGTAAGTAATATATCTAGGAAAAATCCCAAAATTTAAGTAGTTTTATTTTTTGTAAACACACAAAAATTGTTGATTACACACAAATAATAAAAAAATCTGTTAGAAACATTTGGCCTCAAAATAACCTATTGTAAAGCATTTTAATATTGTAATCGAACCCAATTCGCGCTTGGCTAGTTATTGTTCGTTCCAAGAAGGGACATCTCATCCCAACACCAAATTTATTGCTTGATTAATTTAATTAAACCTTTGAAAGTGGGGCGTTATTTCAAGTTTATTAGATACCTCTGAGCTGACATCAAAGTCTAATTGATTATCTGCCCAATTACTTGTGACATAAGTTATATAATCTATTGTTACAAAATTTTTGGTCGTGGTTGGTCTAGTGGTTAGTGACCTTGAATGTTGAGCAGAGATTGTGGGTTCGATTCCCAACTCAGATAGATCTATGCGTGATGAGCAGGAATGTTATATTGACCAGGCACTTCACATTGCATAGAGTTTAAAAATATGTACGTAGGATTTACGTATAAGTTATTTTAGTATTGAAGAAGTAGTAGATTTCGAATAAATTTTATTAATATTTGCTTAAACTAAGGTGCTTCCTATTAAAAGAGTCTGTTCAGTATTCGGTCTCATTCCAAATACTATGTGTATTTTTGGTCTTGATCAATTTGCTAGGAGATGATTTTACTCATAAAAACAAACAACTTTTATTATGGAACCAACTCTGAAATCGCGAAAAAAATACCAGCTGTTTCATACATTATGGTCGAGAGGGCATTGAACTTTTACTAGAAACAGCTGATATTTTATGCGCTATTTCAGGGTTGGTTCTATAATAAAAGTTGTTTGTTTTCATGGTTAGAATCATCTCCTGGCGGGTTGTGGAATACCAAAAATACACCTAGTATGTAAAAATGTCTCTAGAACCAGCGGTTGGGCTGTGTGTAGACAATAAGTAATATATCATCAGTCAACCAGTTTACCATAAATAACAAATAATATTGTTAAAATATCAGTATTATTTTTTACCAGCGTGTATGTGTGTTCTTTGCTTCATGTTTATCGTGATATAAAATAACAGAGGTACATAACTTAGGTAATGTCAGTAAATAACAAACATAACGTTATTTTATAATAACTTACTTGTCGCATACGCTCCTTACTTAGATTTTTAAAACCAGCCAAGTTGGAATCGGACTTACGCACCGAGGGTCCCATACAAACTTGTACGTATACAAATCTTATACAGTATTTTTTTTGACCTACTACATAACGGTTTTCAGGTTTTTTTCTTCACTATGTTCTACACGACATTGCTTTCTGCCTTTCATAATTATATGTCAACAACAAGTACCGTATACATTTTGATTGCCTCCAGAGTATCGAATAATTATACTATTTATCGAAACCCTAAAAAGCCGCCCATAAGTCTACCAATAGCTCATACAATGACTGCGAACAGAGCCCTCTATGATAACTGTCCGAAAACGAAGAATTATGGTGTACAAAATGCGAAGAACTACCGGGCATTACGCTTTAATTCATTAATTTTACAACTGATACAAAAACTAAAACTCAACCTTGAGGGCCACGGAATAAAGTTTCAAATCGAATGGTCGTTTGCTAACTAACTTTGCGCAAGCTAACTTCAGTGTTCCTAAGGGGTTGTCATAGAAACTGAAGTTCTGCGCGCGCACACTCACACATAGACGCCCACGCACACGCTGACAGGTTTCCCCTAACGAGGGAAAGAGATAGAGCTAGAGTACAGTTGAGAAGAAAAGCGTTGCGATAATATAAATTGGTGGGTATTGTTTTAATTCGCTTAGATTGTGGGAATTGAAATGGGAATGTTTATAGTTTTTACAAAAAAGGGAAATTTTATTTTTAAATTTTGTTTCTATCAAAGTATCAATTAGACTTGAATGCACAAATGTGATTTATCAACTTTTAACACGAACATTTTATTCAAATATTTAAAATATTTTTAGTAATTTAATTACTTTAATTTTATAACATTATACTCATACAAATTATACAAAATATTCATACAAATAAATCAATGATAACTAAAATTTATGAAAATACAAATATTTTTTTAAACGCAAAATATTATTATTTAATAAACATCTCAGCTTCTTTTCTTAATTATAATGTACAATAAGTGACCGTTTTAAAGTGTAATTAAATGCAGATTTTCCCAATCATAATTTTAACAATTTTAATGTTAGTAAATTCCTTATCCTATTAATTTAAATATTTTGTTGATTTAACAACAATTTAAATATAAAACATTTATGTTAAATTTTACAATATTGGCAATACCAATCATTACATCCACCTAAACGTAAGTCTCAAACTACAAATCAAAATAATTTAAATTCCTACCAAGACACCTCTCTACCCAACAGTACTCGAGTCTGCCCTCTCTTACACAGACACAGTATACGCTAACTATGTGTGCGTGTTTTACACCACAGATTCTGCGCGATGGACCCTAGTATTCTTGCAGCCATGGACAAAGAAGCACTCAAAAAGCAGATTGAAAACATGAAGTATCAAGCGTCTATGGAACGCTGGCCGCTTTCAAAAAGCATTGCAGCGTGAGTAATTCTTTATTTAAAATTTAAAAATATTACCATAGTGAGTGACGTCATAATGTGTAGTGCAAGGGAGCGGGAGTCGCCCTATGTGTGTGCACGGGATAATAGTGCTTTTAACAACGGTTCAAAGGTACAGAATTGCGTGGAGGGCGTGCAACGATTAAGGGATTATGTATGCTGGCTTTTTATTTAATCGATGTGATTAGATTACTTGTGTCTTTTTCGTATTTTTCGTGTAATTTTTGTGTTGTTTTTCTGTTAATTCGTGTGTTTTAATTCAAATATCGTTATCATAGGATGATTCTGTACAATATTCCGTTTGCGTCAATTAAAATGTGTCATAATCGTCCTATTTTAGTCGATTCCTGTAGTGCTAATTGTTTCATCATTCTATTCTGCGCCGGGTTCAACGTTTGCTTAAGTTCTAGTAATTTCAGTTGTGTGGCCAACATTAATCAATAATTGTGTACCTCGTGTGTTAGGAACTGCATACTTGAAAATTCCACTATTTATCATTTCCTGAACTAAATTCCGTGTAACTCAAAACAGCTAAATCGATATGAACATTAAAATGAAAGTGCTATTTTGCACCTTGTCATTGATAAAATTTGATACATATTTGATTGTAGTCGCACCCTATTGCATTGAATTTCCATGTCAGGCGAAATGACGTCGGGATAGGGAGCTTTTGTTTCCTATTTATTGACTTATAATGTTTTAGTTTGTGCATGACTAGTGTCTGCCCACAATTTTGTCTGCATAAAAGTCCATACCATAAAAATATAACCTATGACACTCAGCAATAGCGTAGCTAACTATCATTTGTATATTTTTTGTAATCAGTTTACCAATTCCTGATATTATCGGAATAAAACTCTATCGTATTAGGTTAGACAGTTTGGGTGTTGTGACCTTGTAAATTACTGTCTGTATGAGGGAGCATTTTACTTCAGTATTTAATACAATTTGTCTCAAATTCTATTTGTACCGAAGACCTAGCAAAAACGTTCCCCATACTCTAAATCTTAGTGTTTTATCTCTAGATCTTTTAATAAAGGTTATAAAGTGGTTTACATTTTTGTCCTAACCTCTTCATTTGGATTGAAGATTTTACAGATATTCTATTCCCGTTAAAGATCTAAACTTGATAATTCATGAATAACACTAGTGGTTTGTAGCTTGGCTCAAAAACTTCTAACAAACTACACAATGTTTAAGGAAATACTATAAATAAGGATATACAATTCTTAGTAATTTGTCAATAAACTAAGGCTCAATGACCACTTTGAACGTCAGTAACTCTATCATTTTTTTTGTTACCTACAGTTTGATACGTTTAATATTATAACCTAACTTAACCACTGCTTGAAACGAACACAAAAGTCACCGTGAAATGATCAATTTTAAGATTTGGGCATCACATTATCACTAATTTAATATCTTTTTCTATAGTAATATCTTCTGGTAGTTCAACCAATCTTCTTTATATTTAAATGTTTATGCATAGTGTCTTTACATTTTATGCTAATCCTGACTAGTTTACTCCTTCAATTTGCAGTTTTACCTTGTTCTTAATTACTCTTATTATCGTCTTCTACAGTAAATTCTTCAGTATCTTAATCAGCATTTAGCTCATCTTCTATATCAATATCGATTTTCACAAATTCTGTATATTTCTTGCGTATTATTTCTGCGCAAATTTTGTTCGTCATTCATGTTTTTTTACCTACAGTTTTAGATTACAATATCAGATTACTATCTTTTTCTCTGCTGTCTATAGTTAAAATAATACTTAGCATTTCTTCTACATATTCCAACTATGTTGTCGTTGTATGGTTGTATTTCTGCAATCATTTTGATAGTCATTACTACTAATTCCACTGTTACTGACTTACTAAGTTTGACACTTTTAAAATAATGTTTGAAATGCTCTGAAAATATGCTACCACGGTGTTAAAGGAAATTGATTATGAATGCTTACATTCATATTAGGGACGTGTCGGAGCAATACAACTATATTTTATTACCACATATTTCCTTATTATGACGTGGCTGAAACTACCGATTATATTGTATGGAATTCGAATGCCATAGCTTTGTAAATTTGTTTACCTTTAATTAACATACCTAATTTATTTCATAAATTTCCATACTTGTTATGTGCTTTGTTTTTCTTCTTCTATTTCTATTTCACCATTGCTTGTAAAAGTGCATGTGAATGGTTTATGTCAATTAATAAATTTTGAGTTTCTTGGTTATTTTAATGTTTTTTTGCGTTACATCTCGCCTAGATTTTATTATCTTAATCATTATTTAGTTCTTCAGTTTAGTTGTGTGCGTAATAATTGATGTGTCTCAATATTAACATTGATTGCATCAAATAGCTTTTTTGGAACGTATGGTGTATTCAAACATGTGCCATCAAACATTATTTTGTTTAGTAAAATTATTATTTCAGTCAAATGTATTTTGAAGAAATTGCCCTTTTACTACGTCTGTGATACTACGTTACTTAATACGTATTTTGGATTATAATATTTTCCATCTGCCAATGTAGTTGATATTTTTTATGTGTCTGTCTATCAATGTTTTCAATTTTAATTGTATAACATTTCAAATAAAGTAAATACAAACATATTTTGGAAGGAATGGAAAAGACATTACCTTTTTTACCAATTTTGGATCAAACTTAATAATATATTGTCTTATACGGAATCTTTAACATGCCACTATTTGACATGGCAAGTTTTTATATAGCACTGTATACTAAGCACAACAGTGTGAACGATGCGTTTCTGGCGTCATAATCATGAGTTTTTACTGCTGTTACTAATTGTCTAACATGTCTGTTTCTAAGAACAATACTATGACGTGCCTCCGTCTCATTTATCGTATAGTTATGATCATTAAAATCTTCATATACCCTGTCATTATTAATAAAAGATTCATACATTATGACTTTATTATAGTTCTCACAGTAAAACGTTGATTTAACTAGTAGTTGTCTGCTATTTTTAAAGTTTGAAAGCTGCGTGTTTTTGAGATAAGCATCAAATTTAGAATTGAAATTTAAATTCCGTCCAACAAAATGATCAATTTCCCTCAGTAGATCTTTCAGAGGCTTTTTATCAGATTTCACTTAGCTCAAGGCTATTTCGTCGTTTGAGTTTTTCGTATAGCCAACATCGTTTAAAGTCTCGTCTATTAGTTTTTAGTCTTAAATTAACTATTATTCATCTAAAAGGAATGTATCAAAAGAATTGCCAAGTAAGGGACTTAATAATTTTGTTATTTTATCTGGATATTTTAATTATCTCATAAATGTAGTTCTGCTAAAGCATATCTCATAACTAGTGGAAAATGTGAGAGTAAAATGTCTCATAAATTCAGAGCCGTTTTAGCTTCTAACTCGAAATCAATAAGATAAAGAGGTAGCGCAATTGGACCATTCTACGATATTAAAATAAATAAAATATTCTAGTATCAACTTTACATAAATCACATAGATTCTAATTCCGAATGAAAATAACCATCACCTCTCAATTTAAAAATAATATCAGATCTAACAGAAAATATTCTTTCTTCATTCATGTTTCCGTTAATCGAAATATTTTTATGAAAGCATGCCGTAGGGAACGGTGCGCGAATCGACGGTTACCACACTCAAAACAGATTGACTAGTACAAACAAATGCCGCTGCCCACGCGCATTCTGTGTTGCCAGATTTAGTACGAAATCTCCGAAGTGGGGAAATAATGTTGCCAGAGTTTTGTTTGATGTTGAACTTAGTGTTTGGTTAACCAATAAACACAAAATTCTTTTTTGGACGTATAATGTCACGTCCAAAAAAGAATTAATTCTACTAACTTTTGCCCTCGATTATGTATAATATAAAGATGATAAATTCGTGGATTATGGGCTATTAAATTTATTAAAAAGCCAACTTTATTCTCAAAGATACAATCTGACTATTTACTTACGTTCACTAATTGGTAATTACGACTTAATTGGTACAGCAGTTTTTGCATTCAAACGGAAACCAACAGAATTTTACCTCTTTTAATATTAGTATGATGTAATGTGACAAATTGAATTGATCGGTTAATACGTTCGATATACTATAAGTTTGTTGTTAAAATTACTAAGGCCATATCGTTACTTACTGCTTTACGAATTCAAGGAATGTAAATAAGATTTATCGGAAAGTTACTCACATATGCATATTGTATGTTCAGTGAAATTGTTTTTTTTTGTGGATAGTTCCAAATAGATTATATCGATTAAAACTAATATAATATCTTCTAACAATAATCTCTGTGCAATGAAATATTTGGGTAAAATAGTGCCGATATTGGCCTGATATTAAAAAAGGGTAATATATTGAAAACGGGGCGCACAGGCGATTGAATAGACACTTAAGTTCAGTCACACGTAAGCCGTTACTTTAATTTGAGTTACAATGGTTGGTATAGAGGTTTACTCTCTTTTAATGTTTTTTTTTTGTAGTATTACTGTCATTAATATTTATTTTGAAATGAGAAGAATACTGAGGAATTGAGGATCATCCTCAATTTCTCTGTATTCTGTAGTTAAATTCACTTTAACACTAAGCATGAACTGATAATAATCAGTTCATGCTTAGTGTTAAAGTGAATTTAACTTGAAACACTGCTGCCTTTTTATTGCTTTATCTATTAATGTCATTATTTTTATTTCCAATTTGCTTTGCTTTTCTTTATCGTCCTATACTGCCTAATATTCAACTAATACAAGGCGAAATAACTTTTACTTCAATTTCATTCCAATTACTGCTTATTTTTGTCCATTATTGCCTTTATTTTATTCTCTAATTTGATGAAAAATATAGTAACAAATTCTTCAGTATTTTCAAGCATTTCAGTATTTTAGCCAACAATATTCAGCCAACAAAAAGCCAACATTATGCACTGATTTAAAATATATATTCACTTAATTCAGATTTTAGAACTTTTTTAGGTACGCTTTTTGTTCGATGCTCTTTCTCACAGTCCTTTTTTGTTATAATATTTTATCCTGTAAATTATTTCTTTCAGAACTATATAGATCCCTAGCTTATAATTTTTCTCAGTTCCATTTATTTGCTCATATTTAATTCCTGTTCCCCAATTTCGAGGTAATAGCGCGCTGGCAACACAGTTCCAATCAAAACAGCTGTCAATACACGATTGAGTGCGCTTGCGACTGTGCATAAGGAGTCGTTCTATAAATGAATGTGCTTGTGTTTTATTTGTGGTACATTGATTATTATGCAGAGATATATTGCTATGCCCGTGAGTTTAAATAAGTGAGTTTACCGTATAAGTGAAATAGGTGAAAAACTAAAAAGTATGTTAAAAATCTCAGCTAGCTTACAAAGCCATTAAGATCCTTTTCTATCCTGGTTCCAACTATAGTTGTGCAAAGAATAGGGAAAATATTCAGCTAGATACCAGTTTTTTATAGCCATAATGAAATGTTGGGTGAAAAAAAAAACAAGTGATAGCAATGTAACAAATTGGCATTAAAGTAAAAAAATTCTAGTGTAAAACAAACTAAATTGTAAAGAGAAATCAAAAGAAATTTGAAACAGTTGTGTCAGCGATTGCTCTTGTTCATTAATAATAATGATATTTTTGGAATATAAACATTTTCTATAATACTTGAAGACTCAAATTCGAAAGAAGAACGAACAGCGAACTCATATCATTTGAATCACGTGGAGCAAAAAAAAACTAAATCGAATTTGAATCTGATTTATTTAGACAGAACATCATTCACTCACTCACTCAATCAACACAATTTCAAAAATAGAATTATATCACGAGTAACACCTAAAAGTTTTTTCAACTGTTTCTGAAAAAATAAACAATACGGTTTCCATAGAAACGATTTCTCACCATGATAACGAACCTTGCTTCTCATCGTACCGAATTATAATAGTGAGGTAATCTTTGCCTACAACTTCGTTCATTTTGATATCAAATATACTCTACTAGCTTTCGCCCGCGGCTTTGCCCGCGTAGATGTCGAACTTCCATCAACAACTTTAGCTCTTTAGGAGTCGAAATTTTCAAAAATCCTTTGGAAGTGGATATTACTCACGAAGGAGCCTCCTTGTTTCATGAATCTACGATCATCACCCAGTCAGTCAGTCAGTCAGCTCATCATTTTATGAAATAGAAGATGACAATGAACAATACTTATAAATAACTACACCTTTGTCATAATAGTAAAATAAGTAAAATAGATCTCTTTTCCGGTGACCCACGGATATCACATCACGGTAAAACTTTTTCTTTCTGAGTTCAATGACCTTAATTATTAGGTACATAATTGCTTTCATGAAGTCATTCAAGCGACTTTATCTCACTATCAATGAAAAAACTTGTGATATTTCCAGATTGTCCAGGCTTTTGAAAAACTAATAAACAAACAACAGACACAAAACGTAGTACAGACAGAAAACAAATTATTGCACACTCATCCAACGTGAATACTAGAAGTCTATAGAACGAAAAATAAAAGTCAGCAAACATTATAGTAGGCAATCGTGCCATAACTACAGTTAACTCAAGATCGATCGACGCACCAAACCACAGCTCGACATAATAATACTTGATGTCGTATGTTCGACTTTAGCCATGAAGTTGCGAACAAACTTTATATCATCATTATTTGCGGTTATATAATCACAAGTTATTGTTTATGCTTCCCAATTATATTTTAATAACTGCGTCGTATTATATCCTGTTTACTGTATTTCTTGATATTATTATTACATTGAATGTTATTTGTGCCGATTTGCCGGTGTGAACAAGGAGTTATTATATACGGAAATTCCGTGCATCTTTTTATTTCTTTTTTATTAAGAAAAGGACAGAAGATAAAATATTGGTTTAGTCCTGTCAAATTAAGACACTCGATAGACAATTTACATGGCTTTTTAAAAATTCAACAAATAAATATTTCGTGCATCTTTTTATTTCTTTTTTATTAAGAAAAGGACAGAAGTTAAAATATTGGTTTAGTCCTGTCAAATTAAGACATTCTATAGATAATTTACATGGCGTTTTAAAAATTCATCAAATAAATATCTGTTTATGGTATGTTAATAAAGGAAAAATCATTACCCTAATAGAGACAAAAACTTTGTTATATTTTTGAATCTATTTTAGTGTTGATCGTTCGTTTTCAAAACCTATGGGGTAGTCATCACTATAATATTATATACCATTATATTCTTATCGAAAGCATTTGCTTAGATATGTACATTTGGCTTAGTTTTTTGATTGCAGTATTAGCTTTAGCTGTGCAGTGTGATAGCTTATCAGCTTTTACGGCTGTTACTAGGTGAATGTAGTAGTATTTAGGCTAATAAAAACACGCCTTTAAGCTCAGGGTTTTATAGCCGTCCTTAATTTTGCTGTCTCTTTGATCAGGCTGCCATCATCAGTATTTTTCCATCTCCTTGCCTCTTACCAAAGAGTAAGCAATGATTTACTAAGTACATCCCTAATTTATTCATAAAATATTCATCAGAGTATTTTAGCTCCTTCGCAACCAATTCACAATTTCAGAAGAACTTGTGAAGCTATTTCAACTCTCTAAAATATTAATAAATGTGTTAGTACCGACTCCATATACATTGGATATGAACTTTGCTAACCCGACTTGGTAACCCAATGAAGCATTACAAGCAAGATTACTTACTTACGACAACTGAACCCAAGCCACACCCAAACCATTATTTACCCCTGAACAAAGCCAATACAAAAGCTCATAGATTTCCAATCACATGGGAATATTTCCCATTACTTATACTTCCATAATAAGCCTCTCTTCCCGTCGGTTATATTTCATCTGTAGCTGATTTATAGCCAGCGTTATTCAGAAACTTGAAAGCGAAAGGGTTTCGCAATATTCTTAGTGTTTTTTCTCTTTGGTGACCTTTCTGGAAACAGTAAAAATAGTGGAAGGGAATATAGGGTTTCTAGTAGAGGCTGTCATAAAATGTTATCGATTGGTCGCCGAAACACTACAGAATAAAGAGTGACCGAAATGGATGAATGGTCAGTGGGATGAAAGTAAAAGGTCTCTCGGATGTTTGCCCATTCATTATCTACTCTCTATTTTACACCAAGTAGCTTTGAAGTATGTTTCTTTTATGTTCACTTACTAAAAACTATAATTCTCAGACTTCAAACGTATTTCAAAAACAACTACTACTAGTATAAAGGGCCTTCGAGAATTTGGTAATGTTGTCTACTTCAGTGCTTTTAATTAATTCTTTTCATTATTGTAAGTGAAACCTTGATTCTATACAACAGATGTTCCTTTCACGTCTATTTGCCCATCCTTAAATAAATTTCAATTTAATTAATTGGTAAATCATTTTACATCGTGTATGCTTTCTTGTAAAAAAAACCCTCCGATGAATGATGAATGGGTAAAATGATCTTGGTCAGATGTTTTTAATTTTTATTTACCAACAACTCACCTGAAGTTTACTTTACCAAAGGTCGTTTGGGGAGCGATTAACTGAGTAACACTCCTAGAGAGTAAGAGAGTTTCGAAAGTGCTATAATGGGCTATTACTTACTGTCTTGCACATTAATCCTAGCACGCTATTCCTTTTCTTCTGCCCGATTCTTTTCTTCTATTTTTGTTTCATTACTTTATTCTCCATTCATTCTATTTTTGTCAATCAGATTTACTTCACACACTTCATTATTCTATTTTTATCCATCAGAAAAATGTACTCCGTGAAAGGTAAATACAATTCCTTATCATAACCTTATGATGTCTTCCTTAGGTCTGTCACTTAACCTAATTCTCTTTCTGTCTTCATTCTATTATATTTGTTTTCGTTGACTAGCCGTTTTTGCGTGCGAACATTTCTTTCTTGTCGAATAATATATTTTTGCTAGAGGTTCGCGCGAGGAATGGTAATGATGGAAACGTTTTGCTGCTTTGTTGTGCGTTTGTTTGGTGGGTAGGGAATCGTTTAGTTTGTTGTCAATCATTTCGTCTTGGTTGTTGTTTACTTGAGTATATTTGCTGATAAAGCACTCTTTGTGTCATTTGATTTGATTCGCTCCCTGCAGTTTTATGGCTTCCGTATTATCTACTTTCGCATACCTTACTAGTGCTTCCCTGAACGTATGATCTCACCCCATTGCGTATTATAAACTTTTAACCCAGTTTCTGGTTATCGAGTTAGTCCATTGAAAAAAAATATGCAATAATACAATACCTAAAAGTAAAAATAACTCTTATATAATAACTCTTCAATATGCGACAGATCATTTGAGTAAACAAGTAGTTTCACCTGTTTTGTTTAGTTCACATCAGTAGGTCAAATGACAATATCAGTCAAATGACGGATATAATTTTCCTAAATGGTTATTTACCGGCAGTTGATGATGATGATAATGATGTCAATCATTTTGATATTCTCACGCATTAATCATGATGTTTTGAATTTTCCCAACAATCTTCGAAACAATTCATTTATTCATTTATTACTTTAATCGACATGGTTAAACCAATATCGCACCCAGGAAGGGATCAGTCATTTGATGATTTCCCACTCCGCAAAAAAAAAACCAAAATCGTGATGGCCCCATGTTTGAGTCACAGCTTCGTTTCACACACCGATGAAGAAAAATATAGTGATGGAACCTAGAAATCGCCAAAATATCTTAAGCAAACGTTGATCAACAATTATGGCCCATTAGGAAATTAAGTTGTGAAACTTGGTCTACCAACAAAATGTATGGAGGATAGATCTTGAACTTTACGCATTTAGTTGGTGGCACGACCCGAGTAATGGGCCCTAAGTGTTGATCACCACAAGTCATGATACAATATGCCCCTTTATCTTCTTGAGAAAAGACTTATGCCCTGCAGTCGAAAATAATAGGCTGGTATTAACCATTTCCAAACAGTTCAATTTCTGTCAGGATTTTTGCGGTTGCGTTTATCTTCCGAAGTATTTAGTTTCAAATGAAGGTTATACGGCTGTTACTAACAATGTTATTTAAAGTGAACCTAAAATAAATGTATGTTTATCCTTATTTACTTTACCTACGTAAGTAATATTTATAAGAAGCTCAACAAAAAACTGAAGGTGATTTTGAACAATGTATAGTTAATTTAAATTTATTTTTAAATTGTTTTGTTTGTCTATTTGGTGGATTTAATTTCAATGCTCCTGCTAATGCGAACCCCACCCACACAAAAAAGTTTCCTAATTCTGTTTTTGAAGTAATTTTAATATTTTTGTTAATTACCTAAATATTCATTGTGGATGACAAATTTTTGTTGTTGTGTAACACAAATTATGCATGTTCATGGGATTAGTTTGACGTAATTAGTTGGATTGCTACCTTGAACTACTAGTAGTATTAATACTACTAATACTACTACTAGTAGTACTACCTTGAACTAACAGTCAATAGGCTAGTTTTGGTAGTTGTTCTACCAAAACTGCTTACATTTTTATCTTGGTTGGTTTAATTAGAAACTTTGTTTTTACTTGGTAGAAGTTACATAATATATATTTAAACAATAGTCAAACATCAACAAAACTGTGTTCGTAAGTTGTTTGATTACGAATTTTGCAATATGCCTACTTAATTAATTAATTAATTTCAACTGATCGTAACGTAATGGATGCCAGCGGACGATCTGTCAACAACGTCTAACTAGAAGCGAAAACCATTATATCTAGACCCTTGGACCATACTAGTATCATCCCTATTTCTGACGCAAATTATCACTGTAATCCGTTTTAAAGGGTATGCTACATTGGCTACCGGTGTAATTACAGTCACATGAGACATATCATAAATATGTCTCATGATGGCCCAGTGGATAAGGCGCCCGCCTCTCGTGTAAGAGGTTGTGGGTTCGAATCCGGGCAAGTACCAATGTGACTATTTCAATTCATACGTACTTTCTAAAGTTTATCTTAGACATCACTGACATCCCGTGCCTCGGAAAGCACGTAAAGCCGTTGGTCCCGGTTGTCATTCGAATAACTTTGACAGTCGTTACTGGTTAGCCAGAAACTATGACCAGTCTAACCAAGAGGTATCGGGTCGCCCAGTTACTGGGTTGTGGAGGTCAGGTAGGCAGTCGCTCCACGTAAAACACCGGTATCCAGCTGAATCTGGTTAGGCTGGCAGCCGACCCCAACACGATTGGGAAAAGGCTAGGGAGATGATGATGAGACATATCATATGTATTTATCTCTTTCCATCCACCGGTATTACAGATGTAACTAAATAGCTGTGACCACCTATTAAACAGGAGGATTATTATCTTTAAACATATGATTAGCAGCTCTTAATCTTGGACCAGTAAGAGTATGTGTACCTATGTATTTAAAACCTCAGTAGTCACACTAAAATTCAGTTCCATACTCCACCATGTACCAAAATATATTGGGCACTTTGTACTCATAAACATAGATAAGAAAAAACTTGGCAGTATAAACGTTTCCCTTAAAATTTTACGAGCGGCATCAGGTGGTCTTTCATGTTCCCCGCTTGTTCTATAAAAACGACAAAATGCTTCGGAAAGAGTACTTGAACACGTACGATGAAAGTAAGCCGTCAACGTACTTATATATAAATAGGGAGATATTTTTTACATAGTGTACGCTATATGTTAGATATCGGAACCAGCTGTCTCGTAAAAAGTAATTTTATTTCTGCGGCAAAACTCTGTACTTGTTCTGGATATTTTTGGTTTAGAATCTCACATGAAGTCTCCAGTTCTTCCAATAATTCATCAATAAAATATGTTATAAAACTAAAAAATAAAAGAAATATAAACTTACATGCATAGGACAGGATATTAACATACTTAACATACAATTTACTTATGTAGATTGTAATACAACTCATAGAGATCCTCCACCAAACATGGGTCTTGGGTTCCCCAACACAGCTATATACAACATAATATACATAACGACATAGTTACATGTTTCAACTGACCCAAAATTCCTCTGGCCTTGTGAGGGAGATTTTACTCACATTTATTGCAAGCATTTGTCTTTTCATAAATATTTCGTTTGTGAAGATATCATTATACTGTTTTTGCAAAAATGTTGAGCCAAGCACATTGCCTCGGGGGACACCAAACTTTAGTTATTACTCTCCATTATTAACCTAATTATTTCAAAGTTTAATTTAACCTATTTAACTTACTTTGAAAGATGTCTAAAATGCGACCCCAAATACCGAAAACTGCCATCTTGTCTGAGAATAATGGGAGTAGGGATGAAATCAAAAGCCTTCGAGGTACACCTACGTAATGACATACATGAAAGCCGGAAATTCCATCTATGTGACGGATGTTTTGTTCACGTCTATTGTCAGAATTAATTAAAATCTTCTTTGTTAATACTTATATTGTCTCTAAGAAACTCTGGCTTCTTGTAAGAAAATAGAATTTATTATCATCTCCCTAGCTCAAGCATGTTGGAATCAGCTTTCAGAGCGACTGACTATGCAAAAAGTCTGTCAATTTTTTACGTAAGCCAACCGGCACCAATAGGCATGCACTTAAGTTAACTTAAAAAATACATATGAATTGAAAATAACACGATTGTATTTGTCTAGATCTGAAACCCGCAATCTTATGCATGAGATATGGGTGGCTCAACCAATAGACAATTATGTATAATACAGGCTGTACTGCGTACACTTTGCTCAATTTGAGCACATTTCTTAGTGGGAAAGAGACACTGAATTGAATACCAATTTATTGGCCATACCACAAAATAATATACTTGTAACAAATAAAAACACATAGCTATATTAATACCATTCCTTATTAAAACATTGAACGCTTACCTAAAACTCCCACTTACACACGTTTTCCCCCAAACGAACGTCATCAACATATCGCCATTTTACTCAGAATAACTGACCTAAAAACCGATTCACATTGCCGTTGACAGGGGAGGAATTTGGCTACCCCAACACCCCACCCCTCTATTGAGCTGTCCATTGATGTGAGGTCCCTAATTTTTGAAAAAGGCTGTGTGTACCAACTTCAAAAAGAATGTTCTTAATTTTATGAGTTTTTATGTGTCGATAAGCAAAAGCTGTTCATGAATAGGGATAATGCTTTGAGGCTTTCCAAACCATTTCACAGACATGATTTTTTATGGTGAAAATATAAGAATATTCATAGTAAAATTTTGTAATCTTTCGAAATCTTGGTAATCTAACTTATATTCGTAGGATGTTTGAAAGAGTATTTTCCCGCAAAAACTACTGAACGGATTTTGGTAAATCTTCATAGTGATTTTAGATACCATTTACTTATATAAAACATAATATATATTACATAACACGTGCTTACCCTCAGGAGGGTAGTTCCAACATAACGCAGCTGGGACCGCGTGGGACAGCTAGTATTTAATATTTCTGAAAACTAACAAGTAACGAAGATTTGCTGATACAAATATTCCAAGGTATCGTCACATATACATATAAGCAGCACTTCACCTAACGACGCAGAAATTGCCGCGACAATGAACACCGCTAAAGTAGGCAGGTTTCTCGCAAAAAGAAATTTTGATGACAAGAAAACATCCGATATTCTTGTCATGATCAATAACCCGTATCTAAGTGGTGATTATATTATTCTAAATACATAAACACATTGCTTCACTCAATACGGTTGACCCAAAAACGGAGTGGTCTCATTTTGTAAATGTGTCAGGGGAGGATTTTGGCAGCCCCTCCTTCGATAGGGCTGTTTGCGGTTTGAGAAAAGAAAAGCTGCCCGTATTCGAGACTCGGCCTGAATGATTTTCCGTGATTTCGGCACCGTGGAACTCATTCGTTTTTTATTTATTCTTTTCAGTTGCATTTACGTTGATTTGATTCTATTTTAGATTGCTGTCGTAGTTGTTATTATCTTTGATTTCGTTGATATCGAGAGCGATTGATCTAAATCTGTCATCTTTATCAGCTTTTGTTTTAACTATTTCATATGCACTGTCAGAAATCATTTTTATTGTGTAAAAGTTCTAATAATGTATATTATTCATTTATTTCATTTTACAATGCTACAGCATGTAACATTGATTAAAGACACACAACAAAAAAATATCTGAACTGCACAATACTATAAGAATTTCTCACACACTACTTCTAACATACCACAGCTAACACTTTCGTCTCTACAAATTCTTCTCCCAGTACTTAGTTTTTTATCTATTCTTTTTTATAAATAGATCTTTTGTTGGAATTAAGTCAAGGAGATCAATAAACGGAGCTAAATTGTGAGACATAGGACACGCACAGAGACATACATTGCTCAAAGTTTTATATTTATTTTGTAGGAGCCAATGTCTGACGCAACTAATCATCCTTTTACAAAAAATCTTTTGCTAAAGAAACACCTACACCACCACCATATTATATCAAACTGCTTATGCTTAAAAACACTTTGTTACCATGTCCAGAATCTAAACCTTTATTATTTTCTACTTTAATTCAAAATCCATATACTTCAATGAGCTTAACATCAACAAAAGGTTCAAGGTTATGTCCATCCAGTCGATTTTTGTTAGTCTTAAAAGCTTTCAAGTTACCAAAGGTCTAACGAAACCCATAAACCCATTGGATCGCAAACGTGCCTCCTAAGGCAGAAGAGGGATTACTTTCATTACTCGTAGGTAAAGATAAAAGAATAATGGTAAGCTTTTGTGGGGGCATATATTTATAGGCAGTCAGTGAAGCGGATGGTATCTTTGACTTGAACTAAGCTTCTATGGGTTTTATCATAGTTTCTTGCGAAAATTTAGATTTTATCGTGGAATTTTTTGTGGTACATGATTATGGATTCTTCTTTTATTGGCGTTAAGTTTTCGTTGGAGGAATTAAAATATTAGTTATGAGCGAAGTTGAATATATTGAGCTGCGAGAAATTATAATTGTAATGTGACTATCGACTATCATTGGCATTTTCACCAGTTATGTCTTAATCTTCATCAAAATCAGGTTTTGACAAGAACTTAGTTAACATAAATCTACTTCCTCAAGACTTCTTTAATTCATAATATATTTTTAATTAATTTTATATCATTGAACTTAGCATTTATTAGGCTATTAAATTACTCAAGAGCAATTAATTAAAATGTTTACTTCAACAATACCTTCCGTCTTTACAAACAAATAAAATTCCAACAAAAAACGTTAACAAAAGTATTCAAATAAATATTATTTCACCAGCCTCACAGTCCCGTATGGAGTGGTCGTTAGTTTTTATGTATATGATTGTATTGTCTGGACCCGCTCTTATGGTCGGAGCACATTATTGTCCGTCTGTATCTAAAGATAAAAAGACCGGAATAATGGGCACGTACTCCAAGTTTATTTTGGTGACATCTCTCCTTTGACCTTGAAGACTTAATGAGGATAAAGGTTGATAAACTTTTTACTTGTTTTGACTTTTTGGTTAATTTTCTAGGGTTTAGCGTGTCTGGTGTTAGAAGTTTTTGATACGTTTCTAATTGTGTGGAACGTGGTCTTTTTAGTACATATTCAATTGGATGACTGGCATCTGTCCGCGGCTTGGTTCTCATAGAACCCAAATCCATACTAATATTATAAATGGGAAAGTGTGTCTGTCTGTCTGTCTGTCTGTTTGTCTTTCTTTCACGGCAAAACGGAGCGACGGATTGACGTGATTTTTTAAGTGGAGATAGTTGAAGGGATGGAGAGTAACATAGGCTACTTTTTGTCTCTTTCTAACGCGAGCGAAGCCGCGGGCAGAAGCTAGTGTTCCATACATTCCATGTGATTGGGTAATATGGTTTTAAGTAATGAAATGATTTCTAATGACTCGTGAACGAGGTCTTCAGAATGAAATATACTATTAGTAATAGTATGGATATAAATAAAGGTTTCTTTATGATTCTTCCCTCCTGATATCTAAGATAGGCAAAAGACTAATTAAGACTTCCCGGATTCCAACCCACAACCCACTACCACTAGGCCATCACGACAACCGATAACCTAAGTACTTTAAGAAAAATAAGTCATATTTGCACATCCTCATATAAAACATCACCTCTCATAATCAGCCATCACAACATCATTGTATTGTTATTAATTAACAATATTATTATCCTCACAAAAACACACAACATAACCACTATAATAACGAAATGAGTCCTGACGGAATAATATCTTTATCGCTCACTACACGTGCTCTGATAATAGCATTATTATCACATAAAAGGATGCTGCCCATCCCCCTCTATGTAAGCCCTCTCGACGTAATAGAAAAGCCTTTCTTTGCTAGGTGTATTTATAGAACCTTGTACCTGTTATTATAAGGTCGGTTTTTGATTATTTATGATTAACTTGGAGACATCATAGCCAAATTAGTTACCTAATTAAAATGTTGACAATATTGAATATACAGTTGTAATTTTAACTCGATTCCTCCACGTGTTCGCAAGATAAAAGGTTTCAACAGACGGACAACAAAGTGATCCTATAAGGGTTAACTATTTTTCTTTTTTTAGACAGGGAATCCTAAAAACTTGAAGTCTTGTGAGAAAACTGGACGTTCTCCATTGTAAGTCGGATTAATCCCTGATTACAATTTAAGGAACAAAGCCCTATTGTGCTTATTTTAGGTCTGTTTTTTCTTGACGTTGTTCTAGCTTCCAAACTCTTTTTCGAAAGTGGAAATAACACAAGCACTAATCAGTCTTTTTCAATTTATTTGTACTCTCTAAATTTTTCTAGGGCATCACTGACATTCCTGGCCTCGGAAAGTATTTAAAGCTGTTTGTCATTTGTCTCTTTGACAATCATTCATTTCAAGTTTCGCGTGACGTCACGATCTGATACATTTTTTGTAAAAAATACGTATCCCGTATTTTCGGCCGATCTATCAGAGGGACTAAACAGAATGCCATTTTTTAATGTTGTCGCCATCCTTTAATTACGACCCTTTAAAACCTTCCAAAACTTTTAGCAGACCAATTTGCAATCTAGACATGAAAGCGTAGTCACAAAAACAGCCTAGTTTGTCTTAATTTCCCCCAATTGATGTCTGCTAACCCTATTGAACCATTAGTTTTTATGGACAGCTCGCAGTCGTGCTCCGTGGTTAGATCTGAACCAATATGCTCTGAACAATTACTTGACTAGACAGATGATATTATTGCTGGACTGTTCGTTGATTCGTTGTTGCAAGTGTTTTAGCTGTTAAGGAGATTCTAGGTACGATTCGCTCGTTAGGTAAATTGTCACTGGGTATTTTCGGTAGCAACTCAGTGATTATTATAATAGGAGGTTGTATAGAGATGTGTTTCATGTATTTCATAATAATACCAGTCTATTATGCCCCTCTTCAGTGCTTCTTCTCATACAAAGAAGGCAAGAGCATTGATCACTATGGATCTTCAATATGGATTCGTGATTTTAGGCTTGTAATCATTAAAAGGTTTTCAAAGGTTTTTTTTACTGACCTCTGTCTTGTGATAAGTAAATGCTACTATTTTATTAAATAACCATTCGACGACCAAGCGGCAGCTAGCTGTTGCTGGTCGCTATTGTCTATCTATTGTGTCTCGAATCACGTGTGTTCGGAGGTGTAATATTTGAAAACTGTAAGCACTCTGTTATGTTATATAACATATATAACAGTAAATGAATACTAATATTACCTATGCGAGTGAAACAATGGCCCATTATTAACGCTTTACTGTTATTTTATAACCGTGCCGTTAAAAATATCGTTTACGTTTCTATTTCAAAATAAAATCCAATTTTCATTTTTAAACACACATTGTATTAAATTGCTTTTTCATAATATTGACGTTTATAGCTTAAAAATATAGAAGACTAGGAGTAATAAAACCCCTAGGGAAAATATTGAATTCTAAGGCCCGAGTCATACCGGAATGGCAGCGGCCGGCAGCGGCCGCCCGCGGCGCCGCGAAGCCGCCAGCGGCCGCCAGCGTCGCTAGAAACAAGAGGCGCGCGAGGCCGCGGGCGGCCGCTGGCAGCCTCGCGACCTTTTCAAACTTTTCAAGCGATACTAGTCTTTTAAGTATGTAGTTAAAGTTTAAAATTATTTCACACTGAAGGTGCTCGCCGCGCCGCTGCCGGCCGCTGTCATTCCGGTGTGACTCGGGCCTTAATCTTCCTGTGCTGCACTGCGCTAGGTTTTAGCGCTTTCAGGTGGAAGTTGAGTGTTTCAGTCTGGATGACCAGTACATGTGATGATGACAACAGCCAATTCCATTTCTTCCCACCTTATTTAATCATCACCTCCTTAGTGATCGGCTGATAATCTAACCCGATTCAACTGAATACCTGTGGCGACATCTATCGCCGAACATACAAACTACAACTGACAATCCTGCATCGCGATATATGAGTTATCGGCGACATTAGAACATGTACAACAATCCCGACTAGATCCGTCGGGCAGAGCCCACCAGAAACAACACCCTGGTCGGAAGATCCTCCCTATTCAACGGAGGACGAGGAACTTTACACTCTTTTCCTTATAACTCCAAATACCCATTGGTTTTATAGTTTTACATGGAGAGAATGCCTATCATACCTCCACAACTGGGTAACACGTATATGGGTAGTTGTATATACCCTTTGATTAGACGGGTTGTCAGATCTTCTGAGTTTTGACAACCCGTAACGACTGTCAGAGACCTACAAATAGCAACTGGGACCATCCACTTCGGAAAGCAGGTGATTTCCACCATGAAAAACTATTTTCTTTGTAACAAGATTCTACACTTTATCTACCTATCACAAGAGGAACGGGTAATATCATATCATTCAAAACTTCTTGGCACACAACGCTTATAATATTGATTAACTATCAATTCTCTAACATAACTGACAGTTCAATTAAAAGTTCACCTTTGCGAGTACCCCAGCTGACAACGTACAACTTAACTAGATAAACTACGCCATAAACGTTTTATTTGTTCGAGGTACAAAAGTAAATAAATTCGATATAGTCTGCCGTGAAATAATCATCAAAGTCAGGGAAAAACATGTACTAATTCGCGAGAAAGGTCGTAAAAGTCCCCCCTCTCCTCTCTGGGGAGGGGTCCCCTGTCAGTAGGGCTGTCAGTGAACCCTGACAGTAATTGAGACAATCTCAGCTTTACAAAATTAAATGACCCTATAAAAGTAAGGCGTTTGAAGTGAACAGACCTTTTGATCTTTACTTTTATAATTTAATGGTTAGTTTTAAGCTGTGACTTTGTTTCATTAAAGCAGTAAAATATTAAATTAGGCTAGATGACTAAAAAAACCATTTAGTATATGTATAGAATTTTGAACTCTTTACTTTTCTCTTTGATACTTTCTCGTATACGAAAAATAAAGACAAAATATAAATGAAGTTTCGTGTGACGTCATGCCTAGGTACAATTTTTACTGAGAAGTGCCGTCACAAGCCCCTATCCATCCATTGATATCCATAACATTGATTCTCTTTATCTTTTTTTATTTATTATTTTCTAAAGCAAAAAATATTGTGTCCAGTACTTTTGGTCAGTTTAACGTACGAACTAAACAGAATGCCATTTTTTTATGTAGTCGTCATCCCTATTATCCCATCTATTACACTTACACTATCCCGTTTTTAGTTTCCCAGCAGTGAAATAGTGACAAACATCCACTCCATCCATCATAATGAATTTTTGAATTTTTACTGTAGTAGTGTAGGATTTTTGCTTTTATGATTTTATTTCCGTACATCAAAAATCCGGAAAGTGAAGGTTTTATAAATAAAGTGATTTAAGAGGAAGCCTTATATGTATAATACATGCATATTATAGTAGAGAATAGCTAAGATTTTTAAAGATTTGGAACACCCTTTTTTTTGGGGAGTGGGAAATCATCAAATGACTGCTCCCGTCCTGGGTGCGGCGGGAGGCCGTGTAAGACTTTTACTGACTAAACCCACTCGTGTTCCTTCGGATGCCCTTAATGTTCCGGGGTCACGGTAACTATTATAAACATTCCGCAACCCCGGCAGGCGTTGGCCCTGTGTTTGGCCAACATGGGGCTAGAAAAAATAAATTAAGTGTTCTAATTGAAATAAATGCTTTGACATTTTGTTCTTTAATTACCTGGATAATAGAACTTGAAATCCGTTTTAATATTACGTTACAGTAATTATACTTGTATAAGATGTGTACAGTAAAACAATCATTAAAGTAAACGTAACATGTACTAATTCGAGAGTCAGCTCGTAAAACTGCTCTGTATCTCCCGTCAGTAGGGCTGTCAGTGGTTAAGTCTTGAGATTATCTTTATTGAGCCAGTCCCATTTTGGAATGGAAATCATAATAATAAATAAAATAAATAATACAAACTTTATTGATGCTAAAACCTTTGTTACATTATGTAATAAATATAGGTCACAAAAATAGTTGGTAGTATAAAGGTGTCTAGGATGATGAGACCCTGCCTCCTAAACTAGGGGAAACCTGTGCCTTAGGAGACAGTGTTCTACTGTTACTTCGTGCACAAATCGTCCTTTTCACTTACCATGTTCGTAGTAAACCTAATCAAATAGATGAACATCTTAATAATATTGAAATTAAATAAAAAAACGTGGCTGGGTGTGTGTGTGTGTGTTTGTGTGTTAGTGTAGGTGTTTATTTGTGTGAGGGTGTGTGTCTGTGTGTGTGTGTATTGTATGTGTGTGTGGGCGGGTAGGGGTGCGGGTGTGAGTGTGGGGAGGGTGTGGCGGTGTGTGTGTGTGTGTGTAAGTGATGTGTGATCATCACATGACTTCTTCTGTTCTAGACGGAGTGAATGGGCCTGTCAGACTTTTACTGGTAAAATATATGGTCCTTCACCGTGTTCTTCGCCTTTTACATTTCAGGGTTGCTGTACCTCTTTCGAACAATATCCGCAACCCTGGCAGGCAATTAAATCAATCTCTTCTTCATTGTGTCAGTCATAGCATCTTTATTTTTGAGTGGATTTCATGCTTTCTCATCCCAAGTTCATTTTACCTAAATTTAAGCGTGTAGTAAATAATGCAAACCAAAAAGTAGGTAATTAAATATAGATATTTAATTACCTACTTAATTTTGTCAGCCATGTAAGTGATTTTAAAAACAGTTAGTTATTTTTCCACGTATATACATGGCGGGATTTATTCTACTCAAGGTAGAGGCAAATCCTCAGAAAATAGCAAGCTTATAATAATAAGCTGTCCCCCGCAGCATCTTCGGTTATAACTTTGCTCCCGTAGGTCATAACGTGGTTCTTATTGTATTAGATTGACAATACAATAAGAAGGAAGGTTCCTCGAAAATTGAGCTATCTAGCAATAAAGAATTTGAAAAACATCAAACAGGACGGAAGCCACCGACTTTTTATTAACATTATCGACCTAACGGAGACAATTTTTTTGTATGGGGAATAGGCCCACCACAAATGGTGGCGTTTATGAAATGCACGTTCATTTATTCTTTATGATCTCAAGATTACAGTAGCAATATTAGCAAAACTCTACGTAATCGGAATACTGTGAAATACGACAGCCAAAACTTGACTCTCATAATGACCTACAATCTCACAAGAGTGATTGTTTAATGAGTGAATAGGTCTCCTAGGTATTTTATGTTAGAATAGTGCACTGTTCAATATAAATCAAAAGCATGTTTATACAACGATTTTCACGTTAAAATAATTGTAAAAACGCTCCTAAACAAGCATTTTTGCCTAACAGTTTTTTACTATTATTTCATTATTCCAGTTAGATTTCTTATTATAATTTTTGGTGTGTTAATTATAAAAAGGTGATCACTTGTTTCATGTGTAAAATGATTATTAAACGTTACCGTTTAATAGTGGGCACTAAAAAAATTTACTCCTTTAACTTGCTTAAATTTTTTGTTATATTATACTTTAAACTTTCGCGTTGCATATTAATACTTTACTGTTTTACGGGATTTAACGCGCACGTATCTTTTTATTTGTTTTATGCTTGACGTTTTGGCAGGATAACACCTGCCATGGTCACAAGCAGACTGTCCGGCGACACTACTCCATCGATGAAGATGAAGATAGATTTTTATCTACCCTCAATGTTGCTTTTTTGTTTTTTAGTTTTTGAAGGCAGTTCCTTTTTAAGTTTGTTTTCTTTAGTTTGGGGTAGTATACTTTATAATAAAACTCTAAAAAGAGAAAAGTCAGTTCATTCAGCTAGTTATTTAGCTGCCACCCCTACCCACCCTCCACAAACGTGACTTCATTGGAGAATTACGCAAATTAACTTTACGTTGAACATAAAAAATAACGTTACTCCGAACAGAGCGTGCTTCATGTTCTGCTAAATTAAATTATGAGTCGAGACTTAAAACTTTATGACATTGAGAGAATAGTGTTTATGTTGGGGTGTTTCTTTTTAAGAATATTTAGAGGGTTTGTGGAGGGAGGTGCAGCAGGGTATAGATTGTTCGTTCTATATTGTATATCGGTACTAATATTATAAATGCAAAAGTAACTCTGTCTGTTTGTCTCTTCTTCACGCCTAGACCACTGAACCGATTTGAATGAAATCTGGTACAGGTATAGTCTGGGACCCGAGAAAGGACATAGGATAGTTTTCACACCGGAAATCCCCCGGGAACGGGAACTATTATACCACGCGGACGAAGTCGCGGGCAAAAGCTAGTCGCTTTTGCCCGCGACTTCGTCCTGTTACCTACCTGTACCAGGTTTCATTCAAATTGGTTCAGTGGTTTAGGCGTGAAGAAGACACAGACAGAAAGACAGACAGAGTTACTTTCGCATTTATAATATTTAGTACGGATTACAAAACTTTTAATTCTGGTTTTAAATTAAAGCATACAACATTGTTCTTGATTATAATTAAGAACAATGTTGTATGTTTTAATTGTATAGATCTATCAGCAGAAATATAGAGGCCAGCATGAACCATTATGTATATGTCGCAGTCATCTGGTTAAATCAGCTATTTGATTGTATGACTAGCGCGTTCATTGAATGACGACATTTAATTGAATGACTAAACGACAACTCGTCAAGTGGTTTATAGGCCAGTCATCTAAGACATGTTAGGTCGCAATAAATTGCAAGGTCCTGATTTTTTGTGATGTTGTTAGGATAGATACCAATGGTGTAAATCTAGATTTGCAACCTCGAAAGACCTGTGCTAACTTCGTGGTGCTCGAAAAACCTCGAAATTTTCGAACTTTTTTCAGTTTTTTGCTTACAACTTCTAAAATATGCATTTTGCAGCAAAGTCATCTATGAAACTTTTAAATAAGACAAAATAAGCAACAAAATGAGTGTAATCCCAGCTCTGTATATTTAATAGATCTCAAGATATGACATTTCGAAAATGGGCAATTTTTCCCAATTTTTATCAAATTTGTAGTTGGCTAGACTTTAGATCGAAATACTGTCTAAAATACTCATCCTACAAGGAAATTCAATAAAAGTTAAGTTGTAGAGCAGTTATTTAGCTTTAATTTAAGTGTAAAAGGAACTGTTCAGGACCAATAGTTCTCATATTATGAGGTAAATAAGGAAATCAGTTTTTTTCATCAATTCGAAATTTTTCTAGTAATATAAATATTACTTTAAAAATAAAATAAAACAGACAATTCAGTAAAAACTGTTTATTGAATAAAATAAAATTAAAAACTATATATATATATACAAATATATAAATCATTATTGAATTGTTATTAATTAACACACATTTTACATCAACTTCAGTTCACATTCGGACCGCGTCATAGCAACACCTCATTTATCATTAGTTAAGGTCGTGGACTCAATACACGTATCAAGTGAATAACATGGTTTTACTTATATCATTCAGCCTCCCTATCAATCAATATCAATCAGCAAAAGACGTACGGTAACAAACCATACATCTTTTTGGTCCTTCGAGCCTTTGGCAAACAGTGACTATCAACATTCTATCAAAACTCTATCAGTGTAACTTTATCAATAAAATTTTCAAAACCTCTATCAGTGACAAGTGCTGTGTTCGAAAACTCTAAAATCGCGTGTGTGTGCTACTAGCAAGAAAGGAGCATCATCCGGTGAACCGAGAATTCGAGAGTTAAGCAGCAAACACAAGTAAGACCATTTCAGCTATCACCTGGTGGAAAAAAAATTTTCTTTATCATGGAAGCTATCCACGCAAACCAGGCGGAGATCTACGAGGCTATGAGCAAACTAGCCTCCAACATTAAGAAGGACAGCTCGAGCCGTAAGGTAGGCGACTATTTTAAAAGGCGCTTAGAAACATTGGAAGCGGCTGTCGATTGGGCTGACTTTCAATATAATCATGATCGACTTTGTACTGAGGAAAGTAGGTCACATCCATATTTCATACAGAATGAATATGAGCGGGCACTAGAGCTGTACAAATCGGTAAAAGCATTAATCAATCAACAGCATGTACTGATGAAAACCGGGCAGTCAGTATTTCCGGAGTTGGAGACAAAGCCTGAACAACAAGCAGGTCAGCCATCAACATCAGGTACTTCTCAAACAGGCAAGCGAGATGAAGAACAACTTAAATATTCATCTCCAGAGTTATCATCAAGAGGAACGTCAAGCAAGACGGATGACATGCTAAAAAAACAATTGAGTAACATCAGAGCATTTCAGCGTACCATACGAAGTCTTAATTTAGACGAAATGAACGAGAAGTGGGAGATGGAAGATGCTCTAAAAACTTTGCATTCTAGATGGTCTGTAATTGATACATTACATTGGGAACTAGATGGAGAACTGGAAACCTTGGATGAAGATTACGAACAAGCGTACTCCAAGCAGGAAAAGATCTACAATAACATAAAGAGGGCAATAAAAAGTAAGTTATGGTCTGTGGCTCACAGGGCACAATCAACTCCGAAATTAGACATTCCAGTTTTTAGCGGATCCTATCAACAATGGACATCATCAGTCTTTGAAGACTTATTTACCGAATCAATCCACGGTAACTATTCTTTGTCTAACGCTCAAAAACTGCAGTACCTCAAGACCAAGCTGAGAGGAGAACCTGGAAAATTAATTCAACATTTATTAGTATCATCCGAAAATTACAACATTAGTTGGGATATTCTAAATCATTGCTACAATAATCTCAACTTAATTTGTAGTTCTCATTTAGCCACATTAACAAACATTCCGGTGGCACAGCAAGCAACTATCAACCACATCAAGAGTCTGCACGACACCACCGTGGAGAGTTTGAACGCTATCAAAAACTTTTTATATTATTATGTACTGTATAAACTACTAGTTGTAACTAACTAACCTACTACTACGTACTGTATGCCCACAGCAGCGAAGAAGCGAGCGCGCGTATTCCGAGGGTCCAGCGTGGGCATTATCCTTCCTCACTCATGGTTTGGCTTGGAGTCTCATATTCAGACTTAACTGAGGTGTTTTTCTGTGAAAAAGATGTGAAAACCAGTGCCGTTGTGTACCAAAATACCGTCCTATCGAAAATAGTGGAACCTCTTTCTCAAGCAATGTTCAAACTGGTTGACCTCCCATGGAATTGACTTCATCGGGCATGAAGACTGGCCCTCTTCTAGTCCAGATTTAAACCCCCTGGACTATAAAATATGGCAATATTTGGAGGAGAAAGTCTGCGCTAAACCTCATAGGAATTTGGAGTCTCTCTGAGTATCTCTGGTTAAAGCAGCGACAGAAATCTATACTAATATTATAAAGAGGTAAAATTTGTAAGTTTGTAAGTTTGTATGTTTGTAAGTTTGTATGTTTGGGGTAATCTCTGGAACTAATGAACCAATTCCAAAATTTTTTTCACTGGCAGAAAGCTACATTATTCCTGAGTGCTATAGGCTATAAATTATTTTTATAACATGTATATTAACTGAGCTATCGCAACTTTTGTCTAGCAAGTCGGAAAAAATTACCTCATAAAACAGAATTATTTGCGTGCGCTGCCTAAACAGTTGCTTAAAATTAAAAACAATGTATGGCAACTTGGTTTGTCTTAATTATTTCTACAAAAAAGTCCGCGATACCATATCTCTATCTTTTATATTTTATCTTTTATACTTCTTTTATTGCATTAAAAAAATGATTTTTCGGCATACTTACGTTTGGTTGATTATTTGAGCATCAAAATATTTATTCTTATGACAATAAATTATTTTAGTATCACAAGGACATCATACAGATAAGATTTGCCATTTACAGTATGTCAATTGGTCATATAGTTCCGGAGATAATATAAAATTACTAAAACGCAAAATGCCCCTAGCGTATTTTCTAATAGCGTAATTTCCTATCCATAAAAAAAAAACGCTTTTGGATATGTTTTGGATGCTTTTACCATGGTCAATGTAGCTCTTTCACGCTTATACAACCCCAATAATCTTTTTGTGTACGCTCAAGATAGTTCCACAGTTAATCCGTACTAATATTATAAATGCGAAAGTAACTCTGCCAGTCTGTCTGTCTGTCTGTCTCTTCTTCACGCCTAAACTACTAAACCAACTTTGAATGAAATTTGGGACAGACATAGTCTGGGCCTGAGAAAGAACATAGGATGGTTTTCATCCCGGAAATCCCCCGGAAACGGGAACTATTATTCCACGCGGACGAAGTCGCGGGCAAAAGCTAGTAGATAATAATATGAATGTGGTGCGTGCTGCGATCGATGACTGGCCGCGTCTATTAAGGGCATGTATTAAAAATGGAGGGGGGCATTTCGAATAATGTAAATAAATTTGTATTGTACATTTAATTATCTTTCATTTCATATATAATTTTCAATTAATTATCAAAAATTATATTGTTAATTACATTAAAAGTTTTTGACAGAATTTATGACTTGACTAGGTATATAATAAATATATTATATTATATATATATATATATTAAAAATAAATATATATTGTATATAAATATATTATATATATTATATATATATATATATATATATATATATATCTTTCAATTTTGTTTTATTCAATAAACAGTTTTTACTGAATTGTCTGTTTTATTTTATTTTTAAAGTAATATTTATATTACTCGAGAAATTTCGAAAAAAAAACTGATTTCCTTATTTACCTCATAATATGAGAACTGTTGGTCCTGAACAGTTCCTTTTACACTTAAATTAAAGCTAAATAACTGCTCTACAACTTAACTTATATTGACTTTCCATGTAGGATGAGTATTTTAGACAGTATTTCGATCTAAAATCTAGCCAACAACAAATTTGATAAAATTTGGGAAAAATTGCCCATTTTCGAAATGTCATATCTTGAGATTTATTAAACATACAGAGCTGGGATTACACTCATTTTGTTGCTTATTTTGTCTTATTTAAAAGTTTCATAGATGACTTTGCTGCAAAATGCATATTTTAGAAGTTGTAACCCAAAAACTGAAAAAAGTTCGAAAATTTCGAGGTTTTTCGAGCACCACGAAGTTAGCACAGGTCTTTCGAGGTTGCAAATCTAGATTTACACCATTGGTATCTATCCTAACAACATCACAAAAAATCAGGACCTTGCAATTTATTGCGACCTAACGCGATTTTTATGTCTTAGATGACTGGCCTATTAATGTAACGTTCAACGACTTGACTAAACGTCATTTAGCATTGTCGTTAAATGGGATATAGTCGACTTTGTAATGTTTGTTTAGGGTGACCATAAGTTCGCAACTTAAAAACTTAACTTCCTTTACATAACAGATATGAGGACATGACTTGACACACTTTATTATGATTTTAATTAAAAAAAAAACTTTAAAAGTAGCCGGCGGCGGCGTATTTTTAGGTAAATCTATGCTGTCACACTATTTTATCAAGAATAAGTAACTTTAAAGTAAATTTAATCAAAATAATATCAATTTAGTGCTATCTGCGCGAGTTATTTTACGCCATATTTGTTTTGGTGACTACTAACGCCGCAGTGGAAAAAAAATGAACTAAATTACAATCACCTGACTGATTTTACGTCCGCTCTGTTCAAAGGGCTATGCTACAATCAGCTATCTAGTTGGACGTTGAGCGACGCTTGTTCAATCAGCTTTTGGCCTAGTCATTCAATTAAATGTTGCCATTCAATAAACGCGCTAGTCATACAATCAAATAGCTGATTCAACCAGATGACTGCGACATATAAACAGCATACCATTCCCCCAGTCGTGTCAATGCACCTTGCAATGGTATTGATCGTATACCTCTTGAACAAGAGTACGTGATAAAATATACCCATAAAACACACATGCATGCAGTTCAGGCAATTTGCGTGATAGTGTTGATAACGACTTGTATCGATAAGATTCTATTTCGATTGTGCTCGAGCAATTTGATTTGAATCGATATTAGTTGTTGTATCATAAAGATATCGTTTAGTTTTGTTTTGATATTGAAAAAATGTAGTTTTTTGTGACTGACTGAATACGAATAAAAGATTTATATTAATGATAAATTGATAATCGTTAGTAACAAAAAAATAATACGAATACTGTAAAAATATTTTTCTCAAAACCTTAACAATGTGTAACTGTTATTATTGAAATATTAATTGTGATAATGCAAGAGTAAGTAAAAGAAAATTATAACCATAGGAGCTTTTATCAAACTTTGTACCTAGTATATTTTTAACCGGAGAATATTTTTATTCATTTTTGCAGTTAATCGATTCGACTGTTAAGATGACAATTTTATTTCAAGAATTATTATTATACTATATTTAAAAATTTGGTGAAATTGGCCAAAAATAAACTTTTATAACTTGTTTCGATTACAAACACATTTGTTTTAATGTTTGTTGATAAAAACTGTGTGAGAAACTGCAGGTGACCCCCAATGTTTGCTCTAATAAGAGTTATAACAATACCGGTCTATTACTGTCAAAGACAAAGGCCTCTTCTCATTTAGAGAAGGCTGGAGTATTAATCATAATCCTTGTCTAAAGCGGATTGACAATGGTGCTGATTCTCTTGTTCACAAACTGAACTAAATTTAAGTTAAATGCATCTTCCTCTATCTATTTCTTAAAGAAAAGGACAGAAGATACATTTTAGTTTAATCCTGTCAAATTAGACAGCGCCAGAAGAAAATTGACGTATTTTAGACGCCATGTTTTTAAATCGCGTCTAAATTATTTATGGAGTGTTTAAATTTGACAGGGCTTAACTAATATTTTATCTTCTGTCCTTTTCTTAATTAAATGGAAAGAGAAAGATGCACTTAACTTCAATTTACGTCAGTTTGTGTGTAGTTTTAAAAATCTAAACATACATAAGACAACGAGAAGCGGCTTTGTTTTATACCATGTAATGTTTTTTCCTTCACCAATGTCAGTGATTTTCAATATAAACTTTAGAAAGTTCATAGGAATTGAATCATCACATTGGTACTTGTGGATTTATACCTAAAATCCTTTTACAAGAGAGGTAGGCCTTGAACACTAGGTCATTACGACATATGAAAGGGAATTACTGCCATAAAGTTGAACAAAACCGCTAGATTGAGGCAATAGTTTATTTTTTAGGGATTTCTAGATTTTTTTGTTAGAAGAGGTTTTTATCATCCTAGTACTTATATGGTTAAGACAATTTGAACTGAGATGTTATTGAAAGCTATTTTTTTTTTCGATAACTCCAGTTTACGTGAGATTATTGAGATACTATCTTATGCTCTTTCTCGGGCTATGAACTATCTCTGGACAAAATTTCATCTATATCGATTCAGTAGAATTGGTGTTAAAGCATAACAGACAGTCAGACAAAGTTACTTTCGCATTTATATTATTAGTATGGATTAGATTTCAACCGTTATTTAACCTCTTTAGGAGTTGAATTTCTTTCTTAATTTCATGTCTCTAAGAACAGCAGTTTTGGCTTTATGTTGATGTACAAGGTGTATGTTTGGTCTTGCTCAACCAGCTAGGAGATGATTCTACTCATAAAAACAAACAACTTTTATTATGGAACCAACTCGGAAATTGCGAAAAAAATATCAGCTGTTGCATACATTGTGGTGGTGGCAATAAACTTTTCATAGAAACAGCTGATATTTTTTTCGCGATTTCAGAGTTGGTTCCATAATAAAAGTTGTTTGTTTTCATGGGTAGAATCATCTCCTAGCGGGTTGAGCAAGACCAAAAACACACCTTGTATAAATAGTCAGTCAATTAGTCGATCTCCATTTTGGTGTATAGGTTTATTTCGGCTTAGTTTATTACCAATTTGTATAGGTATTATTTAGGTTCAAAAATAAAATGTTGTTGACGGGCCTGTTGGTTTAGTGGTTAAGTGACCCTGACTGCCAAGCCGGAGGTCGCGGGTTCGATTTCCACCTAGAACAAACTTTGTGTGATGAGCACGATTGTTTGTTCTGTGTCTGGGTGTAATTTACCTATAATATGTTGGTATGTATTTATAAATTATATAGTATGTATATCAGTTGTCTGGTTACCAAGGTACAAGCTCTGCTTAGTTTGGGATCAGATGGCCGTGTGGAAGTTGTCCCAGGATATTTATTTATTATTTGTTATGTGAGCGCAGTCCAAGTACTAAGTGAATCCATAACTACGCCTAGTAACGAACAAAGCTTTAATAGCACGTTGAAACGATACGACAAATTTATCGATACTTTAAATTCTCATCGATAAACCAGTCTAACCCTATACCCCAGTCGTTCAGTGTTACGCGTTGCGGCGTTACACAGACTGTCTGTATCGTGTAACCTCTGCAATCCAATTAGTCAGGCTGTCTGACCTAATACTCGTTGTTAGACTTTTCAGGCTTCGGTACCTGTAGCAACTGTCCTAGTTAATGAAATTAGCGAGGAATGTTAATTAGCTCGTTTTAAAGGCAATAATTGGCAGTTTAAAATTTCTTTTGGACTGTTTTTGACTTAATTTAAAGTGTACGACTTGTTAAGTCGTTCTCACCTTGTCCCTTAGATTCAATTAAATTTTTGTAATATATTTTTATTTTAATATTCTATTGTATTTAGTGTCGTGATGGTCCAGTGGATCGCCCACATCTCGAGTAAGAGGTTGTTAGTTCGAATCCGAGCAAGTACCAATGTGACTTTTCAATTAACATGTACTTTTTAAAGTTGATCTTGGACATCACTGACATCTCGTACCTCCGAAAGCATGTAAAGCTGAGTAGTCAGAAGCCAAAAATTCTGACCAGTCTAACCAAGGGGTATCGTGTCGCCCAGTTACTGGGTTATGGAGGTCTGATAGGCAGTCGCTACATGTAAAACACTGGTATCCAGCTGAATCCGTTTAGCCTGGAAGCTGACCCCAACACATTTGGGAAAAGGCTAGGGAGATGATGATTCTTTTGTTTGTGGGTAAACCTGGCTATCATCAGTATGACTTTCTCAATTCAGAACTTCGTAAGTTTATCTAGGGCTTCAGTGAAATCACGTGCCTCGGAAAGCACGTAACCCTGGTGCTGGTCAACTTTTGTAGAATTTTAACCTCAGATATCAATCAATATTCTGTGAAAATATTTCTGTGAATTTATCAGTATCTTGAAAAGTGGTCAGACAGCAGAAAGTCTGTAGCCTTTGAAGTCTGTTCTCCCAACAAGGCCACGCCTGCCAGGGTTGCGGAATGTTTATAATAGTTACCGTGACCCCAGAACATAAAGGGCAATCGAAGGAACATGAGTGGGTTTTAGTCAGTAAAAGTCTGCGTGAATGTCAGTTTTTCCATTCCTTATTTTACCCTTTTTAAGGTTGGAATTTCCAAATATCCTTTATTTCTACCCTTCACCAAGTGGTTACCTACTCTTCACCAAGTACACGCCCAGCGAACAGTCAGTCAATCCGTTTGTCATTTTTGTTAGATAGCACTAGTATTCACCTGGATTTCATCAGACTGGAAGCCGACCTTAAATAGTTTGGAAAATTCTTTATAACATTAAGCTACGTCTCATGGGCACGAACCAGTAACCAAAGATGCGTAGAAATCCCAGGGGACAGCCATTATCTGTAATACTCCACATTTTATCCTAATACATTATCTTTTACGCAAATTAACCTATTTTACATAGATGGGTATCGATTTTTGTGCTAATGTAATACGTTATCAGGCTGAGGGCAGTCATACCAGTATTATTTCATATTGATTATAGTATCTGATTATATTTTGCTGCATATTTTCAGTGCATTTTACTTGGTTATATAATAATACTGCATTTTACTCTTTCACTGCATTCTAAGACCTTTTATCACGCCTCAAAGAGCAGTCAGCATGGGACGGAGCCCTTTAGGGCTAATGCCTGCTGGGGTTGCGGAATAGTTCTAATAGTTACCGTGCCCGAAACATGCCTAACATAAAGAGCATCCGAAGGAACAAGGGTAGGTTTCAGACAGTAAAAGTCTGACACGTAAAGGGGAACCAAAGGAACTAAGGATGCGTTCTGCGGCCTGCGGTCAGGTCAAAGTGAACGCAGCCCGCATCATGTATGAACAACATTGTCGGTATCAATTTGTATAGAATGCGATCTGACCGTGCGAGCACAACCAAAGAACGCATGTTGGGCCGACGGGGCAGCGACCGACAGCGTTGTTCATACATGATGCGGGCTGCGTTCACTTTGACCTGACCGCAGGCCGCAGAACGCATCCAGTGTGACAAATCCTTAAAAGTCTGACACTAAGGGCGGGAGAAGTCATTTGATAATTTTCAATCTATAAAAAAGGCCTTTTTGCACAAAGAAGACACAGGTATTCGTTCCGCACTTTAGAAGTTCAAAAATATTGTCAGTAATTTTTTTTATGATCTATTTTACGGTTTTCGGATTTACTTGTTCTATTTTTGCAAATTGGTATCATTTTATTATGTTTTTTTGTAATAATGATTCTGTTTTTCTGATATATTCATCCATTTTCATGAACTCGCATTTATAATATCAATAGAAGATGTAAACAAGAAATATTAATAAAATCATCTTCATTACATTTTTCATTTATATTCATTGTCATGAATATTTTTAGACGTATCAAAATACAAAATGACATTTTACTTGCGTAGAAAATAAATGATAATTAAATTTATACCGCAGAAAAAACCGACACCCTATAGCAGCCACAATATTGGATTTCTGCTATAAAACATTAAAGATAAATCACCTCGTAATAAATCTTTATTTAAATTTAAAATCCGTGCCTTTACCAACATTGGCCAGCTCATTTACATGTATATACACAATGGCCGCCAAATTGAGCTTTAATTAAGTACCGTAGTATAAAGGCACGTTCACCCAGTGACGATAAATTTATCGTCAGACGATAACCGTCTCTACCTGTTCCCATTATATTGACTGCTTATCGTTACTGTGTCGTCACGACAATCATTTTTTAATAAGATATCGTGACGACCAGATTCCATTCCCCTAATAAGTGGATACGAAGTGCACAGAGCACTTACTACTATGCGCTACAATAAAAGCCCTGGAGAGGATGGAATCTCTACAGAAGCGCTAAAAATTGGTTCTACAACGTTGTTGCCCCACCTCACTAATTTGTTCAATACAATTCTAGAAACCGGAAAAGTACCAAATACAATGTGCCATTCCAATATTGTTTTATTGCATAAGAAAGGTGATAAATGTGATATTGGAAATTACCGCCCAATAAGTCTGACATCCCATATATATAAAACATTTATCAAAGTTATACATAATCGCATAGATATCAAATTGGATAAACATCAGCCACCAGAACAAGCCGGATTCCGCCCCAGCTATTCAACTACCGACCACCTGCACACACTAAACCAGATCTTAGAAAAAATTACCGAATTCAACAAACCTTTATACCTAGCCTTTGTAGATTATACAAAGGCCTTCGATAGTCTTAAGCATCTAGAAATCTTCAATTCCTTAGAACATCAAGAGCTGGAAGAGCCATATACAGGGTGTCCCACGGCTATGCCACATGGAGGGAAAGTACCTTAAATATTGTAGATAGAACATTTTACTGTAAGAAAACATTATATGAATTTTGAAAACATTTTAACCTGCATTCACAGATATTTAAATAATTACATAGTTGAACCGGGAATCGAACCTGTTACTCGAGAAAATTAATCAGCCTGTAGTTTTATCCTACTGATCGAAAGGCTTCATCGCAAGGATTATTTTTTGCTAAATAACATAGTGTCAAAAATAAAAGAAAGACCATGAATTTTAACATTTTTAATACAAAATTAGTCAATTTTTCAAATGCTCAAAATGAGTCCCTCCTTCTTGAATACAAAGTGATAACTTTTGATTATTTCGTTCCCTGACGATTTTTTGGGCTTGTTGTGGTGGATATTTGTTTATTTAAATGATGCGTATAACTCAAGTGGGTAGATTAATTAGTAATAAGTAGTTATGATTGTCAATTGTATGTCTTCACAGCAATGTAAGCTTTTAACTTTTCAGAACAAAATTTTACATCAAATGTTAAAATTCACGGTCTTCCTTTTATTTGTGACACTATGTTATTTAGCAAAAAATAATCCTTATAATGAAACCTTTCGATCGGTATGATAAAACTACAGGATGATATTTTTTTCTCGTGGAACAAGTTCGATTCCCGGCCTAACCATTTAATTATTTAAAAATCTATGAATGCAGTTTAAAATGTTTTCAAAATTCATATAATGTCTTCTTTCAGTAAAATGTTCTATCTACAATATTTAAGGTACTTTCCCTCCATGTGGCATAGCCGTGGGACACCCTGTATAAACCTCATCAAGACTATATACAGCAATAGCACCGCAAATATAAAATTGAATACTGCTGGACCTTTATTTAAAATCCAAAAAGGAGTCAAGCAAGGTGACCCGCTCTCTCCCAAATTGTTCACAAGCACACTGGAAGAGGTCTTCAAGTCTCTGGCAGCCTCATGGAAGACCAAAGGCATTCAAGTCGGCACGAAGAGGCTAACAAACCTCCGGTTTGCTGACGATATAGTCCTTTTTGCCCCCACAGCTCTCGAACTACAAACTATGCTCCAAGAACTGAGCACGGCTAACTTCAGGGTGGGACTTGCGATGAATCGGTCTAAGACCCAGCTAATGACCAACAGCACTAAACGTAGGGTCGCGGTAGATGGGCAAGAAATACTTTACGTCGATGAGTACATTTACTTGGGCCAGTTAGTTTCTTTCGAAAACAGGCAGGAAAAGGAAATCGGCCGTCGCGTCGGAAACGCCTGGAAAAGCTACTGGTCCATAAAGGCGCTAATGAAGGGTGATCTACCAATCTCCCTCTCAAGCTCTTCGACATGTGTATCTTGCCCATCCTAACCTATGGTGCTCAGACCTGGTCACTTACCGAGTCGCAGAAGTCTCGCCTTGGAGTTTGTCAAAGAGCAATGGAGCGCAGCATTCTTGGTGTAAAACGACAGGACAGAATCCGGAACACCACGCTGCGCTCCAAAACAGGCATAACGGATGTGGGCAAAAAAGCTGCCAGGCTCAAATGGGATTGGGCGGGTCACGTTAGCCGCATGAGTTGTGAACGCTGGGCTAAAGTCGCTACACAGTGGGTGCCGGAGGATGGACGTCGTTTCCGAGGCCGGCCCAGGAAAAGGTGGCGTGATGAGCTTGACGCACACCACGAGAGCGGGTTCGAAGAAGCGAAGGAAAAGGGAGTCTGGAAGGAGTTAGGGGAGGCCTTTGCCCAGCAGTGGGACAGCGTAGGCTAGTAAAAAAAAAAAAAAAAATCGTGACGACACAGTAATAGTACTTCCCATTGAACATGATAGTACTTCCCATTGAACTTCTATCTGTCGTCAGTTGAAAAAAGTCGTGTGAACACCTATTTTAATAATAACTATAAGTTATTTAAACGACACGATTATATCGTTACGGCATACAAAAACGCACCCTAAGTGGAACGAAATACATAAAAAAAATGGCGTAGCTGCTTTATTGGTTTAGGATACACTGTTTAATTTACATTCGTAATTTTATGTCGACTTTATTATGAGCATTTGTACAAGTATCATTTGAGTGGTAAAAAAAAATTGCGGCAGTGTGCCTGGTAAGCTTTTGTCTTGCAGCATTATTATAAATTTGATTTTTAACGACAAACGACTAGCACGTATGTGGCAGTATGATGAAGAAACTTGTCTAAAAAATAATTGTTGTAAATAATTCTGTATGTTTATGAAAACGTCAGGAGAATCCGTTCAGCGGTTTTTAAGTTAAACATTATAGAGTCGCCACAAGGGGACTTTCACAAGACGATACAAAAAAAAAATACTGGTGTGAAAAACTGTGCATAATTAAATTATGTTTCACATCGTAATAATTAATATAATTACCCACTCAGTCATTTAGTTTACTTTTCCCATCATAAAGTTTAAAATGCGTTTTTCCCATGTATATAGAAACAATAACGCTATTTCGATAAGATTTATGCACATTTATGTATTTTTAAATACTGAACAAAGAAGGAGAGATATACAATTTTATCGTCTCGTCAATATACAGGGTGTCCCACGGCAATGCCACATGAAGGGAAAGTACCTTAAATATTGTAGATAGAGCATTTTACTGAAAGAAGACATTATTTGAATTTTGAAAACATTTTAAACTGCATTCATAGATATTTAAATAATTACATAGTTGAACCGGGAATCGAACCTGTTACTCGAGAAAATTAATCAGCCTGTAGTTCTATCCTACAGATCGAAAGGCTTCATCACAAGGATTATTTTTTGCTAAATAACATAGTGTCAAAAATAAAAGAAAGACCATGAATTTTAACATTTTTAATACAAAATTAGTCAATTATCCAAATGCTCAAAACTAGTCCCTTCTTCTTGAATACAAAGTGATAACTTTTGATTATTTCGTTCCCTGTCAATTTTTTGGTCTTATTGTGGTGGATATTTATTTATTTAAATGATGCTTACTTCAATTGGGTAGATTAATTAGTAATAAGTAGTTATGATTGTCAATTGTATGTCCTTACGGCAATGTAAGCTTTTAACTTTTCAGAACAAAATTTTACATCAAATGTTAAAATTCACGGTCTTCCTTTTATTTGTGACACTATGTTATTTAGCAGAAAATAATTCATATGATGAAACCTTTCGATTGGCATGATAAAACTACAGGTTGATTATTTTTTCTCGAGGAACAAGTTTGATTCCCGGCTCAACCATTTAATTATTTAAAAATCTATGAATGCAATTTAAATTGTTTTTAAAATTCAAATAATGTCTTCTTTCATTTAAATGTTCTATCTACAAGATTTAAGGTACTTTCCCTCCATGTGGCATAGCCGTGGGACACCCTGTATATAATTACTAGCTGTCCCCCGCGTTTTCACCCGCGTTATATCAGATTTTTGGTAACTAAAAAAAGAAGATAAAAAGTATTTTATACCCGTCCCCTGGTCCTAAGCTTTCGCCACCAATTTTCAGCCAAATTGTTACTGCCGTTCTCGAGTTATAAAATGTGTAACTAAGACTTTCTTTTATATGAGTTTATTTATTTATATAGGTTTAAAAGTTTTGTTGGATTATTTTTGAACAGGCTACTTTTGAAAGTATTCGTTTTTAATTGAGCACTTAAAAGCCAGTATGTACAAAATTTACGAGCTAAATTACTTGCCCAAAGCAAAGACTAAAATTCATACTAATATTATAAATGGGAAAGTGTTTGTGTGTCTGTCTGTTTGTCCGTCTTTCACGGCAAAAAAAAGCGACGGATTGACGTGATTTTTAAGTGGAGATAGTTGAAAGAGATGTTGAGTGACATAGGCTACTTTTTGTCTTTTTCTAATCCGAGCGAAGTCGCAGGCAAAAGCTAGTATAAAATAGTACTCAAAAGGCCACAACAAAAACTAAAGATCATTTTTACAGTAAACACGTTACTCCCACCCATTTACTAGGAATTCAATAGAACGCCTAAAGCTCAGTCCATCCTGAAAAAGAAAATATTTGAAAGATACGACTGAAGAATCATGCTTCGGTTGGACAGTGATAAATTATTCAACATTCTCGAACTAAGGGTGCTTCTCCAAACATCGATATTACAAGATCTGTCAACCAAAGGAAATTATTGTTTTTCACAAATATCGTTTTTGTATATATTATGTAGATGTATTCAAATTGTTGGTTATTGGATCAAAAGTATCGGGGTTTGGAAATATTGTATTTTTTCGGGGTTTTTATTACTAAGCCCTTGCTGTCCGTCAGGCTGTCAGCGGACTCTATTTCTTGACCATGTTGCTTATGAAACGGATAGGTAGGGATACTGTGTTTAGATTGCTGATATAGCAGCAAATTATATATTTTTTTATATAAACTGAGTAATTGTTGGTACGAGTATATCACCGTTCCGTTCCGTTCCGTTTTACCACCGGACATCCAGACGTACTTACGGCGGGATACCACCTTTTCTGAGTCGATATTCTTCATATCCGCACGCAGCGTTTCTCAAAATCGTATATTATGCGCACCGCAAAAAAGTGGAATTCCCTGCCCCTTTTCTGTCTTTTCCTGTCTGTGTTTTCAAATGCATTTAACCCGGATGTATTCAAGAGACGAGTGCATAAGCATCTTTTGGGTAAGCTCGCTTCATCGTAGGCCCCGTCTATGCCCTCGGGCTAGTCTGGGACCAATAGCAAGGGTTGTCTATTGTTTGCCCGAAGATTATATGCCATAATCATCATTTTCCCGAATTTCATTTACCCGAATTTCATTTGCCCGAATGTTTCATTTGCCCTAAAAGACATATGACATACTTTTAATTGCCCGAATTTTAGATACCATAAGATACGAATGCCATAAGTATTGTTTGCCATAATTTTATGTGCCATAATAATTATTAGACATATTATATGTAAATGGCATAATATTTAAATGGCATAACAAGTATTAGACAAATATTTAAGCCCCGTAATGGTTTTTTTTTCTGTGCATGGTTGATGGTGGGCTAGGTCGACGGAGCCCCGCTTCGCGGGGCTCCTACTTCTGTGTGGTTTATAAAAAAATAACCACGAAGGGGATGGCGGAGTCTATTCGCTCGCTTCGCTCACTCACACGACCCCGCCATCCCCTTCTAACCTAACCTGTCCGAGTCGGGGTGCCCTAAAGTCCCAATTGCATCCAATTTCTCTTGATATAAACAACCGTTATACACCCGATGTCGATGGCAAATTATGTTATGGCATATCATAATTATGGCATGTGATAATTAGGACATGTGATAATTATGGCTTACAATGATTATGGCAAATGATGTTATGGTAAGTGACTTTATGGGAAACAATGATTCTGGCACGTGACTATTATGGCAAATGAGAGTAGGGCAAATGAGTATTATGTCGTATGATATTATGGCTGTTGACTATTATGGCAAATGAAATTAGGGCAAATAAAATTCGGGTAAACGGCGGTATACCAATAGCAAGCCCTTAAGTAATAAAAAAATATATATACAGGGTGTCCCACGGCAATGCCACATGGAGGGAAAGTACCTTAAATATTGTACATAGAGCATTTTACTGAAAGAAGACATTATTTGAATTTTGAAAACATTTTAAACTGCATTCATAGATATTTAAATAATTACATAGTTAAACCGGGAATCGAACCTGCTACTCGAGAAAATTAATCAGCCTGTAGTTTTATCCTACAGATCAAAAGGCTTTATCACAAGGATTATTTTTTGCTAAATAACATAGTGTCAAAAATAAAAGAAAGACCATGAATTTTAACATTTTTAATACAAAATTAGTCATTCCTTCAAATGCTCAAAACTAGTCCCTTCTTCTTGAATACAAAGTGATAACTTTTGATTATTTCGTTCCCTGACGATTTTTTGGTCTTGTTGTAGTGGATATTTATTAATTAAAATGATGCGTACTACTCAAGTGGGTAGATTAATTAGTAATAAGTAGTTATGATTGTCAATTGTATGTCCTTACGGCAATGTAAGCTTTTGACTTTTCAGAACAAAATTTTACATCAAATGTTAAAATTCACAGTCTTCCTTTTATTTTTGACACTATGTTATTTAGCAAAAAATAATCCTTATGAAGAAACCTTTCGATCGGTATGATAAAACCACAGGGTGATTATTTTTTCTCGAGGAACAAGTTCGATTCCCGGCCCAACCATTTAATTATATCAAAATCTATGAATGCAATACAAATTGTTTTTTAAATTCAAATAATGTCTTCTTTCAGTAAAATGTTCTATCTACAAGATTTAAGGTACTTTCCCTCCATGTGGCATAGCCGTGGGACACCCTGTATATATCAACGCACAGCTCAAACCGTGGTCCTAGAGACTTGAAACTTAGAAGACGTGTTCTTTGTAAAAAGTAGGTATCCACTAAGAGAGGATTCCTAAGGATAGAAGTTTGACATCCACGTAGGTGAAGCCGCGGGCAAAAGCTAGTTAAAACATAAAATCTCACTAAAAACACGACTTTTTTCGGCGTTTATTTTGCAATTTTAATATTTGAATTTTTGTTAGAACTTAAATTGCACTTTACATAATGCAAGCTTCCCCACGCATTTATTTGTTTTGTTTATTGCTCTACTTCCATTTGCCGTAGCGTAATGTTTACTCAGATCCTTTAATAAATGACCTTTTCAACACAAAAAAAATATTGAAACTAATAGTTTTTATGATTGATGTTTAACAAAACCAACAAACAAACTTTTCATAGTTATTATAGATTTACATTTCAGTCTTAATGTCACATATTTTCGACTCCCGTAATCCAATGTCTCTATATAATGTATAGGATTCCAATGAACATCGTCTTAATTAGTATATTAATAAGCTCCAATGAAATTGACAACGATCACAAGTAATATACTGCGCAAGAAGGTAGGCATGTACTTCTTAGACATCTCATTAAAAATATATCTACATTACCTATAATAGTAATAATCTCAAGTTAAAAGGTCAGGTTTAAAATATAATTCACAAAGGAAAAGCGTATAAAAGAAAAGCTTTTTAATGGTAATCTACGCACAGCTGAAACTATTGTAATTTAAAATTCGCTCAGTAGATAAGACGTTGTTTTAAAAAAATTAACCTCTTTTAAATGTAAAATAAGGGATTAACATTTTTATAAAATACTAGCTTTTGCCCACGACTTCGTCCGCGTGGAGTAAAAGATCCCGTTTCCGAGGGAATTCAGTACCAAATTTCATTGAAATCGGTTCAGTGGTTTAGGCGTAAAAAAGAGACAGACAGACAGAGTTACTTTCACATTTATAATATTACTATGGATGAGCGAGACGCGAGAGAAAGCTTTTAGAACTGGCAGAAACTTCGAAATGCAAAATATGGCAATGAAGAAGATATACTGTGACTTTTTTTACGTTATGTCTTCACGATCGTGAAATCATCATCTTCCCATTAAATTCTACCGGAGTTGCGGAATGTTTATAGTAGTTACCGTAACCCCGGAACATAAAGGGAAACCGAAGGCACATGAGTGGGTTTTAGTCAGTAAAAATCTGAAACGCCCTCTCGCCGCACCCAGGACGGGAGAAGTCATTTGATGATTTCCCACTCCCCAAAAAAAAAAAACTAATAATTTATTTATAGAGTAAACAAAAAACTACTACATTGAACCTCTTTTTAATCTCACAGGTACCACAAAATAACTAAAACCAGGAAACGTAGAAAATGGACAAAATACCTCAGCAAATACCGGAATCCCTCGCGTAAATTGCCAATTAGGTAGCAACAATTTTCTTACAAATTAAAATTGTAGGGTCCGTCCTTCTCGATAGAAAATCGAATCACGCCGTACATCGATGGATTAACCGCTCCACCAATCACGACTAATCGAATCTAAGGATCGATTAAAAATTTACGAGATATATCGAGTTTAAAATGAATATTGATGGCATAAAGGAGGTTGTTCCTGTATTAGGATTATGCTAATTGGAGATTAATGGTAGAATAATTGATGCAGACTTCGTAATGGTTGGGTTGTAATTGAATATTTTGTTAGGGATTTGGTTAAGTGTTTAGAGTTATGTTTTGTCTGGTCTATCGGTAAACAATAAGATGAGAACCACAGTTTCTTTCAAAAATACGACATAGTTTGAATGTTGTCATGAGCCTTAACATACATTTACCTTTTTTATTTATTTATTAAAATTATTTTACACGTTTCTTTACTTCCATTGTTTTTAAGATATTATCAATGTTTTGACTAAGCACAAGTACTTACATTAGCAAAGTTTTTCTAAAATTGAATCAATAAGAGATTGTTGCTTGATTTTCTACAAGAACCTACCTTTTTAATGAAACAGCTTGTTTAGGTTCCTAGCTTCAATTTTTTTTTTGCTAACGGTTAGTGTACCTAGCCGAAAAAAATGTTTTAAATATTTTTTTTGAATGGGAAATCATCAAATGACTTATGCCCTTAGTGTCAGACTTTTACTGACTAAAACTCACCCTTGTTCCTTCGGTTGCTCTTTATGTTACGGGTTCGCGGTAACTATTAGAACTAGTCCGCAAAAATACTAGTTACCAAGTAAACCCATCAGATAAACCTAGTCTCACATTAAAGAGGCGCGAAGAAAATGCGAATACTTTTAAGCGCGCTCAAATGAAATCATTTCAAGTCTATAAATTCTCTGTATGAAGGAGTAACTACCACATAAAATTTAATGCCGAGTAAAAGAATACATCATAATTTTGTTTATTCAGTAGTCTATTTGATTATGAAAATTCTTCATATTCTTTGTTCTTATCGCTGTGAATAAATTGAATTTTTTTTTACATCTTCAAGAGGGATTATCTTGAATTCTTCTTTCGGTTGGATTTGAGTGGTAATTGGCAGAATCGAATTAACTTATTGGAGTTTTTCCATCTTGTCTTTTACTTGCGTAGGCGATTTATGTTTAGCTTTTGTCGATGACTTCGTTTGCTAGTGGATTCATATCAGTATGAAATTAATTCTTTTTCCTAGGATCAAACTCATTTTTAACCGACTTCTAAAAAAAGGAGGAGGTTCTCTTTTCGGATGTTTGTATTTTTTTTTATGTTTGTTCGCGCATATCTCCGTCGTTTACCAATTCTTTTTTTTGTTTGAAAAGGTAGACTTCCCAAATGGTCCCATTGTCATCAGGTCCAGGATCTGATGATGGTATCATGCCGAAATCGAGGGAACCCAGTTTTTTTTTTGGAAAAAATTATCTTGTTACCAAACAACGTTGTTACTTGGCCAGATTAAAAACACTTTGGATCATGATAGATAAGCCTTGAAAATGAAATGGATCGACGGAGTTTCGAAGTTAACGGCTTTGGAAGTTCCGTACTTCGAAATTCAATAATTCGTTATTATAAACTTACGAGATTCCGTACATCGGTATGGTGATTATTCTAAGTCAAATACTTCTACATACCATACTACCAAACTCACAATTTATGAGTACAGCACTCCGTAATTTTTTTTAATACTAGCTTTTGCCCGCGATTTCGTTCCCGTTTCCGGAGATTTCCGTGAGTATCCAATGTTCATTATCGGGTCTAGACTATATCTGTACCAAATATCATTCAAATTGGTTCAGTGGTTTAGGCGTGAAGAAAGAACAGACTCTTAACTCTTTATATTCGCATTCATAATATTAGTATGGATTAGTTACAATTCATTATGAATACCAACCGTCCACATACCATCCTCTCGAAACGTAACCGAAGTGTATTCCATTGAAAACTTTGCAGACGCCATTCATTTAATTAAAGTTTTAGAATTAATTGATTTCGTTGAAGAGTTCGTTCCGTTATGGAACTAAAATTGAACTCAAGTGGAATACGAAGGTGCAGACGGGAGATATAAAAGCGCTTTCAAGCTTTATTTAAATTGAGATAGTTCAAAGTTCTTCATATTGTTGTTCGTTTTAAAAGTAACGGTCGAAAACTTGAGTTAGTTTCTATAGATGATCTTTTAATAAAAATAAATAACGATGGAGTGTATTTAGGTTAGGTTAGGTTTATGCATCAAAATGATACTTCGTTTTTGGGGAGGAAAATCATCAAATGACTAGGGAGTGTCAGACATTTACTGACTAAAACTGACCCTTGTATGGTTGGCTATAATGTTCCGGGGCCTCAGTGACTATTACAACTGTTCCGCAAATACTTACGACACCCAGAATATTCCAAGTAAATAAGTATTAAATTCTTGGCCAACCTCTATCATTTCTTGCTCTTTAGCTTTACATTTAAGTTAAAAAAAAACTTTAAATAAAAAAAGGCCTGAAACTTCAGAAAAAGCTCGTCCTCAATTTCATGGAGCCTCAATACACTTCCGCCAAGCTCGTTTTCAGCTACGGCCTGCTTTTCTTTTGGGGACCCTGTAACTACCATTAACTCCCGAGCTGGGGGCCTTTTCTGTTCGGGGACCTCTTTTGTCTGGTGGCTCCTACAGCCCGGGGCCCGTGTCGTCTAGCCAGTTTTGGCAGCCTGTACGTCACTGTTAACTGATATCATTACATAATTTTATAGGGTTGAATGGTGATTAGTGTACGCTACTTAAACACATGATTGTGCTCATGATAATCAACAACTTTTACTATTGGAGCAAAGCTGAAATCGCGAAAAAAAATTCTGTTGTTAAGTACAGTAGCGGAATGAAAACGTTCGTCACCGTTAAGTCAGTTTTCGCTTGCCAAAAACTTACAGTGCTGTTAAAATTAAAATAAATGTGACGTTATGCTATCATATTTTTCACAGTGTTGACACTGATAGACTAGTGATAATAGTTTTTATCACTAATGTCAAAGCAATGTAGGACCATCAAACCAACAAGAAGGTCTTAGTTCATTAAAATGCATTAAATACAAAAATTTTCTTTGACAATATTAATCAATCAGTGTAGAACTTAATAAATTTGAACTTTATTATCGAACAGTATAACATACTTTTATTTGCATCTGTATTTTTCTGACAAAGTTTCAAAATCGAATAAATTTAAAATCTGACGAACCTTTTCGTTCCGCGACTGTACATTTTTTTTTTATTGTTGTGACAAGAGTTGAAAACTCCTGCCATGCAAAGGCCCCCCCTGCCAAAGATTACGCAGGGACGTTTGTATAGGGTGTGATATGTGACTTAGAAAAGTGTAACACCGAATATCACGTCCCCGTAAGTTCACGTAGTCGAAACACTTAACAACGAATGCACCTACCTCGAAAAACTTGATGCCGTAGCTATCGTGATCTCGAATAAATAAATCTCACTATAAAGGCCTGTCACCGATTCTGTAACAGGCCTTAGTGAATGCAGTGATTGTTTTAAGACCCAGTTTCACTTTGATTACCTCCAGGATTACAGGTGAATTTGGGATTTCTTTATTCGAGATCACGATAGCTACGCGGTGAAGTTTTTCGAGGTAGCGTGCATTCGTTGTTAAGTGTTTCGAATACGTGAACTTTCGGGGACGTGATATTCGGGGTTACACTTTTCTAAGTCACGTATCACACCCGTTTGTATAGGCTGCAATAATCTTTATTATCTCATTTTTTGTTTATAATAAATATATAAGTTAAATATAATAGATATTTATTTTGTCATTCATTTTTGTTTACAATAAACTTTCATTTAGGACAATTTGGTTTACATTTTTCTGTTATATATCATTTTTGAATAGTAATATAAATCTATATATTTCATTGTTTTTTAAAGGAATTTTAATAACTCTATATAAATAGTTCTGTTAAATAACCGTAGGGGTCTGTATCGGGTTTGCTATAATTTGCGCCTTCATAAGTTGAGGACAGTTTTGTGGGGTGAGGCTCTCCACTCCGGATTCCCATTCCGTGTTCACCACCACGAAGTAGGGAGTGGTGCGCAAGCGGTGGGTTATGTTAGACATCATGTTGCCACTCGCTTGCGCGAGCTGCCGATTTTTGGTTCCGTTGGTGGTGAGCACGATCTGCCTCTTCCAAATATTACGAGTGGAGGGTCTCCACCCACAATAGTAAACTTTTATTGCCTTGGCACTCCATACCACTGCGGCTCGACGTATGCGCCGCCTTCTGGCGCTGATCAAATTACTCTCACTTTCAAACTGGTTGTACCACAGCGGCAAGTAACATTTGCTTCTTTTTAATTGTGCCAGCTTGCTATGAAGCTGGCCGCAATTCCAGCCGTTTCTTCTTTTAGCGGTGCCACTGTGGTCCAAACTTGCGGTATGATTTGGTGCTTTACAGTCTTTCTTCAGGCCCGACGCATCCGTCCCGTGACTGTACATTAGGCAAACATAAATATAGTGAACAGCTGATTTGTTTCCGCGATTTCATATGCACGATCACGTGTTTTTTTTTTAATTCACACTAATTACCAATCACCTTATATAGTTATTACTTCTATAGTCTCAATAACTATGAGAATCTGTATTACGTCATGCTATAGTCTGTTTTTTTTAACAAACGAGTACCAAAAAATTTTTCTGCGTTTCTATTGGTCCACATAATCAGCATAAGTGTTATTATTGGTGTTAAAAGCGTTGGCTCCGCCTCGACTAATTTCCCATCTCTCTCTGTCAATACTGGAAATGTGAAAGAGATATACTCAGTACTCGTTTGTTAAAAAAAATAGACTATAGCAATGTTTAATAAAAAAATAGTTTTGCCATTTATGTGTTTTCTATTTTGTGTGAGTATTATGAGGATATTGTTCAGATCTATTATAAAAATACACATCAGAAAGGAATGCATTGTGTAATGGATGATATTATGGATGAAGGTAAATACTAAAATAAAAGACAGCTGATAGACGTATGGTTGAAACGGGACACAGCTGTGCAAATAATAAAACTCTTGCGGCGTCAACAACCCAGAGGGCTTGGTCGAACAAACGTAAAAGTATTAAATTCAAGTCGATTTTTGTATTAAAAACAAGTTTATTTTGTAGTTATTTGGTTGTGTGTTAAACTGCAATACGGCAATACAATAAGGTATTTTACACAATTGGCGACTTTTTATGAACTGTTAAAAAGCGTTTCTCTAATAGATTTTGTATGGCACTGTCACCTTATGACGTCACTAAGTTAGCAACTCAATTAACTGACTATTTATACATTTCAAAGGAACTAAAAATCCAATTTTGAATCGGATATGTAGAGCTAAAATTCAGAGTTTTTATAAAAATTGTGTCTTAAAATATCCAAATGCGATTGATATAAATAGTCAGTTTTTAAATAATTTTCAAGTGGGTTGCAGTGTTTATGGATTCTGTGATTATCTATTCTATATGTTTGTACTTGTTCTTTGACTAGAAAAAGTTTGTCAAAATAATGTACGAATTACCGGACATATTTGGAAAAATATTTTTTACTCGTGTAACAAAATGTCTGAAGAAACGGCTTTAAAAATAATTAGCTCAGCAGCAATCGGTCATTTTGAAATTTAGTCCTAACACCATAAGAAACTTAAGGCTTAAGTAAATCCAATATGGCGGACGTTAGTCTATGGTCAGCTTTTGACATGTCCGCCATGATTTATCGCCATGACGCGAATGTATCGCGGCCTTTGCATTTTGTCATTAATATTGTAGATATTTTGTCCAAGTTTCACCGTGGGTTTCCTGCCAATAAATCTCTACAAAAAGACCTTTCTAATGGTCACAAGAATTTCAATGAAAAAAGGCCATTAAGGGCAAAAAGGTCACAAATACTAACTAAAGAGCAGTTTTATTTCCCGACCGTTCGCCTGCTCTTAATAAAAATAACATTAGAACCAAATAACAATGTCGGCCAAAGAAAACAAAGTAAAAGCCGTATTAACATGCCTAAAAGCAAACCCGCATGAATAGCCCAAAAAATAAATATTACCAAAGAAAATATTCCAAGTTTTCCCTTCATTCCTAATGATCCGACCTTCTGTTACAGGATGCGGGAGTATGTTGAAGAGAATGAAAAAAACGACCCACTCATACACGCTCCCGACAAGAAAAATAACCCTTGGGCCGAGAAAGGAAAATGCATCATTATGTAATCATAATATACATAAGTAAAATATCACCAAATTCTAAAAATTCAGTTTAAGGAAGAAAAGAGTCTGGTACATTCTGACCGACGAAGAGATCGACATTCTATTTAACACGCAGACGAACATTGCCAGACAATATACACGTAGATTAATCACCAAACTTAGAGCCAAACGTTAAATATTAATTAATTTCATTATTATTTTGTTTTCGTAGTTTATGTTCCCAAATGAATCTAGTCCCTTATAATTCTAATAAAAAGAATGTACATTTAGACTGTGCGCAATGCAAGGATGTACTTATGAATGTTTATGTTAAAAAATGAAGTTTTAAAAATGGTTGTAAATACGTTAAATTTTGTATTTCTAGTAATAGAATGTTTGGACCTGATAATATCGGTAGAGATTAATGAGAAAGTTAAAATGAATGAGATAAAGAAATCGTATTGTGGAAAGTGTATGTTAATCTTAATTGAACGTTGACAACCGATTATAATTTATTTTGATGTAAAACTTGACGAGTATTACCTTGAAAATTGTTTAGAATATATGTTCTAAAGAACCCATGCAGGTCCATACGAATAAAAGCAACTTCCTTTTTCATCTGTTTGTATGGATTTGGGATGGATTCTCATAACCAGGCAAAGTGTGTACACTTCGACTGGTTTCTCGACAGATTTTGCCACAAGTTTAGAGGATAAAATAAAAGTTAAATGTGAAGATTCTTTGAGCTCACGAATCTTCGTATTTAATAAAAAATATAATATTAAACTATAGGGATAATCGCAAATCACAACTTAATACATATTCGCTGAATCACGTATTAGAAAATGTTAAAATATTGGCAATAAAGGGATTGTAGGATGAATAAAGTTAAACGATTAAAAAAGGTAGAAGAAGATGAAAAAAAAATGTAAATTTAAGAGTAATGCAACATAATCTTGTTTGAAACTTAATGATAAGCTGGTTAGGTTACTTTTTTATAAACACGGTACATTCCACAGTGCCATTGATCTAGTTGCTTCTAGCTATTAGCTCTCTCCTTCTCCTGTTCTTAATATAATCGCTACTAAGCAAAATCTATCATTTATTTCCCGCTCTTCAACATCTATGGTTTCATCCCGACAACTTATAAACATATTAAAACTAAGTATTTAAAGTCAAGCTATCAAAAATACAATTTAAAAAGATCTAGCACTCATCTAGCTTAGTCTAATTCCAAACTAAAACCGACGACATACTACCTAAGTCATTGAAAATTTACTTATAAAGCGATACGTAGTTTCCATATAAAATTCTTCTAAATTCGTATTCTAAGATTTCTGCGACTGTACCCCAAAATTGTTCGTGAAGAATCCCAATTTCGTAACGGAACAATTTTGGCGGAGCCCAGTCGGCGTAGCGCTAATCTATTTCAAATAAAAAACGGATTTAATTAAATCCTAATTTTTGATTAAAATAGAAAAAAATTAAACTTACGCACTGTAGATAATTATAGATTAAAAAAATTAAATCTAACTTTAAACTTAAAAAAAACTCTTTTAAAAATTAAAAACTTTCCTCTACCATATCTAGGACACGGTGTATGGAAAATCATTCTGGCTGTGAAGTGAAACTTTTTGATTTGTTTAGATGATTTGTCGCTAGTCATCCGATCATCTCACAAACACTTGCACCGACAATAAAATCATGTGGAATTATTTCTCCAAGTCACAGCTTCTACAACATCATCATAGTTGAAACCTACGTCAATTGTTTATACGTACTTTTCTATTCTCTCATCTACACTATACATTTCTGCTTCCCATGGTTAATTTGTGAAACTTCTACACACATAAGAATAAAACTATCCTTTAGGCATAAAATAGTTATTAAAAAGTTAGAATCTTTAGTAAGTAAATGTAGTGTTAGTTAAGTAACGAGAAAATCAACAGTTGTTTGTTAATCAATATAATAAAAATGCAATTCAGAGATTTTAACCTTAGATTAATAATATAAACTGTTTAAATTAAATTTAGAAGATGTTAAGGGAACTTATTTAAATGTGGTGGCAAATTCTGTCAACGTTTCTATTTTAGCGTGACGGCGAATTTTCAAGGAGGTACTCTTATAATTATTTTATGTTTTTTTGTAATAGTTTTATTTCCATGTTATTACTATGTTATTGAACCAAAGATTTTCGTGGGCCGAGGCCCTGAAGTAAATGATTTTCACGCTAAAACTGTCATAATAAAAATTTTAACACCGACTGCGTCAGTCGTTAAAATGTCTAAATGTTTCACTGAATTATCTTCATTTTATTAATTTATTAAATTTAAGAAGTAATAAACTGTAATTTTTATTAATGGATTTATCCGTTATTAACTAGTTAAGGGTGATATTGGAAATGATTTTTTTAGAATCAATAGCTGTAAGGTATCGTATGTTATTATTAATTATGTAATCAGTAATCACTGAAATAAATGAAAATCTGTAATGTGTGTCGTTTTATTGAATTTGATTTAGACTGAGAATCTGTAAAAAAGCAATCGTACATTTAGCCTTCGAAATATATCAAAAACAGTAGATTGTTAAAATTTAAGCTGTATGCCAATCCTGATTTCTGTATTATTTCAGAAGTCAAAGCCACTTTTATAGCCTATACAATTAAACAATACAGAATCAATGAGTTTGTTTCGGTTGTTTCTTCTCAGAGTAGTCCAGCTAGGAAACACCGGCCCCATCGTTCGATTAAAATAAGAAGAAAAAAATGACGTGTAAAAGTGTAATTTTTTACGTATTTACAAAAATAAATCATTTGAGAACTAGAGTTAAATAACTGAGGTGACCTCTTGGTGAGAAAAACCTGTCCAGACAGTACAAAAATTTATCAAAATCTTTTAGCTCAAGTAATATAAAAAATCAATTAATTCAAACTGAACACTTTAGCCTCAAATTTCTAGTATCATTATAATCAACAATTTATAAGCCCTACTTTGTAAAGTTAAGGAGTCAGAAAGTTGAAAATAGTTACTTGTTTAAAATTGTAGGTTTATATTAAGAACTAGCTTTTGCCCGCGACTTCGTCTGCGTGGAGTAATAATTCCCGTTCCCGGGGGATTTCCGGGATGAAAACTATCCTATGTCCTTCCTCGGGTCCCAGACTATATCTGTACCAAATTTCATTCAAATCGGTTCAGTGGTTTAGGCGTGAAGAAGAGACAGACAGACAGAAAGACAGACAGACAGACAGAGTTACTTTCGCATTTATAATATTAGTAAGGATTTACAATAGGAGAAAACTTATTGAACCGGCCCCGCCAACTCAACATTTTCTCATTAAATGGATTCCAATCAATAACTTCAATTGTCTATAAGTATCCTACAAAACTTTTATAAGTGTAAGTGGTAAGTTGTACTAATCCGTACTAATATTATAAATTCGAAAGTAACTCTGTCTGTCTGTCTCTTCTTCACGCCTAAACCACGGAATAGATTTAAATAAAATTTGGTACAAGTATAGTCTGGGACCCGAGAAAGGCTGTAGGATAGTTTACATCCCGGAATTACCCTGGTAACGGGAACTATTAATCCACGCGAACGAAGTCGCGGGCAAAAGCTAGTATAAAGCTTAACAAAACTAGGTTTGGTGGAAGGACTTCCTAGGATGTGCTCGTTTACAAAAAGCATTAGGTAGGAATTTACTTTTGCCTGGCCGGGGAATCGAAACAGGGACAATACTCGGCCATGACGCTTGCGACCAATGCGCAATGGTACAGTCTAGCGTAAGTATAGAAGCGTAAGTAAGTACAGGTACAGTTGCTATAAAAAAACGAAGACAGTTGCTATACAGTAAGAAAAAGGTTTAAATTAATGGTTGTCTTAGGCCGTTGTTGCAACTTCTTCGATCTCCTCGAACATCTCTTGTAATCTGACAACAATAATTAATGTTATTTTATGACTATGCAATACACACAAGTAAAAGCAATAATAATAATAATACTAGCCTATAACTGTCCCACTGCAGGGCAAAGGCCTCTTCTCATACAGTGAAGGCACGAGCATTGATCACCACGCTTGCTCAAGGCGGGTTGGCAATTTCGGTCTTATATTAACTACAAGCCCAGGTTTCCTCACGATGTTTTCCTTCACCAATGTCTGTGATGTCTAAGTTAATCTTTAGAAAGTACACATGTATTGAAAAAGTCACATTGGTACTTGCCCGGATTCGAACCCGCAATAATTTATTCTTAGTGCATATATTATAAAAATACTACATTTCTGCTATTTTACTCCAAATAAACACGCAGTAATGGTGCCAAATATTCGTAAAAAGTGGTACTCTGATTTTGTTTTAAGTTATAAGGTAATTATAGCTGTATCATTCATTGTATGAATGAGACAAATAAACAAACAAAAAAAGCTCATTACAAGCACATTAGCAAACTACATAAACTAAGTAATTATTTTACAGAACAGTTCAGTTCAAAACGCGAAACAATTGCAGTAATTTGTAACCAACTGAAATGAACTAAAAACTAAAACCATCACACTAATTGCATGCTCATATTTTAGTTAATAAAATGAAAGAGATAAGTGCAGAGCAAATTATCAAAAGGCTTCTAATTAAAACTAAAGTGAATTTTACTCATATTTTAAGTTGTAAAGTGGTTATTCAGTTCGACTCATATTTGTGTGGTTATTCAGTTAGATGAAGTTTTCTTTAGCAATTTTTCATTTTTTCTGGTGAACAAAATTTGTAGAAGTTATCCGTCAAAGTACTGCAAAAGAATTGGATTGGTCAGACATAACAAAACTAATAAACATTCAATTCAAATTCAATACTGAACGTAACAGCATTGGACTGAAATTATTTTTTATAAAGGATAGACACTAATAGTTACTTTAATATACTAAGCGAACCAAAGCATCTAAAATTAAATTGTTTAAAAGTAACTTAATAAAACGTAACTCTTTAGTTTCAGCTTCGCTTCTCTGCATCACATCATTATATTATGTAGAGAGCTTTATTTTGTAAAGATCTACAGTGCTTGCTTATAATTGTTGTCTATAAATGGACTGTTCAATGCAGAAGAATTTGGCAGCATTGGACGAGTACCCACAGAGATTTTCTTGTATAACCAACTAAAAGATAGATAGATAGATAGATAAGGCAAAAAAAAAAGTCCAGGATAAAAAAATCTATCCACTATTAAATTAGTACTTAAATTTCTGTTTTGATTTGCTTAAAAAATTGAGCCAATACACGGCACAATATCTTTTTATATTTCTATTCAACATTACGCAACAAAACATATTATCTCTTGAAATCCCAAACAGTTACACTACCTAGGTAACTTTAACACAAGTTGAATCTTAGCTTGGGTGTCAGTGGCTACTCAAACCGACTTACAATTTTATTTCATCTATATTGTCTATATATTGTTTATGTTTATAGTTAACACTCAAATACGAGAACAGAGTCTGGCGTCAAAGATTCTGGGCTGCACGACTTGGCTTGGAACCAACTGTGTGTTCAACAATATATATTACAAATTACTTATGTGCTAGAACAATATCTCAGGTATATTATGAAATTCTTGCGTGTTTGTTGTAGTTTGGTCAGAGAGGAATTGTAGCTCTTTGGTTGAAACATGGCGGTTTTTGGGAATGCATTTTGAGGTTCTGAAAGGTTCCTAGCATGTAATTAAAATAGTATTCTTTTGCCCGCATTTTGAGTGGAGTAATTTTAAAGTTTATCTATGATATAACATAGTTGTAATTACAAAGTAATTACTTATAGCACCTAATTTCCTGATATGAAACTGGGTAATTTCCAATGTCACATTTTAAATCCGTTTATAAGTAATAACTTTAATTTTTTTTAACGACATCATTGCCTTTGGTGAAGGTAGGCAACCTATCTGAAATCTGCAAGGTATGAGAGGAAACTAGAATAGAATAGAATAGAATTATTTATTTGCCATTAACATGTGTATACATACATACGAGTACACACGCAGGTGCATGCATGTAGGATGATAAATATACTTCTGCGCATAAGTGCAGTTTTACACGGATGGAGGCAGAGTTTGCTATTATCACGTCTATTTCGATGTGTTACATCCTCGAGACGCGGAAATAAATGAGGATTATGTTTAACGAACATAACAACTTCCAGAATGTATAGGGATGGCAATGTAATGATCTTATACTGTTCGAAGTACGGCTTGCAGCTATCAGTTACCTTCAATTAGAGATTCAACTCTATTTCTTATGTCCATAGAAAACAACGATGATGAGAAAGGGTCCGCATTCTTACAATGCTGAATGCGGCTGAAAGAAGTAGAACTGTATAAGTGTGACCAAAATCGTTAAGCGAAAGGCGAATAGTGCTGTATAAGTGTACGTAATCCTTTAACCCTGCAGTGAAATGAACAATTTAGCATATAATAATAATAAACATTTATTTCAGAATAAATTTCATATTTGTTAGTAACAGTGCAAACTTATATAAACTCGTGTTAGTGACTATATTATTGTTAGTAACAGTACGAACTTATAAACTAGTGTCAGTAACATTTATTATAGAAGCGTGAGGCTCGCCGACCCTCACGGGAAAGCCTACTTGACTGCATGCAGTCGTATCCACCGCCCCAAGATCGGAGAGTCCCACCTTTCAGCCAACGTTCCGAGAATGGTGTTGGGGTTGGCGCGAAACCGGCGAAGCAGAGATGCACATCTCTTACGCATGATGGCCGAGAAACTCTCAACCGCGGCATCGGCAAACATGCCGGACGCGCTGCAAAAACGCGGCAGCCCCATCAACACCCGGAACGTGTTGTTATACTGAGTGCGCTGGTCACTATATGCCTACTGCGTGAAGTTCACCCACAGGCTGCACGTGTAAAAGGATTGGCAGTAGGCTTTGAAAAGCGTCACCTTAACCTGAGCCGTACAGCGTGCAAACCTGTGGGCCAACATCCCACATCGAACAGCCAGCGACCTGCGCTCCCGTTTAATATCAGTGTTATATAAGTAACCTAACTCTGTAACCTTAAAATCTAATTTATAGGTTTAATTGTGTAAGAACAATAGACATAAAGACTGACAGTTACTATCGTATATACATAGTATAAAACAAAGTCGCTTTTAGTTGTCTGCCTGTCCCTATGTATGATTGATATTTAAAACATTGCAACGGATTTTTTTCCGGTTTTTTTAATAGTGATTCAAGAGGAAGGTTTTTATTATTACTAGACTTTGCTCACGGCTTTGTTCGCGTTAGAAAGAGACAGAAAGTAGCATATGTCTCCGTCCTTCCAACTAGTTCCACTTAAAAATCACGTCAATTCGTCACTCCGTTTTGCCGAGAAAGCCGAGAAAGACGAAAAAACAGACATACACACTTTCTATTGGTATGGATGTATAAAAGATGCATATTATAATAGAGATTGAGAGTGAGCGAAGCTGGGGTGGGTCGCTAGTTTACAGTATTATATAGTATGAATGAATTTGTAATTTTCACTGTTTCGTTTTCAAGCGAGAGCTGGGAGCTGAAAATCTAACAGTGAAAATAACAAAGTAATATCGAAATAATACGGTTTTCAGAGATTGTGGTAGACCCCAGCCATGATTCTGAAATAATTTATAGCTTTCGGAATTATTTCTGAGACTCTGAATTTGTCAAAGTTATACTTAATCCAATTATTTGTTTCAATTAGACCTAATGGTCTCATTGGAATAAAGTATTTAGATATCGTCATTTCTTGTTGTTGTGTAGTATCGTGATTGCCCAGTGGTAAAAGCGCTTCCCTATCATACACGAGGTACTAGATTCCAGATAAGTACCAGTGTGAAACAATTTTCTAAAACATTTTTTTTCAGGTTTTCTTAGACATTAGTTCAGAAAAACATCACAGTGAAACCTGGACCCAAAAAAAAAATGTGAGTAGTTGAAAATAGACTTTGAAAAAACTTTATTATTCCATTACAAATTTACGGTTTTCGGATGTTTACTTGTGCTATAAGAGAGCATCTTGCCAAATTTCATGATTCTAGGTCAACGGGTACCTAGTACCTTAAATTCTTGGCCTGTGCCAAAATATGCGGCATAAAAGCCCATACCTTTTGATTGTGACTTAGAAGTTAAATATTTTTAGTTTCAATGGATTGTAGACCTAAGAATTTGATATTAATTTGAATTTAATATTTCAATGTTTTAAGCTAGTAGCGGAATGTATTTCGCTACCCCTTAGCTACATTCTAAACCTATCTATAGAAACTGGTGTATATCCTGAACAACTAAAAGTTGCAATTATTAAACCGGTTCATAAAAAAGATACTAAAGAGAACATGAATAATTATAGACCTATTGCCCTAATTTCAATCTTCTCGAAAATTTTGGAAAAATATATATACAATGAATTTGTTCAATATTTTGAAACCAATAACATCTTAGCTAACGAACAAAAAGGATTTAGACAAAACAAAAGTATCAATCTTGCGATATATGAATTTCTGGAAATTATAACGTCCAATGTCGACAAGCGAATACCAACCTGCGCCATATTTATGGATATGACACAGGCTTTTGATCACGTGGTACATGATGTCCTATTATCTAAGCTTGAGACCTATGGCATTAGAGGCAACATTTTAAATTTAATTAAAACTTACCTTAAAAACCGCATTCAGTATACACAAATTAACAGGCTTAATACTAGTACTAAGATGGAGGATACATACTTATCAAAGGGACGTAAAATACAATATGGTGTCCCGCAAGGAAGTGTATTGGGACCATTACTCTTTATAGTGTACATAAATGATTTGCCAAATACGAATTCAAACCCAATGTCACTCTTTGCGGACGATAGCACTGTTGCAATTAAATGTAATGACAGATCAACCTATGAGCGGGATATAAGTAGTACCTTAAATGCAATCATTAATTGGCTTGACATTAATAATCTGAAGGCAAATATAGGAAAGACGAAAATAATCCACTTTAAACAGCGTGTGAATGCAACTATGCCACAGATTAACTATAAGGGTGAACCTGTATCTGCAGTGGAATCTACAAAATTTCTTGGTCTCATCGTGGATAACAAATTAAAATGGAAAGCTCATATTGAAACTTTATGCAAAAAAATCAATAAATCAGTATATGCGCTGCATGAATTAAAAAAGATTTCTAGTATCAATACCTTGTTAACGGCATATCATGGCCTAGTTGCTTCTGTTCTACGATATGGTGTAATTTTTTGGGGAAATGCTACTGATATTGATTTAGTTTTTAAGGCACAAAAACGGTGCATAAGGGCTATGTTTGGACTTCAAATAATTGAAACCTGTAAACCGTTTTTCCAGGAGCATAACATTCTAACTCTCCCAAGCTTATATATATATGAGGTCTCAATGTTTGTTAAGGTCAATCTAAACCTGTTTCCACTGGCGTCAGAAGTCAATAATAGGCAACAACGTGACGCATTTCGCCTTTATGTGCGTCGAACCCATACAGCTTTAATGCACAAAAGTGTGTTTCGCATGGCTCCTATAATTTACAATAATCTGCCTAAATCAATCAGGGCAATGAATACTGTCTTATTTAAAAAAAATCTAAAGAGCCTTTTAGCTAAAAAGTGTTACTATACTTTAAATGACTACTTAAAAGACATTTTTCCCAAACAAGACCTCACAGTGACATCAGTAATTAAACAACAATAGTATTAATAACAATTGTATGCATGTATCTTTGAATAATTTTTATTTATCTTATAATGTAACGTAACTCTAAGAATGACATTGAAATAATTTAAATATTATTATTACTAAATATCTAATTTTTTTTAAATCTATATTTATTATTTTATCTTTTAGAAGGACATTCCAGTAATTTATATCTTGAAATATTTAAAACAAATGTTATACCTAATTAATATCAATGTCAATCTTAATTCTGATATAAATCAGGATTCTTCATTTTGCATGCCTTACGGTAGAATCACTTGAAACATGTATTTTTTTTTTAATAACACCATTGTAACAGTGTTTTCTGCAAAAATAAATAATCTAATCTAATCTAATCTAATGAGTTTCATTTTGAACACAAACAGTCGTATGCAACGAAATAATCCTATAAAGGTAACATTTTAGGATTTCTAATTTTGACGGAACCCTAGGCCCTAGATAACGGTACAGATGAGCTTAGTTTCTCAAACACTAACAAAAATAGTTTGAGAGGCTTGTGTAGACACTCTGTTTTCTATTCATTTTTATACTATAGCTAAGGCGCTAAGGCGCCCACCTTGCATGAGATTGCAAGTTCAAAACCAAGTAAGTACAAATTTTACTTTTTCAATGGCCTTTTTAGTTTGTTTGGGACATTAGTATTCCTATAACGTTGGACCCTATTACTCTTAAATATTTTTGTCAATAGTTACGGGTAATCAGAAGCCGGAAAATTAAATAATCAGCTTTACTTTATGGTATTCAGCCGGATCTGGTCTTAGGCCCGTATTAATAGACGTCACTCAATTCTGAGACGCTCTCACTCTTGCTGTCCTTGTCATTCTAAAGGGAAAAAATAAGGACAGCAATAGATTTGAGAGCGTCTCAGAATTGAGTGACGTCTATTAATACGGGCCTTAATATAGTAATAGAAGAGTAGAGAGATGATAATCCCTTTCAAGTAACAACAAAGAAAATAACTCAAAGTACCTTCTTTCAATCACCTTTCTTTATAGCCTTTATATACTCCATAATCCCTTCTTCGCTCAAACAATTTTCAATCTACCGTCCGACAAAATCCGACAAAGACCTGCTGAGGTACTTTTGTCGGATAAAATGCATGTCGCCCGGTGCAATACCGACCCGGGTGTCTCGTAAAACCGGATGAATTCGGATTTCGCGGGTAGTAACCGGAGCTGTGGGATCACCGGTGTCTTTGATCAGTCTTTATTTTTGGTTAGACGAGGTGGAAATGATATGGATAAAGTTTCGTGATGATCTTTTTAGTAATACTTTGAGGTGTATTGGTGAAAGTTGTAATTATGTCTTTAACTAATGTTATTAAAAAATGACTTGGGACAACGTTTTCAACAGATAACTTTAGATTTACGCATTTCAAGAATGTCAAAAGGAGATAATTCTCAAACATTTAATTCGATCTTACGTAATGCATAAAATGATAAACTGGCTAATTGTTGATATATCAACGTAAAGCCTAAAGTGCTGGTCCAAAAAGATATAAAACATGGATGGTGTGTTCTTTATAAAGAATAGGTATCAACTAAGAAAGGATTTTTGAAAGGTTGACACCTGAAGGGGTAAAATCTTGGTAAAATAATGGATAAGAGTTTCACATACACACGGGTGAAGTCGCGGACGAAAGCTAGTTAAAAATAAAACAATGAATTTTAACTCTAGAAAGTTTGGCATGGCACAGTGATTATTCTGCTATGAATTCATGGTATATTTTAGTAATTTGATCTCTCAGTATTGTTGACTAAGCGTCTTACTAATAATCGCTGTATAAAGTTAATACAGGTTTGTACGTCAAAAAATGTATGGTTACACAAGCTTTATTTATGACATAACTTTACACAGTGATTATTAGTAAGGGCATAAGTATTCCACAGTTCTCTATACAACCTCCACAGTGTAGTTATTTTTTAAATGTATCACTTCAAAAACAACTTACGTGTATAGTCCAGTACAATTGGCCATTAAAAACCCTTGTAAAATTAAGTAACTCCGCTCTCCATTTGACAAGCTCAACCCCAAACGGCCGTCACCCTCTAAAAGTTAATGAAAGCCGATATATCCGGTTTTAACCAGTAAACGGTCGTGTAATGGCGGCTACGGGAGATCATTATGTGACCTCCTGTGTACATAATGTTAATAAATTGCCTGCAGCTTGGATAAATATGCAGTTCAGTTATTATGGTAGTTATAGCGGTCACGGGTTGGCCAGAAGCCAGGTTGGTGTGGATTTTTTTAACGCGGCGATGATGGGGTTATAAATTTTACAAGCTCGGTCTTTTAGGGTAATCTGGGAATGAATTTATTTCAATGTGCCGTGTTTGGGCTTTGAGTTTTTTGTGCTAGTCGTCCGGAAGTTGGTAGTATTTATGGTGGAGCTTTATTAATTTATTTATTTCTGGTCGGTTGAAAAATAGTTGTTAGTGTTTAGGGTTGGTTGTGATAGTCTAATGGTTTAGGTGCCTGCCTCTCATGGTTGTGGTTTCGAAACCGGGCAACAACGAAAGTATTTTTTTTTAGCTTTCATGTGTATAGATTTTCTAACAGTAGGTATCTAAGAAAGCTCTGCTGTCAGTGGAGGAAAACTTCATCAGAATCTCGGTAAGTTTTTTATTGTAGACTACCATTGTAGACTAAATTTTCGGGTTATGGGACATCCCGCTCACGAATCTTTCGTGAGCGGGATGTCCCATAACTGCAAACGAAAATGACATCTCGCCCCAGGGCGAGATGTCCACTTTTTAATTAAAATGTGCATGGTATATTCGCCCGAAAAATAATGAACTGTTTAAATATGGTCATTTGACTTTTTGGTTTGCATATTCATCTGACGTTTAATAAAAAAATATACGATTTAGCTAAAATATTTCTTTACTTTTTAATAGCAGACCACCCAGTGTCATTTATTTTATATGTCACCGGAAAATAACAAGATCCGTAAGTTTATCAATCTACTAGGAAGTTTATAAACTTCCGTAGGATTCTAAACGGGAGATAAATTGTAATATTTTACGTTCACATTTTCGTAAATTTATCAATTTCCGACGTCATACGGTAAATTTATAAACTAACGGTTATCTATTCGTAAGATTTTAAACGGTTTGACCAATCACAGAAACTCTTTTAAATATACGCATCTTTGAAATACGTAAAATAACACACTGCTCTCTGATTGGTCAATGTTAATAGTGGCAATGCTTGTGTCCAGATACTGGTATAATCAGACTTGGCAAACTATAAATTGGAAGCAACAATGCCTGGTTCCTCTCTGCCACGGATGTAGTGAGTTGAGTTTTCTTTGAGTTGCAACACAGTGCAACATTTAAAACTAATAAAAACGCACAAGCAAACTGGTTTATTTATGTTCCGTGGCAAACAATGGCGGCCGCGAGGAAGGAGATGTGACACGTGACAGTCAACCAATCAGATCGCGCGTAGCGTTTGGTTACTGCTTACTTATTATTTTACGAGTGAGTTCCGTAAGTTTATCAATTTACGAAAACGTGGACGTAAAATATTACAATTTATCTCCCGTTTAGAATCCTACGAAAGTTTATAAATTTCCTAGTAAATTGATAAACTTACGGATCTTGTTATTTTCCGGTGACATATACAGGACATTATTTTTCGGGCGAATATACCCATGCACATTTTAAAAAGTGGACATCTCGCCCGGGGGCGAGATCTTTCGTGGGCGGGATGTCCCATAACCCAGATTTTCAACTGTTTCTTAAGAGGGATGAGCCTTCTTATTTACAAAGTAATCGTGTTACTCTCCTTTGAATTAAAATGAAATATATATTTTTAGATCCCCTTAAGTTATTATAGGATTAACATTAATCGACGATTAGACGATTAAATGAGTGTGATCGTAAACAGTTTTAATGATTAACATAGCTTAAATTAATGACTTTATCACTAAAACTGCCTTTTATTTAGTCTCCAACGACTTTTATTCGAATGGCCAGATTCAAATAAAAGTCGTTTAAAACGAGTAGCAATTAATGAGATGTAAGGCACAGTGATAAAAAAATTAAGACCACACTAAACTTCCAGTACTATTGCATACATTATTTTATTTTACAACTAGCTTTTTCCTGCGTCTTCGTACATCTATTTTCAAACAAACTTTCATCGAGGTAAGGTGTACGAGTGGTAATTTTAATTTTATGTACTTAAAACTATTAGTAGGGGGTTGAAACATTTATTATTCAAAACAGCGTTTTCACTACGAAAAATGACAAGCAACAATAAATTTAATTTCCTTCACGCTAAATCATGCTGTCAGCATTTTATTTTTCTCATTAAAATAAGCCGATTTGTAAATAACAGAAGGAAAACATCGCATCAGGTGCCTCGCAGTAAACAAAATATATCGAAGTCCTTCGAAGTTGAGGAAAGAGGAAGGGAAATTATATTTACTCTTATAGAATCTGTTTACCTCATTGGTGAGAGGGCCTTGTCGCGGTCGCAAACACGATTGCTGGCCAAAATCGCGTCCTGGTTCAACAAAAACAGTGACTTGCCCTATATAACAACTCGAAGTAATACTCTTAATAAACCAAACTTACGCTAATAAAATAATAAAATGTAAATTTGTATTAGTAAAGAAATAATATGACTTCTTTCACTTCGAAGTGACGCGTAGTAATTAGGAACATATAAATCAGAAATCGCTAATACACCTTGAGCAAGCGATTACCAATAAATGAATATCCTAGAACAACTCACACACGGCCATCTGATCCCCAACTAAGCAGAGCTTTTACAATAGTAATGAGACAACCCTGTCTTATAATATTAATGTTAATGAGTTGCCGTATAATTACACCCAGACACAGAACTTACGAAGTATCTATTTAGTAATCTGTGACAGAACTAACTTCAACTTCAACTTTTATATTTATTACTAGCTGTCCCTTGCGGTTCTATCCGCATTTTTCGTTACTGCTCTGCTCCTGTGGGTCGTAGCGTGATGGTATATAGCCTATAGCATTTCTCGATAAATGGGCTATTTAACACAGAAAGAATTTTTCAAATCAGACCAGTATTTGAAGAGATTACCCCCTACATACAAACTTACAAATCTACAAACTTACAATCTTACAAATTTTACCTCTTTATAATATTATAGTATAGTTGGCAATCCACCGAATTTTCGGTGATTTCTGCCAATGTCCAGTTTGAAAATAATATTTCAGTTTAAATGACAATTGTACGGTTATTAAATTATAGTAAGGAGATCATACACGTGTTCTTATAACCAAGAACACGAGATGACTCACGACAGAACTAACAATAATGCTTATCACGAAAAAGAATATACGACCAGCTTAGCCATCAGTGTCACTAACTACTTACTAGACCAAGAGCGCCGTCAATCAATGCTTGAATTTTCCGTGTAAAAGGAAACTTGCCTATTTTTTTGGATCAATAAATACATTTCACACGACTTACACATGTAATAAATTATACATTTCGTAACATGTATAAGAACCTCTAACAACACAAATTGCTTACAAAAGCCTCCAGAACAACGTTAACTGTTGTTAGCAGAACGTCGGAAAGCGAACATTATTCATAATTTACTGAAACACACAAATTTCATTTAACCATGGTTCACACGTGAGAGAAAGTTAGCTTAACTTCACCGTGTTGTTCAACTTTTAATTAAATAACATACATTGGCTATATAGTTAATTATTGTTTTTATCTGGTAACTTTGAATGGGGTAAAGTTGTCCCTATACAAAACTTTATTGCAGGTGAAATTAGATTTTAGACTTTGACGTTTGACAGTGACGTTAATCATCTCTAGAACATCGGTTTACAGTACCTGTCACAAGTCGTCACTTGAACATTGTTTGATAGTGGCTTGAGACATAGCTAGACACTAATGTTTCATGGCAACGCTAATCATCGCTTGAACATCGTTTCACAGTGGCGCGAGTCATCACTAGAACATCGTTTCACAGTGGCACGAGTCATCGCTAGAACATCGTTTCACAGTGACGCGATTCATCATTAGAACATTATTTGACAGCAAATTTTTATAGCTAGATCATTGTATATAGCAACTTGAGACATAGCTATATTTTAGACATAGCAAGATTGAGTTCAGTGACGTGAGTCATCGCTAGACCATCGTTTACAGTGGCACGAGTCAGTACTTGAACTTCGTTTCACAGCGGCACGACTTTCAGCTAGAACATTAAGTATCTCGGACAGGTTTATACTTCATCATTATCATAATCATCCCATCCAGTCCAGCAGAGAACTGATATAGGGCTCCATCAGTCCACTGGTGGGCTAAATAGGTTACTATGATTTATATACATATATACATATATATAAATCATACTCATCATTCTGATTTATTTATGTGCATGCAAAAACCGTTGTACGTCCGTGCGTCACAGCCACAGGTTCATTTGAAAATCAGCGTCAGGCACTAGGTGTCTGGCATTTATGCTGAACATTTATTTTGGTGAAGCCATGGGGCACAATATACCTTTTAGTGTTTTGTTTATTTTTTTTTGTTTTGTGTGTATTGTGATTGTGCCTGGTGCTGTACCAAATAAATTATTTTTCTTTGTTCTTTCTTTCTTACAAAGCGAACTATTCAACCAGATCTTCGGTTACTAGCATGCAGTTGTTGCAAGTTGTCTTTTGCAAATCTTTACGCTATGTTCGGGGAGCGCCGTTTACACAACTTGTACGTGCCTCTCTTTTAATGGATATTGTTGTCCTTTATAAATATTACTTACTAACGACCTGTCCCACCTTCGCACGGGTGTTACAACTCTTGGAATACCCCGGGTCTCTTCTACTATAATTACGTACTTTATATATATGCACGTGTATATAAATCTTTTCTTTAAATCGCTCTACACATCTTTAAAAAAAAACCGCATGAAAATCTTTGCGTACTTTTAAAAATATAAGCATACAGGGGAAAGCGACTTTGTATTGTACTGTGTAGTGATAAAATACCGTAGGTCTAACGAATTTCCACGATAACACAAAACATGGGTCATGTTTACTTATTCTTTTACGAGAAAGCTAAAAGGTTACCTGTCCAATTAAACACACAACATGCAGATCTTAATTAAACATTATCTATCCCTACTAATATTATAAATGGGAAAGTGTGTCTGTCTGTCTGTCTGTATGTTTAACTTTCTTTCACGGCAAAACGGAGCGACGAATTGACGTGATTTTTTAAGTGGAGATAGGGGATGGAGAGTAACATAGGCTACTTTTTGTCTCTTTTAACGCGAGCGAAGCCGCGGGCGCGTCGTGTTAGTTACACATTTAATAACTCAAGAATAGCAAAACCCATTTGGCTGAAAATTGGCGAGGAAATAGCTTAGGATCAGGGGACGGACATAGAATTTTTTTAAACTTTTTATCTAGTTTTTTTGTTTTTATCCTGTTTCCGTGGGACGTGACATAAAACGTGGTTTCAAGTAAAATTCGAGCGGAGTAGTAACCAAAAATCTGATATACCTAACGCGGGTGAAACCGCGGGCGATAGCTAGTATTCTATACAAAAGAACCATTTAAAAAGTCTTCTTTTCTTTAGCAACAGGATAAAAAACTTCTCTCATTGTTTGTTCCAAGAATATTGAATTGTTCGCCTTTTCCGCCTGCTGAATTCTTATTGTTTTCATTTCTACTCCGGACTGAGGGAAAACATATTTATATCAGGTTATTTTTCATTTACCACAACGAAAAGAAGGTTTTGAAGGGTGTCAAAGTAAATTGTTATTTGATTTTATTGGTTTAGTTTTACTGGGATCCATACAAATATTATAAATGGGAAAGTGTGTCTGTCTGTCTGTCTGTATGTCTGTCTGTCTGTTTGTCTTACTTTCACGGCAAAACGGAGCGACGAATTGACGTGATTTTTTATGTGGAGATAGTTGAAGGGATGGAAAGTAACATAGGCTACTTTTTGTCTCTTTCTAACGCGAGCAAAGCCGCGGGCAGAAGCTAGTTTCTTATAAATCCGTGCTAATATTATAAATGCGAGAGTAACTCTGTCTATCTGCTTGTCTGTCTCTTATTCACGCCTAAACCACTGAACCGATTTAAATGATATTTGGTTCAGGTATAGTCTGGGACCCGAGAAAGGGAAAAATGAAACCGCATAATAATAAAAAAAGGACATAGGATAGTTTTCTTCCCGGAAATCCCTTGGGAACGGGAACTATTAATCAACGCAAAAAAAGTCGCGGGCAAAAGCTAGTAAATTAATACCTAAGTCATTTAGGAATGCTAAAGGTGACAAAAGGTGGTGGTTGTTTTGAACCTTTAAAAATGGACTCATAATAAAAGTTCAGTGACGTTTGACGTCTGTACCGGTGTGGATCGCTGTCCAAATTTTTCGGAATTTTAAATAGAAATAACAGTCAGTGCACCGTAATAATTATTTATTAGTGTTCTTATTTACAATCCGCCATACATACATTAAAGTGAGTGGTTAATAGTGCGTTTTTGGGCCTTAAAAATCGAAAACATTATATACATTATAAGCCAAATTTGACCAAATTATATGGTTACCCGCTAAAATTTGCATATTTTTTGGCAACGCTAAACTTAGTACAGTGCCATCTATCCTGCTAACACCGAACGTCTATCGATCGGTTGCGGTAATCGTTACCACTGCCACCTAGCGATCCTCGCCAATACTAGCTGTTAGGCACGAACCTTAGCAGTCGTACATCATGCCGGGCACAAAGTGCGGAGGTTGCGGTCGGTTCTTGACTACGCAAGATGGCGCTAGGTGTGGCAAGTGCCAGGCGCTTTACCATCGGGCGTGTGTGGGCCTCCCTACTAAGGCAAACATACCATCTGCCTGGCGTTGTCCTGAATGCAAGAAATGTGTTGCTCGAGACAACAGGGCCGACACACCTGTGAGAGGTCCCATGCAGAGTCCACCAGGAGATGCGTCAGGCTCAGCGAATACAGCGGACTCAAGCACACCCAACAGAGCCGTCCTCCCGTCGCCTGAAACAGTGGATGCCAGCGTCGTCGCTCGGGAACTGCCGCCAGCAGCCTGTACCGATTTGCAGGTGATCATCGGGGAGCTGAGGGCGGTGCGCGCCGAGATACAGGTGTTCAGAAGGGAGATGGAGGTGGAGATGGCTGAACTCAAATCAACCTTAAACACATGCAGCACGCGCATTGATGGCCTGGAGGCCAGAGTGGACGTACTCGAAAAACGCGCTACTTCCGGTTCTACGAGCGCTGTCTGTGTGGACGAGATTGTGGAGGGATTACGGCGAGAAATAAACGACAGGGATCAAGATCTTCTCGCCAACGACATTGAGGTGACGAACCTACCGGAGACAAGATCCGAAAACCCAGTTCACATCATTAAGGTCATTGGCCACAAGCTGGGGGTCAACCTTGAGGACCGGGACGTCGTTAGCGCGGAACGCGTTGGCGGAAGGCAGCTCAACGTGACAAGCTCCGCGGGGCCAACTGAATCTCGTCCTCGGCCGATTGTCGTGCGCCTGGCTCGTCGGGACCTGCGTGACCAGCTCCTAGCAAGCGCACGACTACGTCGTGGTACGACCACTGCCGACCTCGACATGCCAGCTCCTGCGCAGAGGTACTATCTCAACGAGCGGCTGACAAAAACCAACCGTCAGTTGTTTCGTAGGGCGAGGGACACTGCCAGTATCCATAACTGGAAGTTTGTATGGACAAAGCAGGGCCGCATCCTCGCCAGGAAAATGCCAGGTGACAGGGCGCAGAGGATTCGCACAGAGGAGGATTTATCCCGTGTCTTCGGAACTGCAAAAGAAACGGCCTAATTATAGTTGTTTTTATATATTCAATTTATTCCAATCTGTTATTCAGTATGTAAATAGCTTTCTTTTTTTTGTTAGCGGTTTGGTGTGTTGGTACCCATTGCATTGTGTGTTCTATCTTAGACCTTTAGGGTATATTTGCCTCCATTGCAGAATTGTGATGTCACTCACTCTCTCAGCCCACTGTCATTTCACAGCTGTACTTAGTGCCCAACTATACTTACACATATACTCAATTATCCATCCCTACACTCAGTATGTATATTTTCACCTTACTCTCTTTAATGGCTCCGAGTAAACATATTAAGTTTGGTCTGTTAAATGCGGGATCTCTAGGAACAAACCAGGATGAGTTCCGGATCGCCATGGACCATCACTCTGTGGACATCATGGCCATTAACGAAACGTGGCTACGTGAGGGAGAAGAGGACCGGGCTCCTAGCGTATCTGGGTACAAATTTATACATGTACCCCGCCCTTTGAGTACACGAGGTGGGCGTGGTGGGGGGGTTGCTTTTTATGTAAAGAATGGTATAAGCGCACGGGTCAGAGCACCCCCTGAGCACTCTGATGTGGAGCAGCTCTGGCTAGGCATGACAATAAATAAAACGAAGATACTCATAGGGACCGCGTACCGCCCGCCCTGGCAGGACTTAGAGCACTTTCTCGACGCCATCACTACTAGTATTAGCGCTTTAGCCCCATATGACAATTTGGTGCTACTGGGCGACCTAAATGTAAATCTGTTAGACGTTAACAATTCAAAGTCTAAGCAGCTCACAGATTTCATTGATTACCTGAGCCTGGTACAAGTGGTGAAAACCGCGACTCACTTCGTAGGTGACAGCAGCACGCTCATTGACATCGTGTGCACAGATGCCGCAACGCGCCATGTTGGGGTGAACCACATCAATGAGCTCGGCCATCACTCCTTTATTACTTGTGAGACCGTTTTCAGGAAGCCAAAGATCAAACCTAGACTGGTGGAGTTTCGGCCACTTTCAGACATCTTGCTGGATCACTTCGAAAATGACCTGAAAATAATACCATGGTCATCAATCAGAGAGTTAAGTGATGTCAATTCCATGGTGCATACATTCAACTCATTCATAATCCAGCTCTTTGATCTCCACGCCCCAACAAAGAAAAAGATCTTTTATAAGAGGCCCACACCCTGGATCACTGACAATATACGTTTAATATTCAGGCTGCGAGACGAAGCTAGGGTCAGATGGCGAAACACTAAGGAGCCGAGTCACAAGCAGTACTATACAGCTCTCAAACACGAGGCAGCCGCCGCATTGGTAAGGGAAAAGACAGCTTACTTCACAAAAAATATTAACACCCAAAGTAAGGATCCCAAACTCTTGTGGCGTAACTTGAAGGCAGATGTTCTTCCTGACCACAGAAATAGGTTACTGCCAAGTCATTTTGATAACCCAGATGCAATCAACGCGGCTTTTTTAAACGTACCGGGAAATCAAAATGACAACATCTTGTTGATGCGCTACTTCAACTCTCATAGGCACGGTCCAACAGAGTTCTCGCTCTCTACAACAAACCAAGAGACAATCCTTAAGATAATCAGGAGTCTAGGTTCGAATGCTCAAGGTGTTGACGGCATCAGTCTAGATATGCTGACTCTCACTTTGCCATATTCCTTGCAAGCCATCACTGACATCATCAACAAATCAATAGAATCACGCACATTCCCCGACCTTTGGCGATGCGCTATTGTTCGCCCAATCCCAAAAATCAGTGATCCAGCCAGCTTAAGGGATCTCAGGCCTATCAGCATTCTGCCCTGTTTATCTAAGGTACTGGAGCGTGTCGTCTATCTTCAGATGACTGAACACCTAGAGAAAAACAACATTCTCCCTGACCTTCAGTCGGGTTTCCGTAAAAACAGAGGTACAGCCACTGCTCTGATTGATGTTGTGGGCAATATCCTGGAGGCGCGTGATCGGGGGGAGGGGTCGATTCTGGTCCTGCTGGATTTTTCACGGGCTTTTGATGCTATTAATACCAATCTCCTGTTGTCCAAACTAGTGTTTTATGGCTTTGACTGTGACGCAGTGGATTGGTTTAGTAGCTATTTAAAAAACAGGTCCCAGTATGTGGAAATCCAAAGAGAAGATGGATCGACTGTGTCTTCTCCTCCACTCCGCGTATCCAGAGGAGTCCCTCAGGGATCAATTTTGGGCCCTCTGCTGTACATCCTTTACAGTGCTGATGTAATCAAATCCTTTGTTAACTGCAAATATCACATGTACGCTGATGATATCCAGCTGTATGCCTCTTTCAAAGGAGATGATACTGCTCTCGCAGTACAAATGGTAAATGAGGACTTACAGAGAGTGGTAACCTGGTCAGATGAGAACTCATTAGTTCTGAACCCGCTCAAGTCAAAGTTTATGGTGTTGGGTACAAAAAAACAGGTGGCTACAATATTGGCTGCTGATCCAGAGATCACGGTCAAAGGTCAAAAAATTGAGCGTGTAGTTCAGGCATGTAACCTGGGCTTAACCCTGGATCCAGAGTTGCGCTTTGAAGCCCACATAAAAAATGTTATGCGTAACTGTTTCTATAGGCTGAAGGTTTTATATGGCATACGTGGGTATCTTAGTGTGTCACTACGGAAGCAATTGGTCGACAGTTTGGTCCTATCTAAGTTTAACTACTGCGACACAGTGTATGGGCCCTGTTTGCTTGCTAGGACAGATCGGTTAATTCAGAGAGTTCAGAATGCCTGTGTTCGCTTTTGTGTCCATGTCCCCCGCAGACAGCATGTGACCCCTTACATTAATGAACTCAAGTTACTTAAAATGGCTGCCAGGCGTAAGCTACACCTAGCGAGCTTACTGTTTGGCATTGTAACCACCCATAAGCCGCACTATTTATATGAAAAACTCACTTGGCGACAAGAACACTACAAATATGGTCTCCGCTCCATGGTCTGCCCGCTAAGGACTCCGCGCCACAGAACCGCAGCTTTCAGGGGCAGTTTCAAGTTCGCGGCCACACACTGCTGGAATGACCTTCCACCACCAATTAGAGGCCTGAAAACAGTACAGTCGTTCAAATTCCAACATAAGAAATTACTTTTACATGCACAGTTCTCTAATCAATAACCTCTCCTGATATTGCTCATGTTATCTACCTCTCGGGTCATGGCCTTCAGTCCTTGGTTGGATGTCCGGCTGTGCCGCGACTCGTATCTGCCTCCTGTGTGCTGGGTTCTGATAGCGGCGATTTCATGTTTCTACGTTCGTAAACCTGTGCGATAGAGAACAATACTCTTCATACACCTTTTTAGACATACATTCCCATTACATGTTTCCATATTTTTTTTTTTTTTCCTTATAAATTTTATTACACAGTCATAGTTTTAATTAGATATCTCACCATATTTGTTTTACTTCTAGCGTTGCACAATATGCCTGGGTCGGTTTCGCCTTCGTGAAACGGGTCCACCCGATTCCACTTTCTTTCACACACCAACACCACAGATTAATAAATAGTTACTACGTAACAGATACTTCACTCCAATACAAAAACCAAAATACCTACGCTATAATAACCTACAAAATCATAATAATAATACCAGTTGTTTGCAGCAAGGAGAAATGTACCATAATTACGCACAAAGAGAGTTGAGATTCTTTTGCCCGCCGCGCGACTTACGTGTGTGCGTGTCGTCCAGCAAATCTGCTAGGGTTATACGTATGATGATAATGGTAATAAAACGAATGTTTTAGAATAACAATTATATTTTTATTTATTGATCAAATTTTTTTTAGTTTGATAAAATGACTGATGCTTTTTTTTCGTTCCTTGAATTCCCGATTATTATATTTTAGTGTCGAAAATATCCAAAACCGCGTGAATAATTTTAATAAATAATCAAAAGGGAAACAGGAGAATTGGGAAACAGGGGAATTGCACAATAATCACGTAATAATTACGTGGTTTCGGCATTTTGATAGTCAGCGCTGTACCCGTGACGCGCGAGCACTCAGCCGGGCGCGCGACAGCCCGGTGTTCGTTGTATCGTCGACGATACGCGAAGCGGTAGGCATAAAACGCGTGGCCTTGAGCGAGTGACGGACGCCTGCCAACACTATACAATTTTATGCCACAAACTTTACCGACATAACTTTTTTCCCCTTATTGCATCACAATTCTGTAATCCACTTGTGTCATTGTTTGTATGCGCCATCTTAGATTAGATAATTCTTGAGTTCACGTAATGCAAATGACATAACCACAATTAACCTCTTCGTTCGGTTCAACTACTTTATGGTTCGGAATGAGAATGCACAGATGTGAGTATGTTCAGACTATCAGTCAGTAATACTGACTGATAGTCTGAACATACTGAACATACTGACTCAGTATGGTCACTCTCTTCTTCTTTTTTATTATAGTGTTGTTTTTTAGTTAAATGTTGCCTGTTTTAAAATTATTGTACTGTTGTTGTGTATTAGTAAGTGTGCTGTGTTTAGTCGTATATTTTGTTTTACTTTTTTGTCTGTGCTCGCCGCACCGGTACGATGTCGTTTTTTTTGTGTTTTTTCTTGTGCCTCGGAACAATGTATAACAGACGTTATTTATTGTTCCGAGGCAAAAAACACATTGTCGGCTAGCGCTGAAAACCAGCGTCGTGGACTCATGCCTATGTATGGGTCACGGCATTATGCTGAGCGCTAGCCGTTTCGCGCATTAGTGACGCTACTTAGCGGTTTTTAGTTTTAAGGTTTGTAGTATATAAGTTTTTTATTTGTAGTGCACATTGTGCGAATAAATTGATTTTCTTTCTTTCTTTCTTTTCTTTCTAAAAACTGATAAACAAAGACTTGGACTTGGTTGGTTATGGACTCATAAACAAAGACTTTCTTCGATTGTGCAAATCAGAACACTCACAATATTTGGCCACATTATCCGCAACGAAGGCTCAATGGAGCAACTAGTGGTGCAAGGGAGAATAGAAGGGCAGCGTCCTCGTGGTCGGTCACCAACAAGATGGACGGATGCTATAAAGACAGTAACATCCAGCTCAATCGTGGAGTGCGCGAGGAACGCCACTAATAGAAACAAGTGGAGAGGAATCGCAAGGGCAGCTACTAAGGACTTTCCATGATCACGACCACTCTGACAAGAGTGCACGATTAAGAAGAAGAAGAATAAAAACTGAACCTGGTTAGGCTGGATACCAATGTTTTACGTGTAGCGACTGCCCATCAGACCTTCACAACCCAATTATTTATGACTAGCTTTTGCCCACGACTTCGTCCGCGTAGATTAATAGTTCCTATTCCAGGGGGATTTCCGGGATGAAAACTATCCTATGTCCTTTCTCGGGTCCCACACTATATCTGTACCAAGTTTTCATTCAAATCGGTTTAGTGGTTTAGGCGTGAAGAAGAGACAGACAAAAAGACAGTCAGACAGACAGAGTTACTTTCGCATTTATAATATTAATACGGATTATTAATTAATATTATGTTATAATTAATATCAATGTCAATCTTAATTCTGATAAATCAGGATTCTTCATTTTGCATGCCTTACGGTAGAATCACTTGAAACATGTAATTTTAATAACACCATAGTAACAGTGTTTTCTGCAAAAATAAATAATCTAATCTAATCTACGTGAAGACCACGTTAGGTTCGGCTTCCAGCCTTACCAAATTCCAATACCAATGTTTTACGTTATAGACTGCCTACCACTTATCACCTTAACACATTGAACGCCGACTCAACTTTAGTAGTTGTTCCGTTTGGGCCGTGGAGCTCACCGGTGACCGACAGCAATACTACCCGTTCAGGCCGTGGGGCTCACCGGTGACCGCGCGACGGACTCGTGTTTGAACTCAATTTTCTCGCTGGAGGACACAGTGCCGGTACAAAACTACATTGAACGTGCCCGGCGCGGCCCTGGAGAACAGTTTACGCATACTAGCTCGTTTCGACACTAAGTATAAAAAAGACTATGTTGATTTTTTGGCTAAGTATACAAGATGTGGTTTTAAAATAAGAGAAGGTTTACAAAATATATGGTTTATTAGAAAATATTTAAAAACCGTTTTATTATACGTTAGGCAAGCACTTATTTTTACGCGCAGCCCTTCCGGGGAAGGGCGCGGGGTGTGACCGGCGCCGCGACCCCCGCGGCCCCGCGCGAACGAAATGCAGATTTCCAACGGCGTGCGCCGTGGTGGTCACCGGTGGACGTCAGCAATTATTTTGTTAATTCTTTGGATAGTAATAAAAAATAATTATTAAGATTGAGGATTTGGCTATTTTGAACCATATGGGCCAATTAAATATAATGTGTAAAATTTGTTGAAATCGTAAATTGGCGTCAGCCCATAGGAAAAGTATAGAGGTGGTCACCGGTGACCACCACGGCGTTCAATGTGTTAACAACCCAGTTGCTGGGCCACACCATACGCCTTGGTTAGACTGGTCAGACTTTCCAAAGCTACCCGTAACGACTGTCGAAGTTCTACGAATGACAACCAGTACCAGCGGCATTACATGCTTTCCGAGACAATGAACAAAAAAAGTCACATTGGTACTTGTCCGGATTCAACCAACAACCTCTTTCATGAGAGGTGGGTGGGTGCCTTATTCACTGGGCCATCGACGTTGCTAGCAATTCAAATATATATAAAAATAAACAATTAACAACCTAAATACTTTATCAATAAGGTATATTTATAGACGTTAAATCACTCCAATCAACGTGCTGTCATTAGGGGCCGGTGGGAATTCAGTCATGTGTTAAAATCAATAATGGCTGTGAGTAATGGACTAAGAACGCAGAGTCGCCTCGATCTAAGTCACCTTATAATGGTTATTTTGAAGATATATATAGGAATATATCGTTTTAAGGGTCCTTATATACAAGGGTTTTTGAAAATGTAAAACTTTTCAGTAGGTTGTTATTAAACTTGTAAATAATCATAAAAATGCCTTGCTGGTCTTAGACACGTGAAACTTGCAGTTCGGTCACCACTGATCTCCCTAGCCTTTTTCCCAACTATGTTGGGGTCGGCTTCCAGTCTAACCGGATTCAGCTGGGTACCAGTGTTTTACTTGAAGCGACTGCCTATCAGACCCCCACAACCCAGTAACTGGGCGACACGATACCTCTTGGTTAGACTGGTCAGACTTTCTGGCTTCTGACCACCCGTAACGACTGTCAAAGACCGGGACAAACGGCCTAACGTGCTTTCCAAGGCACGGATGTCAGTGATGTCCAAGATAAACTTTAGAAGGTACATATGAAATGAAAACGGTAACTACTAAGAAAAGATTTTAAAAAAATTCCAACCCTAAAAAGATAAAATAGGGGATGAAAGTATCGACTTTCACGCGAGCGGTGCCGCAGGTGGAAGCTAGTATCATTTAAATTTCTGGAAAATTGTCAAACTCAAAACTATTTTATTCAAATAAACCATTTACAGGTACTTTTGAATCGTCAAGCTGTCAGTCTGTCAAAAAAATGAAGCTAGTTGCTCGTTCCAAGGAGTAGGTCTCATGGAGAAGAGCGAGCAAGAAACTCCATGGACACTCTTTTAAAATCAATAGATTACAAAAATTTGGTTACATCACATCATCATGTCTTTTGTGTCGTAAAAAAGGTATTTAGTCGTTTGTCCAAATTCCATAGGCAATCGATTACGAGCTTAATGTAATTGCGCCCTAACGTAGGTAAAACCGTAAGGCGCAGTTAGTCTACCACAGCCCACTAATCATATTTACCTCCCCATTAAAGCATAAAATAACTGAAGCCCACAATGTTCACTAAAAAGCTAACTAATTCAGGTTCTGATAAAATACTTTTTATACTTTTTTATATTAAAAAAACTGTCAGTAATTATTAAGTGGAATCGGCTGTACAAATTTACACTGGAGTCTAATTAACGAGGAGGACTCGGGTCCTCCGAGTTGTCGATCTAGTGTTGCGGGCCAAGTGACGAGCAGTAGCGGGACGGGGAGGAAGATAATTTATTTACCTGCTGTTTAATATATTTGGTTGCTATTACCTGTTGGTCGTATTAAGCAGTCTTACTAAGCGTAACTCTTATGAAATTGACTATCACATGCCGAAGAAATGCATTAAAAAAAAATACATACACATAAAAATTTTAATTCTCAAGTGAGTTTTAGGAATCAATAAATAAATTGAAGATTCTAACAACTTACAGTAACTTATTCGTTTTCTATAATATTATATAAGGCGTAGCGCAAACCTAACTTAAATTGCTTCTGCATGGTCGAGCAGAATTTTGACTACTCGACTATGCAGCGGTATGCACGCTTCACCGTGTGAAGTTCCGTTGAGAATGCTCTGAGTTGCCAAGTGGAATGCAGCACCAGTTTGATGGAAAGTCCGACGTTGGCAGACGTGTTCAATACCGTTGTTTGTGAAAGAACTAGCTGTCCCTCGCTGTTTCACTCGCAGCTTTGGGTACGTTTGCAAACACATCCAACACATTCTCGCTTTTTAAATGGTGCTTTTCTTCCCTCCCTTTGGTCTAATTAGTAGATCTATATATGTGTCGTTTACCTTAACGAAAGCATCAAATAAAAAGGATTTTCCTTTCATTTTTCTTTTTCAACCAAATGAAAGAAAGAAGAAAGAAAAACAGTTTATTCGTGCTATAAGATGGTAAAGTTTTACAGTAAAAGAACGAAAAGAACTTAACAATTCTATTATAAATTTATGCACGAAAGGGCTAGCGCTCAGCATAATGCCGGGCCCGTTCACAGGTGCGAGTTCACGGCGCTGGTTTTCAGCGCTAGCCGAGGGCGTGTTTCTGACTCAGAACAATGGAGAACGTTAGTTGCTCAATTGTTCTGAGGCACGATATACACCATAAAAAAATCGCTTACAACTTACGCCGTTACCGGCGTTGGCCTGGTAACTCAAATGGCACACTTCACAGATGAGTTTGCGAGGGAATTTCCAGTGAGACCACAAACACGGGACTTTAGTTCAGTTCAACTGCCCATACACCGCAGATATGCTATTAATTTGTTTGTCAAACGGTTAACTTAAAATATGAGTGCGAGTTACGAGGGCAAATATTTTTAATTATTTTTACTTTGTGGGTTTTACGTTAGAGGGAGTTTTAGTAACTATTTTAACTCTCTGCATCCCTTTCCTATATAACCTTTAAAATTCGATAGGGTTTTATAAACATCGTAGTCATGTATGTGTTTGTTTGTTTGTGGCCGTAGCTTTGAAACAGATGACTTTTAAAGTATAATAAGGAGAAATTGCGAAACAAATATAAAAAAAAACATACAGTCGAATTGACAACCTCCTCCTTTTTTTCGGTTAAAAATAGGTACAAAATAACACCACAAATTCAGTTCTCCTCTTCTCATAGCATTGAAACCATAGATAAATTTATATATTAAAGATGGGACCTTGAATTTTGATAGAAATACACTTGGATTACAGCAATTAATACATCAAAGCATAGCTTTGTGTCTGCGGTGTGACACCGCTGTGCTGTGGTCTGTGTGGTGTGACGCGGTTATGCCAGTTATGCTAATATTATTACCAACCAATTAAGGCCTATAATTAGTTTAATCTTTTGATTATTCTACGATTATACTTACTGGTTGAGCTGGGTGGCTTTTGAGTGAGAAAACGTTTAGTTAAATTTAGGGGTAGGAGTGAACAAAAATTTTTGTAAAAAGGGTCGTAGAGTTTGGTAAAATAAGTGTTTCAAGATGTTGTCTATACTTTTTTTTTTGTTTCTCCGCCTACACAGCGATCTGTTATAAAAAACATTTTTTAATCTGAGAGTCACCCATTGGTTTCTACTCATTTCTTGCTGGGAAATCGGTCTATAAGGTTTGGTACACTATTTCTTTTTATTCGTCTAAATTGTACACTTCCGGTTCCCGTTAACTTGGAGGCTAGGGTATTGACATGATTACTAAGCTTTTTTTGGTAGTTAGAGCTGCGTAGACAGATCTCCTCTTTGACTGTTCTCAGCTTTAGGTCTTGTAGAATGTTTTTTTTTTTATCCTTTTTTTTTTTTTTTTTATCCTTCTAGTATCTCGATATTACTGTTGCATGCTGTACCCCAAAGTTCAATACCATATGTCCAAATCGGCTTAAGTATGGTTTTGTATACTGTCATTTTACTTTTATTAGAAAGCTGTGATTTGTTTCCGACCAACCAGTACATGCCTCTTAGCTTTGTGTCCAGCTGTTTACGTTTGCTCCAAATATGTTTCTGCCAAGTCAGCCTGCGGTCTAGATGCATCCCAAGATATTTGGCGCTATCATCTTGTGGTACTTGTTGCCCGTTTAAGGTAATAGGGGGACAGTTGTTATTTCTAAGAGAGAAGGTGACATGTACGGATTTACTTTCATTTGCTTTAATCCGCCACCGTTTAAGCCACTGCTGGACCTCATCGAGATGTTTCTGTAGGTTAGTTGAGGCGGTGTTTTTATTACCATTTACAGAAAGTATGGCGGTATCGTCTGCATACGTGGCTGTAGTAGTATTAGCGGTTGGTGGTATATCTGTGGTGAAAATAAGGTACAGCACGGGGCCAAGGATACTGCCTTGCGGAACTCCAAATAATATTTCGTGCAATTCTGAGGTTTGACCTTTATATTTTAATCCAAAGCATCTATTTGTGAGGTAACTTTTTATAAGCTGGTAAAAAGTGTGTGGAAGAAGCTTTTTGATCTTGAATAGTAGTCCATCTTGCCAGAACTTATCAAAGGCTTGGCTTATATCCAAGAATAGTTGTCTATACTAACATTATAAAGCTGAAGAGTTTTCTGTGATATGAAAAAATCGTTCGAAATTTTTGTGTTGAATTGAATATTTGACAAAGAAAGCTATAGGCATATAACGAGGGCGGAGTAGTATGTAACCAAATAAGTGGGTGAAGTTGTGTGGGTCAGTTAGTTATTTATAAGCTCCTGTTGTATCAACGGTTAAGCCACATAACTGGCTGACAAATGTATACTTACTGCCTTAAGATTTTTCGTATAGACATTGTTTTCTGTACCTCTTTCAGCGAGTTGGGTCATGTAATGTTGTGTATGAGTGCGTTAGCGAGCCGCCGTTTATACTGTATTGAGTGAAAATAAAGTTATGTTTTGCAGCTTTATGTATGTGGACCACACCACAATTTTAATAATACGTTGTTAAAGTTCAATTCTTATCTTACAATGAAAACTAAATCTACCTTATATGCTATACAGACTAACCTTTCTATTTAACAAGTCCGGCAACGTCCACAGCAATCAAAAACCAAAAACAATAATTGAAATCGGATTATCAGGAAAACAGTCAATTAAAAACAAACAAAACCTATTGACGTTACGCGACGCCACACCAAAATCAAAACAACCACTGACGTATGTGTGACGTTGCCTCTCAAACTCTTTTGTTCACATTCTAACAAAACAATGGGTAAGCAGAGTCTCAAATGGGGTAAAGGATTAGCCAGAATCACAAAGCTTTTGTTTTAAAACAAAAGGTGAGATTAACAATGACAGTGAAGTTTAGTAAGTCGGTCAATGTGTCGTGTCGTGTCGGAGTGTAAGACCATTGTGTATTTGTTTCATTCTTCTAAGGAGAAGTTTGTAACCTTTTTGGTTTCATTTATTGTTGAAAGCTTGTCTGAGTTTTGCCAGACTTACCTCTCATATGGAGAGGAGAGGTAAGGAGTACTAACTTATAAATGGTAGATTACAAATTTAATGTTATATGGGATATATCCTCTGTGGGTCGTCAATTGATCAGATTGGTATGTGACGATCTCTGGTGTTGGTGAAAACAACGGGATGCTTGTAAGAAAGATCTTAACCATACAGAGTTTTATTTCCTGTTTGGTAATATTATGATCCTGTATCCGATATTGATGACGCACATAATAAATAATTTAAAATCCCCCAAAACAAGCTTTCTTTGAAGAAAGAAATTTAAATTAATTAAGCTGTCATAGGAAGAGTGAAGTAAGTTATTAAAACAACAACAAAACCCATTAATTACGAGGTCTATAAATAAAAAATTAATAAATAAACATAGAAAATTTTTGGCTCTTTAAAATGTGACAATAGTATTATCACCACTATTTAACTTCTTGCGATAGACACTTCCATAAACAGAAATTATTCTCTTACCTCTAAAATCCAGAACATTCCATTAAAATTCGCGAAATAATATCCAAAATTTCTGAAGTAACAACAGTGTTTAATGTAAGAATAGATCCCAGCCAGCAGTACCGTTTGGTTTAATATCTCAACATTCTCAACAGAAACTTGTCTCATCAGCGCCTACGTAAATATTAATAGCAATACGCCTCCCAGCCACTTCATGCTTAATAACTCTGACAGGTTAACCGTAATTGACGATGCGAAGATTATTTACACTGACTTTAGTCCCGATGGGAAGTAAGTATTTTATCTTGATTTTTTTGTAATGCAGGCTATTTTTAGAATATTTTTGTAAAGGTTTCGGCATTTTAAAATTGTCATTGGTGCTGATTTTCTTGCTCACAAACTAAGGCGCTGGCCAGACAGAAGAGACGTAAGACTAAGACGCGTCGCGGACAATGGGAAATGCGCCCGCGCCCCGTCTTTTCTATATGCTTAACGTCGCGTCGATTCTATACATTTTGCATAAAAGGGACTTGATAGAGACAAATGTCCGCGTCCCGTTCTGCGTCTTACGTCTTTTCTGTGTGTCCAGCGCCTAAGCTAAATTTAACTTAAGTGCATCTTTTGTTTTCCATTTCATTAAGAAAAGGACAAAACATCACCACCGCCGATCACCACTACGAGGGAAAGTGACCACTTGGCTTTCATGTAAAAAAACCTGTTCCGTACGTTCGTTCGTTCCCAAGATAATATGGTCTTGACAGACATACAGTCGGCACCAAAGTGATCCTACAATGGTTCCGTTTTCTCCATTTGAGGTACAGAACCCTAAAAAATACACGGAATATACGAACCCCAGCAGTAACTAATGCGTTTAATTATCTCCATCATTTCACCCAAAAAGATAATCCGGCTTAAATAGATTTGAAAAATCAGCATAAAACCTAAATTGAGCCCCACGTTTGCGTCCTCAGTCTGTCCTCGTTAAAAGCCAAAATGACATCGCAAAACAACTTTTTAACACGAAAACCAACCCTTTACGTCACAAGCTTGTCAAAGGTCCCGTTTTTTGACGAAAAAAAAAACCATTATGCCCGCCCAAGTTGTCCGCCCAAATAATGTTGGGCGGATTGTATTGTGTAAAAAGTGACCCGTTTATTATGTTATATGAGTATATTAAATGAGTCTTGTTGGTTATGGAAATGTGTTGCGGTTCGGGTTGTTTTATTGTACTATTTTTGCCCTGTGGCTTCACTTAATTGTAATGTGTAATACAGTTTCACTCGTGTTAAGTTAGGTCTTTACTACTCCGTTCCCGTGAGTCACAGTCAGTGTGATGTTATATAAGAATCACAAGAAGGGGCCCAACAGGGCCACGCCTGCTGGGGTTGCGGAATGTTTATAATAGTTACCGTGACCCTGGAACATAAAGGGCAATCGAAGGAACATGAGTGGGTTTTAGTCAGTAAAAGTCTGACACGACAGGACGGGAGCAGACATTTGATAATTTACCACTTACCAAAAAAAATGTTATATAAGAATCAGATGTTTCTTTCTTTCTTTAGATGTATCCAACTAATATTACAAATGTGAAAGTTTGTAGTATGAATGCGTGTTACTCATTGACGCAAAAACTGATAAACTTATAGCATTTAGGAATACATACATACTATAGGTAAATACTCCCATCCACAGAACAAAAAACCATGCTCATCACACAATAAAAGACCTCGACAAAGCCTTTTAAAGACCCCATTTCTGTCCTTTAATTAACCCTACTTTAAAACGAGACTAAGAAAAGTGCCTCCTAAGTTCCAAAATGACCAGTCACAGCAAGAATTTTAAGAGTAATGACACTTTAATTAATACTCTAAGCCCCAGTTTTAGTTCTTTCAGTAAATAGCCGAAGTTCCTTCATTAAGACCCTAGTGCTAGTCGCTGAAAGACAAAGAAAATTGGCCCGTTTCAGGAATTTTAAGTTCAAAATAAACCTTATGAAATTGGAATTAGAAATGTTTTTGAGTGACTGGTTTGTTTAGGCTTTTGGTCGGTTGTGGGATCTTTTTAAATGTATTTGTGTTGTACAAAAAGTTGTTACATGCAATTTATAGTGTATGCGATTGTTTTTAACTGAAATTTTAAATATGTTCTTGTATGTTTGGTTAGTATAGTTCTATGTCTGAGTGATATTTTTTTAACCTGTTAAGGACCAAGCAAAAGTCGGCTCTCGCGCTGGTATTATCTTTCTATTGTGTCTCAAATCACGTGTGTTTGAAGGCTTATTAATAAATATAATACAGTTTATAACTACTAGATGAACCGGCTCGTCGAAACAATAAAGAAATACGTAACTATGTATATAATTTGTCTGGTTACCATAGCAGTAATAAATTGTTGTATATTTATTTATTTATATTATAATAACTATCACAGCATCATCATCATCTCCCTAGCCTCCTCAACTATGTTGGAGTCAACTTCCAGCCTAACCGGATTTAACTGGATACTCAGTGTTACGTGAAGTGACTGCCTATTAGACCTCCACAACCCAGTAAATGGGCGACACGGTACCTCTTGGTTAAGGCTGGTCAGACTTTCTGGCTTCTGACTACCCGTAACGACGGTCAAAATTCTATGAATAACAATCAGGACCAAAAGCTTTACGTGTATTCCAAGGCACGAGATGTCAGTCCAAGATTAACTTTAGAAAGTCCATATGAATTGAAAAATTTACATAGGAATTCCCCGTATGACCATCATAAGTAGGTACTTCAGTATATAAATACTAAGGCTACTGTTGGTTACATAACAAATAACCGTTAAGATAAGAGACACAGATTAGCAATAGATCAACAACCTTAGTACACATTAATAATTCGCATTAATTAATCATTTTAACATCGAGTTGCGAATGTTAATCTAGCAGAAAAATTAAGATGTGGTATCGTAGTTTTTTAACCGACTTCAAAAAAAGGAGGAGGTTTCTCAATTCGACCGAATATATGCTTTTTTTTTTTTAGGTTTGTTCGCGGATAACTTCGTCGTTTATGAACCGATTTGGATGATACTTTTTTTGTTGGAAAGAAGACATTTTCAAGGTGGTCCTTTCATAAGAAAATCAGGGTTTGAAGGTAGCAGACCAGAGAAATCGAGGGGAACTTTCAAAAATCGTAGGGGCAACTAGTGCGTTTGTAAGTTTTTCATTAAGTATTTTATTATAGCACTACAATTTAATAAAGATCTGGAGTAGATCTGATGATGGAGCCGAGAGACAGTCGAGGGAACTCCTCAACAATTCACAGCAGCTACCTTGTGTTTGGGCTTGATTAATTTGTATTGATAAGAACTTTACACCTAGATGGGTTGTGACTGTATTAGGGGTCTGATGATGAAGACGAAGGATAGTTCAGGGAACTCTTCAACGGTTTACAGTAGCTACCTTGTGTTTGGACTTAATTCATTTAAATCAATGAGAACTTCGCACCCATATAGGTTGTAATGAAGGTCTGCAGTAGATCTGATGATGGAAACCATATACAGTCGAGGGAATTCTTCAACGATTTACAGCATTGAAGTGTAACATAGGACAACAACTACCTACTCGTCATGCTGATGCGTCAATCAATGAAAATGAATAGATGACACTAAAAAGTAAAAAAATAAAAAACTTTTTTCAAAAAAAAAAATAACCGCCTTCAAAAACTAAATACACAAAAATAACCAAAATTTCGGAAGTCTGTGGCAACACAAATTAATTGGCAGAAGAGAAGCCACCGACTTCCGAACTTTTGGTTATTTTTGTGTTTTTAGTTTTTGAAGGCGGTTATTTTTTTTTTTTAAGTTTTTTATTTTTTTACTTTTTAGTGTCATCTATTCATTTTCATTGATTTTAGTATTGAAATCGGAACATTACTTCCTGAGAACCAAACAAACAAACAATCAGAAAACTCTTCAGCTTTATAATATTAGTATACATTATTAATATTATGCTTTTGATTATTAGTTGTCAATTAAATTATTCCGATAACAACTTTTTTTTAGTTTATAATTTGTGTTACTTTAACAATTTATTTTCAATAAAGACTGACCAGGCTATGATTGATTTAAAAAAAACAACTTTGTAAGAATAGCGCGCTTTATTTAACTTGAACCCCGCGACAGTACTTTATAATAATATACCTAAAGACGTTGTAACAAGACACATTTTCCTTTGCAAATAAAAATATATAATTTCATGACCTTTTAATCTTCTCGTAAAGAATATAACCAGAATATTTCACAGATCGTTAAGACAGCTCCAATAACGTAGATTCAAATATCAAAGTGCTACGAAATTTCGTAGCTCGTAGACCGGTCTACGCGCTACGCTTTCGCTTCTCATATTTCATTGTCGGCACAGTACAATCATAATGACAGAGTGTATCTATCAATCAGAGTGATAGACGTTCTTGAGCATTTTGATACTAATTAGTAGTGGATGTAATTGTTATATTAGATTACTAGCTATCCCTCGCGGTTTCTACTTCGCTCCTTTAGGTCGTTGCGTGATGTTATATAGCTTACCTTTCTTGATAAATGGGCTATCGAACACAAAAGTTTTTTTATTTCATCGGACCAGAAGTGTTCCTGATGTTAGTACGTTCAAGAAAACGAACAAACTTTTCGGCTATATAACATTAGTATAGAACTATAGATGAAATACCACCGAAAATAATTATTTTCTGTAATGTATTCTGTAACTGTAATTTAGGCGTATTCATTAGTAACCGTTTCATTCGCATGAGTATAGACATCTTTATTTTTTGCCTTTGCTTTCATGTTATAATATAAATGTTTCAAACATCAGAATTTTCCACATGAATCATTTGTTGGGGTGATCAACTTTTCTTGATTTCAATAAGACGACAAATCTCATAAAGTTTAGTTTAATTGCGCGACATGCGCGGCACAGAATACATTTTTATAATATTTTATATTAAAAGGTAATAAAACGCGGCTCGTCGTCGTCAGCTGAAGTCAGTAGAGAGAAAGAGATATATAGATCGCAAAATGGCCGCCTCCGGCGCAGGTGCCTCGTTGCGTTCCATCCGCGATGCGGCTGAGATTATTAGCACTGAAGCGTTTCAGCTTCCGTTGCAAACACATTCTATTGATAAAATTCTTTTAGAAGTATTTGAGTTCATTGAAAACAGATAGACGACTCTATTTTATAGAATTGTTCCCGTTTCCGGGAGATTTTCGGGATGAAAACTATCCTATGTCCTTTCTCGGGTCCCGGACTATATCTGTACCAAATTTCATTTAAATCGGTTCAGTGGTTTAGGCGTGAAGAAGAGACAGACAGACAGAGTTACTTTCGCATTTATAATATTAGTACGGATTTATTTTCTAGTATATTTGTATTTGTTTGGTTGTATTTTTTTTTTGTATTAAAAAGCTTGCCCTATTATTACTTAACCTCCTTGAGTTGACAAGTAATGGTAATATAAAAAAATAAAAGTCAAGTTGAATGTTACCACCAAACTTCCTCCTAGCTGAGTCAATTTAAGAGGGCAAACCCTCAGTTGAAAGAGGTCGTTTTAACGAGTGTTCTTGTACCTAACTAACCGTGTATCTCAATTAGAAAGGAGATATAGAAAAGGGAAGCGCCTGTTACTTGTGAAGGATTGAATTCAGATGGTTTCAATATTTGGTGTCAAATATTTGCAAAAAAGATACTAACAAAAGTTTAATGCCCTCCCGACCATAATGTATTAAACAGCTAATATTTTTTTCGAGATTTTAGAGTTGGTTCCACAATAAAAGTGGTTTGTTTTTATGAGTAGAATCATCTCCTAGCGGGTTTTTAAAATACACCTTGTATATTAGAAAGTGGGATGATACGTCCAGACGTCTTGCCTCAGACGCTGAAAGCTAAAGGTTGTAGGTTCAGATCCGAGTAAATATGAATGGGCCTTTTTATTTATTATATACTTTTAAATTCATCTTGGGCAAAACATGGACATAAGTACGTCTGAAATCGCTAATGTATCTTTTGGTCTTTACACTCATGTCCAGATAGTGCCGATTTCAAGTTTCAATGCCTTAGCATGTCCATGTTAATAGTATAAAAGTAACTCTATCTGTATAGTAAGCTTTCACGCCTAAACTATTGAACTGATATAAATAAAATTTGGTATAGAGAGTCCATTTAGCGCGGAGGTTGTTCACAGCCTTAGTATGGGCATAGGATACTTTTTCATACCCTCATAAACTAGGTTAAAATAACAACCACGACTATGTTATTACACACCACATTTAAATTAAAGTATAACATGCATAAAATATAACCCCATTGAAGTTAAAAATTGACGCCGATTAATAACATCAAATGGTTTAACCCATTCAATCAGTCACTATCAACGTCGACAAGAAAATTACCCTTACTTTACCCATTTTAATTACTTTTTTGTACCCAATATACGCGAACAGTTTCATATTAACTGCACCTGGATCCGACCCCTGTTTTGAGGGAATATTTTGGGCTTTGATCGGTTCTCGGCCGTTGATATTCGTCCGGTCTGGTCGAAACACGAATTTTATTGTTTTTTATATATATATATATTTTTGGGAGTGGGAAATCATCAAATGACTGCTCCCGTCCTGGGTGCGGCGGGAGGGCGTGTCAGACTTTTACTGACTAAAACCCACTCATGTTCCTTCGGTTGCCCTTTATGTTCCGGGGTCACGGTAACTATTATAAACATTCCGCAACCCCGGCGTTTTTTATATTTTTGAGTGGTATTTCGCACGATACTTTTTTTAAGCTATTTTAATAGCTAGAAAAATAAACACAAAATTAATGAACTTAACTTTATTTTGTACTGAGCAGGCTTTCACACTATCAATTAGTGACAATTAGCTAAAAAAAAATTACAATAGAAATAAAAAAGCAGCGCGACAGCCGGCTGTCGCTTGTTCGTTGAAAGATTAATAATAATGAAATTCCAATTTCGACCAGATCGGGTGAATTTCAGCGGCCAAAAACATACTGAGCCACATTTTGAGGGCATATTTTAAAAGCCGGCATAAATTAGGCCCGGTTTCAGTTATGGGGAGGCCGTGACGATACACCGTCGTGACGTCACATGGGGTTAATGAACTTGACATAAGGTACCATCAGCAGGTAAGATGGCTTAGAATATTTGATTATATAAAAGTCGTTGATATGTTTTAAATTTTGGCTATAATGTAATGAAATGTTATAAAAATCTACAGTACAATAATAAATAAATGGCCTGGGGTCACTCAATCATTTTCATTTGATTTTAAATTATGCAGAGCCTGTGTTATGGTAATCAGGTAACTGATAAACATGCTTATATAATTGATAAATATATACACAAATTATGGATACCATTACACCCAGACAAAGAACAAACAATCGTACTCATCATACAAAGTTTGTTCTGGGTGGGAATCGAATCCATGACGTCCGGCTTAGCAGTCAGGATCACTAACGACTGGACCTACAGTCTCAGTCTCTGTAATTCTATATATCTATGTTAGTCGTCCGACTGTATTTTATAACTAAGTTTTTTTTAATTATTGCCCAGCGGTTATTGTTCGTGTTGCTGAAGAGTACCGCCCAATTCCATTAAGTATTTACTATTATTTTCGAAACTGGCGTTCTTTTTACCCAAGTTAGTTATGCCTATTTACTGCAAAACTACTGCTCCTCATTACTCTTTGGCAAACTCCAGGGTAAAACTTTTGCAATTCGTTGAGTGAACAAGTTGGAGTTGGAGCTTTCGCCCGCGACTTTGCCCGCGTAAATGTCGGACTTTCGTCTATTATTTAAGCCCTATCCTATTTTATCCCTTTAAGGGTCGAATTTGCAAAAATCCTTTCTTTATGGTTACCTACTCTTCACAAAGAGCACACCCTCCTAGTTTCATGTCTCTAGGACCAGCAGTTTGGGATGTGCGTTGACAAAATAATATCAACAATCAGTCAGTTTAGTGGCCGTTAGATACAGTTTAAGTTTTCTCAAAAAACCCATAGATATTTTCAAATAAAAATTTAAACTATAGTAGAGTTCTTCAATTAGGTTAAATTTCATTTGAATACAGTCATTAGTATTCAACAAAACCTCAATTGTAGATGACGGCCCTGTATACTATTTATTATACTTTGCTGACTGTACATTTAAAAAATATTATTTTTAAATAGTGACTTGCTTAACAATCTCCTCTTATCTCTTATCAGACATCTTGATTTTAGTATTACAAAAAGATTTTTTACTAAAAAACCCATTTTTAGATCTTCAGGTTTCGTTTTGTGCTAAATAAAAAATTCTAACAAACCCGGGACGGTTATAAAGTAGAAACACAAATATGTCCGTTCTAAATCCGAAAACCGATAACTTTTTTTATTTCCGATAGCTTTTATACACAAAAAAATGTTTGTGTGTTCCATTCAGCTGGAACTGAAAACTATTTTTGTGAAATATCTGTCCATGAAAAATTGTTTTTCAATGTAGACCAAGATCCCAGAGTCGTCAGATGTAGTTCATTTCTAAACGGTTTTATTCAGGTTTTTTTTTAATGTCTTGATTGTTCCTTAGTCAAGGCCTCTTCTCATATAATAAGCAGGGTTTAAATTCGGGTACAAAGTACTAATGTGACTTTTTCAATTTAAATGTATACTGTCTTTTATCCTGGACGTCACAGTACCATCTATTCGATTCGGATTCTGTTTAAAAACGCCTTTTTTTTCTGTAGTAGTGACAGGTAGACTGGTATACACTTTGTTAATCCGATGTAGGTATATCCAGCTTAAGCTTAGAGCAAAACTGTTCAATCTAAAATTGTAAAGTGTAAAACAGAGCACGGACGACACGTCAGTAGTTATTGTTTATAATAAAAATACCTTGTATCTATACATACTTCATTCTAATAAAATCGGAAGTCGATGGTTATTAAATAATCCAAAATATTTTTTCCTAAACTGATTAGGCATAAAATAATGACATAAGCTGCGTGGTAGCGGGCTCTTAGACCAAAAGGATTTAGGGATGGAACCATAAAATATGACAATAGCCGTGTTTTCTGCGGAAATGACATAAAAGACTACTGTTTCGCAGTATTTTTAAATATATTGCACATTGTTATTTTAGTTTAGTTAAAAAAAAACACTGTTTAAATGGAAAATACAACGTGTATTTTTTGTAAGGAGATGATTGAATGATTCCTACCCATAAAATTAAACAACTTTTATTATGAAACCAACTCTAAAGCCACGAAAAAAATGTCAGCTGTTTCTATCAAAAGTTCAATGTCCTCCCGATCACAATGTATTTATGAAAATGCTGATACTTTTTTGGAGAATCCCAAGCTGGTTTGATAACAAAAGTTGTTGGTTTTTATGAGTAGAATCATCTCCTGGAGGGTTTTTTGAAGACCAAAAATACACTCTGTATATAGGCACTAACGTTCAACTGTAACTGTAAGTAAGAATTATTATTTTTATTTATAATTTTTCGTTACATCATACCCGCAGTAAAAGTACCCGCAGTTTAATCTGTATTTTATTATATTAGTTAGTATTATTTATTGTATTGGTTTAAGGTGCACAATATCTTAAGTACACGTCGGCAAGATCTAACGCCTAAGGTACAGGCTCGGCCTAGTTTAGGTGTTAGTGGTCGTTCGAATTGTTTTCGATTCCAGAATTGTAGCTACTGTTTACTAAAATCAACTTGTAAAATGTGTTTGTGTCAATAAAGCTTTTTAATTTTATTTATTAATTGAAAGGAAACGTCTTAAAAATGGGTGATAGACGAACACGCAGTAGTTGACAGTGGCTCGATGGCCTTTTTCGCTTAAGTTTGTTTTTGGTTTCTTCTCAGAGGTAGTCAGATAGTAAATGCTGACTTATTTCGTAATTGCACAATAAACAAATCATTTTTTCATTAATTCAATACAGTACGTGTCACTTGAGTAAGTTTGCGATCTTACAAATCGTGAACTTAATGCTTGTAAATACCCCTTTTATGAATACTTTTCTATTCGAACTAAAGACTTTTGATTTTGAAGCACAGTACCTATTCAGAACACTAGCTTGTAACAATTCCGCACACGTTAAAAATCGAGCTTTCAAATAAAACCGTTGTTTTGCTGTCGCTACCGTCTGGTGCATCAATGGCGTATGGGGCTGCTTTGTATGCTCATTTCGAGTCCCTGTGGGTTCTGGTGTACCGCACTTTTCAACCGCATACTTTTAGGTGCAAGGGAAAAGCTTGGAGCGAGTGTTAGGCTACATTTATTTATGAAAGGGATAGCGCATACTGCCAGTACGATTTAACTGTGTACCTCGCGCTGTGGCGAAATGCTGATAGAAAAAAATATATAAATAAATAAATATAATATACCCAAGTGGCATTGTAGAATAGAACACGAAAACGAATAGATTGTCAAATGTATGGAATAGACATAAGCTTTCGCTAAATAATTTGACATCTCCATACATTTGACAATCGTTTTCGTTTCGCTATCTATTCTACAATGTCACATGTCTAGGGGGGCAGGGTGGAAATAGGGATGACGACAGCATAAAAAAAATGACATTCTGTTTAGTCCGTCTTGTAGATCGGCCAAAAATAAGGGACACGTATTTTTTGCTTGATCAAATTAATAAAAAAATATATAGATAAAGAGCAACAAAGTTCCGGAATGGGGGCTTTTGACGTCACCGCCCTGCAAAAATTGTATCTAATCGTGACGTCAACGCACTGTATCGTCGTCATTTTTCGTTTACGAGAAAAAAGAAAAAATACGTGTCCAAAATTTTTAATAATCTAACTCACGGACTAATTTTTCTCCGTCGTCTCGCCTATTTTTTATGGGCCCAGGAAGAAAACTAATTTCAACACAACTACAATCTAAAGTTTGAAAGATTATTATGATAGATTATTTGACTTAAAGGAAACATTCCTTTATTTTTTTAAAGCAATAAATCAGCATTATTTGAAAATGTGGCACACCCGGGAATTACAATTTACAATTTTATGCACACTTACATTACACATATTACTACTACTACTCTCTATCGCGCACTAAGCCGCAGCTTTCATATGAGGCCCATAGTTAGCGGCGCGACGTCTCAAATCCATATGTCAATGCTGGCAACACACACTTGTTGAAGACTTTAGTCTTCAAGCAAACTTATTTTTACACAAACAATGAAATCACAATCCGCCCAAGACTTGTCCCACAAAAGTAAGGCGCATAACGTGCGCGCATTATCCTACACCGCACGGCAACACCAGCGCACTTTGTGCTATAGTCACGACTTGCACCCCCGAGCCTCTGATCAAAATACTAAGCTGAATACTCAGGGGTTTTCTGTGCCAAACTCTGAATATTGAAAGCTTGTGGCTTTAGTACAAAAGTGAATATTAAAAGGTTTATATTTTTTTGGGTTTTTTTAAAATTGTTTAATGTCGTTATGACTATTGGTAAAAGGGTAAGTACAACGTGACTTTTTTATTTCATATGTACCTCCTGCCGGGGTTGTGGAATAGTTCTAATAGTTACCGTGACCCCGAAACATAAAGAGCAACCGAAGAAACAAGGGTGGGTTTTAGTTAGTTAAAGTCTGAAACTCCCTTCCGCCCCGCCCAGGGCGGGAGAATTCAATTGACGGTTGCCATACAGAAAAATAAATACTTTCTAGAGTTTATTTTGGACATCACTGACATCCCGTGCCTTGGAAAGCAAGTAAAGCCATTGGTGTAGATCTTTGGCAGTCGTTACGGTTAGTTAGAAGCCAGAAAGCCTGACTAGTCTTACTAAGGAGCGTTGTGTCGCTTAGTAACAGACACTTATAATAGAAGCCTAATCCATACTAATATTATAAATGGGAAAGTGTGTCTGTCTGTCTGTATGTTTGTCTTTCTTTCGCGGCAAAACAGAGCGACGAATTGACGTGATTTTTAAATGGAGATAGTTGAAGGGATGGACAGTAACATAGGCTACTTTTTGTCTCTTTTTAACGCGAGCGAAGCCGGGGCAAAAGCTAGTAGAAAATACATGTCAAGATTGTTCATATTTAGCTACCTAAACCGATGAAACATAATACAAAACATAGACAAATCGTCTCCACACCACAATTTGAACCAACAAAACGACCAATTAACTCATCCCAATTGACCACACGTTCCAGTAATATTTTTGCTATAAAATTTAACGTCACATAACGAAGATCGGCTGCAATTCTGCTGAGCTAGTTATCTTTATTGACACGTAAAGTTTATAGTGTGTGAACCTTGCTTTACGATGTCACGTAGGTAGTCTGTTGAGGGGTTTACGAGATCCTGCGTAGAAATTAAGGGTTAGGTTTAAGTTACTTGTAAGCAAGATGTGTTTAAGAGGCTCCTTCGGAATTCACAAGCCTGTTGGTTTACTGACTGCTGAAGTTGTTGTTGCTAACTGCTGGTAAATAAAATGCTACTATATACCTCCTGCCCCGCCTAGGGCGGGAATAGTCATTTTGATTTACCATCATCAGAAAAATGTAGGGTATTATATTTTTTTACATGTACTATGTTTTATTAAGGTAAAAAAAACCTTACAGTTTTCTACCACGACAATGTTATACACACACATAAAACTAACTACACATGTCATAAATATAAAAAAAACATAAAACTCCATAATCAACTTTCGCTCAAATAAATCAAAATTAATTAAAAAAGTACAAAAAAAAATCATTAATCTAATACAAAAATAACATTAAATAAAAATTAAATAAAATCAAGGAACAAAATCACAAAAAATATTAAATAAAAAAAAATATAAAATCATGAATAAAATAACAATAATATTAAATCAAAGTATGTGTAATTGCGCTAAATACATTTTACTGAAACGTATTACCGTAAATTGCTGTTAATACGATGACCTATATATTTGACAGAAAGTAAAACTAGTTTATTCTCACATTACAAAATAAATGAATAAATAATAGTTTTATACGATGAGAAAAAAAGATTTTTTATTCTGACTGTCCAAAATTAGCTTAAAAATGTGTCGTACCAAACACTATTCAAAAACAATTAAATAACATTGGAATTCCGGTTTCGACCGGGCCGGGCGAGTCTCAGAGGCTGAATCACTTACTAAGCCATTTAAGAAGTTGTGCCCATTGACTATTCTTAAATAATTAAAACAGCGCAAGGGTCAGTTATAAAATTAAAAACATAAGCCGCCTTATTACAAAACAAGGTTTTTCTCTAAACCAGGTTTAAACCATTGAGCTAGGTTTTGTATTTCGAATCTTGATTGTATCAGAATAAGATTCAAATTACATAATTTATTTATTTAAACTTCATGCACAAGCGTACAAGGGCGGACTTAATGCCTTAGGCATTCTCTACCAGTCAACCCAGATTTCATGAGATATAAACATGGCAGGTGCATTATTAATAACTATGGACACAAACTTACAGAAAAACAAACAAATAAAAATTATTACAACACATAATTAAGTGGGTAGTCTTAACACTAACACAATATAAGTTTAATACATATACACATATAAATACAAATTTATCGAAGAGATATACTTAAAATATAAATGTAATAAGGCGGAATATGTTTTCATCCAAATAAATCTTCTTTATTTATTCTGTTACTCTCTCCTGTTAAATCTCAACATCTTATCACAAACTTTTCGCCAAATTAAATTATAACGAAACACTGTTGACATCCCAAAATGCTTAAAGAAACACGGAACTAAATATTTCCAAATAAATTAATCTTTTCAACACGGCACCAACTCGTAAATTTCAAAATTCAAACAAGAAAATATATAGAAAACACAGTATCGTAAGTTTCGAAGCAAAAACTAACAAAACGAACTAATTAGCACCGTTAAGTTTGAGAAAGTTCGCACTTCATTACCGAACGGCTTGATACTTAGGGTCTGTTCACACGGACGTGACTGGACGTTACAAGTCGCGAATTTTTTGCAAAGTAGCATAAACTTATTTTCTTACTCTGTCTTCGTCAAGATTCTGCGAGAAAAGTTCAGCTCGAGATTTTTGAGGTAAAAGTGGAAAAGGATTCTTTTTTCCATGGTCCAATCTACCTCTGTGCCAAACTTCATCGACATCGCTTATGTCAGCCCGTAAGACAGACATATAGAGTTGCATTCGCATTCATTATGGACTGGCTGAGAGACTAGAAAACAGCGACCTTGTAAGCTTAAAATAATAAAATCAAAGTATTGAGGTGACGGTGCGCGCGCGAGTTAGTATAGACGAGACTAGTGTGCGAGCGAGAGAACATGATAAGCGCCGCCATTTAAGATTCCTTTTTTAATGAACCAGGTTATAATAACTTTAACCCCCCCCCCCTCCTTTCTGCAAAACGGGCAGTGCGCTCGCCCGCCTCGCTACAAAAATTAACACGTTTAAATAGTACAGATATTTATATTTTGTATTTTTACGCAATACATATGTTTTTTTTTGTTTTGTCAACTTATAATATTTGTATTGGTTTGTAATAAATGAATATTGGAACATTACATCGAGAACTGCAAGCTTCTTGATATTTGTTATTATATAATTTAAAAAATCTTTTTTATCGCTTGTTGTCTGTTATTTTTTTTTCTTTTCTTTAATTAACGCGTGTCACACGGAAACGTGTCGCGTGAATTCGTGGGGAACGTGTGAATTCTCCCTTACTCTGCAAGGCGCGGGCGGAAGATAATTTTATTATTTTCCGTTTATTTATTCACTAGAACTGCGCACACGGACTTACTTCTACAAGTTTAAATATCACAAATCTGTCTCAGGAGGGGGTAGATAGAAGTGCAACACCATATTTATTTTGCCTTATATTAATTTTATACGTACTGAGTAGTTTTCGCTCACGTATTTGTTTGTAAATATGGCTTTTTATGTTTCGTGTTTAGGTAAAGAGGTAAATGGGTGACTATTATACATTTATAGGATAACTAGCTGCCTCCCGCGATTTCACCCGCGTTAAAAATGTTAAGGGTGAGCAAGCTTTATCACTTATGGGTATGAAAAATAGATAGTAGCCGATTCTCAGACGTACTGAATATGCATATAAAATTTGGTAAAAATCGTTAAAGCCGTTTCGGAGGAGTACGATAACTAATATAGTGACACGGGAATTTTATATGTAAGATTAAATATATAAATGCGCATGAGATAGACAATTATACACATTAACCAACCCAAGAAGGGATTATTTTTAAATACGAAAGCAATAATTTTTTTTTTCAAACAAATTGCATGTCACAAAAAATCGAAGGTTGTGTTATGTGCCATCTGGGTGCTATATATATACTAAAAAATAAACAGCTTAAAACAAAACAAAGGGAAGAGACGAGATATATAAGAACTAGATATAGAAGAGAATAGACAGATATTTAAGTAAGGGTTGGTCCTAACTACAAATTCACCAACTTTCTTAGCACAAAAACAACTAAAGAAAAACCCGAGAAAATTCTACTTAGCTTGGTAAAGTTGCTCTATTTCCTTTTAATTTATCTTTAGAATTTTCGTGGAAAAACTGTGTACAGTCAGCAAAGGAGATAAGTAGTGGGCAAAGGATATAATATTCTAGAGATAATTTAAAACATACGTCCATTGGTTATTGAAAAACTAAAATTATACGCCATGACTAGATTATTTTACATATTTGAAATGGGAATTAAATACTGAATAGTGTTCGAAGGTATATCCCTCGTCTCACCAGCTACCGTGTATATGACAGCCCTGCATACCTATCTACTTTTCTAACAATACATTCCTGTACACCCCGCGCACCAATTTACGCGCCATCACGTCTGTTTCGTTAGTCCCACTATTCTGCTACTTATCACGTCTTATAGTCTTTGCTCAAGTACGAACAAAAGTATTTTTAAGCCAATCTCATGAATATTCAGGAGTGCTTGTCTATACTAATATTATAAAGAGGTAAAATTTGTAAGTTTGTAAGTTTGTAAGTTTGTAAGTTTGTATGTTTGTAAGTTTGTATGTTTGGGGTAATCTCTGGAACTAACGAACCAATTCCAAAAATTTTTTCACTGGCAGATAGCTACATTATTCCTGAGTGCTATAGGCTATAAATTATTTTTATAACATTTATATTAACCGAGCTATCGCAACTTTTGTCTAGCAAGTCGGAAAAAATTACCTCATAAAACAGAATTATTTGCGTGCGCTGTCTAAACAGTTGCTTAAAATTAAAAACAATGTATGGCAACTTGATTTGTCTTAATTATTTCTACATAAAAGTCCGCGATACCATATCTCTATCTTTTATATTTTATCTTTTATACTTCTTTTATTGTATTAAAAAAATGATTTTTCGGCATACTTACGTTTGGTTGATTATTTGAGCAACAAAATATTGATTCTTATGACAATAAATTATTTCAGTATCACAAGGACATCATACAGATAAGATTTGCCATTTACAGTATGTCAATCGGTCATATAGATCCGGAGATAATATAAAATTACTAAAACGCAAAATGCCCCTAGCGTAATTTTCATTGCGCGGAAGTCATTTATAATTTCAAAAAATACCTTTGAAGATATTCACAGTTTAAAAATTACTCCGCAGCAAGCAATATAAATGATAATATGTGATAGGCTTTGCAAGATATTCGTAGCTTATAAATCAGAATAACACATCTGGGTCGTCATAAAGGCGGATGTAAGAGGTTACGGGTTCGAATCCGGGCAAGTACCAATGTGACTTTTTCAATTTATATGTACTTTCTATAGTTTATCTTGGACATCACTGACATCCCGTGCCTCGGAAAGCATGTTAAGCCCCGGTTGTCATTCGTAGAACTTTGACGCTAGGGGTATTCAGAAGCCAGAAAGTCTGACCAGTCGAACCAAAGGGTATCGTCGCCCAGTTACTGGGTTGTGGCAGATCTGATAGGCAGACGCTTCACGTAAAACACTGGTATCCAGCTGAATCTGGTTCGGCTGTAAGCCGACCCCAACATAGTTGGGAAAAGGCTAGGGAGATGATGATCCTCCTCACCGCACACGGACATTTCGGGAGGTTCCTATGTCGGATTCGGGCGGTTCCTATGTCGGATTCGGGCGGAAGTGACGCCTGCGTGACACGGTGTAGCATACGGTGGAGGTAGGTCCCGCTTGGGCGAACCACCACCGTGTCGTTGCAGAGGCGATCTGCGCTGGTTCAGGCCATGCTTCGGGGCGAGACTGAATAGGAAGCCGTCGCTTCCTGCGAAGCAGACACGTTGGAGACGAAAGCGGTGGGGCGCGTGAGGCAGCGTCAAGCTTCACGCCCCGGACAGAGACCCAGACTTAGTTGTCGAGAGTCACAAGATGATGGCCACTGGAGCCGTGGGCCTGCGGAAGGTGAGCGGTAGGTAGCTCGCCGCCCGACTAGGACCAGACCCGTGTCGACGGCGTGTCGATGCTTCTAATAGTTACCGCGGCCCCGGAATATATAAGGGTAACCGAAGGGACATTATTGGATTTTAGTCAGTAAAAGTCTGACCCTCCTTCCCTCTTCAGGGGCGGGAGAAGTCATTTGATGATTTCCTATCCATCAAAAATAAAAACGCCATTGGATATGTTTTGGATGCTTTTACCATGGTCAATGTAGCTCTTTCACGCTTATACAACCCCAATAATCTTTTTGTGTACGCTCAAGATAGTTCCACAGTCTAATATTATAAATGCGAAAGTAACTCTGCCAGTCTGTCTGTCTGTCTCTTCTTCACGCCTAAACTACTGAACCAATTTCGAATGAAATTTGGTACAGACATAGTCTGGGACCCGAGAAAAGAAAATAGGATAGTTTTCATCCCGGGAATCCCCCGGAAACGGGAACTATTATTCCACGCGGACGAAGTCGCGGGCAAAAGCTAGTTGTTTATAATTTGATGTGTGGCATGTTAATGTGGCGGGATTTTACACGGTACTACGCGGTCGTGTGAATGTGTGCAATGTGATTCAAATGAGAATAGGCATGAGTATGCGCTATTTGTATAAAATATTTAAGCTAATTTAAGATTAGCAATGGATTTTTTTAATTCACTAATTTTTTTCATCATTTCCATTATATTTAATTTGCAAACGCAAACTAAATATGATGGAAATGATGAAATTTTAATGTCTTCGGCGCCTTCTAGGGAAAAGGCCTGCCAGGGTTGCGGAATAGTTTTAATAGCTACCGCGGCCCCGAAACATAAAGGGCAACGAAAAAATCATGGTTTTAGTCAGTAAAAGTCGTCAAAATCGTCTGCCGTCTGCGTCCCGCCCAGGCCGGAGGAAAGTCATTTTATCATTTCCATCCACAAAAAAAAGATGCAATAATGTCTTTGTAATTTAATATTTCGTTTTTTAAATATAAAAAAAAAACCCGTAACTAATTAAAAAAAACGAGTTATTTAAAATTTCCTCAGAAAACCACTTTTTGAAGTTGAAACGTGTCCCTGTGGGAACACGTCAAATGATAACGGGTGATTAAGTATTTACCTACTTAGTGTTCATCGCCCATTTTTTGTTTGTCGTAGCGTTGAGTTACGTGTGAAAGATTCCTAATGTAGGGGATTTCATGAGGCGGTTACGGAATGCTTAATATTGTACTAACAAGAAGTGATATGGAACAAGGCAATGTACCGAGTGATGGTGAACTAAACAGAGATAATGTAGACAGTTTGCTGTTTCGTATCATTTTAGCAGTAATGCTGGATATTTTTTTATTTTTCATAATATTTATACTAGTTTATTACGGTTTCACTGCCGGGATAAGGTCTGTTCTCACATATAAAAACACGAGCAATCCCAAGTAGCATAAGACGAGGCGAGAGCATAAGAAAGTATTATTATTATTGGTTCTCACATTTGACAGAACTAAACTAATATTTAGTTGTCCTTTTCTTAATAAAATAGAAAAAAAAAGATGCACTGAACTTAATAAAGTTAAGTTTGTGAACAAGGAGATAGGCACTATTAGCGTCGGCATTAAGACTTATTAGAATTCACTCGAACAGCAAATACAGAAAATTACGCTTACTTCTGCTTGTTGACTATAATACAACCATAAAAAATTACATTGCATAGATTGCAAACACACAGATAGGCAATCGGACAGCAAAGCCTTAGTAATATCATCATCATCTCCCTAGCCTTTTCCCAACTAAGTTGGGGTCGGCTTCCAGCCTGACCGGATTCAGCTGAATACCGGTGTTTTACGTGCAACGACTGCCTATCAGACCTCCACAACCCAGTAACTGGGCGACACGATACCTCTTAGTTAGACTGGTCAGAGTTTCTGGCTAACCAGTAACGATTATCAAAGTTCTTTAGCGAAGTCTTAGTAAAACGAAACCCTAAAAATTATAAAGAACTGGGATTCGAACCAGCCACCTCATTTATGCAACAGACAACTCGACATTCGACATGACGTATAAGAATGTTATTCTTTAATTTCCGAAGGGAAATTGCTGGCTTATGCCAAGACAGACCTCAGTTATATTCGAAGCGTGTGATCTCCGGAAGAAAAGCCTATTAATACTTGAGGTCTATTTGCTGCCGTTGTGGGTAAAAATATATACAAAATCAAACTCAAAATTATTTTATTCAAAAACTAGAGTTTTCCCGCGACTTCATCCGCGTGGAAAAATGGTTGCCGTTCCCGGGGAATTTCTGGGATGAAAACTATCCTAGGTCCTTTCTCGGGTCCCAGGCTATATTTGAGTCAAATTTTATTTAAATCGGTTCAGTGGTTTAAGCGTGAAGAAGAGACCGACAGAGTTACTTTCTCATTATAACATTAGTAGGGATGATAATATAGGAAGATACATCTGTTATGGTCCAAACTTAAAAATGATAAAAATTATAAATATTTCTAGATTCACTATGCGCGAATCAACAGTTTTTCTTTCCTATTTACATCTAACATGGCACCAAATCCAGACAACTCTAGTCTGGTCGATGGATCTCCCATTTGGAAGTTTTAAATATATGAGCTTCATATAAACATTCTACTTGGTTCCTTATTACCACTTACGAAAGCGGAACTATAGCTTAAAACGAGAATAAAACTGTAGATAATTTAATATTTCATAAAAGAATTAACTTTACAATTCGTATTCATTATACTTTTTAGGACAAGCGTCGAGCAATGAAGCTCGATGAGCACCGAAATGGATCAGAAAATAACAACGGAGGATTAAGAAAAACATGATTTCCACTTTCCTCAATGTCAAGCAGGAGCAGAACAGAATTAGGCCAATAAGTATTAATGGATAATTACTACTGGGAGAAGCCCAAATGACAGCGAGACGCCACTTACCCCTCTGAGTTTTGAGGTTTCTAATAACTAGCCTCTGCCCGCGGCTTCGCTCGCGTTAGAAAGAGACAAAAAGTAGCCTATGTTACTCTCCATCCTTTCAACTATCTCCACTTAAAAAATCACGTCAATCCGCCGCTCCGTGAAAGAAAGACAAACAGACAGACAGACAGACAGACACACTTTCCCATTTATAATATTAGTATGGATTTCATATTTTGTAGTTTCATTGTGTGCGAAAAAAAAGTTTTGTTTTTCTTTTCTTTCAGAATGCCTAGCCCACTGATGGATTAAATAAATACCTCTAGACTAAAGACTTCTATTGTGTAACACCTACAAATGGCGGAGCCTACACAAACACTTCACGAGATAGAGAACAAACTATTGCCACCAATCTCGTACCAATTTGTAAATTCGACGATCTCTTATTAGTTCAACCGAACTGAGCATCGAGTACCAATCGAAAGCAAACGGTAACACTACGGCAATGCGGCCTCGGATGGTATGCACACAATTTCAAGTTTCCCAGCGTCCATCGCATACCAACCTAGAATTCTTTGGAAACCATCCGGGATATTGCAAGCAATGTATGCCAAAACTTTGTTGTAGTCATCTGTGTGATTTTGAATGCATTTTGGATAGATTTCGGGATTGTTATTTGAATTTCATTTTACAGTGAAATGAAGGAACGTGTCAGGCTTCTGAATGCTGTTTTCATTTTGGTTGGTAGGAAAGGATACTGTTTTCAGAAGTACCATTAAATTTTAATGGGTCACCTTATTTATTGTTTTGTAAATATACAATTTTATTTTGACGGGCCTAGTGGCCTAGCAGAGTGAGCCTGACTAAACTGGGGTTCGATTCCTACCCAGGACAAACTCTATGTTATGAGTACGATTGTCTGTTATGTGTCTGGGTGTTAATATTATCCTAATTATCTATGTTTATTATAAATTACTAGCTTTTGCCTGTGGATTCATCCGCGTGTAATAATATTTTCCGTTCCCGGGGGATTTCCAGGATGAAATCTATCCTTCTTGGGTCCCAGACTATATCTGTACCAAATTTCACTGAAATCAGTTCGGTGGTTTAGGCGTGAAGAAGAGACAGACAGACAAACAAACAGAGTTACGGGAGAATAACTCTGTTTGTTTGTCTTAATTAATTTATAATATTAGTATGGATAGCATAGGCTCTGCCTAGTTTGGGCCTTGCGTCAGTTGTCTTAGGCACGAAGATACCATTACAAAAAAAAAATAGCTAAGACATCACAATAATAATGTCCAAAAGGATTTTTATTATTTGCAAACGATTTTTTTAATTTATTTTGTTTCTGGTAGGACAACTCAATTATCTGTCAGGCCACGTTCACACGGCGATTATTTTCCCGTATACCGTGTACGAGATTTTATCGAATAGAGTAGTGACAACAGAATATTATATGAAAACTTAAAAATTGTTTACACGGCGTTCATACGGGAAAATCCCGTGTTCGAGAAATATATTTTAACGTATACCGTGCGAAGTTGTCACCGGAACGCCGCGTATCGAAACGATTTTATCGAATACGACACGCAGTGGCGCTTATGTTCATGTTGTCTCGTTCACACGACTCGCCCATCGAAAACCGAATACGGTAAAACCGTATACGTGAAAAAATCGAATCAAATGGTCGCCGTGTGAACGTGGCCTCGTTGTTGTTATTAAAGTTTCATTATACCTATTTAACTCTCTCTCTCTCTCCCTCTAATTATTGACTAAAATGCAAGCAAAGCCGATGGCAGCAGCTTTTTAGTAGAATTAATAATGAGCTCATAAAAAAAAGGCTTTAAGCAAATAAAACCTCCAGCCACAAATATTTAACTAAACGCTAAAACTTTTGGGTTAACATTAACCCGTAGCCGAATGACACACAGAAACTGTGTTGTTGTAGTTGTTTTACTGTTACTGAGTACACAGTAACGTAATGTATGTACTCGTTGTTACGAGTACCATTTAATTAGGCTTATCCTTTGTTTGAGAGTGAAATATTGACCTTGTTAGCCGTTTGCTGACCTTGCTATTTTCTGAGTTCTGATTGTATAGAATTTAAATAATAGGTATTAAGAAGATGAATGGTGGGTTGCGAAATGTTTATAATAGTTACCGTGACCCTGGAACATAAAGGGGATCCGAAGGAACATGAGTGGGTTTTAGTCAGTAAAAGTCTGACACGCCCTCCCGCCGCACCCAGGACGGTAGCAGTCATTTGATGATTTCCCACTCCACAAAAAAAATGATGAATGGTGTGATGACCCAGAATTAAAGCGCCCTCTGATGCGTGACTTTACGGTACCAATGTAAATTTTCCATAATCCATAACCATTGGATCCCGTCAGCCTCAAAAAGGATAAAAACCGATGGTCCATGTTGTACAGTTTTCAATTGGTTTTTTTTTAATCTTTTATTCTTGTATGTCCATAGTAATTATAACAAACTAGCTTCTGCCCGCGACTTCGTCCGCGTAGATTTCTTTGATATAAACCTCACGTAGCCCGAGACCTTTCCAACGAAAGCAAAACCGTGGAAATCGGTTCGTGCGTTCTGGAGTTATAGCGTCAGGAAGGAAAACACGAATTATTTTTATATAGTAGATTGAAGTAAGCCAGTGTATCTGAACCGATTTTGAACACAATGATACGTATTAAGCTAGTGTTTTTCTTGTATCCCCATTGACGCTAATCGCATTTAATAGGGACAACATAGCTCAATGATATTAATTAAAATGTCCTATTGTCTCCATCGACGTTCGGACCGTGAAAGCTATGGAAAGTAGTATAGTTTTACTCAGCTTACTTAGTAAGTCGAAAAACCATTTCCAAAATTGCTACTTAAGGAATCCGATAATGGTCTTGGCAAAATTCAGTACCGAAAAAATCTTAGAAAATTGGAACATTGCTCCCATTAGCCAAAGCAAACATTATACGGTAGGTAATTTAGGCTTCAAATAAAAGTCGTTCGGTAATCGACTTTAAATTAACATGTACCCTCATCAAGGGGATGGCTTCGGACTGGCATATTTATCACCGGACCGGCACATTACCACAATATGCTCTATTGGCGAATTTGGTGGTACTACCGTTTCTCGAATTGAAAGTAAGGAGAGAATTGCGTGAGTTGTTTAAGTCAGTTGAATTACAGGAAAGAGATTTTCGCATAATATCATATTCACGTGTCACACACATCGGTGTCCGGGGTTACGGAATAGTTCTAATAGTTACTGCGGCCCCAAAACGTAAAGGGCAACCGAAAGAACATGGGTGGGTTTTAATCCGTAAAAGTCTGACACATGATTTACTTAATATCCACAAAAAAAAAACATCGGTGTCACCACAGTGTCACAGACGACAGTGAAAGAAAAAAATCGTGAGGGAACCTGGACTTCTAATTAGTGAATAAATAAATAAATGATTTATTTTTGTAAATAGGTAAATAATTGCACTTATACCCGTCATTTTTTTTTCTTATTTTAATCGAACGATGGGGCCGGTGCCATGGATGAGGCCGGGCCTGAGTGTAAGTCCGGAATCGTCAATCCGCCTTGGGCAAGCTTGGTGATCAATGCTCAAGCCTTCTCTGTATGAGAAGAGGTCTTGACCCTGCAGTTGAATTGTATTAGGCTGGTCCTATTATTATGTTTACGTTTGGCAAGTAGATACCAATGTGGCTTATTAAATTATTCAAATATTATACTTTTAGGGTTTTGTAGTTCACGTCTCGGATCCCTTATAGTTACGTCATAAACATCCGAGAGCTCATACGTCCGTCCTCGGCATACCTTCCAAAAGGTTAGAGCTAGAAGATGAAAATTTGCATGAATATGCGTATTTATCATATTGACAACGAATTTCTTTTTTTTTGCGCTAGAAGAATATCCTATAGCCTGCAGTGGGATAATTATAAGCTGGTATTCTTACTTAGGACTAGCAACTATACTCTTTTTTTTGTAGACTAGTCAGCATTCCATCTAGTGTTTACTTATTTGGGTTCAATTCTGACAAAACCTAATTATTCTTGAGAATAATGTCGTGTTTAAGTCTTATAATTAACGGATTAACAAAATAATTAATATTTTAGAATTGTTTTAATTTTTATTGGCAGGATCAAGCTCATTTGAAAAAATACAAATTAAACACAATGCACTTACATCTAACTGACGCAACTTTTTGTCCTAAGCCCTGGTTAAACCAAACGATATCGTAAAAACTTTGCAGATTGCGTTTAATAAAATGTTATTACGGAATATTTTAAAAGCTTGTTTTAAACAATGTTAATAACTGGGTTAAAAACAATGTAATTTGGATCTGTACGGTATTAATTTTGAGCACTTCAGTTAAACTGGTTGTAATTAGAGTGTGTAAGGATTCCCTGTAGAGCTATAAGCTGTAAGTGTTGCTTTGGCCTAAGGGACTACGCAATTATTCGTTTCCTGAACGATGCGGGGCGGGACAGACTTTTACTAACTAAAACCCACTCATGTTCCTTCGGTTGCCCTTTATATTCCGGTGTCACGGTAACTATTATAAACATTCCACAACCCCGGCAGGCGTTGGCCCTGTTTGGCCTCTTCTCGTGCTGAGTTCTCTTTGAGGCGCGCGTGGAACACTAACGCGCCGTCGACGCGGGCTTAGTCCTAGCCGTGCGGCGAGCTACCCAACACTCGCCGTCCGCAGACCCGACAGTCCGGCTTCTATCAACTCCGTTCAGCGTAGTAAAAATAAGAAAAGCCATCATAGGGACTACTTATGCACATTTATTTAGCTCTATTTAGCTAATGTCCATAGAAAACAATGATTTTGTATAAAGACACGGTAAAATTGAATGGAGCTGAATAAGTTTCCGTAGTCCGTAAAGATTAAAAAAGAAGGAGTCTATCCCTAATTCGTCTGTAAGTTTTTGTTATTGTGTGTTCTACTGATTTTTCACCAATTATCTATCAAAAATGAGTACTCTGCCAAAGATTACAAGGCACAATACAGTAAAATAAATTTTTTTTTCTTCCTAACGAGAATCGCTTTTAATGATATAAAAAGGTGATGAAGTTATTACTGGGTAGACGAAACCAACACTAAAACTAATCATTGAAATGTAATACTATTACTAAATGTGTAATACTAAAACATTGCGACAGTATCCCCAGTACAGCATATTCAACCGATAGAGACATAAATATTTTATGATCGAACCTTCATACTTATGTATGGACCACTCCAATTGCATTTCCATAACACGAGTACAAATTCACTCACCAATATATATACATAAAATAGTAAACTGACTGCCTGATGATATATCAACGCACAGCCTAAACCGCTGGTTCTAGAGACATGAAACTGGGAGGGTGTGTTCTTTGTAAAGAGTAAGTACCTATAAAGAAAGGGTTTTTGAAAATTTGACCCCTTAGGGATTAAAATAATGGATGGAAGCATCGATATCCACGCGGGCGAAGCTGCGAGTGAATCCTAAGGCCGTATACAGAAAGAAAGCTGGAAACTTATAAGCGCTTGTCGGCGCTTGCCATTGCTGGTCCGTTCTACACAAAGGAAGCAGGTTGAAACAGACTAAACAAAATGTCGGAACGATTTGCTTGCAGTTGCTATGGCAACGCCCAGCGCCGACCAGTGCGTGTTAAAGCTTGTCGATGTTCATATGTTTTCCTGCGCGGATTACCACCGTTGGCAAGCGCCAGCAAGCGCTTATAAGTTTCCAGCTTTCTCTCTGTATACGGCCTTTAAAGATCTCAATGTACAATGTACTTAAAAATAAATATGTCTTTAACTTTGTTCCGTAAAATACGTACCCACACATATAAATACCTAGATAACTATTCTCGATTAAATCATGTAGCCTTAGTCGGCCTGACATACTTGTCTGGCTTGTCTATGACTCATTCAAAAAGTAGTTGAAAAGATCGCGACCGCAGACACTAAAAGAGTGATAACTCTGAAATGGCTTAACCGATTTTGATGAAACATGTCATAGAACCATCGCTAGATTGCGGTTTCTTTTATTAGCCACATTTTAATAAAAACAACCGCATAACAATTGGCGCTTTTGTTTAAAAGGTACGATGCTACAGGCAGACTGACACACCGGTCAAACCTATTTTATTCTTTGGGGAAAGGGAAATGATCAAATGACTTCTCCCTTCCTGGACGGGGCGGAAAAACCCTATCATGTTCCTTCGGTTGCCCCATCGAGTATTGGAAAAAGCACATGTGAACCAAAAAAAACAACATCAACGTAAATTAAGTGGAATGTTTATAATAGTTACCCTGACCCTGGAATGGAACATAAAGGGCAATCGAAGGAACATGAGTGGGTTTTAGTCAGTAAGAGTCTGACACGCCCTCCCGCCGCACCTAGGACGGGAGCAGTCATAGGATGATTTCCCACTCACCAAAAAAAAAAAAGTGAAAAGCTACAAATGGTAGGGTCAACAAAAAAAAACTTGCGACGAAAACGGGGGTAGTTGTAATGGCGGCGATTTATAGCATTATTGTAGAGGGAGTTTAATCGAAAACGAGACTCGCTGTTACTGATTTATGGAAGTGTTCTATAGTTGTTTGATCTTTTAGTTAAAAGATAAAAGTTTGGTTGGACAGTGAACGTTTTGGAGACCTGTCAACGTTATTCGTAATAGACGTAAGCACATCAAGATACTACAATCCGTCAAACGAAGACGCCAGACTTGTGTATATGTCACCGGAAAATGTGAAAGGTAAAATATTACAATTTATCTCCCGTTTAGAATCCTACGAAAGTTTATAAACTTCCTAGTAGATTGATAAACTTACGGATCTTGTTATTTTCCGGTGACATATATACATTTTGTACCGCAAATAAAATTTCGTATAGACAAATTCTTTTTACTTTATTAAATTTAATAATCAGTTCAATTTTAAAGGATGATAACGACAGCTAATAACAAAAAACATGCCTGCATGACAGGCACAGGAGGTTCAGACGAGGACATTGAAGCTTGTATTAAAAAAGCCAAAGCAGCGTATGCTTAATTTAGATCAGTGTGGCAATCCAATGTCCTCACCACACCAGGCGCATTAAGCTCTCACTTTTCAAGTCCATCGTAAAGTCGGTGCTTCTCTATGGCTGTGAAACCTGGAGAGTTACGAAAGGCTTAACGAGTAAGCTACAGGTCTTCGTGAATAAGTTACTTCGATCCATCCATTCGTATCTTCTGGCCTAAAACCATCTCCAATAAAGAGTTGTGGTCTATATGCCATCAAAATCCAATTTTACAAGAAATTGCCCAGCGAAAATGGAAGTGGATTGGCCACACTCTTCGTAGGGAAGATGATAATACCGCTGAAATCGCCTTTGAGTGACAGCCGGAGGGTAGGCGAAGACGCGGACGGCCAGTACACACATGGAGAAGATCGGTGGACAAGGAGCTCGGGAAGGGAAAACTTAAATGGGAAGACGCTTGTAGAATCGCGTGGGACCGGCGGGCTTGGAAAAAACTTGTTGGGGCCCTCTGCACCAGCGGGGTGCCTTAGGACAACAACAATAACAAAAACATCTCCATACTAATATTATAAATGGGAAAGTGTGTCTGTCTGTCTGTATGTTTGTCTTTCTTTCACGGCAAAACGGAGCGACGAATTGACGTGATTTTTTAAGTGGAGATAGTTGAAGGGATGGAGAGTAACATAGGGTACTTTTTGTCTCTTTCTAACGCGAGCGAAGCCGCGGGCGAAAGCCAGTAAAAAAATATTATAAATAAATTAGTTGTATATAATTATCTATCGCTTGTCTACTTGTATCTGGTGTTTTTAAGAAGGCGGAAAACTTGTTTAAATAAATTAAGCAATTTTGAGCATGTGGCTGTGGAATCGTTGGTCCATGTGTCTTTAAAATAGCAATGGTCAAACGTCAATGTTGAGTGGTGCAGAGACATAATAACAAACTTTTTTTTTCAGAGAGTTGATTGATGTTTTCTAATTTTGCTGCGTCCAGCAGTACCTACGACGCATCTGTACATGTCCAGATTGCATCAATCCAGGTTTAGGAGATCGTAGAGTGTGTACGTGTAAAGACTTACTAAATTTTGAGGTTAGTGCAGTTAGAGTCGCGCCATAACACTAACTTCAAGTAGTTTGTGATGCGGGTATCTTCACTCTTGCTCATCATCTAGGTATCTTCCACAAACAACAGTTCTTACTTTCTCCGAACAACCCTAAAACAAACCTAAAAATCAAAAAGGAAATGTTTTTCGACAAGTACGTGATACTCGCTCGGTAGCCGGGGTTGCGGAATGTTTATAACAGTTACCGTGACCCCGGAACATAAAGAGCAACCGAAGGATCATGAGTGGGTTTAGTCAGTAAAAGTCTGAAACGCCCTCCCGCCGCACCCAGGACGGGAGCAGTGATTGGATGATTTCCCACACCCAAAAAAAAAAAACTCGCTCGGTACTTAACTCGGTACTCAAATAAAAATGATTTCCTAAAAGGTTAAAGTCTAGCATATGGCCGCTTCTTTTCTCATCACAAAAATATTGTTAATACTTCTTCTTACGATACAGAAAAAAAAGTTTGAAGATAAGCACGTATAAATATTATATACTTACTGCGTTCTTGAAACACGTACCTATTTACGTTATTGTGTCATCCTTTTACGAGTGTTTGCTACTTGATAGAGTAACAACTTACTGAATACGTGTTTGTAAGACTTTTGTCTTTTAGGGTACTGTTGTCAGAGAAACCTGTAAAATATATATTCAGTGTAATCAAAATTAGAGGACAAGCCTGACAGATTTTGAAAGAATAAAAAAAACATAATTGATTAACATAATTGAGCATAATTGTTTGTTCTGTGTCTTTGTATTATTTATATATAATATGTATGTATTTAAAAATTATATAAGAATGTTTATCAGTTAACACAAGCTCTGCTTAGCTTGGGATCAGATGTCCGTAGTAAGACGTCCCAGGATATTTATTTATTTATATAAGTTGTATAGTTACCATAACACAAGCGCTGCTTAGCTTGGGATCAGATGACCGCGTGTGAGTTGTCCTAAGACATATATTTATTTATTAAGCACACCACACATCGGGCATACATTTGTTTCTGTAAAATGGCTGCTTTACTGTACCTCGGAATATCGAAGTTTGGAAAGTCCGAAGTTGAGTGCGAAAGTAAGGTATGTACTTGAAAGTTTCCATAACGAATTAATCAATATAATAATAATATAATATAATCACCCACCCATACACACACATCACACGCACGCAAGACATACATAATACCACACAACTCCTAACCTCACTCAATACTCTCTGCCCTCCGATATATCAATACATTTCCTTTTCTTTTCATTCATTTAAAATTAGTTTTTTAGCATTTGTTAATTTGTTAACTTATTGATGTAAGCAAACCTATATGCAGAATCTATTGTAATGTCGTATTTCATTTAATTAAGGTATATCTGTTTGTATCCGAGGTGCCCAAGATACAGGCCTAGCCTAGTTTGGGACCAACGAAAATATCTATACATGTAACGGCGTATTTGGCAAATAAACGATTTGTATTTGTAATATCGAATGTTCGCCATCCCGAAGAGTCCGAAAGTTTACTGTAAAGAATTATAAAATTTCCTACACCTCCGAGAACAAACATCTCTACTCATACCCTGTCATCATCTTCCTAGCCTTTTCCCAACTATGTTGGGGTCGGCTTCCAGCCTAACCGGATTCAGCTGGATACCACTGTTTTACGTGGAGCGACTGCCTATCAGAGCTCCACAACCCAGTAAATGGGCGACACAATACCTCTTGGTTAAGGCTGGTCAGTCTTTCTGGCTTCTGACTACCCGTAACGACTGTCAAAGTTCTACGAATGACAACCGGGACCAACGGCTTTACCCTGTAAAAAACAAAAAAAAATCGTGGGTCGCTAGTATCTCATATCCCATTCCTATTTCAGCATCCGTAATCCATTAATTATATATTTACCACCATGGTATAACACATGATAAACGTGCCAAATCTATCAATAAGCAAAATGGCGATTCATATTCTTCAAAGATCCTTTCCTGTCATAAGTATCCACGAGATATATCCCGCCATTAATTCCAAGTTGCGGATAAATCGGCTGACGTCTTATCCGAAATAACCTATAACCGGAACATATTCGCTTCCTTGACCCCCAAACAATACATCATGTGAACTCTTAAATACAGGGTGTTAGGTTGGAGGAGTGAATCCACAATGAATGTCACTTTTCCAAAGTCTGCTTCCGAGAAATTCTTAGTATAGAAACTCAATAATACTTTGACTAACCCAGGAATATATCTTAAGACCTAGCTCAACAATTCATAAGCCGATCTAACCTGAAGTGACCATTAATTTACAGAGAAATGGGACTTTTAATTCATACGCACATTCTGAAGTTTATCTTGGACATGACATGCATCGTTAAAGAAAAACATCGTAAGGAAACCAAAACTTGTAATGAAGGTTCGAAATCGCCAATCCGTTTTGGACAAGCGTGGCGATCAATGTCAGTGCTTTGTTTGTACGAATAGAGGCCTGTGCCCTGTAGTGGGACAGTAACAGGCTGCTATTATTATTAATAATGAATTATTGAAATACATATTTCATTATTAACCAACACCCTGTATCCTAGATCGGTTTTAGAGCAGCCGCGATGTTACTGAACGCAAACCGCATAGTAAACGTTTACTTCAGACAATTGACCTCGAGCGCTGCTTACCCTTCCTACTTCATATTATTACGTCAATAGCGAAGTTGTAGATAACTTTTCGGTTTTTTCTGGGTGTGCAAGTTTTGAGAAATTAGAGGGCTACGGACATAATTATAATTATTTAGCTCCATTCGCGTTTCGCTGAAAGATTAAGGCCACATTTATACAGATCTACTTCTATCAGCCGTTTTCAGCGTCGCGTCGTAAGAATAGGAAAAACCGTCAAGTTTTAGGGTTTTATTTAGCTCTATTTAGCTAAATAAGCGTTACAACAATAAGCGACATAAGCTGAATAAGCATCCTTATTTCGTACTAGCTATTTCCCGCAGTTTCACTCGCGTTATTTCGTTACTGCTTCGCTTCCGTTTCTCGCTGATAATGTAGATTTATATAAGTCAAATATTTTTTTTTATTGTTTCTTATAGTATTAGAGCTCATCAAAGAAATCTGCCTCAAAATTGAGTTGCAAGATTTCAAGCGGACAAATATGGTAAAAATTAAAGAACTGTCTCGGTTGCAAGATTCCACCCAAACATACCACATTGCCAGTTAAATAAAAGCTTGTAATAAAATTAATTTTGTGGTTTGTCTTTTTGTGACGAAGCGGACAGTTTTGCCAACCCGCTTCCTCCCATAACTTGTCCATCGAGTAACACTCACGCCGTCCCTGGCACAGGCTGGCCCATAAATTTTTGTACCTCCTGTCTCCGTACGATTTATGTTCTTAAAGATACGTGGCCAATAGAAATTGATGTTATTATATTATACATGAATTACTATTGCTTTCGATAATATTGCTCTGTCGGTAAATTGGATGGGTAAAAAAGTGTACATGTAGGTATGTTTGTAAATTGGTGGCGTCCTGTATATTTTTTTATTGTTTCAAAAACTATATTTTTTATGTCTAAAATAATCTATTTTGAAATCCAGTATTTTTTCGTTGATCTGATCGTTACCAAGTTTTACATCCTTTGAAGTATTGTCAAAATTATTTAAAAAAATATTTAAGCAAGTTCATATGATACACATAAACATTATTAGTTTTATTTACAACATTAAGCTTTGGACCTTACTGTAACCCCCCCCCCCCCCATAAAATTAAATAACATATACGATTACCCATCAATGCAATCTACGTAAAAATACTATCAACTACACCATTATTTCGTATTCCTTATTTTTATATGTCAATGTCACCTTACGACTTCCAATTAATGTTGGTTAATGATGTAACATACCCAATGGTTGTTAAAACTTCATTACGATATTCTATTGAAGTATACTTAAAATCTAGATACTGTGGCAGACGCTGGTAATAAAACCACATAAATGAAATAGACTAATGGACTGTATTTTATAATATTTATGCACAAGGTACAAGATAATGTGTGTTACGCTGACAGGTTGTGAACGGTGACTAACAGCACAGATAACTTATAGTAGGAGACAGACTGAAGACAGTTTTGTTCACAGATTATATTATTATTATGTATGTTTCATACAGATACTTATTTTTTATTTGGTAGTAAGAAGAAAAATAAAAAAAATATTACTTTGTAACCTTATGACATTCATATTTTCAATCTCTGCGCCACATAATAAAAATATCCATAAAATATATGAAAGGGTTTTCAGCGTACGTGACCAAATCTTCTGAAAAATGCTCCTGAAAGTAGCACTTAAGCTGGTGATCCATTGGCGAACCGGCAAGCTAACGATATAAAATGTTGGTTTGTTTGGTCGTCGACATGCGTTGTTGTTTTGTCATTGGTAGTTGTTTAGCTACCAAAGAGTGTACCTTTATCATTGTCAAAGTCAAGAAGTACCAGACGGAGTTACTTTGCTACTATGGTAAACTGTTACATTAAGAGAAAGGACAAAGAAAGAAGAAAAAAAGTCACCCTTCTTTACTGATCCCCTGGTGGTTTTTTGCACTGCGGTCTTAGGCGATTAACAAACTGCCACGCTAAAGGCATTTATTTTACCAAAAAGTCGGTTAGCCGGAAAAGTGACGCTAGTTGCTAGTGCCAAAACGTAAGTAGATACTAGGCATCCCCCTGCGTTCAAGAAAATTACGCACCTGTATGTAAAAGAACATGCGCACAGGCGCGTGGATGCAGGGCGAGACACAAGGTATTTCACACCGAGTCTCACAGTACCGTGCATAATTTTGAATTGCTTTGAAACGAGTCAGAACCGCCAAGAATTCACAACTACGCGAGCGAGTGCGTAAAAATCCCGCACGATGATGCAGATCTGCAAGTACGCGCGGAGTTGCGTTGACACGCGACATGCAGCGTGATGCGTGGCAGAGTGAAAATTTCTTTAGAATTTTGAGCATGCATAGACAACCGGCAAACATAATATCTATCGGTTCTTAAGACCTCAGACTTTTTTTATCAGACTTTTGGCTCGCGAGTTCGTTGGCGTACAAGTTTAGCTCACAAATGGATGACCGCCTTTACGTATAATTCTAGAATCTGGTAAGCTGTGCATATAAAGAACGTGATTTAGAAGATTAGGCTTTGATAGATGAGGGACTATTCTATGAATTTGGAAATGGAATAGCTGCTGAGAATAACAAAATTTTGTCTCTTTATTGGGTGTTATTTTATTATATTTTGTTACTGAATTGTACATAAGTTTTTTTTAAGTAATATGCTAAAGAAATTTTGCTAGCTTTTTTATGTTGTTGTCGCCTCAAAATGCAGGTTAACAAAATAACTTAAACGCTGCGTCAACGGTACCCACCGTCAAAAACCCCACGACAGAACCGCCCGGTTAGTGTCGCCAGTGCCACCGACCGCAGGACTATTAAAGTCATCGCAATTAATTTACTACGACCGCACGAGGCCGGCCCTTTCTAACCCTCGTATATTTCCCACTTGCCACCTTAAACGCTTGCTAATGTGTCGTGTTGTCTTCACTTTTTATTTAGGTAGTGCTAAACAAAACGCAAGTAAAAGTGAGCTAGGAAAATGATGACTTGAGTTAAGAATTTTTGAATGCAACCTGTGCGATGAATTAATATTTATTAGATTTTTGATAAAGTTCATTACTTTTGGTAGGTATCTAAGAAAGACTGCTGTTTAGTTTTAACAAGTTTCATCGCATGAATCTTTAGTGTATTAGTATTTATCTGTTTATGTTAGATTTTTTCGCAATATCCATAATTTTCTGAAAGAATGTGAACAAAACAACTCTCACATAAACAATAAATAATTATGTATGTGTTTGTCAGGCAGACAGACACTCACTAGAGAGGGAGAGGGAAACTCATTTTTTAATACACTTGCTTGTTTGTTGACTGCAGTGAAGTAAGTCAAAATAGAAGATGAGTATGTCAAAATTACGAAGGAGAAAAAGATTTTTAACAGCTACTTTCTTTCGCACATTTTTTTTTTGTAAATATAATACACAGATTACTAAAATGTCACCAACATTTTAACTATTGCCGTGCTAGATTCCAAAAATGCTTCACCAAAAAGAATTGCCCGTTTAGGAGCACCTTAACGACGAGATTTAAAGAGTGCAAAGAGCCTTGTGGAGCGAAAATATATCCGACTACCTATTGCAGAGGTCCCAAATTTTGCCCCAGGAATTATACGGGTCGGGTAGGTAGGTGTATAAATATACAAAAGTATGTATACTGTCTTTATGTGTAGTACTTTGTTAAGGTGAGTCCAAGGTGATGGCGATTCTGCTTTATTAAATTCGTGTTTATGAAACTTCAATGGCATGATGGCTTAGTGGCTAATTTGCCCACTTCTTATGTAAGACGCTTCGAATCTGGGCAAGTACCAATGTGACTTTTACAATTCATATTTTTCTCTAATAGTTTATCTTGGACATCACAGACATCAGTGAAGCAAATCAAGACTTTAAAATAATAAAAGTCCCAAATCGCCAATCCGCCTTGAGCACGTGTGGTGATCAATGCTCGAGCATTCTCTGTATGAGATGTTCCTTTGCCCTGCAGTGAACCAGTTATATGCTGATTTTATTACAAGCTGATGTTTATGAAACTTTATTGTAAATATATTGAGGATAAAATAATTATAAATAAATATCCTGGGACATCTTACACGCGGCCATCTGATCCCAAGCTAAGCAGAGCTTGTGTTATGGTAATCAGACAACTGGTATAGATACTTTTATAATTTTTAAATACATACATCCATACTAATATTATAAATGGGAAAGTGTGTCTATCTGTCTGTCTGTTTGTCTTTCTTTCACGGCAAAACAGAGCGACGGATTGACGTGATTTTTTAAGTGGAGATAGTTGAAGAGATGGAGAGTAACATAGGCTACCTACTTTTTGTCTCTTTCTAACGCGAGCGAAGCCGCGGGCAGAAGCTAGTTGTAGATAAATAGCACCCAGACACAGAACAAACAATTATGCTCATCACACAAAGTTTGTCCTGGGTGGGAATCGAACCCATGACCTCTGGCTGCTAGTCAGGGTCACTGACCACTAGACCAACAGGCCCGTCATAATCGTATAAATAATCGAACTAAGATTGAGAAATCTAGATATAAATAAAACAGTACCCCGGTTTCACTACAACCAAAACCTTATAATGAAAGATCGATAAAAAGTGTAGTATCTTCAAGATTTGTTAACGTAAAGGGTCTGAAGACCCTTTGTTTTTGCTAGTTTAATATTGATACTGGTATATATTAAGCGATGATGTATGAGTCAATATGAGGACTACGCTTCGTAAATAATGTGTGTTTTGTGACTTTTATTTGCAGCAATAAATTACGGCTGATCTGGGCATATCGAAGTTTTCAAACTTCGATATTTCAAGATGTCGATGTAACATTATCATAACTACAAATTATGTGAGTTGAAATATAATTGTTGCCGAAGTAATTGACTTAGAATTTTCACACTTCGATGTACGGAATCTTAAAAGTATATTTAAACAAATTACTAAATTGGAATGTTCATTATGGCGAAGTACGGATCTTCAAAAGTTTACTATGGCGAATTACTGGTTCTCGAATGTTCATTACCGCGTAGTGCGGAATTTCAAAAACTTGTTATAAAAAAATACTAAAACAGTACATACCGTACTTATTAACTTCGTTGTTATTAATTCTATGAATCAGTACATCGCCATTCCATACTTTGATATTTCGTTGTATTTAGTCATGAATTAAATAAATAAATATCTTGGGACAAGTCACACACGGTCATCTGATCCCAAACTAAGCAGAGCTTGTGTTATGGTAACCAGACAACTGATGAACATACTTATTTATTTAATAAATACACACATAGATAAATTACACCCAGACATAGAACAAACAATCATGCCCATCACACAATGTTTACCCTGGGTGGGAATCGAACCCACGACCTCCAGCTAAGCAGTCAGTCACTAACCACAAGACGAATAGGCCCGTCGAAATTAATTTTACCTTGTTTAAAGCAGTAAATAATAAATAGTGTGTGAACGGCCATTCCTGATAGTATTAAAAACAGTAATGGTGCAGGATCGCACTAGCTTCGGTTCCTTTATAAAGCACTAGCTTTTGCCCGCGACTTCGTCCGCGTGGAATAATAGTTCCCGTTCCCGGGGGATTTCCGGGATGAAAACTATCCTATGTCCTTTCTCGGGTCCCAGACTATATCTGTACCAAATTTCATTCAAATCGGTTCAGTGGTTTAGGCGTGAAGAAGAGACAGACAGACAGAAAGACAGACAGCCAGAGTTACTTTCGCATTTATAATATTAGTAAGGAAGTAAGGATTTTAAGTAGTGTCTTTTACAACACCCACGAGATTCAAGAAAGGAGTTTATCTCAAATTGTATGTAGCTCGCTTAAAATAAACCCGAATTTGCTAGCTGAATGGGCTAATTTCTAGAGTAACAGAGCTGTTGAGGTAGTTTTATTTATTTATCCATACTAATATTATGAATGGGAAAGTGTGTCTGTCTGTCTGTCTGTATGTTTGTCTTTCTTTCACGGCAAAACGGAGCGACGAATTGACGTGATTTTTTAAGTGGAGATAGTGGGATGGAGAGTAACATAGGCTACTTTTTGTCTCTTTTTAACGCGAGCGAAGCCGCGGGCAAAAGCTAGTTATTATAAAGAAGTAAATATAAATTGTGCAAGACTTGTTTGCTAGATTGGCGTGTAAATATGTGAAAAAAATACTTAGTCTTTTCACTAACTCTAAAAAAATATTACTTTGCTGCTGTGTCACACAGCGTGATATTATATAACCTATGTTGTTGTTGTTGTTGTAATGAAAAAAGAATTTTTGAATTCGGTCCAGTAGCTTTTGAGTTTATTCGTTACATACAAAAATACAAATCTTTCCTCTTTATAATATTTGTAAACTAATTCTTACATTTTAAGTTTAATAATTAAGTTGAATAAGATCATCGTCGGTCTCGTTTTCGCAAGGGCGACTGCCTTGCTTGTAGTGTTGGGATTCTCGAGTAAGGCGAAGCAGTTACTAATGTTTTTCCTCAACCAGCCAGTTACTGGGTAAAACAACCCTTGATTAGAATGAATGTCAATATTTCTAGCTTTTGACTACCAATAACGACAGTGAGACAACCGGGGGCTTTACGTGCTTTCCTGGCCAAAGAAAGTAAGTGATGTCTCACAATCCGTACGGCTCATCTGTGCACTTCGCTTGAACGCGACCCGTCTCCCGCTACACCGCGCGGCGCCCCGTGTTCGCCTCGTTCGTTTAGTAGCGATAGCATTCCGACAGCGTTACGTCACAGCGCGAGGTGCACAGATTAGTCGTACGGGTAGTTAAAACTTAGATTAGTCCAAATTAACTCTTACCCGTGTAGCTTTTATTACTCAAAAATACAAAAAAGCAAGTACTCAAACTAAAAATGCAGCGTTCTAGAAGTTTTTATCTCTGGAATTCCTAATTTAATTTAATGCAAGTCTCTATGTAAACCTCCTTAATTGAAGTCTCTCTTTTATTCAAGTTATTTGAGTTTATATTAGTCATTTACTGTAATAGCTTTTTGTGTTGTTTCAAAAGAATCGTAAAATAAAAGAAAAGTGTTCTTTACGAGTTTATGAGAAATATAGAATTAAATGATGGATAAAAATATAGTTATGGAGGAACTGGGGTGTATATTAAAGAGGGTTTTATGGATACTTTGATGGTGCGGGGATCTTCATCCAAGCGCAAAATAAAAGTAAGGCATTTACTTGCATTTATTGATCAAAAAGTAATTAAAATCAAAGTAATTTTTTATTTTCCATTATACTATTTCAGATGCATTTTGGAATGTTATTTACAAGAACAAGAAATGAATCTAATTTCGTTTCGTATAGAGAAGAATGGAAAGAAACTCCATAGTTACTCTTTTTTGTAGTTTCGTACTCGAAAGGTATAAATAGGAATCTATGCATAGTCTTCGCTGTCTGTCCATCCGTTTGTCTGTCACCAGACTTGTTGAAATTTTGACATATATTTTTATATGTCAAAATATTATTTAAATTTTATATTTTTTTATATTTTTGTTGCCTCTATAAAAACAAATACTACTAACAAAATAACATATAGTTTTGCCTATAATGACGCAGAACCCCTTGTGCGCGAGAACACATTTTCTATTTCATGGATTGAAATAATTAATAATTAATAATTAATTAATTTACTCTCCATTTGTTTAGGTAATGACCAATGATGTTATAAGTAAAATAGTGTAGATATGTTACCCAAATAAAATTCTATCTTTAAAAACGGCACACTAACGCACACATACCTTACAAGTCAAAGTAGGATGACATATTTGGAGTAGTGCGAGTGAAAAAGAGATAAACGTCAAATGTCAACGCGATACTCAGTATCATGTTTGTCAATTGGCAAACTTTTAATGTGCCACTTTTTGACTGCATATAACCTATCTACACTTTTTTACTTATAACATCATTGGTAATGACACAATTTTTTATCTAAAATGTGAATAACCACGATGAAACCATGGAGGACATGTAATACAAACGAATGCTGCAAGTGTACTAAAAAAGCAAGCAAAAATAAAATAAAAGCACTAAAAATATGATACTGTAGTTCCTGCTTTCTATTCACTGAAGAAATGGTTCAGGGCTGATGATAAAGAGAGCTGGAAGAACGCCAGAACCACTCCAGGATCCACCAAATAGTTAAAATTTTACTGGCGGTGTCCCATTTCAGTTTGCAAAACTTTAGATATATTTTCAATTTTATTGTTAGAAATAAAACTTTATTTTGATTTTATTCTGAATCTGAAAGTGAGTGAAAATTGATTGCGTTTGTATGAAAACAGGCCAAGTGTGAGTTGGATACGCGCCTCGCGAGTTCTATGCCGTCGGTAATAAAACGGCAAAAAAATCACGTTTTTTTGTATGGGAGGAACCTTAAATATTGACTTTTTTTGTATTTGTTGTCATATTGGCACCAGAGAAACATAATCCGTGAAAAAAAAATTAACTGTCTAACTATCGAGGTTTTTGAGATACGGCCTGATGACAGACGGATAGACAAACAGACAATCGGACAGCAAAGTCTTAGTATAATGGCCGCGTTTTACCCTATAGGTACGGAACCGGAACCCTAAAATGGACGAGATACTGTTGGTAAACTAAATCATAACTCCAGTTTTAGCTTACTTTAACTTAACTTAGTTTTGTGTTTATATTTACACGAGACCAACGACTGAACCGAATTTGATGAAACATGCCTTAGAACCACTAAACTAAATAACATACAAATAAAAATTATCGCAAGCAAATCGGTTCACCCGTTTAAGAGTTCAAGTGCCACAGATAGACGAACAAAGAGACACAGAGATGGCGGCCAAATTTATTATTACTTAATTGCTCGTGTATTACGGCAAAAGTTTTGATTGGTTATTTTGTTATAACTCATCAAAATTGTAATTAAAATAAATAATCATTTTTGTCACCTCCATTATTTTTGAGATCCGTGTAAAGATCGTAAGAAGTAAAAAGTTTTGAACTTATAACGGGGAGGTTTTCATGAAAAATTCATAATTTAATTTTTGAATGGCAAAGTAAATCTTTGTTAAGGACTTACTTGCTGCAATATGTATTGAATACTATGCGAGCTTACTTACTTAATTCTAGAAAATAATTTGCTAATAGCTTTTATTCTGTTACTTATTTTATTTGTAAAGGGGGCCTACCACAAGCTCTTATAGCAGTATTACTTTGATATTATTTTCAGTGGGAAAGAGACGGCGCTAGACAACGTGTCTAACGCTGTCACTTGCACACTCCTGAACAGGAATAGAACAATCTTACTTTATAGCCGGATTTACATTACGAAACTAGTGCGTAGTTACATTACGTCACTAGCTTGTAATGTAAATATCCGGCTTAAACATCATGGTAAGATTATAACCCAGCTCAATAAAAACTCAACTGTGAAAAAATAGCCAATAGTAAGTACCTAAAATTAGGCAGAATGAAGTCATGGGCGAAACTATTTACTAGTCGGTCAGACCATTTTATAGATTACCTTTAGATATTTTTATATTCGATATTTATACGTTGTTGTTTATGCTAAGCCAAGCTAACACTTAATATCTATACGGTAACGTTAATTGTTGTAATAAATTTTTACGTCACACGCGCGTTACTTCTCAAATTATTTAATTTCAAAAACGTGCTACCAGTTTTTACTTCTTGCTTAAAACAAAATTATAGAGTGTCACCTATAATTCGGAAACGAAAAAAAAGATCACATGCTTTGCTTGAGTATAACTTAAATCGTAACCCTTTCATCATTTAAATAGTCTATTCGTCCGATATTTTTGACGCTAACCATACCAAAATATTAGTTCATTTTTAGGGTTCCGTACCTCAAAAGGTAAAAACGGAACCCTTATAGGATCACTTTGTTGTCCGTCTGTCCGTCCGTCCGTCCGTCTGTCAAGACCCTTTTTCTCAGAAACGCGTCGAGATATCAAGCTGAAATTAATATCACATACTTAGGTCTGCTATCACTCAAAGCCGTGAAAAAATCAAGTTTCTAAATCAACGTAATAAAAAGATACGGCGGTTTATATGGCATATTTAGACATTTGCAAGGGAATCAAAACCTATAGGGTACTTCCCATTGATCTAGAATCATGAAATTTGGCAAGAAGCAAGGTCATGTAGCACAAGTATATGGAAAACTCCGAAAACCGTAAATTTCTAGTTTGTTCACATCAGGCGTCCGTCTGTTCGTCCGTCTGTCAAGAACGTTTTTCTCAGGAACGCGTCGAGATATCAAGCTGAAATTAATATCACATACTTAGGTCTGCTATTTCTTAAAGCAGTGCAAAACTCAAGTTTCTATATCAACGCAATAAAAAGATACGGCGGCTTATTTTGCATATTTAGACATTTTCAAGGGAACCAAAACTCAAAACCTACAGGGTACTTCCCATTGACCTAGAATCATGAAATTTGGCAAGAAGCAAGGTCATGTAGCACAAGTATAGGGAAAACTCCTAAAACCGTAAATTTGTAGTTTGTTCACATCAGGCGTCCGTCTGTCCGTCTGTCTGTCAAGATCCTTTTTCTCAGGAACGCGTCGAGATATCAAGCTGAAATTAATATCACATACTTAGGTCTGCTATCTCTTAAAGCAGTGAAAAACTCAAGTTTCTAAATCAACGCAATAAAAAGATAGGGCGGTTTATATTGCATTTAGATATTTGCGAGGGATACAAAACCTATGGTACTTTTCATTAACGGAACCCTCGTTGCGCGAGTCCAACTCGCACTTGACCGGTTTTTATTTTACCCTGCGCTAGCCCTACCAAGAAACAAACACATAAAATACATCGGAAACTGTCGCAGAACCTTCATAAAACTCAGGTCTGTACAAGAGCGTCATACAAATGATTTTTACACTACCTTCCAAGATTTCCCCCGTGACCTTAAGGGACACAAACTGGACGGTAATACAATTACTGTAATGTATTACGAATTGTAGAAACAACACTACAGGTTTACTATAAACTTTGTATAAACTTTGTGTGATGAGCATGATTGTTTGTTCTGTGTCTGGGTGTAATTTATCTATAATATGTATGTATTTATAAATTATATAAGTATGTATATCAGTTGTCTGATTACCATAACACAAGCTCTGCTTAGCTTGGGATCAGATGGCCGTGTGTGAGTTGTCCCAAGGTATTTATATTTATATTTATACTATGCGATCTAAGAATTGGAATGTTCTTTTGGGAAATCGTGACGATTTTGATGTCTATCCAACTGCGAATCGTAAATTGAGAATACTTGGCCTGTTGTAATAGGGGCGAAGACTATACCAATAAAATTGCATGCGGTTTAGACCGTCCGTCAGACCGTCCAGAAATACTCTACACATATTTTTCACTTGATCAAATAAAACAAAGTGATAAAGAGCACCATAGTTAGGAGTGGAAGCTTGTCACGTCCTTGTTCCTTGAAAATTGTTCAGTAGAATAAATAAATAAATATCCTGGGACAACTCACACACGGTCATCTGATCCCAAAATAAGCAGAGCTTGTACTATGGTAACCGACAACTGATAAACATACTTATATAATTTATAAATACATCTGCCGGCGTCTGTGTTTCCAAGAGTGTACTACGTGAGCTCGACAAATGGATGGGCGTTTAACGCTTGTGCGACAAAACTGTACAGCGACACACCATAGTTCGAATGCACGCTTGTGCGACACACTGAAGATCGACATCACGCTAGTACGACATGAAGACACATTTGTATTCAATACTAGCTTTCGGCCACATGGATGTCGAACTTCTATCCACTATTTTAACCCTTTAGGAGTTAAACTAAAAAAAATACATTCTTAGTGGCTATTTAATCTTCACAAAGAATAAACCCTCCAAGTTTCATGTCTCTAGTTAGTTTAATAACAACAAACGGTGATATCAGTCAGTGAGTTTTATAAAATGACTTAAAATGACTTCTCATGAGGCATTGTCAGACTTTTACTGACTAAAACCCACTCATGTTCCTTCGGTTACCCTTTATTATTGTAACGATTAGAATCATTCCGCAACCCCGGCGCGTGCTGGAGGGCCCCGTCACGTACTGACTGCTCTTTGAGTCGCGCGTGGAGCAGACGCGCCATCGACACAGGCCTGGTCCTTATCGGGCGGCGAGCTCCCATCGCTCGCTGTACGCAGTTCCGCACCTACGGCGGCCGGTAGTCAACTTGCGACTTTCGACGCCTACGCCTGGGTTTCTGTCCGCGGCGTGAGGCTGGACGCTGCCTTACCCGCCCCGCCGCCTACTTCTCCAGCATGACTGCTTCGCAAAAGGAGGCGACGGCTTCCCATTCAGTTGACGGGTTGGTCTAGTGGTTAGCGACCCTGACTGCTAAGCCGGAGGTCGTGGGTTCGATTCCCGCCCAGGACAAACTTTGTGTGATGAGCATGATTGTTTGTTCTGTGTCAGGGTGTAATTTATCTATAATATATATGTATTTATAAAGTATATAAGTATGTATATCAGTTGTCTGGTTACCATAACACAAGCTCTGCTTAGCTTGGGATCAGATGACCGTGTGTGAGTTGTCCTAAGATATTTATTTATTTATTTATTTCGCCCCGGAGCGTCTGCAAGGACACGGCGGTGGTCCGTCCAAACGGGCATACCTCTACTGTATCACTCAGGCGTCGCTAACGCCAGAATCCGACACATTAACCTTCCGAACTGACCGTGTCCGGTGAGTACCTGTGTCAGGCGATAAGTGAGAGCGCCGAGGCGCCGCTAAAGCCATTTATAACTAGTGTTTTTTTTACTACTACTACTACTACAACTACACATTTTGGTGATTCATTTTTATTTATTTAGATAATTATAATGCTTTCTTATATCTACAGACGGCAGTGTCACATAATCGTTTCACTTAGCATAAGCACTTGGGCAGTGTCAAACTACTGTAATACTACACCAATGTACTGTCGAATCAGAGTACTGTTGTACTACCGTAGTGTCGCACTACCGTAGTGTCGCACTACCGTAGTGTCGAACTACTGTCGCGAAATCGTTTGTCACACTTGCGTGATGTCGATCTTTAGTGTGTCGCACTAGCGTGCATTCGAACTATGGTGAGTCGCTGAACAGTTTTGTCGCACAAGCGTTAAACGCCCATCCATTTGTCTTTTATTTTCAAGTTTTTTAGTAAAGTTTTTTATTTTCTCTCTCTTCTTAACTTCTCGTTGTAAGACTATACTTCAATTCTACAGTAGAAATCCGAGAATTTCCAAAGCCTCTTACAGAATTAACCAAGTCCTAATTGCATCCAATTATCCTAGCATCCAGCAAGTTTGCACTAAAGCTATCAACCCCGGCATGATCCTCAAAGTTCAAATTAACTTCAAAGTTCTCGCTAACTGAACTGTTACAACCAGCGGTTATTTGATAAACTACCAAATAATTCACTATTTACGTATAGTTGCATAAGTTACGTCGTTTCGACGTATAATTGCATGCACTTATGTCTTTGTTACGTATAGTTGCATGTAAGTTATATTTATGGTTAGTTTAATATTAAGTATATAGTAGGTATAACTCAGCTCAGATTTTAGAATTTTAGGGTTTCTTACGTCCGAATGTAATTTGAAAAAAAAACCATTAACCTTTCAACAGCCAACCGACAGCCGGCTGTCGAACTGCTATTGCCTTTTTATTGTGGTTTGAATCACGTATGCTCGAAGGTTTAATGGTTATTTATTTACAGTGTTTAAGAAAAGCGATGGAAAACCTATGAGAACATCCTTTGGCTAGTTTTCCATTAGGAATTTATCACTGAGTTGACTTCTTTTTATATGAGCTGAGAACTAGCGTTTCTCCTAAATATTTTGTTTGACAATATCACATTCCGATGGCACTTCAGAATATCTACCAAACCAAGGATATATTAATAATGTTGCTAGGAAATATTTCAGTGTTATTCATCATCATCATCATCTCCCTAGCCTTTTTCTCAATCGTGTTGGGGTCGGCTGCCAGCCTAACCGGATTCAGCTGGATACCGGTGTTTTACGCGGAGCGACTGCCTACCCAGTAACTGGGCGATACGATACCTCTTGGTTAGACTGGTCATAGTTTCTGGCTAACCAGTAACGACTGTCAAAGTTCTACAAATGACAACCGGGACCAACGGCTTTACGTGCTTTCCGAAGCACGGGTTGTCAGTGATGTCTAAGATAAACTTTAGAAAGTAGTGCTTGCATATGAATTGAAAAAGTCACATTGGTACTTGCCCGGATTCGAATCCACAACCTCTTACACGAGAGGCGGGCGCCTTATCCACTGGGCCATCACGACACTCATTCAGTTCAGTGTTATTCATACCTTTTACTATTATTTATTTAATAAATCATTCGATCTTCAAGCTTACGGATTTTCATCAAAAACGCTTGCAAGATTAATATGTTGAGTTAGAAATTTAGGCGAAACTAAAACGAGTTATTATTACTTACCTCGTTCGAATTTTGAAACTTCGACGCAAAAGAGTTTATAAAAGTGCTAGCTTCTGCCCGCGGCTTCGCTCGCGTTAGAAAGAGACAAAAAGTAGCCTATGTTACTCTCCATCCCTTCAACTATCTCCACTTAAAAAAATCACGTCAATTCGTCGCTCCGTTTCGCCGTGAAAGAAAGACAAACATACAGACAGACAGACAGACAGACACACTTTCCCATTTATAATATTAGTATGGATTAATTTTAAAACAATGGTATATACACAGATTTAATACCCCAAGACTAGTAGTTTGTCACAAAGAATTACAACCAGATGTCACATTCAATAAACAACAACCAGCAAAAAAATCTACTGAATTCCCTTTTTCAACTCGCCTCTCTCGCCAGAATTTCCAATGCAGCATGAATGACCAATTTGCACTAACAAAGGTTTTGTCTGTCAATATTTTAGTCACAAGCGGATTTATTTTAATAGTCCATTGATAATCCGTGGCATAGCGCCAGGTTGTTGATTGAAAATAGTCGCTTCGATGCCTGTAAACTGTATTTTCTGTTTTTGATGTAAAAATGTAGGGTCCAGTGCCAAGTAGTGGGAACTGAAACGAATGAAATTGAAAATTGGTTGTGTCGGCGACTTTGGTATTGTAAACGTTTGACGTGAGGTCAGAAGTCAAGTTAGTATAAAGGTGGCCATTGACGGTCATTTTTCGCATCAGTCTAGTTTGGCCAACCAACTCTGGAATGGCGATTCGACAATCACGATCAAATTTTGGAAGTACGTCAGTCGACTGACGCGCCACAATGACCATCAATGGCCACCTTAAGAGAGTACGCACACTTATTGACAAATGCTTTCACTGTTTGAACAGATCCACTCAAATATTTGTGCTTCTCTTATTAAGAGATCACTTCAGTTATTAACCTTTATAGTCCTCGCATAGTTTGACCAATACAATAAGTATTGTATGGACTTTAAAAGAGACTTGGACCTTTTTTTGCTGAGTGGAAATACATCGTACATCGTAAACGCGAATAGGGCTGAAAAAGTGCGCATCGATCCTAAATCCTCTCTTCCACGTGTATAAGATATTAATTAGTTAGTATACATAAACACATAATTGTACACATGAAAACTAAAAAGGTTTTTAAAGATACGAACATATTTACAAAAGGTGGCGTGCGCGCATTCTTAGTCTGTATGAATATTATGATAGATGTAAAGATGTTGCAAATAAATAAATATATTCATAAACGCCGTGCAGTGGGAAGCTGATATTTTTTTATGAAATAAAATAAAACCTGTATAATATATGACAGAACATTATATATATTTCAAATTTTCACAAAAAAACAAATATTAATTAATATTTTTCTTTATTGCACAAGAAAAACACACAGCAGAATAACAAAATCAATGGCGAGCTGCACTCAAAGTTCATGATCTTTGGTTAATTAATGTAAAAGAAAAAAATACATTCTCTCAACTATTAACATAGGTACCCTTCAAGTTTAGATATGCTGTTGTTCTTAGATCAACACCAACTTGTTCTGTGTAAACTGTTAACTAAATATATTACTAACTCAATCTACTGCTACGAAATTGTGAAATTGGATTACTCCGTGTCTCGTAACTTTTTAATCTCTATTTCAAGATAACGTGGCTATGTTTCATTTTGTAAACGTATCTGAAACAAAAATTTGCAATTTATAATTTGAAACTCTCGTTTGAAGTACAATTTTAAACATATTTTTAAACCCTTGGTACAAAAAGATCTGTCTGATTGAGGCACCATAACTCTTAAATAGGTGAACCGATGTAGATGCAGTTTTTATTTGAAAGTAAGTTATCTTGCGATGATTTTCAGACATGTTTTATCAGAATATTTTCAGGCGTTGCAATGTTATCAACTTTTTCCTTAGCTGCTGTAATCTTATGAAATACGGGGGTATTTCTTTTTAAATAAAATTAACACTTAATTAACGTTTTAACAAAAATTTACTTAGTATCAAGCCCGTCTCACTACGTCAAGCAACGATGGCAAACTCGTACTATTTAACTGTGCACCTCGCGCTGTGACGTAATGCTGACGGCATGCTAACGCTACTAAACGATCGAGGCGAACACGGAGCGCCGCGCGGGGAAGCGGGAGAGGTGTCGCATTCCAGTGAGGTGCACTGATAAGTCGTACGCGCTGTAGAAACATAAAATAGATAAAAACAAATACGTGGTACATAACTTTTATTTATCTTGACCAACGTTGTCAATTTTATAAAAATATAATCTAAAGTTTTCAGAACAAAGTTCAAAGACCTATAAAGTTCAAAATTGAACTAAACTTTCTCGTTGCGATTGCAGTGGCATCTTCCAAACCCATTCAGTTACAAAGTTTACGATAATATGAAAACATAAAATTCTAAGTACTGAAAATGTATTTCATGTACGAAGTTTTGGGTTCAAATCCAGGTCACTTATGCGACTTTTTGAATTCATGTACCTTCCAAAGTTTGGCTTAGACATCACGGAAAAACATAGTGAGACTTGAACTTAAGCGTCTTTGTTCCCAAATGCATAATAACCCGGATTTATTCAAGAGACGAGTGCATAGGCATCTTTTGGGTGAGCTCGCTCCATCGTAGGCCCCGTCTATGCCATCGCGCTAGTCTGGGACCAAGAGCAAGCCCATATGTAAAAAAAAAAAATTAAAATAAATCTGAAATGGCAAATACGCTTTGAGCAATCGTTTTGATCAATGCTCGTGCTTTTTCTGCATGTGAAGAAAGAGACTTGGCCTTACAGTGAGACAGTCCAAGCCTATACTTGGTACTATTATAACCATTTAAAAATGTATGTATAGAGCTTCTTGTCCGTTCGAAACTACGAAAAAACATTTTCAAATGGACAACTAGTTTTTTTTTTGTAAATAACTTTCCAAAGTGCCCTTTTCCCGACTACACGGAGTATATGTTTTAACAGTCTGTGTATATTATACTTTAAACTTTCGTATATTATATATATTATTATACTGTGTATATTATACTTTGCATATTACTATGTTGTGCGTGAAGCGATTGAGATAAAAAAAAACACAGGAATTTCAATCGGGAAGAAGGTTTCAAACTGTCAGCCACATGGAATCCAGTGATTGCAAAAATTCAGCATCGCGATTTTAAGTCGACAAAAAACCGGACACAGTAAGTGTAGTGTGTACGCGGCTTTAAAGTGGACAATCGTCAACATTGAGGGTAGATGAAAATCTATCTTCATCTTCATCGACGGAGTAGTGTCGCCGAACAGTCTGCTTGTGACCCAAGGTGTAACCCTGCCGTAACGTCAAGCAAAAAGCAAATAAAAAAGGTACGCGCGCGTCAAATTCCGTGAAATAGTAAAGTAGTCTGTGTATGTTTATATGTTCCAACATAGGCCTTTAAATATTCATCCAATTTTGATGAATAAGGTGTAGATTGATCAATCGATTAATTTCTATGATCTCTGTAACATAGGGTACATGACGTCCTAATTTAGCCTAGTAGAAATAAATTATTTGACTTTACCGTTCAATCAGCATAATAACTGTAGCAAAGAAGTAGCCTCCAGCCAGGAGTATGAAGGCAGGAGCTGCTCCTCCCAAAGCGAGGGCCCGAGGAGAACTTCCCTCGCACTTCACTTCGAATGATGACCTTCGGAGCTGGATGCAAGAGACTATACCCTGCTCTGTTAGACGTTTGATACTGGAAGCAGTTGAAAGAAGAATGACTGTTGAGTTAAGAAATGTTTTTTGAGGAGGTCGTAAGCAATCAGTGGTACACATAGAAATTGTAAAACTAATGTAATAAAGCTGAATGAAGCCTTTCTAAATCTTGATTGAATAGATCCATCCATTGAGATCTCCCTAGGTTTTGAAACAAGTGAATAGCGTGCTTTCTGACTAACCGACTAAGGGCGCTTTTAATTTAGACGGCTGGTGCTGATTGCAGTAGTTTGGGTATCGTACTGGTTAGGATTTTTCATACTAAAGGGCGCTTACTAATTTAATGTCGAACAGCTGCCGCACGGTGTTGCAACAAATCTTTTTGTATAAAATATCATCAGCCGTCTAAATTGAAAGCGCCCTTATCACACTAGTGTTTTGCGGTCAGCAGCAGAACGAGACAGGCGTGCTGCTTATGCGTCACGCGCAGGCCGCGTCTGCGCAGCGAACACGTCACGGCCGCGTGGCATGCGCGTGGTGATGTATTTGTTGCGCGTCCATGACGTAAAAATTTGATGCGCGCCCGCTTTGAGGAAGCTCGCAATTCGCTAATATGATATGGTTCTTAATTATCTAAGTGAAATAAATGACTTTGATTAAATTAATTTTTCCCTAAGTAAGCAGGAATATGCGTAAATAAGATTATGAAATATTTTAGATTGATTTACGAGACAATTGTGTTATTATATTATTCTTTTTGGCAAAGTTTTAGGACTGCTTATTTGCATGAATAGAATGCAGGCAATTTTAAGCAATAGTAAAAATATGACTTACACAGATATCTAATACTTGGAAGCAAAGTATACCATAAAACATAGTCTATGGCAATCAGCCAAAAACCGGTTTTCTATCCCAGAAACCGATTTTGTTATTGCAAAGCTAGCCTTTGAGAGATTACCTCATTTAACATGTTTACCTCATTATAATTTTAATTCAGATTAAATTAAGCACTGCTTATGATCATTTTGTGAGACCAAGAAAAAACAATAAAAGCTAAAATGAGAAAGGTGAGTATAAATTAACATTCCTTTTGTTAGGTGTAGAAACAAGGGTTCTAAAATAAATGAGAGATGCAAGATGCCAAGCATGAAATATCTAAAAATATAATTATTAATTCTTATAAGACTTTCGAAAATGCAAACCAAACAAATACGCGTAAACAAATTATTAAACTATTGTCAAATAAAATAACAGTCAAATCACACATACGAAATAATTAAATCTATATCAAAAGTCACTATAAAGTTAATAAAAGTGAGAGAAGCTAAAATGATCTTTATTCCTTTACCTCCAATTCATAAACTCCCTAAACGGGCTATATTTTTGAAGAACTGGATATAACAATGTCTTCTCCATGGATTGTAAGGAACCCAGCTCACATAGCTCATCTTGTGTAAATGTTTTGGAGATCAGCGCATTGGCGCTGTTCACTTCGGTGTGGTAAGCGAAGCCTGGAACATATATTGTTAATTAGAAAACATTTTATTGATCTATACTTCTATACTAATATTATAAAGAGGTAAAATTTGTAAGTTTGTAGGTTTGTAAGTTTGTATGTAGAGGTTAATCTCTTCAACTACTGGTCCGACCGATATATCCGCGACAGTAGGGGCAACTGTATCGTTTCTTCTGCCTGTTAGCTTAGAAGGATCGTATGCGTGCTTTTTCAAGATTAGTTGAAGCAGGTAAAGCTTTCTTACTGAAAGAACGTCGGATTAATAAAATAGGCTACACAACATTGAAACTATTATTCAAATCGGATCAGTAGTTTCTGAGATTGTAAATAGAATAGATTTTTTGATTGTAAATGAAATAGAAAACAAACTCTTTAGCTCTTTAATATTAGTGTAGTATAGACAGTATAGATTTGACTTGCGCCGAAATCTTAAATAATAATCTCGATTTATTAAAAAATCTTTTATCTTTTCCCATATGAGATTTACAAATCTAATACCATACAACGCTATCCCGGATGTAGTAAATTACGGCAATTTATTACGAAACTCCAATTTCGGGTCCGTATATAAGAACTCCGGGATCTGTTTGAGTTGTGGGCATCGATCGTGGCCTTATGGCTAGGTAGGTAGATAGTTGGTTTTTGGTAATATTAAAGTCTTAAGGTGGCCATCGACGGTCATTTTTCGCGCCTGTCTAGTCGTAAAACTGTGGTGTCGAAATGGTTTAGCTGGCCAACCAACTCTGGCATGGCGATTAGACACTCATGATCAAATTTTGGACTTATATCAGTTCGGACGCAGCAAAATTACCGTCAATAGCCACCTTTAAACCCAGTTTCCCATTATTCTAGTAAGTTCTGATTAAATTAACTGGCAGCTCATTTCATGCAAATTCTGTTCAATTTTTCAATTTATCTTGTAGATAAGGAACTTTTCGAGCTCATGAAACGGGCCCTAAATCTAGCTGGCATCCTGTGCCTTGGTGGTGATGGTAATATACATTATTATGTAATTTTATTTTAAATAGTTTTGGCTGGTTATCTCAAAATTGATTTTGTCAATTGATGAAATAATGTAAGTATTTGAAGAATTAAAAGCCGTCTTTTAGTTAAACTAAAGTTTACCGATCAAAAGTGACCGATCGAAAGTTTAATTTAAGACCCATCCGTGCGTTAATTGATCAGTTATTGAATCAGTCTGTCAGTTCCCACTTTTATAGATAGAAATAGATTTAAAAGAAAGTCAAAACTATAGGCTTTGTTTCTGTATCATGTAATTGCCACCATCTTACCCGACTGCCAAAAAGAGGGATATACTTTTCGAGCGTCTGTATTTAACTAACCTCCTCTCTGCACCATCTCGATCCCTTCCACCAGGTTCACCAGTAACGGAGCATTCTTCTTTTTATTCAATACCTTCTTCTTACGGAGCTCATCTTCCATTAAGGCGTTTCTTTTGTTGTAGTAATATAAAGGATTCTGCAAGTTTACGGTACTATTGTTAATCCTAGTAGTAGTACATTTGTCCACCACCACCGTCACCGGCGCCAAAGTGGTTTTTTTTTTTGGTGAGTGGGAAATCATCCAATGACTGCTCCCGTCCTGGGTGGGGCAGGAGGGCGTGTCAGACTCTTACTGACTAAAACCCACTCATGTTCCTTTTGATTGCCCTTTATGTTCCAGGGTCACGGTAACTGTTATAAACATAACATTCCGCAAGCGCCAAAGTGGTGACACATTTACTATGGCCGCGTGTCCACCGCACGTCACGTCACCTCATACTGAACTTGACTAGCCGACATCTAGTTCTCATTCTCATTGAGTGGACATACTGCCTTATTGTATTGCAGCTTTGCGAGATTACGATTTGACGTTGAAAGTATTAGAAATCGTGGTTTGGTATCCCTTTAAGCTATGCAAAATACGCTTTGAAATCTTAAGCTTACTGTTGGCACTAGGTGTCGTGGATTCAGTGCCTGCTGAGAATATTATATACAGATACAGTGCGTGTTTTCGAATGCGAGTTTAAATTTTTGCAAACACCTCTACAATACGTTTTCAGACGTCGTTTTGACGTTTGACGATCCTGGTGGGTGTAATATTAGAACAACGAACATTTAGATAAAGCATCCTTAGAACCACTAATAATTTAAGACCTTCCATACCTGTAACCAAGATCTCGTATACCCAATATCTTCAAATATCAGCTCCAGTGGACTGTCGAGTAGTTCCTTCAAGGAGTTGATGGAAGGTGGTGGGCCGTTCAGCAGCCAGCTGACCACGGAACTGGTGTAGTAGTTATACAGCAGTACACAGGACAGACCTGTCACCAGGATTGTGACCTTCCGAGCTGAAGGTGGAAAGATAAAACAGGAACATAAGTTTAATAGGCTGTTGTGGGTAGAATCCTTTTTTTTGTACCAATAGTTGTAGTGTAATAGCAATTCTTACTAACCATATAAGATCTAGATTTTGACCGCGGCTTCGCCCGCGTGTTTGTCGTTACTTCTATCCTCTATAACTATTATCCTTTTTGGATAAGTAGCACGTAATGTTAGTGGTTACCTACTTTTCACAAAGAACACATCCTCCAAGGATCATTTCTAGGACCAGCGATTTAGACTGTGAGTTGATAAATCAACAGACAGTCAATCCGTTTACCATTTGACATAAAATATTATATTATAACTAAAAGTAAGTTTATTATATTATGTTTAAGTATTGTTCATTAATTACTAGTCGCAGACATCCAACAAGAAATATTTTAACTTTGAAAACTCGGCTGAATCAAATTTCTTTTGATTGCTATCAAAGAAACTTAATCGCGTGTCAGTCATTGTAATAAATGGATAGCTTTCAAACGTTACATAATAGCAACGATCCAATTTATCAGATTTGAACATCATTTAAGTACTTTCGACAAAAAGTTAGGGCTTAAGCGAAATTATAATAGCGTTAAAAGTTATTGAAACATACCTGTTGAAATTCTCTTTGTCCCACCGTCGTCAATATCTTCGAAAACTGGAAAATAATCACAGCAATACTTAGACAAAACAGTATAGAAGAAAATTTCTCAACTGTGCTAGGTAAGAAGAGGGAGATACTGAAGCCTCCAGTATTCGATTCTCATTCCAAATAGTGTAAAAAAGAATACCTTAGTTTTTAACCAAATGCCTCATAAAATTAATAAAAGAACGGATCACACCTACTTCACTCTCTTATCATAAGTTAGTGACCCGATGCAACCGCGAGCGCTAGGGTGTCCTTTTATAAGACTTGGAGAGACTTATTGCGAAAAGTCAATTACAGTTTTCTTTACGATTTTATATTGTTTTATTATAATTTACATTTTTGTTAGTCACTAGCTTCTGAGACTTCCTCCGCGTGGAATAGTTCCCGTTCCCGCGGGATTTCCGGGATGAAAACTATCCTTTGTTCTCTCTCGGGTCCAAAACTTCTGTACCAAATTTCATTCAAATCGGTTCAATAGTTTAAGCGGGAAAGCGTAATATTTTTCTATTTTTTTTTTTAATATTTTTTAATATTATTTTTTTTATTTTTCTTAATATTTTTTTCCGTAAGAACCTTTTACAGAGTATTAAAAAACTACAAAAAAAAAACAGCCAAATCGGTCAAGCCGTTTTCATGCTATATCGTGACAACGGAAAACGGGTTTCATTTTTATATATATAGAAGATAGATATGAGAGCATATATTATCGCGTCCTTAGTTATATGTCCCTCGACTTAGCTAACACGCTGTATATTCGGTTTCGTTTGACATACATTGCTGGCAAATAGAAGCAACGACAGAGAACACTGCATATTGCAGCGACGATGGACGTTGTTCTGACATTGCTGACAGGAGAAGTAAACAAGCGCATAGAGTTGATACTGCTATCACAGCCCACCATGCTGTTGGTGTTAGGGGTCTAAGGAATTGATTCTCGTACTTGCCAGGTCCTTTAGTTGGGATACGATAGTAATAGCGAGTTCTGGAAAAAAATTGCCTGATGAAAGAACTTAAAACTTAAATAGGTAAAAAATTACACTTTTACACGTCATTTTTTTTCTTATTTTAATCGAACGATGGGGCATGTATTTTCTAGCTGGACTACTCTGAGAAGAAACAACCGAAACAAACTCAGAGGTGAAAGTCTCTTTTAAAGTCGATACAATATTGTATTGGTCAAATTATGCGAGCACCATGAAAGTAATAACTGAAGTGATCTCTTGATGAGAGAAGCACACAGATTTGAGTGGACCTGTCCGAACAGTGCAAGCATTTGTCAAAAGCCGTTTAGCTCAACTAAAACTAAAGGAAGCTAAAGCTAATGATAAACTGTGTATGATAAGCATGAATTTTTGTTCTGGGTTTCTGAGGAAAGCTGGATTAAAGATAACGTTGTAATGACCTGGTGATTATGGCGCCCACTTCTCATGTAAGGGCTTATGGGTTCAAATCCGGGCAAGTACCAATGTGACCTTGTTATTTCATAATAAGGTTCTTTCTGTAGTTTATCTTGGACGTCTATGACACTCAATTTACTATTTTTTATATAGATTGTAAAAATAAAATGTACTAATTTTATATTGGAGTCTCTTTCAAAAGATAACTTTACATATCGTGATAACGATACTGAATTTTAATTCACCAGCCGAAATCTTATTTGCATGTCAAAGACTTATTTTTTTTCGTCTGGATATTTGTGTCTGCAATTTGAATTTTAAAAATACAGTTATATTATTAAGTTCTCGTTAATACTCGTAACGGCCCTAGGTTAAGACGCCTGCTTCTCATGTATGAGGAAGCAAATTCGAATTCGGGTAAGTACTTATGTAATTTTTCTAATTCATGCACGTTTTCCATTTATTTTAGACATCACTGGCTTTCCAAGCCCTAAATAATAAATACCGTGGGACATATTCTAGTGAAGTATAATAAAACATGAGATGGTTGTGGTAACCCCACTTACGAGGGCAGAACAGTGGGGCAGAACAGTGAGGCAGAACAGTGGGCAGTACAGTACTGCCACTGTTTGAACGTACAGAACAGTACTGTGTCAGACGGACGGACAGGCAGCGAAGTCGGCGAGATAAATACACTGACTTTGGCTTAGCCATGTTCCGTCTCTATCGTGCACTCGACGTTTGACTGATGTTTAACAGTGATAGAAATAGTGCTTAGCGAAAGTACGTGCTAAGTAACGTCTATATATCTCGCGTTTAGGTAAAGGGACCGGTTTAACCTTAAGGTACATAATCCTTAAAAAGATAGTGGACTAATGGTCTAATGGGTTGCGGAATGTTTATTATAGTTAGCGTGACCCCGGAACATAAAGGGCAATCGAAGGAACATGAGTGGGCCCGGGGTTGCGGAATGTTATGTTTATAACAGTTACCGTGACCCTGGAACATACAGGGCAATCGAAGGAACATGAGTGGGTTTTAGTCAGTAAGAGTCTGACACGCCCTCCCGCCGCACCCAGGACGGGAGCAGACATTGGATGATTTCCCACTCACCAAAAAAAAAAAAAAGGAACATGAGTGGGTTTTAGTCAGTAAAAGTCTGACACGCCCTCCCGCCGCACCCAGAACGGGAGCAGCCATTTGATGATTTCCCACTCCCCAAAAAAAATGGTCTGTTTTCGACACTTACTCAATCGCAGTCAATGGCGAGTTCAAAACATCGTTGTGTTCTTGAACGGCCTTGAGACGTCGAATTGTAGGTGATATGTCTTGTTCTCGAAAGTATAAAGCGTTGGTGACAACCTGAAAGAAAACAGGTCTAGAAACCAACCAAGATAATTATAAGGTAAAATGGTATGTACTTATATCAGTAGTCTGGTAACCATAATACAAGCAAAAATGAAGATTTTAAAATTAAGTTCAATTACAACATTAACTGTCTAAAGCGTTAAAAAGGTTAAAAAAATTCTCAACATGGGCGTTATCGCCCCCCCCCTGTGGGCTTACGTATTTTTGCAATTTTCCGCTCAATGTCTGGATATGTGTTGATATAGAATGATTTGCGACTGTAATAGGCCATCAGTTACAGAATTATAATCATTTAAATCCTCAAAACGACCTAACGGCCTATAATTCGCCTATTTCATGAAATTCTGTAACTGATGGATAAATAACAAATTCTAACCTTAGAACTATTTTTCTCGTATTCCCCAATCCATCTGTCTGTAATGGTGGGAGTGAAGCTGCAAAATAATTCCAATATTGTAAAAACGAGTGTACTATTTTAGGTAAATAACAATCATATCACTGAGTTATTACCCGACTACGGCAAAGCCATGGGAGGGTTATGTTTTTAGATTATAGATTTTATCATAAGTATGTGTATACAAGCTCATGCCCGCGACATCACCCGCATATATTTCTTTTATCTATACATATGGAATTATAGATAGTATAGTATAGATAAATATATGTCGCAGTCATCTGGTTGAATCAGCTATTTGATTGTATGACTAGCGCGTTCATTGAATAGCAACATTTAATTGGATGACTAAGCCGAAAACTGATTAAACAAGCGTCACTCAACGTCCAACTAGATAGCTGATTGAAGCATAGCCCTTTGAACAGTGCGGACGTAATATCAGTCAGGTGATTGTAATTTAGTTCATTTTTTTTCCACTGCGGCGTTAGTAGTCACCAAAACAAATATGGCGTAAAATAGCTCGCGCAGATTGCTATCTGCGCGAGCTATTTTACGCCATATTTGTTTAAAGTAAATTTAATAAAAACAATATCAAAACAGTGCTCTGTTTTGATATTGTTTTTATTAAATTTATTTTAAAGTGACTTATTCTTGATAAAATAGTGTGACAGCATGGATTTACCTATTAATACGCCGCCGCCGGCTAGTTTTAAAGTTTTTTTTTTAATTAAAATCATAATAAAGTGTATCATGTCATGTCCTTATTTTTGTTATGTAAAGGAAGTTAAGTTTTTAAGTTGCGAACTTATGGTCACCCTAAACAAACATCCTATATCCCATTAAACGACAACGCTAAATGACGTTCAGTCAAGTCGTTGAACGTTACATTAAACAACTTGACGAGTTGTCGTTTAGTCATTCAATTAAATGTCGTCATTCAATGAACGCGCTAGTCATACAATCAAATAGCTGATTTAACCAGATGACTGCGACATATACATTATGTTGTTACAGTTTGGTGTTCTTCCCACAAAAGCCTGTGTTGATTCGACCTCTTAGTAATATTATTCAGGCAAAATTTATTTTTCACTTTTCGTTTAATTTTTCATTAACAATTACTTAAAATGCAAAAATTGTAGCGTCATAATATTTGAGTGACCTATATTGCCTTTGTATCAATGTTACGTTATGCAGTTTGTTTAATATAATTTATTTATTCTAAGCGGTATTTTATCTTAAATGAAATGTTTTGAATCTGCGCTCTTGTACCTCGCTTGTAGTGTGGTCACAGTTCTAACCTAACCTTACCTACCCGTTTCGATATTGAATAAATCTTTCTTGTATAAAGATTCTGTAACAAATCATTGCCCTCTCTGTAGTCGCTCACTTAGTAATTCACTTGCTCACTTAGTAATTTAGTCGCAGGGCTAGAATTTTAATATCTTTTACTAAGCTCCTTTGTTCACTTAAGATACTTTTTCATATATTTAGTATAGACGCGCCGCACACGTGTAGCCGCTAGTGGCCACTCGCTAAAGCAGTGTCCACGTAGCGCGTGTCAGTCACCGGTGGCTGTGATCGGTGGCCCGTTTGCGCGGAGCCTTATTCCGCTAAAGTATCTCGGTTTTTTATTTTTTGACTTTTGACCAATACGATTGTATGGACTTTAAAAGAGACTTTGACCTCTGAGTTTGTTTCGGATGTTTCTTCTCAGAGCAGTCCAGCTACGAAACACCAGTCCCATCGTTCGCTTAAAATAATTTAAAAAAAAAACAAAATATTGGCGTGTAAAAGTGTTATATATATATAACCTATTTACAAAATAAATATGATTTTATGATGATTTTTATGATTTTATTCCTCCTTAAATAATAATTACCGAAAATTATGCATTTTAGCGACATCGTACAGGACAGCGGCGCTTATTTGTGTGATCACGGCAACCCCAGGAACTGGTGTTGGTTTTGTTAACGATTCCAGATCAAAATGCTTTGGAGCTGGTTGAACCTAGAAAAAAAGTTAAAAGTAAATTATTAAATAGCAGACCTTTGTTGATATATTAGTAACTTCATGAATAATGTTATGTACTAACTGGCCACCTAAATGTGTAGTTGTTTGTCTATTGAAAAAAAAAGTTAGTCTGTCATAAAGCTCAAGCAATGACCCATTGTTTTATTAATAACCTTTTCGTCCTTGGTGACCCTGACTGCTAAGCCGCAGGTCGTTGGTTCGATTAACACCCAGGACAAACTTTGTGAGATAAGCACGATTGTTTGTTCTGTATCTGGGTGTAATTAATCTATAATAATGTGTATGTATTTATAAAATACTTAAGTATGTTCATCAAATGTCTGGTTGCCATAGTAGGACCGGCTTAGCAGTCAGGGTAACCATTACACCTACAGGCCCTTCAATCGCATATAATATGTGTATGGGTGAAAGGACAAGTTATCATCCAAAACCAATTAAGGTACTCACGACCAAAATCATCCTCATTGTTATATCCTGGAAATCCCATCGCCGGTAATACTTGTACCCGTTCAAATTGATATCCAAATTAAAGCCATTATCAGGTGCCCACGATCCAACTTCATGTACGTTCAAATTGCCTCTTTGAATCTTGCCATAGTTAAAGATATCGTAGAGAATGTAGTTCGAATTATCTTTGAAAAAAAAAACATGAACGCTGGGATAAATGTATAATCAGCAGTTTTGAATCATGTCCTATTTTGGGTTATGGGACATTCCGCCCACGAAAAATTTTGCCCGTGGGATAGACATCTACTTTTTGACTATGCCCGTAGTTTTACTTATTTGGGTGTTATCACCACATATTATAAAACAAAGTCGCTTTTAGCTGTCTCTCCCCTTAATCTTAAAAACTACGCAACATATCTGGATGCGGTTTTTATAAATAGAGTAATGCAAGGGGTTTATATATATAACTCTTGCATATTATAGTAAAGAAAAGTCGGGATTTTCAAAGGTTTGTATCCCCCGTGCAAAACTAAGGTAGGCAGATAGCTTCAAAAACTAATCTATTACTTTTGTAAATTATTACGTTATTCAATATCTAAAACAATTAACCACTATAGTATAGTAGAGTCATTAGAGTTACATGTTGGAACTTTTTTTTTACATAGGTATCCTTTCGCCAGTCGGAACATTCTTGGTTGTCTATTGTTTGCCCGAAGATTATATGCCATAATCATCATTTTCCCGAATTTCATTTACCCGAATTTTATTTGCCCGAATGTTTCATTTGCCCTAAAAGACATATGACATACTTTTAATTGCCCGAATTTTAGATACCATAAGATACGAATGCCATAAGTATTGTTTGCCATAATTTTATGTGCCATAATAATTATTAGACATAATATTCAAATGGCATAATATTTAAATGACATAACAAGTATTAGACAAATATTTAAGCCCCGTAATGGTTTTTTTTTATGTGCATGGTTGATGGTGGGCTAGGTCGACGGAGCCCCGCTTCGCGGGGCTCCTACTTCTGTGTGGTTTATAAAAAAATAACCACGAAGGGGATGGCGGGGTCTATTCGCTCGCTTCGCTCGCTCACACGACCCCGCCATCCCCTTCTAACCTAACCTGTCCGAGTCGGGGTGCCCTAAAGTCCCAATTGCATCCAATTTCTCTTGATATAAACAACCGTTATACACCCGATGTCGATGGCAAATTATGTTATGGCATATCATAATTATGGCATGTGATAATTAGGACATGTGATAATTATGGCTTACAATGATTATGGCAAATGATGTTATGGTAAGCGACTTTATGGGAAACAATGATTCTGGCACGTGACTATTATGGCAAATGAGAGTAGGGCAAATGAGTATTATGTCGTATGATATTATGGCTGTTGACTATTATGGCAAATGAAATTAGGGCAAATAAAATTCGGGTAAACGGCGGTATACCAACATTCTTCAATAAATCCCCTAACTATCGTCATTTTTTAAGATTTGGTGTATGGTGAGCGATCTGTTACGAGCACCCGTGTGTTCGCGCGACAGTTGTAGCCTTATTTTGAAGTTTTCCTTACGAGCATACGGGTGTTTGTAACGACAGTTGAGAAGGTATAGGAAACGAAAACCTAAAGAATCATGGAAATAACCCAATATTTAATGCCATTATACACACAATTACATAATATTGACTAAATATAAAAAAAAAAAACACAAAAAACAACAACAAAAGTTGATAAAAACCAGACCTCACCTTCTTTGAAAACTAGGAAGTAATGGGGGAGTGACGATTACGATAACTCCTTTTCCCAATAAGTCCTTAATGATAAGATCTTAAGGTTCAGTTTCACACATCGTTAGTTACCTCTCTTAAGATAAGGACCTTAAATTGCAGTAATGGGTTTTTCCCCAGTTGCTACTTACACTTAATTTTTATTGGTACCACGGATAGGACTTAATTTCGTGCCCCTCTGTCGTCTTCTCATTACCGTAGATCTGGACTCTTTCGGCAAAACTACCCAGTCAGTCAGTCTGTTTACCGTTCTATCTACAGGGTGGAAAGATTTAAAGAAATTTAAGAAATAAAGAAATGTGTCCTTTGAGTAAAATTATCTATCTTAATGATAGTAGTTTTCTTCCAGGGCCTATAAAAACTTTTCATCCTGTATACATACGCAGGGTTAAAAGTTTTTATTCACCCTGTATACATGTATAGATTGTTAAGATGATAATGTTATAAGATGTAATCTTCTCTATACGTAACAACATTTTGGAATGGGCAGTAGATTCAGTTTTGTTTTTTTCTAAATAATTATTTTTTCTTATGACGTTTCAAAGCGCCTTTTTTGGTCTAATGAAAAAAATAAATGATTTGACTAATGAAAGCCGGTCGGTTAGTCATAAAGTAGAAGCTGTTTGCAGAAGGCCCTGCGCAGATGGCACACTATTTGTGCGATCGAGTCTGCGGCGCACAAAAAGTCTGCATGGCGCGCAAAAAGTCGGTCGCGGATTTTTCACAGACTCAACGCACACGACGCACATCTTCGATCATTTTGTCGGCAGAGCTGTAGGGACGTAGACGCTATGGAAATCGTGCTGAGATCGCGAAGTATTATTTTGTACATGAAGTACAGAAAAATAAGAAGAAATAGAGAATTTTGGGTACACATCCTATACTTTCGGAAAGATTACTGAAGGGACAGTTTCATACTAAACATTCAATTTTGAAACAACATCCAGTTTTTTTTTTTCAAATTTCATAAAAGTCATGATATTCTGCCTGAGAAGTATCATAAATTGCTGGTCTGTTTTGTATTTCTTGAATTAACATCGTTACATCGACCTCTGGCGCCATGATAATAGATCGCGTGCGTTACGTCCACCCCTAGCAAATGCAGATTGCCGACTAAAGTGTGCGCCGTCTGCGTTAGCGCGCGTTGAAGCAAACGTTCAATTTTTTTCACACACTTTTTGTGCGGAGCGGCGCGCCGCGGCGCGGTGCGTTCTGCCCGAATTACACGGATTTTTTGTGCGCCGGACTTTTTGCGCGTCGTGTGCGTTACTGCATATAATTGCATAGGTTCTATTTTCACAGACTAAAAAGTTCATCACGGATAGTCTGTCGTCTGCGCAGGGCCTAAGGTTGACTGGCAGAAAAGATGTATTTTTTTACTAATTTCGTGCATAAAGTTTAATAAAAAAACTGTGTATAAGATAGTCATACCCTAGTATCAAAAAATACAGGATATGAACTATTTATAGTAAGGGAAATAAGACGCCTCCACTATGAACGCCTCGACAATGTCATTTCCCTTCCTTTATATTGTCACTTCCCTTGTATTAGGCATGCTGCGTTTAGTTTTACCGTCTGTCTTATTACGAATAGTATGTTCTTTCAATTGTTTTATAATATCGATTTTAATGCAATAGAATCAGTATTACCATCTAAACAGACTGACTGATATATCAACGCACAGCCCAAACCGCGGGTCCTAGAGACATGAAACTTACAGGGTGTGTTCTTTGTAAAGATTAGGTAACCACTAAGAAAGGATTTTTAGAAATTCCAACCTGAGAGGGGTAAAATAGGGGATGGAAATATCGACATTCACGCGGTCAAGGCTAGGGGCGAAAGCTAACTATATATAAAACCTACCTTTTTACCTTTTTTTTACCTTTTTTTGCAGATGACCTGTGCATACTTCGCTCCGGATCTAACATAGATGGTATCTGTCAGCTAGTTCAACAAGATATAGACGCTGTTGTGAAATGGTCGCATGACAATGGCATTATATTAAACGCCAGTAAAACTAAATTAATGTTAATTCATTCGCCATATTTACTACCTCATAGTGTGACTCCACCGTTATTTACCCATGATTATACATGTCACCACAATAACTTACTGGATTGTAAATGTAAACCTATTGAAAGAGTTAATTGTGTTACCTACCTTGGCGTGAAAATAGATGATAACTTTTCCTGGTCACAACATGTTGACTACATTTCTAGTAAACTTAGAATATTATTGAGTAAAATGTACCATCTAAGCTTTAAAGTTCCTATTAATATTTTAAGATGTATTTATATGTCATTAGTTGATTCTATTATGAGCTATGCTCTTGACAGCTATGGGTTAACATTCAAAACTAACTTAGATAAATTGGAAGCTCTTCAACTTAGATTTTTAAAACTACTTGTTACTAAAAAAACTAAAAGCAGTTGTAAAGGAGACTATAGAAAATTATATAAAATATGCAAAATTCTACCGATTTCTTTCAAACATAAATATCTTTTATTAGTTAACCACCACCGTACTCAAGAGCATAACTTAAGTTATGTAAATAACAACCATAATACACGATTTATGGCTGCTGGTAGATTCAATGTACCCAGAGTCACCAACTATTTTGGTGATAGAACATTAAAAAAGAGAATACCTTATCTATTGAATAGTCTGCCGGCAGACATAAGGAGTGAATCAAATTTAAACAGATTTAAACGTAAATTAAAATTACATTATTTAGAATTATTTTAAGTTTTATACAAATTTAAGTTACAGTATAATTAATTATTAATTTACAATTTAGATAGTGAATACTTAATTATAATTTCATTTAATTGTATTGTTACCTATTGTTAGTAACTCGATGACCCCACAGTCAAACCACTGCAACGGTTTTGTGGGGCTTACCTTATATTATAATTTACTTTGTGATTTAAAGATAAATAAATAAATAATAATAATAATACCTCTTAAACCTATCTATCTATTTGCGAAACCAACATTAAAATCCGTTGAGCTGTTTAAAAGATTTTTAAGCCATGAATTATAGAATTAAATGTCGACAAAGTGCTAAAATCATATTAATATTTTTTTAGGGTAGATTTTTTTTTTACGTGTAGGCGAACACTAAGAGTCTTCTGCAACGCATTTTTAAAGCTATAATATAAATAAAAAACCTTTACCTCTCTTAGCCACCACAATATCAGCATCGACGCTTATATTCAGGTTACTAAGTACTTCCATTACAGCTGTATCCATCACGCTCGTATTTTTATCGTTATCAAACATGATCGTGTTATTATCAACATCCCCGTACCTCTCAGATTCCGCTTCATCATCGCTGATAAGGACCCATTTGTGATTGCCATCTAGCCACATGTTTTGAGATGCCTGAAAAAAAAATTGTGTGTTAGAGGTTGTGGGTTCGAACCCGGCAAGTACCAATGTGACTTTTTCAACTCATATGTACTTTCTTAAGTTTATCTTGGATTTCACTGACATCCCGTGCTTCGAAAAGCACGTAAAGCTGTTGGTCCCGGTTATCATTCGTAGACCTTTGACAGTCGTTACGGGTTAGCTAGAAAGTCTGACCAGTCTAACCAAAAGGTACCGTGTCGCCCAGTTACTGGGTGGTGGAGGTCTGATAGGCAGCGGCTTCACGTAAAACACTGAAAGCCAACTGATTCCTGTTAGGCTGAAAGCCGACCCCAACATAGTTAGGAAAAGGCTAGGGAGATGATAAGATGATAGGTGTTTTTGTAAGGTGTTAAAGAATGTGAGAAAAATGATTGGAGATAAACTTTATTGGCGTGTAAGATCATGTTTCTACATGCTTATTGGTCGTGGTCGTTTTATATGTAGAAGAAAAATAGTTCGAAAACTCTTACATATTTATCAAACTAGAAGATTCCCGGATTTAAACCAAAAATATCAAGATCTTTTTATCCCATTTAGATAAATGGTAAATCATCAAATGAAGTCTACCGCCCTGGGTGGAAGGGGTGTCAGATTTATAATAATACTAGTGTGATTATTAATCCGTTTATTCACTACTACTACACTCATTAATATAATTTATCTTGTTCAGGGTAATTAGATAGATTCATCTCATTTGTCTTAAGTGAGTGGGGATTTGGGATAACCTAGAGGGTCACAATGTCAGACTTTCTATTTTACCTTTAACTACCTACCCGTAACGACAGTCAAAAATCTACAAACAACAGGATTTTCGAGGCACGTAAACATCTACTAGAGACAACCGGGACCAACCGCTTTACGTGTTTTTCGAGGCAGATGTCAGTAAGGTCCCCAGTTACTGTGAAAAACAATAACAATATAAACCAACGTAGTCACGTACACAAAAGTGCACTTTAAAAGTTAGTACTAAACATGCTTTTCGAATAACGGTTCGGGATAATATAATCAATTAAGAGATAATCCCCCGACTAGGAAGAGAACCACGTACATGATTTAAAGGGTCACGTCAACTGGGTCACTGTACCTCTAACTACTATTTTTGTAGAAACTTTATCAATACTTAATATGAGAAATGCGTATGTTTGTTTGTTTTCTCGAAACCAACTATGTTATGTCACTGAATAGCAAAAAGTAAGGGAAAACGCACGGAATCATAAAACTACAGGGTGATTATTTTTTCTGGTGGAAAAGTTCGGTTCCCGACCCAACAAATTAGTAATTTAAATATCTATGAGTATAGTTTAAAATAGTTTTAAAATTAAAATAATGTCTTCTTTCAGTAAAATGTTCTATCTACAATATTTAAAGTACTTTCCCTCCATGTAGCATAGCCGTGGGACACCCTGTATATCTATGTCTATATAAAACAAACAACGATTAAAATTCGCTGTGTTAGCTACTAACAAATTTCAAACTGTTTTAGCACCTTAGGACAAGTTTTAATTAACTTTTTTGGCTAATTGCATTAAAAGTTTTTATGATTTTTAGTGGAACAATTTTAACTTGAATTTTTTAATTAGCTCAGAGAGAAAATTATTTTTATAAAAATCTTGCTTGTGAATACAGCTCGGTAAGCGACTAGTACTTTTAACACAACATTAAATAAAAAATAAAAGCCGCCACTGCAGCTAAGAGAACAGAAGATAACTTCGAAACGGCAGAACAGCTTTTGATGAAACAAGACCCTTGCTTGATAACCAACTTTCAAATAAAAACCGCACCCAAAACGGTTCACTCGTTTAAAGCTAAGGTACCAGAGAGATTTAGGTACATATAACATAATCAACGGATTAACCTTTCGACGACCAAGCGACAGCCGGCTGTCGTGCTGCTATTGTCTTTCTATTGTGTCTCGGTACACGTGTGTTCGAAGGTTTTAACGTAACATTTTTTCACTGTAGGGCAAAGTTCTTCGATTTTCGTCTTACTTTACTTCATATGGTTTTTGCATAAGGTATTTTATTACTAAGTATATATTTTTTCTATATCATCATCAATCTCAATATGGCTGACGACATAATCTCATCAATCATCAGATTATTTATCACAGTACTATATTAATCAATATAACATACTTCTGCTGATCCGGTAATCAGTCAAGCTTAGAAACGTATGTAGCATTTACTTTGGGTGGTCCAAGATTGCAGAACAGAAAGCCTTTTTAAAAATATGGAAATACTAGTTTATGCCCGCGGCTCACTCGCATTAGAAAGAGACAATAAGTAGCCTATGACACTCTGCATCTCTCATCTCATAAAAAATACGTCAATTCGTCGCTAGAAAGATATGTATGTATTTATGTTTGTTACTCTTTCACGCAAAGGGTACTAAACGGATTTTGATGAAATTTTACATAAATATCCATACTAATATTATAAATGGGAAAGTGTGTCTGTCTGTCTGTCTGTATGTTTGTCTTTCGTTCACGGCAAATCGGAGCGACGAATTGACGTGATTTTTTAAGTGGAGATAGTTGACGGGATGGAGAGGCTACTTTTTGTCTCTTTTTAACGCGAGCGAAGTCACGGGCAAAAGCTAGTAGCTTATACATTAAAATAAGACATAGGCTACATCATCACGCTATGGCCCACGGGAGCAGAGCAGTAACCAAAAACCTAACATATCACTCCGGAGCATTTGTAAACTGACTGGCTATCAAAAAAATACGAAATGTACAAAATAAAAATATAAATAAATCAAACCATTTCCTCAGTTATGTGTTTCAGAGGTAATACTTACAAAATACATCACATCTTCTGTTTTTCCACATCCAGAATCTATGAGAACTCCAACAGGGTATAGCTTACGCTGCAAACAATTTTCGACTCTTTTGAAGTCAAACATAGAGTCGTCTATAGAAGCCCCTGAAACTGCCATCATGAAACGTGATGACGATTTTGAGAATTGAAGAGCCCCTGAAAGATTATTTTAATTAAATTTGGTTCAATAGTAAATGCTGATGAGCGTGCAGCTTGGAGGCAATCACTTTGAGCTGTTTCTTATACGGCCCGAGAGATTTTAGGTAAGTTTTAGTATAACATCATTATTGTTTATCATGTTAGTGTATAGTGGTTTTGAAAATCTAAATGTGTTCAGCGACTTTTGGAGCTGACTGTAGGTACTTGCTGTGTTACCAAAAATGTGTCTTTATTATTCGACAGGTGTATTTATTCGTTAAGTCAAAGCTTGGGTGTTTGATTATTTATTTTAAACGATTAGGTGCGTCGTCGTGCTCACTCGAGAGTAGGTTAATAGGTACTCTTGAAAGCACGCGCTTTACATTGCGCGCTCGAAATAAATTGAAAATTAAAAAATATTTCACTTGGAAAATATTTACAATATTATTCTTGATTTATAGTTTTCGTTTTTGCCAACCTGTCCCTAACTCCGTGTATAGACATCTGCAATACCATAAACCTCACAGATGCGTTGTCATCTCAGGGACAGAGATGCCCATAATTACTACCATTGCGACTTAACTATGGCGCTGTGACGTCACGCTGACGGAATGCTATCGCGACTCAGTGTTATTTTTTTTTATTGGGACAATCCCGCCACATTATTCCCTACCACTGCAACTCCTGAAAGCCAGAACCAACAGTGGCCTCCGCCAGAAAAGCGCCGAAGCAATGAGAAGTCCTGGAGAAACGATTCAACTGTCTTGGATCCCGCATCGAAATTAATCAGAAAAGAAATGCGGAAGAATAAGAAAAAAAATATTTCCACTTCTGATACAACAATTGTTTGATATTGTTTTAAAATAATATTATATTTATTTCACAGGAATCTACGACTGACTCACTGGCAGTTGATATTATCAACGAACAGCCTAGACAGCCGTTCATCCATACTAATATTATAAATGGGAAAGTGTGTCTGTCTGTCTGTCTGTCTGTCTGTATGTTTGTCTTTCTTTCACGGCAAAACGGATTTTTTAAGTGGAGATAGTTGAAGGGATGGAGAGTAACATAGGCTACTTTTTGTCTCTTTCTAACGCGAGCGAAGTCGCGGGCAGAGCTAGTAGAGCTATAAAACTTGAAATATTTTTAGAAATTCGTCCCCTTCAGGGATAAAATATGGGATGTAAGTATTGACACGCGGGTGAAAACTAGTTATATATAAATACATAATACTTTTCCTTAGGACACGCCACATTATTCCCAAACATTACCAGCTCCTTCCTGTAAGGCTAAAACAACAGTGACGACCTGAAAAGCGGCGAGGTAATGAAGCTAGACAAGTCCTGACGAAGTTTAATTGTCTTGTTTCTTGCTACGAAATTCATCAGAACAAAATAGCAGTGCAGTAAAATTATATACAAGTAATTTTAAAGTACTAAGAAATAAATTGGGCAACATTACTGGAGAAATATTTTGCAATTGAACTAGAACTTCTATATTACAAGGAATAATAATACATAAAATAATAACAACAATATAATGATGCACAAGGGTTGCGAATTGGCTCTAATACACACATCAAAAGTGTCTAGGGATATTTTAATTAAACCTAAATAACTAAAATTCTATTAACTTTTTGTTAAGACACCTACACTTTAAAATAAACCTTGTTTAATTGCCTATCTAATCTGATAATGAACTTTTAGATAAAGTTAAATTTAAAAAAAAACTTAGAAGAAGAGGAAAAACTCAACAAAATTTCAATTTAACTTTATTTTTGAAATTTCAAAACCTAAACAACAAAACAATTTTTTTTTATAAAAATTGTTGAAAACTTAAATTTAATAATTCGTGGATCCACCTAAGACTCTCCTGACACATCTGGAGCGGTTCTGCATACTCAAAACAAGGGTGTCAATATCCTGTTGTGGAGTACTGTCCCAAATCCTGCTAAGATGCAAGAAAAGCTGGTTTTGATGCACAATATCAACAGGGAAATTCCTACGATCTCTTCTCTGAAGCATATTCCTGGTATGCTCAATAGGATTTAAGTCAGGGGATTGTGCAGGCCGGTCTAAAGCTTGGATAACATGCTGTTGTAACCAACTTGTAACGATACGCGCCGTATGTGGACGGGCATTGTCGTGCATTAGCTGGAAATTTTGTCCCATTTGCTGTCTGTGGGGCAAGATTACAGGCTCTAGCACCTCATCTCGGTATTTTCGAGCAGTCATATTGCCTTGTATCCAAACGAGGTCCGTTCTACCGCCGAGACGAATTCCTGCCCAAACCATAATCGTGCCACCTTAATATGCATGAACTTGTTGTGGGTGCTGCAGTCGATTCCAACGTCCAGGTTTTCTCCAAACGCGTACTCTTCGCGAATCAGGATGAAATCCAAACCTAGATTCATCAGTGAAAAGCACAAGTGACCATTGAGAATGGTTCCAGTTTTCGTGTGCAATAGCCCATTGTAATCTTCTTCCTCGATTACCTCTCCTTAGTGCTGATACCCAAAATGGCCTACGAGCACGTAGATTGACTTCATGCAGTCGCCTTCTCAAAGTTTGACCGCTTACCAGCAAACCATACTGAGAGAGTATGGTTTGCTGGTAAGCGGTCAAACTTTGAGAAGCCTTTGAACCAATTGCATCGCCGCTGCATTTAGTTGACTTTGTGCAGCATTTACTATGAATCGGTCCTGTACATGTGTTGTAATGCGTTGAGGTTCTCGGTGCCGTTCCACCACTTCCTCCGTGACACGATAACATGACCAAAGCCTGGATATAACGCTCTGACTGGTCTTCATGGCTTCAGAAACGGCAATTATGGGACAGTATTCCACAACAGGATATTGACACCCTTGTTTTGAGTATGCAGAACCGCTGCTGATGTGTCAGGAGAGTCTTAGGTGGATCCACGGAATATTAATTTTAAGTTTTCAAGAATTTTTATAAAAAAAATTGTTGTTTTGTTTAAGTTTTGATGTTTCAAAAATAAAGTTAAGATTGAAATTTTGTTTGAGTTTTTCCTCTTCTTCTAAGTTTTTTTTAAATTTAACTTTATCTAAAAGTTTATTATCAGATTAAATAGTCTATTAAACACGGTTTATTTTAATGTGTACATGTTTTAACAAAAAGTTAATAGAATTTTAGTAATTTAGGTTTAATTGAAATATCCCTAGACACTTTTGATGTGTGTAGTTACCGCGCTCCGAAACATAAAGGGCGTTCGAAGGAACAAGGGTGGGTTTTAGTCAGTAAAAGTCATTTGAAAAGAAAAGAAAGAAGAAAGAAAAAATATTTATTTGGCACACAGACACACACAGTGCAGAAAACCACATATGAAACAAAAAATTAAAACAAGAATAAAGAAAAAAAAAAACACTGCGTGTCTCGCGGTTGTGCCAAATAGATATAATACTAGCTTCTGCCCGCGGCTTTGCTCGCGTTAGAAAGCGACAAAAAGTAGCCTATGTTACTCTCCATCCCTTCAACTATCTCCACTTAAAAAATCACGTCAATCCGTCGCTCCGTTTTGCCGTGAAAGAAAGACAAACAGACAGACAGACAGACAGATAGACACACTTTCCCTTTTATAATATTAGAATGGATTTGATGTTTCGAGCGGTCGACAAGTGTTTAAAAAGCATTATTACTTACAAGAAATATTATTTTCACAGGTCAGCAAGCAGACAAACTTCACGTCTCGGTACTTGAAATATTCAATACTAAAATTCAAAGAGTTCTGATCTAGGCCTGAAATCAGGCAAGGAAATATTGATATCACTATTGCTAAATACCACATTTTGATGATAAATAAATGATACTGCATGGATTTTATTTGTGTTTGCTTTTTATATGTATATTTGCAAATTAACTAGCTACAAAATAGTAAGGTCTGGTACAAAAACCGTACTATTTTTCCTTAAAAGATTTCTTTTTCTATAAATTCACAATTCTTTTCAATTCAAGATAAATTCTCGGATTGTAATTTCCTCTTTCATGCAAATCCAAAGCAAATTGAATATCATACTCCTCCAATCATAGAGACAGATTTAAATAAATACAATCTATAAGAAGTACATTTATTATTATATCTGGATTCTAGAATAAATCTTTAAGTCTAGCAGTGATATACGGTTTTTTGATTAAAAATGTATCAACGGCTGACTGGAAAAGCCAGTCACAATTGTTGCGCCACAATTGTTTGCTACAATTGTATTGTATTTGCATCAAATGTGTCCTTGGTGTGCGTGCCCGCGAACAGCTATACGGAGGCGATAAACGTGTCGCGTTGCAAATGTGGCGCCACATTTTCTGAGATGCAAATATTTGCCAGATGTACGGCCTGCTTTTAACTGGTTCTTTAGCTGAATGTGGATAGATTGGAAGCCATCCCTATTGGGAAAACGTGGTGATGATATGTTATGTTTTCAAAATAGGTACTAGAAAAATAGTACTATCTGTAATACATGTACTGAGCCACGTAATAAATTGTCTCAGGGCTGCGTCTGACATGTTCGTACTCGCAAAACTACGGGGTAAGAAATATGATAAATATTTGGCATCCTTACACGAGGGTTTTGTCGAATTTACATTTCGATATACATCTTATGTATTAAACATTAGGAATATATTAGGATACACCAATTGCGCCCACATCGACCTTAGGGGCTTGCATTTGGAGACCTTTGTCTGGGACCTTTGGCTGTTCTCAGATGAGGATTTTGATGAATGTGATTTTAGGGGTTTTTTACATGATAGAACATTTTGATCGAATCGAATCTCTTGATAATGTATTTGTAAATGGCAAATATAATTAAGATAACAGGTCTGCAAAATAGGCTTACACACTATTTTTTATAAAATTTTTAAGACTACCATCGCAAACATGTATGTACGTACTACGCAGGACGATGTAAGGGTTAACATATAGATACCTTAAACATTCAAGTTATGCTGGAATAAAAACCCTAATACATTTAATATGTCCTTTTTTATTCTTTATTTAATTTAGGGACTTTTATATAAACTACATGTCAGTCCCATCGTACCTTTTTACAAACATTCTTACACACAAAAAAAAAGAAAACGAAATAAACTTAAACTAATTACACATAAATCGAAGGCAAACAAATCTAAACAAACTTTAAGCGCCGTTGGATATTGGTGTAGACAAAAATTCGTATTTTTTTTTTTTTTTTTTATAACTTATGGGCTTGCTCTTGGTCCCAGACTTGTCCGAGGGCATAGACGGGGCCTACGATGGAGCGAGCTCACCCAAAAGATGCCTATGCACTCTTCTCTTGAATACATCCGGGTTATATGCTTTTCCGGGTTATTTCGTTTTCAATATGTCCTTGAAAACTTAAACTCTTTCAAAATTCGTTCCAATCAATGTACACAAAGTGGAAGCAGAGAATTTATGAATAGCAAAATATACAAAAAGACTCGAGATTTCAGTTAGTTAACACTTAAGGGTCGTTTCATTGTCATGCGGATTTACGACCGCATGCGGGCCAGGTACGCAAGCGGCTGCCCGCAACCTATCGTATCATACATAAAATTGTCATGCGCGGGCCACACGTGCGGGTGGTGCGTAAAATTTACATATTCTACGTGCGACTCGCAACAAGCATGGCGTCCTAGCCCGCATACGGGCGCAAACCCGCATTACAATGAAAAAACCCTAAAAACAGCTGTACGAAATTGATTATTATTTATTCCAATGTAGTGAATAAGTAAATGACGTTTTCTTTATTAGAGAGGGACAAAATGACAAATAATAATAATGTAACAAAATCCTACATTTATTTGCCAACTATACAGATTAATACTCAATACTCCAACCTGACATCAAAATGGCTGATAGACGGACAGTAATAGACTTGTCACATTTCTATAGAAGTGCTTTCTGTTTGATACCGATGGTTTTCATGTTGCAATTTCCATAATTGGCTGATGTCTTTGATGATAAATTCCTTTTAAAAATGAAGTTGGAAATTACTTGCAACATTTTAACATACAATTTTGAACTCTATTGGCCACGTTTTTTGATTGATTTTCAATTAATAATTGAATGCCTAATTAGTGGTCCTTTTGTAAAGAACACGTAAAATTACAAGAAGTGATTTGAAGGTTAGAAGTACCTCTTAATATTTAATAAACTAAATTTTCATCTTGATTTTGCAACACAGATTTTTAGTACAAGTTTAGTTTTACAATAATTAACTACTTATTATAAAATACAATTTACCTATAGTGAAATAAAATTTACTTATATATAAAACAAATAAAATATATATCGTACTGTGTAACGTGCAATCTAAGTTCTGAACGGCATTACTCGATTATGCTGATTTTAAAAAGAAAAAAATAGAATAGAATATTCTGTATTGTACACCAATAGTACAAAAACAGTAAAAGACAACACAAACAAATATGCAAGAGTACAATAGGCGGCCTTATCGCTAAAAAGCAATTTCTAAAATATATAATAAAAAAAATATGTATGATTAAAATATATGATTAAATTACACAAAGGCAACATAGCATAACGCAACGACAGAAGCGGAGCAATAACCAAAAACCTAACATAACGCTGGTGAAACTGCGGGACACAGCAAGTTTAGAAGATTTTTCATTTTCTATGGAGAGGAACAAGCAAAAAACACCACGAACATTTTTGAACGTTCAAAAGTCTCCTGAACGTACATAGTTCAAAGCGCGTGGAATCTGAAACTGAACAGTACCAAGTAGAATCGTTTCAATTGTGAATAGTTTTCAAAATACCGATTCATTGGTAAATGCATTGTTATGCCTGTAGGGAGGTGTGACCATGATTTTTTGTGGACAGCACTTTAATTGTGATTTGTTTGTATTATGTAGGTATGTATTTTTTTCTTTGGGACCATCCCACCACACTGTTCTTAACCACTGCAATTCCTGAAAGCCAGAATCAACAGTGAAGTCCACCAGAAAAGCGCCAATGCAGTGACGCTTGACAAGTCTCGGAGAAACGATTTAACTGTCTTGGATCCCGCAATGAAATTAATCAAAAATCAATTGGAGGAGTAAGAGAATACCACTTCCCTCTATATTAAGCAATAGTAGATAAATCCCCGGCTTTATACTATATATTAATCCTTCGAACACACGTGATTTGAGACACAATAGAAAGACAATAGCAGCCCGACAGCCAGCTGTCGCTTAAGTTCGCTGTTAAGTTAGAGCAGTGAGGTAGTTCGGTAATAGGGGAGCTCAGATAAAATGTAGTATATCATACATCGATGTTCAAGAAAACCTAAATTATATTTGACGGCTCCGTATATTTATTTACTTTTTTGACTGTTGGTATCAATAAAAATGTAATACTTTCGTTGTATGTCTGCAGCTAAATGAGAGAAAATTTAAAACGTGCATTAAACGCACGCTATGTGGTCAAGCATACTATAAGTTAGACGACTATATCAATGATAAACATGCTTGGCTAAATGCTGGTCCTGCTCCACTTAACTTCACAAATTAGAATATTTAATAATTGGAATATAGAAATATGTTGCTTATCCTCTTTATTTTTGACATGAATAATTAATTTCATTTATTATTATTTCTTCAGGTAATTAAATTTCACCCATTTATATTTATAGTACAGAACATTGGTTTGTGTAAATTAGAAGCATTTTTTAATATTGTAAATGTGAGTACGATGCCGTTATTTCTTTATACATATATTATTATATTATAAGGACACAAATGGACATGGTGGTTGGGAGAATTGTCATGCTCGCTTAAAAGTCTCGCTGATGGTGGCGAGTGCGTTGGATCATTTGGTTCCCTTCAAAATGGTTGAGCTAGATGGTGCTGATGTCACGCGTCATGCTCGTGAACGGGCGCTGTCAGTTGAGATCGGTCATATCTTAACTGCCATGACTGTTTTATTACTTTTTCATTTATTGTAAAACATTAATTCGTAAGTTTTATCTAATTTTGTTATAACTAACTTAACTATAAAATCTAAATATAATATATACAAAACTTAAATAAATATTTACAAACTAAATTACTAAAATAAAAAAAAGGAAAAACACTACAATTAAAATATAATGGCATCAAAAAATTCTTCCGCATCGCTGTCAACCGGTAAAGTACCCAATAGGCTGGCAGCATTGCCACGTTGGATGGCAATGCTAAGCCTCTGACCAAAATAAAAGCCAGCCTTTGGGTCACGGGCAGTGTCAACCAGCCTTTTCGACAGCTCTTTAAATAAAAGGTGGGCACTCGGACCCCACGGCCCGAGGGTTTCAACCCCAAACGGCTCGAAAATATAGTTACCAGTAAGGTTACTATATTTCCGCCGCTTGAGGTTTTCCGCAGCCGAGGCGGCAGCACCGGCACAGCACGACGTACTAGGAAGGTGGGATGGCGCAAGAGTATCGACACACGTAGCGTCCCACACTAAAGGCCTACCCATCTTCCAAGGGAATAAAGACATACCGTCAGGTCTCTTGCCATCGTCGCGTGCCAAACCGTTGGGTTCTAATACAGCTGGAACGCCGACGGCAACAAGAGCACGACGAATGATGTCATTAATATTCGCGTGCCGCGCTATACGGCCCGCGCTCCGGCTGCACGACAAGCCATGGTGTCCGAGGCCGTTGACAGCTTCCCCACAGTGACAACGATGCGGAGAACAACAGGCAGCCCCTAAACGAAGTGAAGCAGCAAGGCGGAAAGTCGTGTCGTCGAACAAAGTGCCAATATTCGACGACGGTAGTGCCTGAAGCCAAAGACCCGACTCCCACCTGCCCACAGCTAGCAAGCGCGCTCGCTCCGCAGAAGTAGCAGCTGTGGAGAGCAATTGACTCTGCACTACTCTACAAAGCGGCTCATCCCAACGTCTCTGGGAAGATGGGTTGTCGGGCGGATCAGTACTTGGGCAAGCGTTCTGCCAGGCTTCTATAGCCTCGGCAAAGTACGGCACATCAAAATTGATCAGTGTAGGAGAAAGAATGTTCCTGATCAATTCCTTAGTGCCGTAAACCGAGGATATAAAAGCCGGCAGACTAATACTAGAAATTTTGCGGACGCCGAGGCCCCCCATACGAATTGGAAGCGTAGCTTGGGCCCAGGCTCGGTCGTCCATTGTCAAATTTAAAACTGAGGTTAAAGTTTGACGGATAATTTGGTCCATTTTTTCTAAAAGGTCATTGTGTTTCCAAATAGGTGAAGCACGAAGAAAATATGTCAATTTAGGGCCGAAACAGCAGAAGCGAATTATAGTAATAGCCGAATGCATTTTAATTTGTAATAGTCTTTCTGAAATGTCAATAAAATTTTGTATTTTATCCTCAACGAAGTTGGGAAAGGAATCCTCGAAGATTGGAGACCCAAGGAGATGAAGAGAATTTTTTTCTGTAATTTTGATATTAGGGGCTAATGTGTTAAATTTTGAAAGGGTCGTTTGTCTGTCAGTATTGTCACTTATAAATAATTCACATTTCGAAAGGTTAAGGTCTAAGCCAATGGAATGGAGTTTGTCTTTTAAAATAATTAAATCATTTAAAACGGTATCTACATCACCTCCCAAGGTACCATCATCGAGGTACCAAACGTTGAATTTAGAATTTAGTTCTCGAATTATTGGATGTATTGCAAGACTAAAAATGACTGGCCCAAGAGGATCACCTTGCTGACAGCCAACAGCGGATTCCAAAAGGTTATCACGATATAGCAATTTTGAAGGATATCTGTAGCATTGCCAAAGGAAACTAAAAATTTGGGGAAGTTCTTTTTTAACTTCTGCCAACAAAGTATCCCTATTTACTGAATTAAAGGCATTCTTTATGTCAACCTTCAGGATAACTCCTCCTTTCCCAGAATTTAGATAGGTCGACAAAGCGTGCACGGCAGCCTCACAGCCCCCTTTCGAGCCGAAACCTAGCTGCAGGGGCTGAAATTTTTCCGAAATTGCCTCACCAAAAAATTTACAGCAAATCTTGGCTGCCATGCGACGATAAGTAGTCCCCACAGCAATAGGACGGATGCCGCCATCCTTCTTGCGCAAGGCGCATAGGTTGGCCCCGTACAAAACATCGATGACGGCTCCGTTTACCTTGCCGGAGAGCATAAGATTGGTCAAAGCCGTTAGCTCCTTCAGGAGCATCTCACCAGCCTCCCCGGCGCCTGAAGATATTAGATCCTTAAGGTGTTGAGGAGTCAGGCCGTCGAGGCCACCGGCAGAACCACTCCGAAAGGAGCCAACAGCCATGGCCACATCTCGACCTGAAACGGTGAGGGAAAAAGCATCGGAATCTGGTGGATCGGGAAAAGAAAGGCCATCTGCTGGGGCAGGGTGTTTGCTTTCCAGTGCAGAGAGTGTATCTGGAGAGCACGGTGCCAGCACATCACTACTGAATAGTATCCTGGCCGCTCCGCTAATGTCACCTTCCCCTAATTTAGATTCTACCAGATGGGATACACTCCTAGAAGAGGTATATCTCACTGGTGATGAATTTTGATCCAAAAGTTGAGCCGAAACATTGCAATTTTCTTTAATTTGGGCTGTTAACGTTTTTTTTGACTGCCAAATTCTTTTTAATATGTAAAATTCTGTAAGGGAAGGTGAGAAGTTGTTCCCAGGCATGTTGCGAGTTCTCCCGGGCGGCAAGACGAATACAACCTGCTAAAGTTTGTGCCACTAGTGGTCTAGCGCCACGGGGAACTCGCTTTATGATAGGCAGAGAATTTTTAAATTTTGAAAGAGTTTTCCAAAAAGGGTCTAAAATAGGTGTTGAAGTAGAAGTAGATGGTGGAGGAATAGCGTCTGATAATAGTGCACATTGGGGTTTGTGAACCTTCCCAATGTGCACATTCAAACCCCGCTTACCTTTAAAATACCGGGCCTGGGTGCAGAGAGGGCACCTCTCCAGGATATCTAGTGACGCTGAAAGTTGACTTGCACACCCCGCATCACTGCTGCCACTATCCATTAACTACACTTACCTATTTAAACTTAAATAAGATAAACTTATAAAAAAATATATAATAAGGGAATAAAAATGTAAATAGTCTGACGCGCGTGACACTGTTGACAAGTACTGCATGGCGCAGCCGCGCTAGCTGCACAGGGCGCTGCGCCGCCGCGGCTGACATCTCGGCGCAGGCCTGGCAAACGTTGCTGCGGGCGACCGCTTGTCTTGCATATCCATTAATATATTTCCAATAACTGCAGATTTTCAGGAGCTTTTCGAGACTTACATTCAAAGTGTTATATATGTATATATGGATATCGCCTAGTGCTGCTTGTTGAACTTTATAGTTTTGATGACAGTGGACGATATCTCATTCAATAATATACTGATCAGAATTTAGTTTTTTAGAACAGGTGCTTTTTCCTTTTTACTTTAAAAAATCCATCGGTTGCTTTAATAATGCTGGGTTTTTATACGTTACGAGAAAAACTGAGATAGTAGGTACTTCTACTTCGTTTATTCAAAATTACTTAGAACTGTAATTGTAATAAGTTTTTGTGCTTTTATCATCTAGTAATAACTTCACGTAGTTTATCCCTTCTGCTGAAATAGATATTCAAATTCTTTTTTGAATTAATGTATCAGAAAAATATGTTTACTTTTTCAAATTGACTCACAACTACAACACCCACAACAAATTAATACAACACACAACTGTCTTAAGTGTCGTGCCTGAGTGTAAACCAAATAACAAAATTAATAAGTTTTTAATTATTAATTTTGTTATTTACTTGCATTGTTTTCACATATAGAAGCACAAAAATTTATGTAACCAAAATTTTGTAAAACATGATTTTTTAAAAAGAGTGTCCGTGGAGTTTCTTGCCTGTTCTTCTCCATAGAGATCTACGTTTTGGAACAGGCAATTAGCGTCACTTTTCTGACTGACCGACCGACTCTTTGTTGACTATTCATAAGTGCCTATAAATGGTCTAAGTGAAATAAATGCCTTGATTTTGATTTTGATTTTTGATTATGTACGGTAGAGGCCAGAGGGACCTCCACTGTACCGGGACAACTAAATTTACTTTAATAAAAGATATATTTAATCATTATTTAATATTTTCGTATTTTATTAATTTTATTTCGACCGCTTGTCAGCCTTAAGGGCTGTCAAGTCTTTCTTAGTTTAAATATATTTTATCTCATCACGAACAAATAATGTAAAAAGGTTTTAATATGACACCATTAGCCAGTGTCTCTACAGTACTTACCACGAAAAAAAGTATTGAACATGTGAATCATTACCTACACCTTAATCATTTTGTCTCGCGACTAAATAAACCCTGGTCACACTTCTCTCGGTACTGTAGCTGTCTGAAAACATTCCCGTTGTAATTGGACGCGTTTGAGCTGATTTCGCTAGCCCCTATCGAGCTACTACATCTCATTACACTAGCTGTTTCTTTTAACCGACTTTTAGAGAATGTTTAAACATTCGAACACCCGTGATTCGAGACACAATATAAAGACAATAGCAGCGCGACACTGACTATCTTTTTATTTAATTTATCTAAAATATCTTTATAAATTTGACAAACTGGTCAATATTACTAAGACTGCGCAGTCTGTCACCATACTCAATCTCATGATCCGTGATATTTAGACAGTTAAAATGTTGACAAATGATGTTTATAGAAATATTTCTTTTACCACGGTAACAAGAAATACTAAAAACTATAATAAAGTAAATATTTAAGGGGCATAAACCTTACATTTTCGTCGTCATGTTGACATTTTCTGCCAATTATATATACATAAAACTCGTGCGCCAACTAGCACACGGTTTTTTATGAGTACAATCATGCATTCATGAGTCGGTCACTAATTATCAGACACCCTATATTACCACTGGAGATACTCCCTAAAGAGATTGGAATAAAAACAACAGCAACAACATTTTAGCGCAAGTATTGTTTCATGCAGGCGCCATAAAGTTTGTTGTAGCATTTTTGTAATTTATTTATAAATTAATTTATATTTTGGGACAACTCACACACGGCCCCCAAATCTCAAATTCAGCAGAGCTTGTGTTATAGTAACCAGACAACATACTTATAAAATATATAAATGCATACAATATCATGATATCATATATAAATTACACCGGGACACAGAACAAACAATCACGCTCATCACACAAAGTTTGTCCTGTGTGGAAATCGAACCCACGACCTTAGGCTTACTGACTCACTAATCAATAGACGAACAGACCCGTTTTTTTTTAATTACCAGTAACACTGTAGAGATAATCGCTAAAGAGATTGGAATAAAAACAACAGCAACAACATTTTAGTCTCAGTATTGTTTCATGCAGGCGCCATAAAGTTTGTTGCAGCATTTTTGTAGTTTATATTACTGTTGCAGACTAACTGAGAAATGTTTTGTAGTGTTGCTCTTTTGTTTTAAGGTTCTTGTTTTCTTGTAGTCTAAGAACCTTGAGTAGCTTGGTCTACGTCATTTGATAATGGCTAAAGTTTAGAGACGCTTTATAAAACACACACGATACGATTCCTGAACGGGCTATGTACGGGTAACGGTGCAACAAACGCGGAAGCCACCGAATTCCGTAATTTAACTTATTTTCTGCTATACAACTTTCGAAGTCCCGTACTTCGCAACGACGAACCTTCGAGATTCAATAATTCGGTAACGATGAACTTTCGAGTTTCCGTACATGATGAAACATGATGAACATTCGAAGTCACGAACTTACGTACGAAATGCTGTACTTTCCATCTCACGTAATTTGCAGTGAAGAACTTTATGAATACCGTACATCGACATTTAAAACTTCAGTATTCCGTGATGCCGTCCTATAGGTTCTGTAAATTTTGGGATCTAGCATTCAAGTCAAGCAATCCTGTCTTAATGACCAGTCATTGCCCGTATATCTGACAACTTGGACAGCTTCTGTATAGGAAATGTGTCTAAAATTTGACGATACATGTCAAACATCTATCATTGAACCACTGTTGAAATAGTAGACTAGAGCCCTACTTGTCTGGTTACGATAGTACAGGTATATTATTGTTAATGCAGATTTTGAATAAATACATAAAAAAGGCTCTGCTTAGTTTGGGCACAGATGGCCGTGTGCGACTTGTTTCAAGTTATTTATTTATTTAGCCTTTCTACCATGACGTTGGCTTGGCGACTTCTAGCTTTTAGACTATAATATGGCAATTAACACGCTATCTGTATTAACACACTAAATAAAACTCATGGAAAATAATGGGTATTGGGTAGTAAGATAATTTCATCGCAGAATGTAGAAAATAGGGCCTTTTGCAAACGATTGTAAAATAAGCTACCGTATAGTAGTTTTCTCTAAAGAATCAAAAATATCATGGTGTTTTTAACTCGTGATGCAATAAGAGGGGTACCTATTATAAGTTTGACTGCTATGTGTGTGTGTATGTTTGTTTGTCTGTCTCTCTGTAGCACCTTGCTGTGAAATAATCAGAATCACTATTGCCATAATATGTTATAACTTAGGTTTTGCTGTGCTGTGTCACACTAACTGTCAAATGGAATCTACCATTACTGCTGATATCGGGCCACCAAGATACAGGCTGCGCCTAGTTCGGGGTCCACGGCTACTTCAGCTTTTATTATTTCTGTACTATTTTAACTATGCCATGTGTCTTGTTTCTATGTCTGTATGTTTCCTAACTTGTGTGTGTCAATAAATATATATAATTTAATTTAATTTAAATGGGTGAATCGATTTTAGTGTGGTGTTTTTATGAAACTAAGTTTCAAATCTAGCGTTGGTTCCTAGACATGTTTCTTCAAAATCGGTTCAGTCCCTTTTAATTTAACAACTCTTTTCTTATCTGCAGTTGAGGTGTTAATAACTACAAGGGCGGGGTTTTCATTTGTTCAATTGTTTTAATTAACTTTATTTTATTATTTCTACCATTAAGTATAAATTAGAGCTCTAACAAATGTGTCTAAAATGGTTTATTTGCATACCCCGCGTTATTGCTCCTGTGTATGCCTTCTATCATATCCCAATCGAATTGCATATATATACATCATAATTCAATCATATAAGCTTACATAACATATCAATTTGCAGCAAGGGAACAAAATTATAACATAACAGGCAGTTTGACAGTAAGTCTTTAGTTAACGATATAGACGATAATATGGCGGAACACTCTTGATGGCTTGCTTAATGTAATCGAATTAAGTATGTTTGTTAAATATCATCAAGTCCTTAGCGATTTCAAATATGGTAGGGTCGGTTTTATTTTTTATTTTATTTTATTGGGAAAAATAAACATCAAATTAGGTTAACAAAGAAGCCGCAACATTTCCACATATTACTAGTTATTTAGACTAATCAGTCTAAATAACTAGTAATATGTGTAGTTAGACTTTCTGGTTTTTTAATAAAATATAAACTATCAAAGAACTTTTAAGAACTTTTTGAATGACAACTGAGACCAACTAAGAGCGGCTTGACACTAGCGTTTATCCAGCGTAATATAAACGTATGTGGAGCGCAGACGCCGCGTTGTCGCTGCGCAGACGCCGCGTTGTTGCGGCGTCAGTGCAAGGGTAAATGAATACGCTGCATTAGCACCACAGGTGCACGGCGCGAGCGCCGCGTAACTACGGAGTACAACGCAATTGTGTGGCGTCTGCGCCGAGTTAGCGTAGCGTTCAATGAGGGTTTTTGCGTATGAGAAATCCGCTAGATGGCAATACGAAGGCGTCATGTCCAACTGCAGGATGATTGGCGAATTTTGGCATATCTGTCAATAAAACGACATGACATTGACAGATATGTCAAAAATTCACCAATCATGCTGCAGTTGGACCTCACGCCTACGTGCTGCCAAAAAACCCTCATTGACTGGACAACGCGACGCCTGCGCCGCGATAACGCGGCGTCTGTGCTCCGCATACGTTTATCGAACGCCTACGCTGGACAAACGCTGGTGTGAAGGCGCTCTTACAGCTTTTTTCTGAGGTAAGGGATGTCAGTAGATAAATAGTACATATAATGCTTTACCAGCCTAACAGCAGAACTCAACTAAGCGATGTCTTAAACCTCTGGACATAGCTCACTAGTTAAAATAAAACAACCGTTGTTACACTTTTGGTAGGTACCGACGTCAACTAGAAAATGGTTTAGGGTTCTTCACCCGATATATATGTGTCAACAGGTTTCTATTACTAAGCTTTTACTGTCTGTCCGACCGTCTTTCGTTGCTGTATCTCATTCAACATTAATAGGTAGAGAGGTTTCAGTTTAAATTGACGGGCCTGTTGGTCTAGCGAATAATGACCCTGACTGCTAAGTCGGAGGTCGCTGGTTCAATTCCCACCTAGGAGACACTTTGTGTGATGACCATGATTGTTTGTTCTGTGTCTGGGTGAAAATTGCCTATGATATTTATTTATGTAGGAAACGCGTTAGTTCCTGCTTTTTTTAGTTAACCTCAATTTATTTGGCCGATTTAAAAAAAAGCGTTTCTCAATTTGATTTTTTTTGGTATGTATGTTATATGTACACATGTACAACGATTACATTGAGATTTATGATAAGTATTACCTGGTTCTTTTATCCAGAACTAGCTTTTGCCCACGGCTTCGCTCGCGTTAGAAAGAGACAGAAAGTAGCCTATGTTACTCTCCAACCCTTCAACTAACTCCACTTAAAAAATCACGTCAATTCGTCGCTCCGTTTTGCCGTGAAAGAAAGAGAAACATACAGACAGACAGACAGACACACTTTCCCACTTATAATATTAGTATGGATAGTTGCCCTTTAGTCCCATTAAAGTTTTACATAGTTTGATCCAGTAGTTTTTATTTTATGAACATTTTTTTATTAAGAAGTTTATTGTCGCGATGTCAACATTTCACTATTGTACAGCACTAGTGATGTGCAAGTCTATTCACCCTTACCCAATTTTTACCAATTTTCTCTTACACCTACATAATTTACGTCGCTTGTCGCAAACTGGACGTCATATCACTTACATTTTGCCTCTCGTATGAAACTCAAAGGCCTAAAAGGGAAGTTTTGAAGGCATTAAAATTATGTCACCGCAATAACTCAGCACAAACGTCACAGTAATGCTGACGTCACAAGGGTTTGGGGTCTGGCCTTACCTGATACACTCGGACTTACGAATAGAATGGAGGTGGCATTAGCGGTAGCGCAAAAGCTCCGTGAACAGAGTTCCATTGTTTTGAATGTAAGTTAAAAGAATATTAAGGATTCTGAAGGGTTTGCTGTTTTTAAAATTTAGTTGAATAAGTACTTTTATGATCTCTAAATAATACATTGCAAGTTTATTTTTTCTAAATGAACTATGTATTGTTCTTTATGAGTAATAAATTCATTAAACCTAAAACTAAGCTGCAAGCACTCAAGCAGGTACACACGTAATCGATATAACACCAAGCATATAATAACGATAACGCATGTATTAAGCTACACTACCATGGACAGGAGGCATTTAACTCTATGAGACAAGAAATGTTTTAGAATGAAGACAGTAAACAAACAATGTAGTTCTGACAAGAACTTGGTTTTTTTATAATTGTTACGACATTTTGAACAGTTTGTTCGTCCCGATATTATTAACGCTGACTATACAGTAGTTTACTGCTGAATACAAGCCTGTGGTGACAATCTTCGCCTAGCACACTTGCAAGGCAATAGTTAATTAATACAGCTGACATCTTTTGTCGCGATATGGTTTGACGGGACATTGGCATACTCGTATATACAAAATCGAAATCAGCAATTTATAACAGTGGTCGAGGATGAGGAACACTACTACCTCAAACCTCTAAAAGCCTTTCTACTCGTAAGCCACTTCATCTTGACCAGTCTTCACCTAGACCGATGGCATTCTACCTTACGACTGTCTACCACAATGGTTTTCAGTAAATCTTAAAAGAGAAAAAAAACTTCATGTAAATATGATTGTTTCCAAGAATTCGAGCAAAATTTCGTGAAAAACATCCGATTAAAACGCTTCGTACCTCCATGTAGACCCGAAATAAATCTGAAGAATGCTGTCCTCTGAGGGCCTCAAATGTTTACGTTAGTTTTTACCTGCGTTTATAATTTACTTTTTGTTGGCTGTAAATGTGGAATGTTTTTAGTTTTTTTTTTAATTTTTTAAAATATTATTTACTAGATTGCCCAGCGGTTTTACCCGCATCTTTGGTTATACTCGACCCCTATTAGATTGTAGCGTGATGTTATATAGCCTATTGCCTTGCTTGCTCTACAGATAAGCTATTCAATTCAAATCGGACCAGATGTTTCTGAAATCAGGCATCATCGAGCAACTAGTTTCATTTTTCTGACATACTGACACCTTGACGATTCAAAAGTACCTGTAAATGGTTTATTTGAATAAAATAGTTTGAGTTTGAGTTCAGGGCGTTCAACCAAATAAACAAACTATTCAGCTTTGAATAGTGCTGTATATGTCATAATCTAGGCGCCCTGTGGTCAAGGAGTCCACAACCCATGCATGAGGTTGCGTGTTCGAAACAGGGTTAGTACCGATGGGACTTTTTCAGAATCTAAATGCAGTTCTTGATGCAGCATCGATCTTCCGCCTGTAAAAAAATGCGGAGAACGCAATAAATAAATTGCAACTTGCCACACAAACCTCATTATACAGGGTTATGACCTAGATAATGGCATCCTTAAATAATTAGCACGACTTTTCCTGTAACCCTGTATTTTCCTAACAAATGGTTGCCAATACATACAAAAATTATGTGCCGAAACGACTAACAATGAAGCGGGCTGTTTTAACCTCTAATCGAACCTTCCTAGAAAACTGAAAAATGCTTTTCAATTCTCTCTCATAAATAACTAAAACGTACCACCACTGCTCAGAAAACATTTTACATTCGGTAACATTCTTAACTTCAATCTTAAACTAGGGATGGATGGATAAAATAAAAAAAAAACAAAATATTGACGTGTAAAAGTGTTATACATATAACCTATTTACAAAATAAAGTTCATTTTAATTTCATTTTTTAATTTTAATTTTTGTGTTAAGGAGGTCAGTAAACGTAACTGAATCTGAGTTTATTTTTTTAGAGAATCTTTGTAATAAATAATAATAATACCAGCAATGATGTTATAAGTAAAAAAGTGTAGATAGGTTACCCAAACGAAATTCTATCTGCAAAAACGGCACACTAACGCACACATACATTTCACGTCAAAGTAGGATGACATGATTGAAGTGGTGCGAGTGAAAAAGAGATAAACATCGAATGTCAACGCGATACTTACTCAGTATCATGTTTGTCAATTGGCGAACTTTTAATGTGCCACTTTTTGACTGCATATAACCTATCTACACTTTTTACTTAGAACATCATTGAATACCAGCCTATTACTGTCCCACTGTAGGGCAAAGGCCTCTTCTCATACAGAGAAGGCACGAGCATTAATCACCACGCTTGCTCAAGGTGGATAATAAGTTTTTAATTTTTATTCTCTAGCCACGCGTGTTTCTTGCACTGTTTTTTTTTATTAATTGTTTAAAAGCAGTTTAAATATCTAATATCCCTAAGCAAAATAACGATAATCTGAAACAATGTTGTGTTCTTAAACGTATAATAATAAATAAATATTCTGGGACAACTCACACACGGCCATCTGATCCCAAACTAAGCAAAGCTTGTGCTATGGTAACCAGACAACTGATAAACACATACTTATATTATTTATAAATAAAGGGTGTCCAGTGGAAAATTTTCAACTTTGAAATTTCACATAAAAAAAACTACATGGATTTTATTTATTTTTATTAAAACGAAATGTACTACATTAATGCGGATTTCAATTTTTAAACACTGTATCATCTAAATGATGACCGTTTTTTTGTACGCACTCCTGTAGTCGAACCCTTACATTTGCAATTACGCGACGGCAAAGCTCTGGAGTAATGCTTTGAATTTCACGGCGAATATTGGCCTGCAGGGCTTGAATTGTCCGGGGATTGTTCTCATAAACTTTCAATTTAAGGTAACCCCATAGAAAAAAATCGCAGTTCGTGAGGTCGGGCGACCTGGGTGGCCATGAGATGTCTCCGTACTTGCTGATCAGTTTATTTGGAAAAATTGTTCTTAACTTTTCCATCGACACTCTAGCTGTATGCGGAGTGGCACCGTCTTGCTGAAATTGTGTCCTATTGTTGTAACCTGAATACAGCTGCAATTGCGGTAGCAGAAATTCGTCTATCATACGGCAATACACCGCAGCAGTGACTGTTTCTCCTTGGTTAAAAAAATAGGGCCCAATTACACCGCTAGCCGAAATGGCACACCAAACTGTGGTTTTCAAGCAATGTAAACGTTTCTGGTGGCGTTCTCTTGGGTTGTTTGGGCACCAGTATCTCATATTCTGTTTATTTACATATCCATCAATGTGGAAATGTGCTTCATCACTAAACAAAATGTTTCCCAACGTGGTAGGTGTTCGAAAGCGTTACAGCATTGTTCTTGCAAAGGTTTCTCGCAAAGGATAGTCGCTTTCCTTGAGACCCTGAACAATTTGCATTTTGTATGGATGGAGCCTTAATTTCTTCTGCAAAATAACATGCACTGTTGACTTTTTGATTCCTGTGGAGGCTGCAATTTTCCTAATCGACTTGCGTGGATTCCTAATGATTTCATTTCGAACTTCACACACGTTCAGGCGTTGCTGCTGATGTTGATGGCCCTGGAGGAGTTCTGTTGTGCGTTGTCCCTTCTTGCCTAAACCTTTGTACCCACGACCAAATAAGTTGCGTGCTTGGCCCATCACTTAAACGCCGAATACAAAACGTTCGACGCGCGCGAACCAACGATTCACCATTCTTTAGAAATTGCTCAACCGCGAACGAGCGGTGCGCTCCTGTCCAGTGACTCATGGCTACTAACAAATCCGCAAGTACCGCGCTTTCAATGACACCCCTCCCGCTCACCTCACCCCGCTATTATTTCGATAATTGCAGTTTAAAGTTGAAAAATGTCCGCTGGACACCCTTTACATATATTATAGTTAAACTACAACCAAATACAGAACAAACAATCATGCTTTTCACACAAAGTTTGTTCTGGGAGGGAATCAAACCCTCGACCTTCGGCTTAGCAGCCAGGGTCACTAACCACTAAACCAACAAGCCCGTCAAATTCCGGAACCGCTACATATAATATCTATATAATTATATAAAAGAAAGTCGTGTTAGTTACTGTTATATATGTGTGTGTAATAGCGTGTATGTGTGCGGTCCGCGCCCTGTTGCTTACCTACGAATAAACCAGTGTGCTATTAGCTGCCAGCCGTTTCACTCGTGCCATCCCTTACGTACCTACCTACACAACAGTTACACATTTTATAACTTAAGAACGGCAGAACCGATTTGGCTGAAAAGGAGTATGACCAAATCTAGCATCGCTATAAAATAAGAGGGTATAGCCACAAAAATATACTCATAAATCATAACATATTATTTTGACTTTCTTAAAATAACTTAATGGAAATCTTTCCGGGGGTTAATATTTCATATTTAATTAGTTATTTATTTGACTTTGTTGCATTCTTCCTTTAATGGCGTACTGAAGTGAAAACAGTGTTGCCAATTTCATAAACTTTCCCATAATCAGTCTTAACTGATGGTATTACATATTATATTTTAGGGGCACACGTTGATGTCTAAAAATAATTCTAAAAATAATTACGACTATAACATTTTTTTGCGTTACCAACAATTTATATTTATTTAACATTTTTAAAATAATGTTATTTTACTTACAAAAAGTATTTACGTGTCTAAGTAATTACTTATGGTTAATTTTTATTAGCTGTGGGTAGCACTGCCACGGAAATTCAAATGTTAACAGTCAAAATTGACACTTTCAAGTCAAACAAAGCGACGAATGTTTTGATTGAAAATTGTATTTATTTTGCGTTATTAGATAACGGAGTCATCTCGTGTTCTTGGATATAAGAACACGCGTATGATCCCCGTACTATAATTTAATAACCGTACAATTGTCATTTAAACTGAAATATTATTTTCAAACTGGACATTGGCAGAAATCACCGAAAATTCGGTGGATTGCCATAATAAATATAAAAGTTGAAGTCATTAGATAACGAATCATTGCGGTGAGTTCGTGTACAGCAGAGTCTTCCGATTTCTGCGCGGACAAGCAATCTTTTCTAAACTTTCGTACGTCGACGTTTTTATGATTTCGGATCCTTTCTCTATTTGTGCAGTACCGACAATATTGTTAAAAAAATGACACGCTGTGTGGACTATTATACTACCCTTGCTCTAAAAAATCCTCTACCCCGTCGCCAACTGGGGGCAGCAACGGATGCAATGGTTACAATTCTACGATACTGGTTTTCTCCGGCAACGGTTAGTATCTTATAATATTATAGTATTGTGTCTTGTATTTCTCAAGACAAGCTTTTTTGACGTTAGTGTAGGGGGAAATGAGTGCATTATTGTTAATTATCAACATTATACAGGGTGTCCCAAAACTCAACGTCAAGCCGAAACGGGGTGACAGGATTGATCATAACCATCACGAGAAAAATCTGAAAAAAAATCTATCCCATGCAGTTTGAAAATTATGGGCATTTTAAGAAAAACCTAGAAATTTGATCAAACTGTACCATTTTTCGGTTATTGTGGTTATTCTTTTTTATTTTTGTTCATTTGAACTTTGGAAACGTAATCCTAAATAACATTTCTAGAATCCCAATAAAAAATAATGACACAATTGCCTCAAGTTTCCGAGAATTGAGACTATTTGTTAAACTACGAATTTAAAATTTTCAAGATTCGTCGACTTTGACAGGCCCTCCTATAAAAAAAATGTACTAGAGTGCCTTGGCAAGTGGCATTAAAAGTTGGCGCATTTAATCAGAATTCTAAAATGGTACAATACTTGTTAGTTCCATACAATAGAAAAGAGTAAAAAAATTAAAACCTCAAGTAACCCGATTTTTGCTATCTCATTTTACTCAGTTAAAATGTTTTTAATTCACACAAGCTCTAGGTAGGTTCTTAATTTTAAGACAAAATGATGAGAGAGATGGATAATGGGTATGTTCGCCATGAGTGAGCGAGACAGATAGTGACGCCACTTTTACCAAAGTGAAAAAAGTTAGTAAAATTAGTAAAATAATTAGGTTTGTTGGAATAAAAGTCAGATGATAGAGAAATAACGTTTTTTATTACAATAAATGTTCAAATTGTTTACCATCAGCCTCAATACAAGCCCTACATCTTCTTAAAAAAGATCTACTTATTAGTCGGGCATATCTTCGAGAGTTGATCGCCTCAGCTGCTTGAGAAATGCGTTCACGCAGGTCGGCTACGTTCTCAATGGGCTTTGAGTAAACTTTTTCTTTGAGAACTCCCCAATAGAAAAAATCCAGGGGATTTAAATCTGGTGAACGGGCGGGCCACGAGATAGTGCCCGAACGTCCATTCCACCTTCCCGGATATTCCTGGTCAAGGAAATCTCTTACTTGCACTGCGAAATGCGCTGGGCAGCCATCTTGTTGAAACCACATGTCGCGAAGATCTGCTAGTGGTACGTCCTCTAACAGGGTTGGTAAATCTTCTCTTAAAAAATGTAGGTAATTAGTTCCATTCAAGTTCTCAGGCAGTTCAATAGGCCCAATAAATTTATTACCGTTTAAAATTCCGGTCCACAGGTTTACTTTAAAACGATACTAGGATCTATCTTCTCGCATTAAATGTGGATTCTCCACATGCCACTCGTGATAATTGTGCAAGTTCATGTAACCATCTTTTTTAAATGTCGATTCATCTGACCAGAGAATTTTTTGGATGAATTGGGGATTCTCATTATGCCTCTGTAGCATTGTTCTACAAAAAGAAATCATTTCCTGATAATCTCGAGGTAGAAGACTTTGAACTCGTTGTACGTGAAACGGATGCATTTCGGCTCTTTGTAAAATACGATGAGCAGTGCTTTTCGGTATTCCCGTTCTTTCTTCAATTCCACGTACGGAAATACTTCGGTCACGTGCGACCTCTTGCAATACTTCTTCCTGGAAAGGAAACACAGGTCTACCTCCAGCCTGTATTTGATTCGGGAAATGGCCGTCCTCTGTGAGTGAACGGTGCACATTAACAAACACGCGGTGATCCGGGTAGCGCTCTAAATTTGGATATCTTTCACGATAAAGTCTAGCGGCAGCACTTGCGTTGCATCTGCATTCCCCATAAATGAGGTGCATGTTCGCATATTCTTGTGAAGTGTAGCGCGTAGGCATGGTAGATAAAAAGGATGCCAACACAAAAGTCCAGAGAGAAGCCAAAGTTGCCGGTATGTTATCAACAAGTCCAATTCACAAAGATTCAAGTCCAAAAAGAGAAGCCAAAGTTGTCAGTACTAAATCAACACAAGCGAATACGAACGTGCGCAGTAGACGAATGAGCGAAACGTACTAACTGGTTGGTGTCGGACTGGTAGCGTAGCCATTTGCTTGGCTGAAACTAGTGCGAATGAAACAGATAGATGCCATAGCATCTATCTGTTTCATTCGCACTCGTTTAAACGACGCATCTCCGTCTTAATGCGTGGCGTCACTATCTGTCTCGCTCACTCATGGCAAACATACCCATTATCCATCTCTCTCATCATTTTGCCTTAAAATTAAGAACCTACCTAGAGCTTGTGCGAATTAAAAACATTTTAACTGAGTAAAATCTGATAGCAAAAATCGGGTTACTTGAGGTTTTAATTTTTTTACTCTTTTCTATTGTATGGAACTAACAAGTATTGTACCATTTTAGAATTCTGATTAAATGCGCCAACTTTTAATGCTACTTGCCAAGGCACTCTAGTACATTTTTTTTATAGGAGGGCCTGTCAAAGTCGACGAATCTTGAAAATTTTAAATTCGTAGTTTAACAAATAGTCTCAATTCTCGGGAACTTAAGGCAATTGTGTCATTATTTTTTATTGGGATTCTAGAAATGTTATTTAGGATTACGTTTCTAAAGTTCAAATGAACAAAAATAAAAAATAATGACCACAATAACCGAAAAATGGTACAGTTTGATCAAATTTCTAGGTTTTTCTTAAAATGCCCATAATTTTCAAACTGCATGGGATAGATTTTTTTTCAGATTTTTCTCGTGATGGTTATGATCAATCCTGTCACCCCGTTTCGGCTTGACGTTGAGTTTTGGGACACCCTGTATATGTTATTATGGATAATACCAAAGATGGTACAAGTCAATAGCACTATTTGTATTTTGTTGTACAGCTAACTGTAACAGCACAGCTGTGCACTACCGATGGTTGACTGGTAGAGAATGCCTAAGGCATTAAGTCCACCTCTGTACATTAATTTTGTGCATAAAGAATAAATAAATAAATAAACAGCAGGTAAGGAAAAAAAACTAATTGAAAATCCTATTAGAATCATTTTCGGCTTCCACGCGGACGAATTTCCTATTAAACTAATGCTAAGATCAATCAATAATATGTTATAATATTTATTTTCAGATGTCAGAAGAACATCCTCTTCTTCTCTCAGGAATGTTATATTATACTCGAATGAGCATCTCTTAAACTCTTGAAGTGTAATGAGTGTTGAACGAGCTTATGGACATCAACATGCGTGCTTTGTCTGTAGATCTTCCACATTGAGAGCACACAGAGTATTCTGAATAACCGACCTACTCTTTGACAATTCAGAAATGCTTGTAAATAATCTAGGTGAAATAAATGCCTTTGACTTTTGAATATTTTTATTTCCACACATTAATATTACAAAGGTTTAATTACACGCATTGCAATGATGACTAGAATAAAATGTTGTCTGTTTACAATAATAAATTAGTTACGAATGGTTTTTACAAAAAGAACCCTTATAGTTTCGTCATGTCCGACCCCCTATCCGTTCGTCCATTCGTCCGTCCTCGTCTTACCTATTAACTGTTAACCTTTCGACAACCAAGCGATAGCCGGCTAGGAGGAAAACTATAACGGCTAAGATCTCTTTATTATTTCAGGAGTTAAAGAGACCTAACTTGTAAAATGAACTTACTTCGAAAACTTCGTACAAAAATTACGATTTCATCGTATTAAAAATAAATCATAACAATTCGAAAGTGGATAGGAAACCCTATTCTATATATTTTGTACCTACTCTTTATGCCTATAAAGCCACTTTGATTTCGTATGACGGTATGACCTAATTACCATTTACTTGGGGCTTTCATTGGGTTGTTAAAACTATTCTGTTTTGTTTTATGAGAAAATAAATCATAATATGGTTATTATTAGTACTTTTTTGGTAGAAGTTATGATACAAAACTAACCTAAAAACTTGAACATATAAATCAAAATTCAACAAAAACCCTGAAAATAAGTAGATAATTTTTATTGCCTTGGAAAGTACGACCTCTCCCCTCTTTTATATCCAATTTACACTAAGATACCATTTTTTTTTATGCGCAACGGCGTCCTATAGTGGGTTGGTCAATTTCCTTTGTGGGGAGCTTAGGACCAGGGGACGGACATAGAATACTTTTGATCTTCTTTTTTTTTCTTTTTATCCTGTTTCTGTGGGACGTGACATAAAACGTGGTATAATAAAAAGTCTGATATAACGCGGGTGAAACCGCGGGGGACAGCTAGTTATTTATATATCCGTATCAGTATACGGATTCAAAATTTCAAATCTATAACATCCCTATCTTAAACCTTATATTTAGCACAAAATGAACCTAATCACATTTCTAAGTCATTAGCTATGGAACATTAAAAATTTCGCATAAAAGGAACTTTTACTTGAGATAATAATCGTCTCGTTTCAGTGGAAACCCGTGAAAATGCTGATTAGTGGGGAAATATGCTGGTATTACAAATTTAACTCTTGATGACCAGTTTTATTCTAAAACTAGCTGTTTTCTGTGCCTTCACTTGCCAGTTTCATACAGAATTTCAGACCCTATTTTAATACGTAAGGAGTTTTTCAAAAATTCTTTCTTAGTGCGCCTCGTATTAAATAAAATATACTAGGTGAATTTTTAGTCCTGCACCACCCGCTAGGAGATAATTCTACCCATGAAAACAAACAACTTTTATTATGGAACCAACTCTGAAATTGCGAAAAAAATCTCGATCGGAAGGTCCCGACAGCTAGAAACTATTTGAAGATTTGTCATCATATCAATCAGGGTTTTGGCTTTTGAAAAAAAAATGTATTTTTTGTTATAGCAACAGAAATACATCATTTGTGAAAGTTTAAACTCTCTATTGCGGTTCTTGAGATTAAGCCTGGTAACAGACGGACGGACGGACAGACAGCGAAATCTTAGTAAAAGGTCCCATTTTGTACCCTTCATAAACAGAACCCTAAAAAATTCTGTCCAAATTTCCTGTTGTTTGCTTTAGTAGTTTTGGTTGTGCGTTGACCACTAAAAAGGCTCAACACGCTATTACCAATGAGAGCACAGCAGAAACCAAAGCCGTAGGTAAAACTACTGGTAACATTATAGTAATTAATAAAAATCTTACCAGTATTATAATATATATTTATGCTCTGCGCATAATAAGAATCTTCGTTCTTCCAATAATTGTCTTCTACGATGTCCTTCTCACCACTCTGGTTTTCTTAAGTCTTCATTTCTTGTCCAGGCGGTTTTCCTTTGGAATGATCTTCCTCAGGATATCAGGACGTTGACCAGTCGGTACACATTTAAAGCTAAAGCTCGCGAATACTTACGCATGAAATTGGCAGATTCATCCCACATGTAATTTATTTTTATTCTTTTTCTCTATCTATATTTTTTATCTCTCTCTACTGTTTATATTTTGTATGTATGTATTTATGTATTTATTGTAATAATTCATTTATTTTTCCTCTTTTACTTTAATGTCTTTGCACCTACCATGTTTTGTCTCTGCGTCACCTTAAGGTAGACTGGTAGAAAATGCCTTAGGCATTAAGTCCGCCATTGTGCAACGTTTTTCTTTGTGCATAAAGTTTTAATAAATAAATAAATAAATGTTATAGCAATAAAACAGTTTTGCACAATATCAGCATTCCGCTTGTAATTCAGCCAGAAATACAATATTCCACAATTAGCAATACAATCAAATTACAATTTCTGAATATCCTAATAATTGGTATTACGGCTAAATATAATACAATTATTAAACCCTCTATTCAACTATGCTATTACATTGAATCTCATCTTAATAGACTATCTTCTATCAGATTAGATATATATTCAAGTACATTGGCTTTGAGATTATCTAATAAACGCTAATTTAGTCTATATTGTTAGAAGTGGGTTTCCTTTAGCCCGTCGTCAAAGTCGATTATAAATATCTTTATTCTCCTGAAATCTTGCGGAATGTAGGTGTGCTATAATCCACTGTGGTAAAGATATTAAGAAAATCTATTGTTTCGAAATATTAATTTAATTGTTTTGTCATTTACTTATATTTTATCTGTCAATGTGACTCGAGTTTCGAATATTGATTCAAAAGTTAAAAGTTAAGGTCTATTATTGAATCTCTTCCCTTAGCGATAGGTGTAACAATAATAATACCAGCCAATTATTGCCACTGCAGGCCAACGGCTTCTTCTCATACAGAGAAGGCACGAGCATTGATCACCACGCTTGCTCAAGGTGGATTGCCGATGTCGCACTTATATTCACTACAATACCAAGCTTCCTCACGATGTTTTCCTTCACCGATATCTGTGATGGTCAAGATAAACTTGAACTCGATAAATTGAAAAATAGTCATATAAATTGAAAAAGTCACATTGGTAATAGGGATGACGACAAAATTAAAAAAATTGCATTCTGTTTAGTCCGTCTGATAGATCGGTCAAAAAAACGGGACACGTATTTTTTGCTTGATCAAATTAATAAAAAAATACAAAGATAAAGAGCAACAAAGTTCCGGAGTGGGGGCTTTTGACGTCACCGTCATGCAAAATATGTCGATACCTTTGGGTAGAAAGGTCGTATAAACCAAAACCCGACTTTTCAGGGGAGCAGAAAAACATTTTTTTTACATAAAAATTCATAACTTTTTTGTTTTTGAAGTTATAAAAAAATGATCTTTGAGAAAGGTTCTTAGAATTTGCTAATAAAAAAGGTTAAATCATCAAAACCTACCTATCTTCTTTAGTTTTAAAGTTAGCTTGGATTTACGACTCAGAAAATATCAATTCTTGGCTTATACACCCCATGAAAATGAACTTTAAAAAAACTGTATAGGTCGTATATCCATGTTTGGTAAGCTTATGGTCACATTTACGGTCGTAAAAACCCCATATATGTAGATTTTTGTATTAAAAACCATTGTTATAGTCACAGATTAATTGAATTTTGACTAATAAACATCCTGTTACTCTCCGAATTAGTAGGAACTCAGTAATTGTTATTCTAATACCCATTATTGGTTGATTCAAATAAAATAAAACTACCTGAAATACGTAATCAACATTTATTAAGTATTATAATACCTTTTAATCAACATTTACTATTATTTCAATAATAATTATAACAACTTAAACAGAAAAGTGAAAAAAGAAATCTACTTAGTCATGACTAAAAACTAAAAAAATAGTTACTTAAACTAAATAAATAAATAAATAGATTTATTTATTTTAGACGGTATTAGAATAATAATTACTGAGTTCCTACTAATTCTGAGAGTAACAGGATTGTATATTAGTCAGAATTCAATTAATTTATGATTATAAAAATGGTTCTTAATACAAAAATACTACATATATGGGTTTTTACGACCGTAAATGTGACCATAAGCTTACCAAAAATGGATATACGACCTATACAGTTTTTTAAAGTTCATTTTCATGGGGTGTATGAACCAAGAATTGATTTTTTCTGAGTCGTAAATCCAAACTAACTTTAAAACTAAAGAAGATAAGGTTTTGGTGATTTAACCTTTTTCATTTGCAAATTCTAAGAACCTTTCTCATAGATCATTTTTTTATAACTTCAAAAACAAAAAAGTTATGAATCCAGAAAAGTCGGGTTTTGGTTTAAACGACCTTTCTACCAAAAGGTATCGATATTTTACATTTTAATATTTACATTAAGTTATTATAAAGTGCAGTTGGGGACATAATCATCACCTTTTCATGTGTATCTCTCTGCTTTTTGATCTTTTTTACCTCAATCTTTTTTAAACATAGTTTATACACCAACCTCACGCATCCAAAAGCGATCCTTTGGATTTACGACGTCGAATTTGAACTGTGTTTAAGTAATGCATTTAACACGTTAGGGCGTATAAACCATTTACAAATAACGACTATTTTTACGCCCTGTGTTAATATAAATCATGGATTACATCATAACAAAACTAAAAAATAAAAACATTTGGCTTTTACGTTAAAAATTTCTTATTTTTTAGAGTGTATGACCGAAAAATTCTTGGTCGTATTAACCCTTTTTGTGCGAATTTCGGCATTTCAAATATACAGATCGATAGAGAAAAAAATTCTGAGCAAAATGGTATATATAACTCAATTTGGCCTAAATGGTTTTAAGACCTTTCTACCCAAAGGTATCGATGTAGTTATCTGATCGTGACGTCATGCGCAACTTTAACTTCGTCATTCTTCGTTTACGAGAAAAAAGCAAAAAAACGTGTCCAACATTTTTTTAAATTTCTATCTGACGGACTAATTACTTTTTTTTTGTCGTCTCGCCTATTGCCCAATTTGAACCATAACCTCTTGCTTGAGAGGCGAGCGCCTTAACCAATAGGCCATCATGACATAACGACAGTAGGTATAGGTTATTATAAAAACAAAATAAGTCAGTTTATCATAACGATAGCCAGAATATACGAAAAAAATGTGTTAAGTCGACCCCAAACAAATCGGACAAAGGCAGAAAAATGATGAAAAAAAAAGGTCCCTCTTCTAATTGCCGGGTATTTTTTTTTTTCAAATTAATTTGTAACGCCTTACAATGCTAATTAAAAACACAAATTATCCTCGGCAACCTGGGTGTAATTAAATTATTTATTTCAATTAGTCCATTAAAAGACACTTTTGAGTATCATTTACAGCTAAAAGGAAATGATTGTATTTTCCCATTTTAGATTTTGTTTCGTATTGCGAACGGGCAAGAAACTTCTTACTTAATCTTTTAGAGGATTTAAATGTTTAACAGAATTATGTATGAATGTCGTGACGACAACTTCCAAAATATTTTTTTCTAATTCTAATTAACTTTTGGAACTGTATCTTAGACATCCCAGACATCAGAGAAGGAAAATATCGTATGAAATTCGCCAATCACCTTGAGCGACCGTTGTGATCAAAACTCGAGCATTCTTTGTAAATGAGAAGAAGTCTTTGCTCTGCAGAAAAATAATAAGCCGGCCATTTATTTATTTATTAAATAATTAATTTAACACAAAATTGTTTGAATTTGATAAAAGTAAGCTATACTTTAACACCAATATTATAAAGTTGAAGACTTTGTTTGCGAAAATCTCAGGAACTACTGATCCGATTTGAAAAATTCTAGTGTTGGATAGAAAAGCTATAGACTGTGTAACTTTACGCTAAAACCTTCGAGAGCGGAGCATTAACCGAAGAAGTGGACGAATAAGATTCCAGATTTTTCTTTCAAAATAAGTAAGTTTTTTTTTCCTCTAACTGTTTACCAAAAGTACTATTATATGTTTAACTATCAATCACCCAATATAAAGCACAAACCAAGACAGTTCTCATCAACCATTCGCTTCCTTAGTAACAGTGAATTCAATTAGCTATTTAAGAGACCGAACGGACATGCAAGCTAACACAGAATATATAGCGAGTCATTGAATGGAACCCAGTGTTCGACGATACGACGATAAAGCTAGTTCTACGGTGACTTCTGAAAGTTGTATGAGGATTGGCTTTTGAGAGGAACTAAGGTTCGAGGCTTGGCTGTGTACATTTAGCATGTAGAGTTATAAGCTGCCAGACGTTGGTTTTAACTACGTCTTACAGCATATTTAATCAAAGTTAGAGGTATGAGGAACAGAGTGATAAGTTCTTCATTCATCATTAAAAAGGGATACTAGATGGTTGTGTCGAGATTTTGAATACTAAAGAGGCCTAATTAGGCTTCGCCCCCGTGGATGTCGAAATTTCATCCCCTGTTTTATCCCTTTAAGTTTTATGTCTCTAGATTCGATAGGTTCTCAACTCAGGCGATAACGCCCTCTTGTGGGCGTTTGAGACTTTCGGGGGGGCAGTAGAAAGCCCAGAGAAAATTAGGGGGCATTGAGATGGCGCAGGGGGGCGTAGGTAGATTAAACAATATAGTTTAAAAAGGCAAAAAAAGAAAATCCCTCCATTTTCTTTTTCTTCATCTAGAAATAAACATATTCTCAAAGTGGGCGGTGAGCAATATACGGTTGAGAAACTTTGCTCTAGAATCAGCGGTTTGAACTGTGCGTTGATGTATAAATCAATGTAGCAGTCAGTCAATCCAGCAGTTAGTTCACCGTTTTATATAATTATATAGATGCACACGACCCACTCAGAAGCTAATATAAGATATACCAAAAATCGACAAAACATTAGCATATAAATTGTTTTCTGGTGTAATGCTTGTCTGTCGCTTAGTCGTTGAAAGCAACAGCAGCGCTCGCTAAACACTGTTATACAACGATAAGAACAAACGAACAAATATTCGCATGACCATGTGATTCAACAACTAGTTAATCCATACTAATATTATAAATAGGAAAGTGTGTCTGTCTGTCTGTCTGTTTGTCTTTCTTTCACGGCAAAACGGAGCGACGGATTGACGTGATTTTTTAAGTGGAGATAGTTGGAGGGATGGAGAGTAACATAGGCTACTTTTTGTCTCTTTCTAACGCGAGCGAAGCCGCGGGCAGAAGCTAGTTCTATATAAACCAAAAAAGAACCGACAAAACTTTACTCTGCAAAACCGAACCTCCAGCAATAAATTTTCCAAAATTTAAAATTACAACAACATCTAAAAACGTTAAAAAACAAATTTCGAACGAACTAATCAAAAACCCAACCAATAGAATTGCTAATAGAAAAACTTCAGTTTACGTCACAGGGAAATGTTCATTCAATTTTTAAACTGCAAGAGTTACGGGGACGAACTTGGTCACGGCGTAACTTGGCTAATCTTCACAACTTGGCCAAGACTTGGCTGAACGCGGTGAAATCTAAAATTGAATTGTAAGGGCTTTTTATTAATGTCGTAAATTGAATTCCTTTTGCATGCCATGAATAGTTTACACAGTTTGTTGAACGTATGTTTTTTACCCACGACGGAACGGAGACGGTGTATGCGTTTAGGGTGAGAGGTTGTGTGTAAACACCAAACCCATATAAATGTTCCTATTTTTTTCCAGAACGGCGTGACTGATTAACATGAACTTTTTTGATGCATAAGTGTTTTTTTCTCCCGAACTTTGCTAAAATAAAACAAATGCCTAGCTTTATTTATATTTATTTTATTAGATGTTTAATTTACACATGTTTTGACCTCTGGCGTCAGGTCTCTAGTTTTAGTTTTGTAGATGTCTATCTGCAAACTAAAGACCTCTCACAATTAGAAACCTTCAGGGACGAAATTTTCAAAATGTTTGATTTGGTGTTGCCGGACAGACAAACGCACAAGCGATTCTATAAAGAATCCTTTTTTCATACAGACGTGGAGAATACTAAAATGGGAAAATGATATTGTGCACTCAATTCCTACATCTCTACATTCGTATAGCAACACTGCCAAAAACCGCACAAAATAAAATTTTATTGTGTATAACCGAATTACTCTGATCCTTGACAGGAACGGTTAACTCGTCCCCCATAAGGAATAAAGTGCAAAGTTTTCTTAGCGAATCGTGCCAAAATCCTCCCAAGTACTGCTGATTCCGCTTAAATACGAACTGACAGCCGCGGTGGGGAACTTTCCTTAACTTTTTACGTAATTTTAACCGTCTCTCTGCAATGGATTTAAGTTTTGAGTTCGATTTTTTGCTAACCGCCTGATGTTAAGTGTCCACATTTACAATACCCAAAGATCATCATCATCTCCCTAGCCTTTTTCCCAACCGTGTTGGGGTCGGCTGCCAGCCTAACCGGATTCATCTGGATACCGGTGTTTTACGTGGAGCGACTGCCTATCTGACCTCCACAACCCAGTAACTGGGCGACCCGATACCTCTTGGTTAGACTGGTCAGAGTTTCTGGCTAACCAGTAACGGCTGTCAAAGTCCTACGAATGACAACCGGGACCAACGGCTTCACGTGCTTTCCGAGGGATGTCAGTGATGTCCAAGATAAACTTTAGAAAGTACATATGAATTGAAAAAGTCACATTGGTACTTGCCCGGATTCGAACCCACAACCTCTTACAGGCGCCTTAACCACTGGGCCATCAGGACATCCAATACCCAATACATCCATTACAATACCCAAAGATAATATAATATTATTAAGCTGAAGAGTTTGTTTTACCTTCGAACACACGTGATTCGAGACACAATAGAAAGAAAATAGCAGCCCGACAGCCGGCTGTCGCTTGGGCGTTGAGAGGTTAATTGGTTGAAGGAAGTACTGGTATGAATTGATAAAATGTTCTAGTGTTAGATAGCCCATTCAGCGAGGAAAGCTATAGGACACACCACGCTACAACCTTTGGAAGCGAAGCAGTAACTAACGATGCGAGTAAAACGGTACTGGACAAATAGTTAAAAATAAAGTGTTGCTGAATTTCCTAATAAATTCATAGAAATCTGCACAATTGTTGATATATTAATTTAAATCGAAACGTGAACAATATTTTATTGAATTTCTTTAACTTTATTCACAAGTGAAACAAAACATTATACAAAGACGGATTTGCTTGGTCTGAAATTTTCTGCCGGTTGAACTTAGGATGACGCAGAGACAAAACATGGTAGATGCTAAGATACATAAATAATTCCAAAATTTAAAAAAATACTGTGTAAAATAAAATTGTGTGTATCTTCAATAATTAAGAAATGATTAACTTTTTTCATATCAGACTTTACCTATAACAGTAATAATTTATCCAACCTACTCAATTGCCACCAAAGACGATAAATAACCCCACATTTAGCACCCAAACCCCTACAAAGTTACACTCTCCATTCAGCACACACGAATCTAAACATTCATTGAAAATTAACTACTTGTACGTTCTCAAAGAAAACTTCGCACACTAACAATTGCGAGCAGTTGTCGGTTGAGTTTGAGTTACATTTACATGTAATCAGTCGCGCCAGTGCTTGTGAGATACCTACGTTTGAGTTTCAGAATTTAGTGACTAAGTATAAGTAAGTATGTGGTATTTAGTCGAGTTTTGTCGTGAAAGAGTAGTTAGAATATGAAATTCATATCATGTAGTACTAAGTTGATCTGAGGCTGACATTCCGTGCATTAAAAAGCACATAAAGCCACATATTTTTGACAAAAGCTATGGGTAGTCTGAAGCCGGGACAATTATATTAGTACATTAATAATTTTATTATAAAAATACTAGTTTTTGCCCGCGACTTTATCCACGTGGAATAATAGTTACTGTTCCCGGGGGATTTCTGAGATGAAAACTCTCCTATGTCCTTTCTCGGGTCCCAGGCTATATCTGTACCAAATTTCATTCAAATCAGTTCAGAAGTTCAGGCGTGAAGAAGAGACAGACAGACAGACAGTTACTTTCGCATTTATAATATTAGTATGGATTTAACAATATTATATTAGTTATTAGTATATTTAATCTCTTCTAATTTTTAATTCAAATTAATATATTAAAAGAAAAATGATTGTAAACTTTATTAAAGTAACAGGTTCAAAAATAATGTCAATAATAATTATGGAAGTGTTAAATTAAGTAGGTAAGAAAATCAAAGCAAGGAATAAAAGGCTCTTTTATTTTTATTTATTTATATTAGTATATTTAAGGGATATCGTGTCACCAAATTATGGATTATGGAGGTCTGATGAACATTTGCTCCAGTAAAAAGCTTGCGGTAGATTTTTGAGGCTGTCAAGCGCTCAACGGACTTTTCCGCTAAGACTGACAATTGCGAGCAGTTGTCGGTTGAGTTTGAGTTACATTTACATGTAATCAGTCGCGCCAGTGCTTGTGAGATACCTACGTTTGAGTTTCAGGAACAGTGATTAAGTTCCGTAGTTAGTACATGAAATTCATATCATGTAGTACTTTATAAGTTTAACTAAGATTTCATTGACATTTTTTTGACAAAAGCACGCAAAGCCGTACAGATCTTTGACATTCGGGAAGTCAGAAGTCAGAATAACTAAATAAGAAGTATCAAGAAACATCTCCTTTACTGTGTGCGTGCTTAAAGTTACAATCATAAAACTCAACAGACATTATATGTGCACAGCATTAAACCCTTTCAGGAGTCGAACCCATCACGCAGCGCAGCAGTCAAACTGTGTCGTACATTCGTCAATAAGTGTTTCATAAGCTCAAACTTACTCGATTGGTTTTATTTCTGTCAAAATTAGCACTTCTGGTACACATTGTTACTGGGTCAAACAAACCCAAGCCATTTTTTGTCAGATAAGGCACAACTCATTATCTATCCTTCTTGTTAGTCCAAGAGCTTGGAGTAACTAGACACGCGTGCGTCATATGCCGTGCCTATATTATCGCGATACGACGAATATTCGCCTGTTACAAAATGCAATAACAAACTTTATTGACAAAATTATAAGATACAAGCTGTTCTACGCGATTTCACCCGCGTAATGATAGGTTTTAGTATACTGCTCCGCTCCTGTGGATATGCCCATAGGTTATTTTTTCCCGTTTCTGCCTCATTTTCCATTGATGCTCCGATCCTATTTGGCATAGCATGATGTTATATAGCCTTTGTTACTCGCTGATCGCTAAACGTAGCTTTATTCTGGTGATTTTTTTTAAAAAGGTTCACTAGAGTGTCGGATCCTATTCAATTCAATTTAAACAAACAATCTAATATTGCCTCTTTATCATCTTAGTATAGCTCTTAATATTAGACGAGTCATAACTCATATTAGTATGACTCTTTATCATATGACTTGTGTTACCCAAGTACAAGTGCTGCGGTTACTTATGTTACATATTATGATTATATTGGAGTACTTATAATGTATACATGAGAAAGTTTGTGTACCTACTTGCTTGAAAACGCTTAAAAGTTTTGATCTGTTGAAGCGTTTGCCTGGTATTGTGGTCCACAGAAAGTGTTTGGCAATTATGTATGATGGCTTTGAAGAAATATTAACGCAGCAATATATATTTTAAATGTCATTAAGTTAAGGCTGCAGTAATATTTACATATATTTTAAACATGACGTAGGTCAACCAAGCCTGGGCTCCCAGTCCACACCCTGACCTACTTCGGCCGTCCACTCTGTCCGCCTTTTTCTAACATATCTCAGCTGTACTTACTACTCCTTATGGCCCCTAAATTATAATAAGACGCAAAACAGAAACATAAGTTAATCCAGCAGTCATATTTCTTGGAGCCAATAACAAATATTTATTTGGCCTAAAAGGGCAGGACTTGGAGCATAAGCTTGGCTGCCCGCCAGCCGTTGATGCAAAGACGTTGGTATGCCAGAGGACCTGGGCTGTTCACACTTTGTGGGGATATTTAAATACTAGCTCTTGCCCGCGACTTCGTCCGCGTGAAATAATAGTTTCCGTCCCAGGAGATTTCCGGGATGAATAAAATAGGGATGAAAACTATTCTATGTCCTTTCTCGGGTCCCAGACTATATTTGTACCAAATTGCATTCAAATTGGTTTAGTGGCTAAAGCGTGAAGAAGAGACAGACAGACAGACAGAGTTACTTTCGCATTTATATTATTAGTATATGGATAGATTTTGTGAAGTTTTAGTTTAATGGTAAATAAAGGTTTGGAGGTATGAGGAACAGAGTGTAAAGTCCCTCATCCTCCGTTGAATAGGGAGGATTCTCCGACCAGACGGGTGTTGTGTCTGGTGGGCTACTGCCCGACGGATCTAGTCGGGATTGTTGTACATGTTCTAATGTCGCCGATAACTCATATATCGCGATGCAGGATTGTCAGTTGTAGTTCGCATGTTCGGCGATAGATGTCGCCACATCACTCCCCTACGAGACCGGAGGTCGATACAGGATGAGTCGTCCATACATCTTCTTACGATGCTTGCCGGGCCAGTGGAAGGTTCCAGTGAGTCGAAGCCGCATAGTTCACGGTGAGTCGGAACTGTCTGCGGTGATGCCCCAGTGAGTCGGGGTGATGCTGCATATGATGCTCCAGTGAGTCGGAGTGATGCAATGCTGCATATAATGCTCCAGTGAGTCGGAGTGATGCAGTGTTGCGTTGTGGCAGGATGCTGCGTGCGTATATTAATTTAAAAAAAATTATATTAAGATATTTCAATTAAAAAAAAAGTTGAAATAATAATCATTTAATCAAAAACTAAATTGCAATTTCGGAAGTTGGTGACAATTACATGAAATAGAAGCAAAGCCACAGACTTCCTATAGCTATTGCAAGTTGGGTTTTTGTTTTTTTCTGTAGTAAATTAAGGAACCCAAGTAATAACAACTCAATATTTATTTTTATTTACTAACATTGGCCTGTTGATTTAGTGGTTAGCGACCCTAACTGCTAAGCCGGAGGTCGTGGGTTGTATTCCCAATCAAAACAAACATTGGGTGATAAGACTATAATTGTGTGTTCTGTGTCTGGGTGTTCCTTACGCATAATTGTTATGTAGTTATTTATAAAATATCCAGATATCAGTAATTGTCTGATTAGGTTTACAGAAACTTTATTCTTAATAAAAACATAACATGCCACTTACTTGAGAACCATACAAACATTTAAATAAATAATTTGATTTCGACAACATTCATCAACAGATTAATTAAAACTGGTTACCATAGCACAAGATCTGCCTAGTTTGGGATCTAAATTAAATGGTCGTGTGTAAGTTGTACCAAGATAATAATTTATTATTATAGTACTTAGGAATAATGTAGCGTTCCATCAAATTGTATTAGTAGTTTTGAAGATCTTCTTTAGGAACCAAAAAACAAAAACTCTCTGTCTCTTAATATTTGATGATGCGACCTCTACGTAGTTTTTAACTGTGATTGTTTTTTCTGATTGTGATTTATGGTCATAGCTCTTTACAGCCACCCGGCAGCCACTCCGCACCGACTCGCCTTATAACCGAGGCGATCCGGTGACGCTACGGAGTTGATATAGTGAGCGCATGCCCATACAAATCCATATAAAGAATACTAGCCGCAGGAGGCGAGTCGGTGCGGAGTGGCTGCCGGGTTGCTGTAATGAGCTATGACCTGTAGCATGCAGAGTCGAAACCGCTAGTTGTAAATAAATGGTTATTATTTTGTAAACATTAAAAAAACAGTATCGCCCCTAAAGAGGTATAAAAAAGGTTCGCCTTTTTTCAGTACGGTGTTATGGAATCAGCAAAGCAAACTTGTACTTTTGCTTTTCCGCTTAGGCCTTGTAATGTTCAGTCAAGAAGTTCAAATATCTATAGAAAATAACTAAAATCTATCAAGGTATTAGTTATAGTACCGTCTATAACATCCAGAAATTTAATTTCATCCGCAATTTTTCCCGCCATAAAACAATTTAACGGTAATGTTATGAGATTCGCAGGGAGTCCCGGCAAATCCCGGGATTTAGCTTGAATAATGTCCCGGGGTAAAACCGGGACAGGAGCATTTATTTTATTTATATAGCTCATCGGTTATGGGTCTAATGTTCTATCCTGGGATAGGTCTTTCTTACAGTTTAGTACGTGCTTTTCGTAAGTTGTGTTTAGTAATAAAAAATATAGGTTCTCTAGCAGTGGTTTTTAAAACGAGATTTCTGATGTTGTTTTAACCCTTGACGCAAAAAGACGGGTTGTATGTTTGAGCGCTATGTGCACTGTTTGTAGCTCCGTAGGTCTTAAACGGGTGCACCAATTTGGATACGGTTTTTTTTTATTTGAAAGAAGGTTATCTAGCAAATGTTGGATAGGTACATGTTCTACCAAAATCGGCACAGCCGTATCGAAGTTATCATCTGTTTTATAAGCTACTAGCTTCTGCCCGCGACTACGTCCGCGAGGAATAGTTCCCGCTCCCGCGGGATTTCCGGGATGAAAACTATCCTATGTCCTTTCTCGGGTCCCAGACTATATCTGTACCAAATTTCATTCAAATCGGTTCAGTAGTTTAAGCGGGAAAGCGTAATAGACAGACAGACAGACAGAGTTACTTTCGCATTTATAATATTATATATATATATATATAGATTATTATATATATATAATATTTTATATAATATAGTATGGATAGTCGCGAAAGCTTCGGTTTTTTTTTTATTAAGTAAGTTAAGGTGCATTAAGTAATAAAGAACCCTAAGAATAATAGCTTTTCTAGCAGTGGTTTTTAAGATTACATTTCTGATGAATTTTCTGTTATGTCGTGAACTTTATCCATACTTAGAACTTGCTACTTTGCCTTGTATACAATGACTGGAATGGGACTTAGGGGCCATTTTTAATCATATAATTATACTTATGAAAATAAAACTTTTGTTATATTAATGATTTTAATTGTAACGTCGATTACATACATTACATAAAGATTTTATACAATTTAAAATAATTAAATAGGCGAAAAAAGAATAAGAATCATTTTCACTAAAATACGTCATTTTCCTGGTTCTTTGTGTATGTGTATGTCCTTAAATATTTTAAGCGCCACATTAAAACTTGGGTTTTGTATTTCTAGCATATAATACCAGGCTTGACAAGCCTTAAGGGCTTTTATGAGTCATAACGACGCCATTTTCAGACTAGCGGCGCCACGCGGCTCCGCTTCTTGAAACACGACCGTTTTATACTTAATTAGTGATGCTAGAGTAAAATATTAAGTTATTTGCTAAAAGTACTGGTTTATCGTCCGTTGTGTATTAGTTAAAATGTTGTAGACAGGGATGGACTACGAATTTATAGGTCCTTTGGCTGACACAACTTGATAAAATACATTATTGTTGTGTTTGTTTTCCTACACCGATGTCTGATCGTCTGATTTGTCTGTGATCGTCCAAGATACATTTTAGAAAGTACAATTTAATTAGGTTACATTGGTACTTTCCCGGATTTGAAACCACAACCTCTTATATGAGAGGCGGGCGTCTTAACCACTAGGTCATCACGTACAGTATAAAAATCGATATGATACACAGTCTTACACAGATATCGGGCGGTATTCAGTGTTCTCTATATAAAGTATCTATAAAGTTTCCATACTGTAGCTAAGTAAACTTTTTAAAAGTAACCTACATGGGCACTCAGCACGTCCAACTCAGTATTACTCAGGAATCAGAGGTATAAAGTTATGATTTATAGCGGGCTGTAAGTTAGAGCATTGCTGAAACACCGCCACTCGGCTATCCTCAGGTGATTTTTAAATTGTCTCTAGAAAGATTAATGTAAGCTGTACTGCGGAACGGGTGGGGTGCCACTTGTAGCGAGAAAGATAGTATGAAAATTATAACGTTTTTTTAGATGATTCGCATAGGGACATATTATCAGTAGATTCTCAAAAAACCTTCTTCCCCGAAATGCTTAAATTTTGCAACAGTAATATTCTGTCGTAATCACTCTTGAATTAAGATAATTATGTAAGTTTCAGGTGGATTGCAGGCCTCAAATAAAAAACCCATATTCTGAAATAATATACCTGCGTTAAGATACTCCATTGACTAAGTTTCTTTAGTAAATACCAAGGCAATGGCAGACACGGCAAGAGATAAACGCAGTTTGATAATTGCGTTAACTCGACTCAATCGAATGTCCTAATACATAGGACCGGCAAAACTTATCGATTTTGATATAAAAACAGGTTTATTGAACTTATTTCGTTTTGTCAAAACATAAAAAAAACATTATTTGTAACATAAAACAAAATTGTTTGTATATCGAAAGTGTCAGAGCGACAATATTTCATTGGATGATTTTTGGCCTCAGTAGTTAAATTATATGACTTAGTTGATGATGTTTTAACCCTTCAGTGAACAAGCGACAACCGGCTGTCGGGCTGCTATTGTCTTTATATTGTGTCACAAATCACGTGTGTTCAAAGGTTTAATGAAATGATGATCTTTCAGAATACCCTCATTTGGACGTACCTTAAGTCAATAAACTTACTTTATGCTTAAATCGCTTTCACTTAAGCCATACAAAAATTATGACAAGGTATATGTAGAGGGGGTTTGGATTTTCGCCAGCACGCCCGTACGAGTTCCCACAGAATTAAGTCATCCTATACATAAGTGATGGTTGTACCGGGACATTGTTTTCATTCCCAAGGGAATTATGGCAGTTAGTTTGTGACGTCATTCCTATGACAATTAAAATTTGGCAAGGAAGAATCGAAACGAATTTTAATATTTTTTTAATCCTAGAAATGTATCCAAAGTCGTGGGTCACAAAAAACCAAACTCAGAACAAATACTTGAAAGTCAAAGTCAAAAGACAAAGTAAAATAATTTATTTCTATTAGACCCAAAAATCAAAAATTAATATCAAGACGAAGGTCTTTGACCAGTGTGTGTTGCCAGTGATGACTTACGGAACAGAGACGTGGTCACTCACAGTGCGCCTCGTAAGCAGGCTCAAGATCACCCAAAGGGCAATGGAGCGAGCAATGCTTGGAGTTTCCCTGCGTGATAGAATCAGTAATGAGGAAATCCGCAGGAGAACCAAAACCACCGACATAGCTCGTCGAATTGCCAATCTTAAGTGGCAGTGGGCGGGGCACATAGCTCGTAGAACTGACGGCCGTTGGGGCGGAAAGGTTCTCGAGTGGCAACCGCGTACCGGTAAACGCAACGTGGGCAGGCCTCCCGCAAGATGGACCGATGATCTTGTCAAGATCGCCGGGTCCCGTTGGATGCGGGTAGCGCAGGACCGATTCATGTGGAAATCTTTGGGGGAGGCCTTTGTCCAGCAGTGGACGTCTATCGGCTGATGATGATGATGATGAGACCCAAAAAGGCACTTTAGAACGTCTTTCACAAAACAAAACTAAATCTAGTTGCCCATTCCAAAATGTTGTGTCGGATGAGGAAGAATGGGCAACTCCATGATAATTTTTTTTTTTTAAAGTAAGTGTGGCATAATACAATTTATTTCTTACGTATTTAACTACATGCTTCATATATTTAAATATTTGTCCCGTATATAATCGAATCTGCGATACGCAGCAGCTAATACTCAATACTTTATTGCACTCCACATGTTATACAGGTGATATAATTATTAACTAGGTACATTATGGGCCCTGTAGGGCACGGCCAGTAGAATAGAGGAGGATGCTTTACTTATCTTCTATTTGTTTATTTTTATGTAGATATGAATTTTTAGTTAATATAGTTTTAAATTTTCTTCTTAAATATGTATATTTTGTTGTTGTAGTATATTATTTATTAAATTATGTATTTATTATTATATTTGTTATTTGTTTATTCATTTGTATAATATTTAATGTGTTCAATTGTTGCCGTCAACTTTACAGTTGGAAGTCAATTTACTTAGTAATGTGGATACATACAACGTACTCAACATTTTATAGCCTTTTCAGAATGGTACTTAAGTGTGTACACGCTCTCAGGATGGTCAGCCACTTTGCTGATATTACAACATTTTAAGCTTAAACTTACATGCCTCGGAAACTACGTAAAGTACCTTGTTTTTATTCATCATGGATATTTGACAGAAGCCAAAAAGTCAGGCACATGGGGCACGTTTACGTAGCATATATATTTTTTAAACTAGATGGAGTCGGCATTTCTTGGCTGTACCTTTGAGAAGAAATGCCGAACCAAACTCAGGGATTATCGTCTCTATGACAATAAAAACGTATCGAAAATGGACTATCCTCCAGTCTATATTTCCATTGAATATAGCCTATACATTGTTCCAGAATGTGATCAGTAGCGCCACTGATGCACGCTTTAAAACATAAATAAACAAGAATTAGCGAAATCCAGAGTTTCATTAACTAAATAAACTTTCATTAAGTAACTCCAAAATCTAAGAGCAACTGTACACACAGAGAAACGATTAAAATAATTAATGTCTCAAAGTTTGTAGCTATACAGTACGTGAGATACGATACCCTGGTTCAAGTAATGGATCCCCATTTGGTACCTGAAATGAAGTTGGGCCACTATAATGTGCCAAACCATGACTGTTTCAATGGAGTTGTCTGGATCAGCCTTTTTTATTAGAAGGAAATCTTTAAGGACTATCCTCCGTCTGGGCAAGACGGGAGATAGTCAATATGAGGTCCACAACGGGTCCATGTAGGACCCGATAATAGCGTCCATAAAGCTTCTGCCAAACCGTCCTGCGATCATTATTGTCCAATACCTCAGGTTTGTGCCAGTTTTCGCTCTATAACAAGAGTGGGGTGAGGCTTTGGTCAACCGGAACCACATCTCGGTGCATCCCCACGATGGCTTCCAAGAAATAGTCTAGGTGTGCAAAGCTCTTACCGGCTAAAACTACCACGGTGTTCATCGAGCGTCCCTGGCAGAGGTATAGGATTTGCTCGTGCATTCACTGCACTTCCGTTCAGTCTATGACTCGCCAAGTGCAGGTCCCGACAACGTCGACGGCCTCTGCACCACCGAATCCTCAAGTGCGGTGGACTGCTCGATGGATCTGTCTGCCTGGGTAAGGTTACGGTTTTAGTTGAGCTTATTGATTAGTGACAAATGCTTGCAAAGCCTACTCAAATCGGGGTGTTTCATTCATCAAGGGAGCATCTCAGACCTTCATGATCCTCACATTTATTTATTTATTGATAAAAAAAAAAAATAAGTAGTACATGATTTCTCTTATTTAACTGTATGAATGCAAAAAGAGACCTCAGTGTTTGTTTCGGCTGTTTTTTCTCAAAGTATTCGGCTATGGAAACAGCCGCGGCCGAAATATCATATATAAGCAATCTACAAAATATAATCATTTTGTCATTTTATCCGTACTAATATTATAAATGCGAAAGTAACTCTGTCTTTTTGTCTGTCTCTTCTTCACGCCTAAACCACTGAACCGATTTGAATGAAATTTGGTACAGATATAGTCTGGGACCCGAGAAAGGACATATGATAGTTTTCATCCCGGAAATCCCCCAGGAACAGGAACAATTATTCCACGCGTACGAAGTCGCGGGCAAAAGCTAGTTCTTAATAAAATACACTCCTACCTACCTACCTTTTATACCGTGTTTTTATGCAAATAAATATTATCTTATCTTATCCTAATTGCTTACCAAACAATTTCATCCTTTTGATGTTAAAATCAATTTAACACGTCATATTTTTGGATGGTTGAATTCTGAACGTACTAATTTACTACGTCTGAGAAGAAATGCAGCAGCAAACTCAGAGATCCTCGTCTCTTTTCAACTCACGTGTCACACTAAAATTACATGTAATTCGCAAAACAGCCTGACCAACCTCTCGAGGAAAGTGCCAATAGTAATTTAGTCCCGGTTACGTATACCATGAGAGGGTTATACGATGTTCGGGAGGTCTCCTAATACCTACCATTCCTTCCACCGAACTGAAGATTTGTGGCAGTGCTATAAATGTGTCAAATATCATCCCAGTGTGGGCAATTTATGCGGGTATCATGGTCCAGGAGCTATTGACTAAGTCAGATATCGACTAAGGTTTCTTTGAACACCTGAATAAGGTATTTTTTTGGATTTAGGTGGACGCATAGATTTAAATGAGAATTTTTTGCCTTATATTCTAACGGGCGAGAAATGGTTTTGGTTGTTCGCATATCATTCATATTATCCGTACTAAGATTATAAATGCGAAAGTAACTCTGTCTGTCTGTCTCTTCTTCACGCCTAAACCACAGAACCGATTTGAAAAGAAATTGGTATAGATATAGTCTGGGACCCGAAAAAGAACATTGGATAGTTTTCATCCCGGAAATCCCCCGGGAACGGAAACTATTATTTCACGCGACGAAGTCGCGGGCAAAAGCTAGTTTAGTATAAATTATTATGTGAAGTGTTTGCACAAATAAAAAAATAATCAATCGCTATACAACATAAAATAAATAACACCAACAATGACCATTCTACGCCCGGACAAATGTCCGCCATTTAAACGCAACATAGTAGTAATTATTTTAACGTCAATGGCGTCTCTTTCAATAATTTCTAGCCTAAAAAGTAATTAAAGTAAAATATATTGATGGAGGTATAATTTTAGGTTTACATTTAAATAACCTTTAATAAATAAGACTCTCGTATTTGAACACATGCATTCCCTATCGATTTGTGATGTTAAGCGTCCAATTATTAGGTACATAATAATATTACTCAAACCTATATGTTTTCAGTAACAGCGTCGTTTCGTGTAATACTGTCATAACCAGCACCTAACATACCATTACTATGTAAACACCAATCAGAGCAGGTGTTAACTTATGCTAAAGTCACATCTGTGGTCAGGTAAGCGTAAACCCTTGGCTAAGTTACGCTTAACTCGGATTAACTACAGCTCACATAATATTGTTATGTAGCAGGATAGATCTGACTTAGCAATATCGGAATTGGGACAATCCTATGTCCTGGATCGATAGTTAGAGGCATTGTTTTGTCAGTACGTGTTCTAGATAAAATACTTGGTTGTCAGGTATCTGTAATTAGTTGTTGTCAAAATATAATGTGTTGTTTTAATTCCCCTTGCGTACACCGAGCCTTGAATGGAAGACGCAGCACTCCTGTTATGTTAAACTTTCGTTTAACCCAACAGTACCAATTAAATTGAAGCGAACGTAAAAGTTAAAGTAAACTTTGATGTATATCGGGAATGTCGCACTTCCCTGCCACTTGTCTAGAAGTGTCGATTCATTCAAATATGTATGTTTTGATCAACAAGGAAGCAAGCAGTAATCAACCTTCACGGTTCTCGCATATTTGACCAATATCATTGTATGGACTTTTAATAAGGCTGCCTCTAAGTTCATTTGTTTCTATTCAGTGTAGTCAGCCAGAAAACACCGACTTTATCCTTCGCTTAAAATAAGCACAGCAAAATATTTACGAAAAATATTTAACCAATTTACAAAATAAATATATTTTTATTTTATCATCATCATTTTTCCATCAGGAAACATCTTTAATATCTGAAATAACACAATTATTTCAAGAAAACAGTTATAGAATACCGGGTAACATGTTGGGTTCAAATTTAATAAAGGACAAAGGTAATAACTCTATAGGAATGCAGCCGGCGTGCTGTTACTGGCCTGTCCCCGTTTGTCTTTTTAAAAAAAACACGCAAATACTACCAATACCACTTTTATTAAACCACAATGCAAAATTACACTTTAACTACAGTTAAGTGATCAAACAAAGACGAAATTTTGAGGTTTACAACTATATTGAAAATATGTCCCTCTTGATTGCTCCCGAATTTTGGGCACAATAGATTACGCGGCGGCGTCCAGAGTCTAACTGACAAAATTATGGAATTACTTCTGCGAGTAATGTAAAAATGCAGCATCAGCAATTAAAACAAAGGAAAATTACACTAGTTATGTGTGTTTGCTGATGTAGGCTTTGTTGCCTTGTAATAAGGGTTATAACAGCTCCCCCTTTTAAACGAAGCTTTATCTCATTAAGATGAAGCGAGGTAAGATAAGATTGAAAATGTAGTAGCTATCAAAAGAGACATTTTAAGTTTAAATTAGAATTTACATGATTTTGAATAAAAGTTGGCAATATAAACAGTGAATTAGTAATAGTTATACAAATACGTTATAAAAATTAAAGTTATACATTAAAAGTTTAGGTTTCTACTTGACGGAAATCTAACTTTATTAAGTTTACTAGTAGGTTTACAATTTGGGTAATGAATAGGTAAAGATTGGACAGACTTATTGTCTTCCTCAGATGTTGAAGATATTTCCGTCATCTCAAAACTATTCGAAACTTTGGAATTGCGTTTAGATTTTTTATTTATTATAACATTGATTGAATATTTGCACGCAGCATCCAGAATTAGTAGAATTTTTGTTCTTAAAATATCTATATAGTTTATAAACTATGTATAAAACTAGAAACACAATTAAAATATAAGTAAAAGTAGAATAGTAAGGGCCATATTTAATAAAATGAGATTCTTTTTCTAAGTTAGTCAATTCTTGCTCTAAACTATCCATTTGATGTGTTGCATATTTGAGAGAATCTAAGTTGATTTTACTCAAAGAGATTGGAGACAAATGAGGTAAACTTTTATTAAATATGTCCTTCTTGCAGCAATCGTCTGCCGTTATATCAAAGCTTATATCTAAAGGAGACTTAGCAAATATAGAATAAGAATTAGTTGGTATTAATTGAATAGTTTTAGAATATCCAATACAATTAGGAGACAATTTTACAATTCCTGTACCGGTAATTGAATGATCATTAATATTTTCATCACATTTAATAGTCAATTTGTTTGTATTTGATTGTACATATATCCATTTATTATTTCTTAATTTTTGCCAAATATCGATTTGACCATACAATATTTTAGCATTGCATTCTGTAGGTAATGACAATGTTACCTCAGTTAATATTTTAGATTCACAATTAGGGTTACTTATACATGAATATATAGTACTTAATTCACAAATAGAATAATTGTTATTTATTATTTTACACTTATCAAGAGTGTCCAACATAGCATAATGCATTCTGTCATCGCTTAGTGCAATGTAAGAATTAGAAGGTTGAATTAACGCGAATGTATTATGTGAGTCATCGTGTGGAGTAGGTAGAGGTATGTTTTTATAAGTCATGAACTGATCAGGTGTTATTAAAGGAATTTGCAGAATAAAAATGATCTTATTATTAAAGTAATAAGAGCTAAAATCAGAGACGTCAATTATAGAATGAATATTTTGAATACTTAAAGGGACTGGAAAGTCTAACCTTTTGTTTACTTGACTACTATGTTTATTTAATTCTAAATATAGATTTAAAGGACTTATAACACTAGGATGTAGTACATTAACCTTAGAAAATAAAATAGAATTTAACGTAGTATCTAGTAAATTAGATATAGCTAATAAAGAACCTTCGATAATGTTAAGAAGGTTGTTAAGTTTTGTAGTATATAGTAATAGGTTATCGGTTTTCGTAATTTGGGAAAATATTTCATTCATCTGATTAATCTGAGCGTTTAATTTAATCTCGTTTTGATTAAGTTTGTAAATAGTAGTGTTAAAATTATTTATAGTAGACTTGACAACGTGAATGTTATCTCTCATTAAATGAAATATTGCTGATTCGCTCTTTTTGCATGATTCAATTGCAGAATCGTATTTTCGGGCATCATCTGCATCTAATGTGCCGAAAAATAATTTTAAAAGTTCACCTCCAAATTCTAATGCACGTTTTACTTTATTAGTCGATTGATTGGAGATGATATGTGATAATGATTGTAATTTAATAATATTAGCTTGGATTAAAACTTCAATAGGGCTAGACATGTCTTTGCATGTACCTAACTCTTGTGGTTGAATTTTGCTACATAAATTTAAAGTATCTTGTAATAGAGTTTCGATTTTCTTAAGATAAGGTTCTAAAGAAATTAAATCTACGTGGGTGATCACTTTCCAATGATCAGTATAAAAATGAATATTAGTAGTAGGTTCAAAATAGATCCCGGGGCTATGATAGATCGGGATGATGCTTGATTCAGTGCGGCTGAGGCATAAAGTGCCATGGCAGCATATAATTCTGAAAAGAAATACAGCGTATTTTTAAGATGTAGAAGGTTTAATTTCGTTAGTATGGTATTTAACATTTTTACGACCTACTTGAAGGGTTACATTATGTTTATTATGTACTTTTATAATTTTGTATGGGCCTTTCCATACAGGCGATAAAGCTTTACGAAGTCTGTGATGGTGTTTTAGGTACACCATATCTCCGGATTTATAAGTGACGTCACGAGAGTTTGCGTCATAATATTGTTTAGATTTTTCTTTACTATTTAAAATATTTTGGACGGCTTTCTCGCGACTAAAGCGCATTCTATATTGTAAAGCTCGAATATATTCGTTATATGTAGTATTACCGGAGGTTTCGTATAAAGAATTAGGAATTTGTGGTTTATAACCATATAGTAACTCATGAGGAGTAAAATTAGTAGTACTATGAGGAGTAGTATTATATGCTAATATAGCAGTAAATAGATAACAATGCCAGTCGTTTTGATTTTCGTTAACAAAAGATTTAAGGTATTCTTTTAACGTGGCATGTGAGCGTTCAAGAGCTCCATTAGTTTGTGGGTGATACGGAGTAGTAAAAAGTGCTTTAACTTTTAATATTTCGGTTAATTGTTTAAATAATTCCGATGTAAAGCATGTACCTAAATCTGTTAGGATGGTTTTAGGAAAACCGAAAAGAGACATAAAATGAACGAGGTTTCGAGCTATTTCTTCACTAGTAGCTGTAACCATAGGATAGGCGCTAGTAAATTTAGTAAGATCATCTTGTAATGTTAAGATGAATTTAAAATTTTGGAACCCTGCGTCGGGTAAAGGACCTACGACGTCAAGAGCTAGTCGTTCAAACGGCCTAGTAGATGTGGAAGTTATCTCCATTGGGGCCTTATTTGATTTCCTTAAAGGTTTATTAATTTGGCAAAGTTTGCATTTCTTTACGTACTGCTCAATGTCAGAGCGCATGCCTTTCCAATAGTAGGCAGCTTTGATACGCGAGTACATGCGTTGTGATCCTGGGTGACCAGCGATCACAGAGTCGTGATTTTCCTTTAATATTTTAGGAACTTCTACAGGAGTAGGATAAATTAATTGATTTTTATAAATATGAATTTTAATGTTAGTATCGTGAAAAATGTACGATATCATATTATAAATTTTAGTATATGCTAATTTAGAAAATGGATCACTAAAATCTGGTAAAGCGAGATCCGTTATATTTGGACAATCAATTAGTAGATTTCTAAGTTTAATTAATAAATTGTAAACATCTCTAAAGTTAGTTTGTTCATAATGATGAACTTTTGTAAATAGAAAATAGTATGATTTATTTTTATCATCGACGCGATGTATTGTTAGAGGTTCGCGTTCGGAATTTAGTAAGTCAGCGGAATTGTCGAGCTGCGATAATATTTCTTCGCAGTGGGGCATAGAGTAATCAAAGTCTAAAGAGACGGGACACGCTATTGTACTTAACTTAGACAAATGTAGACTTTGAGTGCATTCCTCAATAATAGTATTAGAAGTAGGAAGTTGATTAGTAAATTGAGCCTTAAAATATTGTTCATAAGATAAGTTATTTAAATTGTTTACGTCAATAGCATTAATAGGGCAACGGGATAGCGCATCGGCGTTAGAATTGAGACGACCTTGTTTATAAACGATTTCATAATCGTATTCTTCGAGTTTAAGACGCCAGCGAATGAGTCTGCTACCCGGATCCTTTACATTAAATAACCATACGAGGGGTCTGTGATCTGTAATGATCTTAAATTTATTTCCGTATAAGTATGGTCGAAAAGTTTTAACGGCGAATAAGATAGCTAAAAGCTCTTTTTCTGTAGTCGAATAATTGCCTTCGGCTTTATTAAGAGTACGCGATGCGTATGCGATCGGCTTGTCTTTGCCGATAGGACCTTGAGACAATATTGCGCCAATGGCGTAATTACTAGCGTCAGTAGTAACATTAAAAGGTTGTGAAAAATCAGGGTATTGTAGAAGAGGGGCAGTAATTAGTTTTTCTTTTAAAATATCGAATGCGTGTTGTTGTTCTATGTCCCAGTGGAACACAACATCCTTTTTCAATAGAGACGTAAGTGGTTTAGTTAATTTGGAAAAGTTTTCAATAAATCGGCGATAATAGCCTATTAGGCCTAGAAATGACTTAATATTTTTAGGATTTTTAGGAACTGGAAATTGGGATACAGCGCTAACCTTTTCAGGGTTTGGAGAGACACCTTTATCGGTGATAATATGGCCAAGGTAAGTTACTTCACGTCTAAGAAACTCACACTTGTCCGGTTGTAGTTTTAAGTTATATTCACGAAATTTGTCGAATACTAATTGTAATTTATGTATGTGATCTTGTAAATTTTGACTATATATAATACAATCGTCAAGATATACATAGCAATGAAGGCCTTGTAAGCCTGATAAGACAGTGTTCATAAGACGCTGAAATGTGGCAGGGGCATTTTTCAACCCAAAAGGCATTCTGGTGAATTCATAGTGTCCAGACATGCTTGAATTTGTGCTAATCGTAAAACCTGTTTTGGGCGCGTCCTTGGGACTGGTCTTCAGCTGATGAAAGCCACTGGTAAGGTCCAGGGTGCTAAAATATTTAGAGTGACCTAATTGGTCCAAAATATCAGTGATAAGAGGCAGCGGATAAGTTTCGGAAACAGTGACATCATTGAGACGGCGATAGTCAATAACTATCCTCCACTTTTGTTTGCCGGATGCGTCCATCTTTTTCGGTACTACCCAGACTGGAGCACTCCAAGGCGAAATAGAAGGTCTAATTATGTCTTGATTTAGCATTTTACGAATTTGGGAATCGACTTCCTCCTTGTGGCATTCGGGGAAGCGATATGATTTTACATTAATAGGCGGTGCATCGCCTGTGTTAATAGTATGCTCTATAGCATTTGTAAAACTTAGGGGCTCACCTTCAATATGAAAGATATCAGTGTATCGTGAGCAACATTCTAAAAGAGATTTTTTCTCTTCATCATTTAAATGAGAACAGCGAATTAGACTTAGAACCGTATTTATACGATCAGATTTATTTGAAGAAATAGTATTAATATTGTAGCAAGATAAATAATCTGAACAATTATTTTCAAACGGTGTCGCTTCTACGTAATAATCTTTGACTTCGATGTCATTCTCTGTAGTGTTTAAAACGGACACGTTTGTTTTACCATTCGGTTTAATTGAGACAATGCAATTAGCGACATAAACACCTTCACTTAAGGTATGATCTAGTATAAGAGCCTCATTGTTATGATAAAGCTCGGGAGAGTAATTTGATACAGTGCACTCGATAACTGCTTCAGATCGAGCTGGAATATTATATGAAGGTTGTGAATAAATTATAGGAATAGAATGATGTAATATTGACATTGACTTTGAAGAATAATCGATGTTTGTTTTAAAATGGCTGCAAAAATCGCTACCGATTATTCCATCATAATTAGTAAGATTAATGTCATCTTCAGTGACATGAAATTTGTATTTAAGTATGTTATCTGATAATTTGAACTCCATTTGGAAAGTACCTAAAGTTTCTACTGGAGTTTCAGAACTGTTAATACCTTTTAATTTTACAGTTTCAGTAGAAAGATTTGGAATTGTTTGTAAACAGGACTTTTTAACAATACTGATAGTTGATCCTGTATCAATTAAGAAACACAACTGTTCGACAGCGTGATTAGTATGCAGGTAAGTATGAGGTAAGGCTACCTTTTTACAGTAGTCATTAATTTCGAATATAGGTATAGGTTTAGGAGTTTTATTTAAGTTAGATGTAAGTAGGTTAGTATTAGAATTTAAGTTAGTTTTAGAATTAGTATAGGATGTTTGTAATTTTTTATTACATATTTGACATTTTGTTTTATTATTAGGTATTTTAGAACTCAGTTTAATTGACTGAGATGTAGGTTTGATAGGATGCATCTCTTTTAGATGCGTTGTTAATTTAGGTAAACTCATCTCTTTTGGATGAGGTGTAATTTTTGGAGAACTCATCTCTTTTGGATGAGGTGTATTTTTTTGAGAACTCATCTCTTTTGGATGAGGTGCAAATGTAGTAAAACTCATCGCTTTAGGATGAGATGCGAATTTAGAAGAACTCACCTCTTTTGGGTGAGATGTAAATATAGTAGAACTCATCTTTTTTTGATGAGATGCGAATATAGTAGGACTCACCTCTTTTGGATGAGATGTAAATGTAGTAGAACTCATCTCTTTTGGATGAGATGCGAATTTAGAAGAACTCACCTCTTTTGGATGAGATGTAAATGTAGTAGAACTCATCGCTTTTGGATGAGATGCGAATTTAGAAGAACTCACCTCTTTTGGGTGGGATGTTAATATAGTAGAACTCATCTTTTTTTGATGAGATGCGAATTTAGTAGATTTAGTAAGGTTAGTATAAGAATTAGCATATGTCGTGTCATTTAGTACTTGCTTCGATTTTGGCCGACACGGTACCAAAATCTTGCTTAGTTTAAATTTTCATCGATTGCCGTATTTTCACAGTTATGTGTAGGCGCATCGTTTAAATTAGTAGGTGCCGATTTACGGTCGCGCTGTGCATTTTCAGCGGCTTGCCGTTGTTTAGTGTTGTATTGAAGTTTGCGACATTCTTTAATCGTGTGACCTATATTTTTGCAGTAGTTACATGTTTTAGGGTTACTTTCGGAATTAGTAGAATTAGAAGACGGCGAATTGGTAAAAATTTTAGAATCACGATTTTTATTTTTATTTTTAAAACATTCAGATGAGCTATGACCCATCTTATTACAAGTCGAACACTGCTTAATAGGTTTTTGATTTGATCTAGATAAATTGTATAGTTTTTCTTCATCGATAGCGTATTGAACCGCTTCGTTAAGATTGGATGGATTTTTACAACGAACAATAGTAGAGATAGAAGGATTTAACCCTAGCATAAAAGTATTTAAAGCAAGGTCCTCCATGGCAGCTATTCGGCCAGGCAGTTCCTTTTCATTTTTACAACTATAATGTATATCTGAGTGGATGCGAGTCAATATTGACTCCACCCTTAATGAATATTTGGTGACGTCCTCATTTGAAAGTTGTTTGCAATGTTGCAAATCAGATAATAAGTGTGTGGCATGTTTCTTTTCGCCAAAAGTAGCTTTTAGAAAGATCTTTAATTCTGACCACTCTGTGAAAGATTTAAGGCTACACGCAACCTGTGCTTTGCCCTCAAGTTGGGAAATTATATACTTGCATAGAACAAACTGTTGGTCTGTTGAAGCTAAAGACATAGCATTTTCACAATTTGTGAGGAATGCGGGAAGTGTTTCCCTGTCACCATTGTAGGGTTTAATGAATTTAGTTAGAACGGATAATGTGATTTTGTCCGACATTTCTTTAGGCTGAGATGACTCCTTTTTAATTGACATAAAAGATTGTATAAAAGATTATGATGTGTTGGACAAAATTTAGTAAATAGTAACAACAACAATATAGTATAAAAACAGTGTAAAATAGAAAAAATAAAACGATCAAAAACAGTGAATATAGAAAAGCAGTGGCGAACTACTTATTTAGAATATCACACACGATTTTTAATCACGAATTCGGCACTTGAATTTAGTAAAATTTTGGAAAAAAAAAAGGGTTCACAAGAAACACTCACAGTAACACGATATACGCTGACGCGTGCATTATCGGGGCGCGGTAGCGACGCGAAGACCGGAGTCACGTTGCGCTGCGACTTTGCGGAGTTGAAGTTTCTCACGCTGTGTTAGCTGTGGAATTTCTTGAGATCTGATGGTGGTGAGTTAGACCTGGGGCTGCTGGTAATGTAAGGCCGGCTCACACTATACAGTGGATGCTGGCTGTCGTCTTAGTGTCGATGTGGCTGGAGCGGGCTCAAGCTGCAGAGCTGAGGCTGACCGTCGTCCAATTTCTGATGTGGCTGGAGCGGGCTCGAGCTGGAAGGCTGAGGCTTACCGTCGTCCAAGTAGTGACGCAGGCTTGTCCTTAGGGCAAGTCTTACTGTCGATCAATTGCAGGGGAGGGCTGTAGATCTTGAATCCCAGCGCCTGATGACACACGTCGAAAGACTTCTTCTCTGGGATCCCACTTCTGACACCAATTTGTTACTGGCCTGTCCCCGTTTGTCTTTTTAAAAAAAACACGCAAATACTACCAATACCACTTTTATTAAACCACAATGCAAAATTACACTTTAACTACAGTTAAGTGATCAAACAAAGACGAAATTTTGAGGTTTACAACTATATTGAAAATATGTCCCTCTTGATTGCTCCCGAATTTTGGGCACAATAGATTACGCGGCGGCGTCCAGAGTCTAACTGACAAAATTATGGAATTACTTCTGCGAGTAATGTAAAAATGCAGCATCAGCAATTAAAACAAAGGAAAATTACACTAGTTATGTGTGTTTGCTGATGTAGGCTTTGTTGCCTTGTAATAAGGGTTATAACAGTGCGATGGGGAACATCCAATAACAAACACTACTAAAAACTTTGTCTGCACTTAGCTTAGTCTGCGGGTTCGCTTGCGTTTTTGAGCAAGTATTATCTATACTAATATTATACAGAGGAAAGATTTGATTGTTTGTTTAGATCGATTGCGTAATAACTAAACCGAATTAAAACGTTATTTTGTGGGAAGAATAGCCCATTTAACGGGAAAGGTATGTAAAAAAAATCAAGCTACGACCTAAGGAGCCGGGCAGTAGCCAAAATGCGGGTGTGACTGCGGAGGACACCTAGTACAATAATAATAATAATTTAACATCTTTTGTTTTTGAAGTATCAATATTGTTAACTAGGTAACCTAGTTAACAATATTTGTAGTAAATGATAAGGCTATAGCAACAGAAGTCATACTCCTAATTAAAAAAGTGCTTTTTCCTTGCTGAACAAAATATTTAAGATGTATATCCATACTAATATTATTATAAATGGGAAAGTGTGTCTGTCTGTCTGTCTGTTTGTCTTTCTTTCACGGCAAAACGGAGCGACGGATTGACGTGATTTTTTAAGTGGAGATAGTTGAAGAGATGGAGAGTAACATAGGCTACTTTTTGTCTCTTTCTAACGCGAGCGAAGCCGCGGGCAGAAGCTAGTTTTGTTTATAATTATAAACCCCTTTCTTTTTATATGTATACTGTACCCACGCAATATTCGGTTACGTGATATCTTGCTTACGAAAAATTCGGGACTTAAAGTAAGGGATATTTCGGCAAGATCGTATAATTTTTAACTAAATATCTTGAAATTGGTGTATAATAAATTGTACATTTTAAATTAATTAATATACTCAACAAGTTCACTAAAATTTACGATCACTATTTATTTAATTTTCTACTAGCAATCTTTAAATAGACATAATATGTTTTTAGTAGTGTTTGTTAAATTTAAAAATAGAAATAATTACGACAGTATAATTATTTCTATTTCATCGGGACACAAAAAGAACTGTAATTATAGATGAAATAAATAAATAAATGTTGCTAGCAAAAAATTCTATAGATAAAAAGGTCTTTTTAATTTATCTAAGGGCCGATTTTTCAATCATCAGTTAATTTCTATCTGAGGAATAAATATGACGGTTTGACATATTTTCTATACAAAAGCTGTCAAAACGTCAAACATACTCTTCAGATAAAAGTTATCTGGCGATTGAAAAATCGGCCCTAAGCCACTTTTGCACAAACTGACAAACAGTTTGAAAACCTCTATTTCCTCTGATCCTCTTTATGGTCATAACTGAAATTGAGACTTTTTATTTGAACTCAGTACAGTCACGTTCAGCGGACTCAAGTTCAGTCGTAAGATTAGTAAAGTTTGCGGTGATTTAAACTTGTGTCGACTGTACCTTTCTTACTGTTAGAATGTTTTAATAAAAAAAACACTTTAAAGAATGTAATTGATTTTGATTGAATAAATATTCTAGGGCTTTTTAGATGAGTAAATCTGAAGTGTTTTTTGCTTGTTTGCGTCAACAGGCTAATTTCTGGAAATACCAATTAGAACAGAATCATTTTTATAAGGCAATTTTATAAATAAATATAAATAATAATTTCATATTTCATATTGTCAATTGTGTATTTTACATCACAAAGCAATAAATGTAAGACTTTTCTAAAAAATGCCTTAACAGGAGGCATTTTTGGTTCATTTTCAATTTACTGTAAAATTGGATTTTTATATGCTTTGTTATCAGGACATAATTAGGCAATTGAGTTGCTTATTTAGTGACGTCATAAGGTGACATCCATACAAAATCTATGGGAGAATCGCGATTTGACAGCACATAATGAAGGTCATGATGCATACCGTCTATATTAGTGTAACTCTGAGGAACTAGCTTTAGAAAAGTATATTTTATTCTTTTTGCCCAGACTTTTTCAATTTCCCCAACCGTGTTAGAATCGGCTTCCAATCAAAGAATACAGCAGAAAATCAGTATTGCACATGGACTAACTACCTTTCAGACCTCCACAATCCAGTGTGTAACTCAATATTCTTAATAAAACTGATTGTCAGGCTATCTTAAATTGACTGATAGAGAATGCCTAGGCATGAATGCCGCTTTTTTGCCTTATGCATGAAGTTTAAATAAATCAATATCATTAAAGTTTTATTTACTAACACAAAATGTATCATGACTTAATGTTACTTAGCTTTAGCTATGGACCTATGCAGCCTGAAATAAAGATTGTTAATAACACTTCGCCTGACCCAACAGAAGCCAGGACCCCATTTTCACCGGGGCTGATGAGATGACGCGGGCCCCGGACACGAAAGGCTGAGAAGGAACATGAGTTTATTCAGTAGAAGCCTGACACTCCCTTCTGCCCAGAGCTGGAGGAGTCATTTGATGATTTCTCATCCCATAAAAAGTACCCCATATTCAGCAGTAACGCTTGCAGCCTCAAGGCCGTAACGAAATCAACAAAGTTAGCACACCAATACCCTTACAACTACAGACAGCAATCACATAAATACAAAAGCTAGTTTTCCAGTAACAGCATTGACACAGCCTAACGTATAGCAATATAGCTCAGATCGCGCCGTCACTACAACCACGTTACACCTAAGACAAACTACGGTATTAACATTCCTAATCTGTTTGCTACAGCTTCGGTGGCGAACAGCCAAGTTGTGTTGCACGTTGCAAGTTGCTCTGTTTCTTGTTACAAGTTCGGTTAGGATTTGTTGTAGGTTGAGCGAGGCTGAAAGGAAATATATAAGGATGAGAGATGTGATACCCAATTACCGTAAATCCGAACGGTTACGGTATTCCATCTTATTTAGATATTGGTCTAAATGCGTTTTGCAATGGTCTTGTAGGCTGCTTACCGTAATAAGCACGACTGCCAAGACAGGCAAAAGGATTTTCGTCTATACCTGTAAAATCACGTTAATTCGTCGGTCCCGGTTGTCATTCGTAGAACTTTGACAGTCGTAACGGTTAGTCAGAAGCCAGAAAGTCTGACAATCTAATCAAGGTCATTGGATCATACGCTAACGACACACACACACTGTACGACCCAGTACAGTATCCATACTAATATAATAAATGGGAAAGTGTGTCTGTCTGTATGTTTGTCTTTCTTTCACGGCAAAACGGAGCAACGAATTGACGTGATTTTTTAAGTGGAGATAGTTGAAGGGATGGAGAGTAACATAGGCTACTTTTTGTCTCTTTCTAACGCGAGCGAAGCCGCGGGCAAAAGCTAGTACTTAAAACACTGATTTCAGCAGACAAAGCAGCAGAAAGTTATCGCTACGCATAGCACTGGACGACATGCTTTCCCAACACAATTCTAAGCAGTTTAGGGAGCAATAAATCTATTGTTCTGTCAAAACAACAACTCTTTTTTGCTTATCCGGTATATTACAACTGTCTGTGTTATTATACTGCTGAATATGATCTACTTAGATGATTGTTATGAGGTGGAATAATTTATTGCAAGTGAAAAAGTTGTACATACGTTTCCTACATAACAAATTTTGGACTTCAAAAAAAGTATTCTAAAACCAATCAATAGACATAGAAATTATGAGTAGCAAAAAATGGCCATTTTACCAATTTGTAATCATCTGATTTTGCTAAAACTTTTAACATCATGAAAATTTTACTCTGTTTTCATTGTCATACGGGTGCGGTCCACGCGGTTGCGGGCCAAGCCGCCATATTTGTCGCAAGCAAAACCGCCCGCATGCGGGTCAGGCACGCATGCGTGCCACACCAGTTAAAAGTTTTTGCAAAATCAGATGATTACGTACTCCAACCTACGTTGGTAACTGACTATTGATGACTATTGCCTTTCTGTGATATTTTGAAAATCAAACTATATAAATGCGAATTAAAATTTGTTAAAAAAATAATTTAGAAAACGTGTGCACGTGACGTTGTAATGTATAGTTTAGTTTAATTTGTCTATTTTAGATCTGCCCAGGGCGGAGAGTCCCTACAATTTTATTAAGGTCTGGCAGACCTTCTGTAGCTTTACGTAAGCACTGGTATTCAGCTGAAGACTGTTAGACTGGTAGTGGACCCCAACATACGTGGGAAAAGGCTAAGGAGATGATGAATGCTTCATTTAGGCCGCGTTTCCACTGACGCGGAGCTGGGCGGAGAGGATCTTAGCGGTGCACAAATGGACCAATGACTATGCTTGAAATCTCCGCTCCGCTTCAATGGAAACAGTACGAGCGGGGTGGAGCAGAGCCTAGCGGATATTCATACATCGAGGCGGTGCAGTGCGGAGGACAGCGAGCATTGGGGTGCAGAGCGGAGGACAGCGGGGCGGTGCGGAGCGGGGCGGCGCGTGACTCGCGCGCAGTGTGTCAGTCGTCTTCGTTACGTCATTAGGTGCATACGTATCAAAATGGAGTTACGTATCAAAGTCAAGTTCATAGAAACTGTTAGACAATTTCCGTGTTTATGGGATACGCGATTGAATACCTACAAATGCAACGAAACCGCTCCGCTCTACTCCGCTCACTAACCACTCACTGCTCCTCTCCGTCCAGCTCCGCTCCTCTCCGCCCAGCTTCGCTTCAGTGGAAACACTGACCACTTTTCACCGCTCTTCTCCGCTCCTCTCCGCCCAGCTCCGCGTCAGTGGAAACGCGGCCTTAAGGGCTTGTAGTTTGAACATGGACAGGAGACAATTATTGTATCCACACAAACTCTTCAAAAGGACGAGCAATGCCTTTTTTTTCATTGTCTCTTCTAGAAAATATCGCATCTAAATAAAGGATACCAAGTTTAAAGCATTTTTTTCTTCCTCGGATTATCTTGATAACCCGTAAAGTAATCTTTAGTCATTTATATCGTTAACTTATGAATCCTAGATAAATCTAAAAAACCGGCCAAGAGCATGTCGGGCCACGCTCAATGTAGGGTTCCGTAGTTTCCCGTCCGTCACAATAAGTGTTCCCACTTATAAGTTAAATAAAGGCTATTTGTTACGTTGACATACTAAGTACGCAGAAATTATTTTGTACAACCTTTTTGTCTTTTTTGTACAAAAACTGTTCTTTCTATCAAGTTCAAAATAATTTTTTTCCTAGAAAGTGCTTATAAAGTTCTACTTTCCAAATTTTTTTCATATTTTTTAAACCTACGGGTCAAAAGTTAGAGGGGGGGGGGGACGCTTTAATTTTTTCTTTTGGAGCGATTATTTCCGATATTATTGACATTATCCAAAACTGATTTTAGTAAACTCCTTTTCATTTTTTAATACCTATCCAACAATATATCACACGTCAGGGTTGAAATGAAAAAAAAAATCACTTCCCTCTTTACATATATGGGGGCTACCCTAATAAAACATTTTTTTCCAATTTTTATTTTACCACTTTGTCGGCGTGGTTGATATACATATTGGTACCAAATTTCAGCTTTCTAGTGTCGGTCACAGAGATTAAGCGAGGACGGACGGACAGACAGACAGACATGGCGAAACTATAAAGGTTCCTAGTTGACTACGGAACCCTAAAAGCGCTGTATACATTTTTGTAAAATTCCAACATCTGTACAAACTTACAACACACACAAACAACACTAACTAAAAGACCACCAGCAATGCTTTCTCTAAAAACAAAACATTTCGCCTTTATCCAAAATCAAAAAGCCACACTTTAAAAATCCTTGCTAAAACTAACCAAATCCAGCTTGCCAGTACAATTGCTGGAAGTTTCAAAGCAACCAGTCCGGGTTTGGCGCAACCCAGCCCGTTTGTTGCCAAAACTGATTTGGTTTTAAAATGAACCAACCTACATTGTAGGTGTTTTCAACTAAATAGCTACTGAACTAAGGTGTTTGTAGATTTTCGTTTGATATTGGTGCAAAAAGGGGTGTTACAATTTTAAACACTACGTAGCGCCTTACTAATAAACGCTGCATAAAGTTATGACAGGTTTATACGTCAAAAAATGTATGGTTACACAGGCTTTATTCATTGCATAACTTTACACAGTGATTAAGTAAGGGCATACGTGTTTGTGTCTTTTTGTTTCGTTGGCTTTTTGTAGCAACGTAGCTCTTAAACGGACTATCCGAACCGGATGCGGTTTTGTTATTTAGAATTTGAATTTTCTAGCAATGGTTTTTAGACCTGTTTCATCAAAATCAGTGAAGCCGTTTTGAAGTTATCAACACTTTTGTTGGATGAAGTCGCGGTCTCCATAACTCCATGCGGTTTTTTTAATTTTCAGTTCACAAATTTTTAATACTTAAATTCTTGAACAATCACAGACTGAACTACCCTAACAGTTAATGTCTCACAAGAGATATAGTTCAAAACTTATCTCAGAAAATCTACAATAAATCAAGAATGTAAGTTTGTATGTCACGAGGCTAGGTACTTACATGCATGTTGCCAAAACTGCGGTGTCGCGATGCGACAGGGACTGCGGTACTATGCCAGATGTACAGAGTTCAGGAATTGGCTACTGCCCACAAAGAGAAAACATTAGGTAATGTCCAATATTTTGCTTGTATGCTTGAATCAGTTTGGACATAACAGTCTAAAACGCTTGAATTAACAAAGAATCCGATCGTATTTGAGTCAGACTCGGAAATCAAGTGACTTTATAAATATTTTTTGTTAAAAAAAATGTTGATCTGCTTTTTTTTATTGATGGGAAATCATCAAATGACTTCTCCCGCCCTGGGCGGGGCGGGATCCCTTAGACTTTTACTGACTAAAAACCACCCTTGTTTCTTCGGTTGCCAAATTGTTCTACTAAAGTCGTAATCAGTTTACTAATTGAAAAAATGGTTTTCTTCTATGTGCGATAAGACATTGCTTTTAATTTATTTCACACGACAGAGGCTTATAGAAATATCAGTATATTTCTTTAAGCCTGTAAAAGTATAAAAACTAATTTAGAAATGGGAAAAATGTTACACACTTATAGCTCAAGAGCTGGCACCAATTTTTAACCGACTTCTAAAAAAGGAGGAGGTTCTCAATTCGGATGTTTGTTTTTTTTTATGTTTGTTCGCGCATATCTCTGTCGTTTACCAACCGATTTGAACAATTCTTTTTTTGTTTGAAAAGGTAGACTTCCCAATTGGTCCCATTGTCATCAGGTCCAGGCTCTGATGATGGTATCATGCCGAAATCGAGAGAAGTCGGTTTTTTTTTTTTTTTTTAAAAATTATCTTGTTGAGTAGGAATTTGAGGCTAGCTAAAAAATTGTCATAATAATTATACTTCTCCTATTTTACGCCTACAAGGATCTGCAGACCTGAATGGTGAGTAGCTGGGCTAAACCCGAATAAAGTAAAATATTTTTGTTTTATTTTCAAAAATCTAATAATAATTATTTTAGGCAATAATTATGCATTTTCGTTTGTTGTAGTTTAATTATTTAAGAATTATACAGAAATAAGTCAGACGTTTTTTTTGTGGATAAAAAATCTTGAAATGGAATTGAGGAAAAGTATGTGACAAGTTTGCAGCTTGCCTAAAATACGTACCCAAAAATTGATGCCAGCTACGAGCTTTAAGGAGTGTGTGTTTTTGCCAAATTTCGTGATTCTAGGTCACTGGGAAGTCCAAAATTGTTCTCGAAGCATGTACCAGGGCACTATGAGTGTAGCAGAGGTGAAATTTTACCTAACTTATAGCCAAAGAAACACAGCAAAATCTCTGAGCTGGTTGCTCAATATAGCATTTGTTTTTGGAGATTATTTCTACTTTCTGGTGCTTTAAGATGTAACTTTTTATTGATTTACATAATGAGTGTAGACTTAAAACGACTACCGAAAGAAACGACTAAGAAGTACCAGGCCACCATAAGTTTAATAGAAGTGTAATCCTTATGTGTTAAAGCAAAAGAGCGAGTCACAGTAAAAACATAAGATGTCAGAACTAATAACTCAATAAAGCATAATATGAAAGACGCAGTTGTGTGAAGTGGTTACTAGAAAATGTGAGCGCAATTTTAAGAAAATATATGTTTATGAACTTAAATAATATCCATCCATACTAATATTATAAATGGGAAAGTGTGTCTGTCTGTTTGTCTGTCTGTTTGTCTTTCTTTCATGGCAAAACGGAGCGACGAATTGACGTGATTTTTTAAGTGAAGATAGTTGAAGGGATGGAGAGTAACATAGGCAACTTTTTGTCTCTTTTTGACGCGAGCGAAGCCGCGGGCAAAAGCTAGTAACTCAATAAAGCATATTATGAAAGACATAGTTTACGTCACTGGTAGTTCACCAACTGCAAAAAAATGCGTTTTTTGAGACTTTTCTACTTACAGGTGCCATATGATATTGTTTTGTATTATTTTCGGGATAAGCACTACCGGGCCTCTACGTGATACCAACAGCAACCACAACGAAGTACCAGGCCACCATAAGTTCAACAGAGATGAAAATCTTACTTGAAGCCAAGTTACAGGAGAAAAAGAGTCACAGTTAAATCACGGCTGAGCTGATTGCTTACCGCGTATCAAAGTATGAACACTTAATTGCATTTGGACAAACTTTTCATCGCATTAATAATATTAGTAGATTTTATTTATTAATTTAGTTTAGACCACTTATTCTCCCAGATTCTGATAAGTATACATAAACCTAGACAACTAAAAAATAAATAAAAATATATGGATTCTAAATAAAATCTAGAACAAGTGAGCTTAATTAAAAAAAAAGCAAAAACACGACTGCCATGACAATGACAACAAAAAAGAACCAAAAGGCAAATAACGACAGATTTTCTTTCAAACTTTCATCCCCTATTTTAACACACACACAGGGGTTGAATTTCCAAATTTTTACTAGCCTAAGTTACTCGGAACTATGTACGGATTGTAACGATACATCATACATCTAAATCGGTTCAGGCATTAAGAAGTTATGGTGGAATAAAGAAACTCACATACATACATGAATCTTGAAAACATAACACTCCTTTTTTTTGGGCAGTCGTGTAAAAATATAGCACTCTTTTGCCAAAGTTCAAATTTCTAGGTCACAGCGAAGGAGTCCCGGGATATACAAAATCGTTCTCGATGTACAAGGCCACCATGAGTTTAACGTGGTTTAACAGAAAAAAAACCTAGTTCGTCAAATGCATAAAAAATGCCTTTTTGAAACTTAGGCTGAGGCTACACTAGGCTGCGACGCGAACTGCGACGCACGAGTGATTGAAACAAATACATGGATTCTCACTAAATGGCTACACCGTTCATCAAATATTACTAGCGATCTTTGATTATTTCTGCGACAGGAACTACATTACTGTAATCGTGACACAGGCTACATCGACGTATCAGCGAAATTGAATCGAATATACGCCAGATTTTCGGTTATAATGTAGCCATACCATGTTTATCTCGTTTCGCTCTTCCAGTCGCATCGCAAATCGCTGCCTACTGTAGCCTCAGCCTTACACTACATACTGGTCCTACCTATAAGACATTGTTTTGATGTGAAACATCTATAGCCGCACGTAAAACAAATTTCTGGCGTGGCGACGCATGCCGTGGCGACGCGTCGCCACGCTTTTGTTTCTATTCAATCATATTACTTTTACAAAATAATGTCGATGTTTCACATCTGCCCGGCGTCCCGTGACGGCTCACTTTTTTTTGAATTTATCCGACGCGACTATTAAATATCTACATAATCTAAATATATATAACTCAAAGGTGACTGACTGACTGACATAGTGATCTATCAACGCACAGCCCAAACAAACCACTGAACGGATTGGGCTGAAATTTGACATGCAGGTAGATGATAACGACATACATAGGCATCCGCTAAGAAAAGATTTTGATAAATTCCACCCCTAAGGGGATAAAATATGGGATGGAAGTATCGGCATTCACGCGGGCGAAGCCACGGGCATAATAAGCTAGTGTAGTATAATACAATACATAGTGTTAACCAATACCGAAAGAAACGACGACGAACTACCAGGCTACCATGACTTCAACAGAGGTGAAATCAAACTTAAGCACAAGTCACAGTGAAATATCTCTGAGTTGATTGCTCAATACAGTGTATCAAAGTACGAACACTTGCCTTTGACCAGTAATATTGGTGCGAGGTTCACACGCCACAAGAAGTCATTGGAGCAAGAGCTGTGTCCACACGCAGTCGACTGGCACGTGATGTAGAGCTAGGAATTGATAGACGGGCGGGATATTTTGTAAGACGAAAAAAGAATTTGAACAAAGAAATCTGGTTAGTTGGGAGTGTTGGGAAAAGGGGAAAATATATCGTTTTTTTTTACAGGTACATAGTAGATGTTTTAAAGTTTTAATAGCTTCCTCATCTCATTTTTAATTACGGAACAACAGGACACAAATCAAACTGGTCATCATAATGTATATCCAATAGAAAACAAAAAGAGAACAAAGTAAACTGATTATAATAATAATAATAACGTTTATTTCTTATCTAAAACCTGTTCAGGTTTTCGACCCTCTATTAAAGTGTTTTAAGAAAAGATATCCGTACTAATAATATGAATGCGAAAGTAACTCTGTCTGTCTGTCTGTCTGTCTGTCTCTTCTTCACGCCTAAACCGCTGAACCGATTTGAATGAAATTTGACACAAATATAGTCTGGGACCCGAGAAAGAACTTAGGATAGTTTTCGTCCCGGATATCACTATAATTATTATTCCAAGCGGACGAAGTCGCGGGCAAAAGCTTGTTATGAATAATACACAAATGACCGAATACTTAAATGTCACTTAACTTTAAGACTCTCTCAAATCTGTTGCTGTCTTTGTCACTCTAAAGGGATAAAATAAGGATAGGAACAGATTTGAAAGCGACTTAAAATAAGCGACGTTTGAATATTCGGCCAAAAGAGTATCTACATATATATATAAAAGAAAGTGTTGGTTACACATTTTATAACTCAAGAACGGCAGAACTGACATGGCTGAAAATTGGTGGGGAGTTAGCTTAGGACCAGGGGACGGACATAGAATACTTTTTATCTTCTTTTTTTTGTATTTATCCTGTTTCACACGGCTAGTTATGTAAATAGTAATTCATAAAAAGCTAAAGTAATATTATTGTTTGTCCACTCTTTTTGCGTTTTCTGCGGGTTTTCTAACCACAAACGACCATCCTGTTACAAGTGAGTGTGCTTCAAGAAAAGAACCCACACTTTCTTGAAATGCCAATACAACCGCATCTCCCCTGGTGTTGAGGGTTTTTAGGAACGACGGTGTTCATCTTGAAAACCCGTTTGCTCGTATTCCTCTCATATAAAAAAGGGTTATAAAGTAAGACCTAACGACATCATAACATTAAGGTTCACAATGCGTCGATGGATTCTTCCGAAATGAAATCTTGTACCCTCGGATTACATAAAGCGTAATATTGACTAGAAATACGGAAAAGTGACACTAAATCTTTTTTAGGGTAACTATGAATCAGCTCCCTAGAAAATTACTTAGACGAAACGTAATTTTGACTTTACGGCTTGGACTTTCGTATTGAGTACTGGCATTGCCCGCGGCTTTTCTCATGTGGACTTCAGTTTTACAGAATAAAAGTGCTTAAAAAATAAGCAGTTGTTTTACTGACATTTAAAACCAAACGGAATAGTATTATTTTTTACAAAATATTTTTGTTGATTTTTTTTTCAAAGTTTTCACATAACTAATTTATGTTCATTAACACAATCATGTGTTAAAGTATAATCAATCAATATCTTGGGACAACCCGGCCATCTGATCCCAATCTAGGAAAAGCTTGTACTGTGGTAACCAGACAATATTACTGATATAATATACAATAATGCATAATATATACATACATAATATAAAAAATCACACCCGTATTGGTATATAACCGCCCATTAAATTTTTTTTCTCAGTGCCAATTCTACCCACTTCCTAACTCTATACCGTCAAGGGTGTTCGCGATCAGTGCCTAGCCGAACGGAAGCGGAAATGGTGCCCGTTTGATGCACCCACAAAGCCTGCTGAAAGCCCCGTTCAAACCTTTTACGTTACGATCGGTTTTCATAACGATACCTCTGTGCTTTTTCAGTTTTCCGTCTAATTTTGAGTTGCCATTAAAGATGCAGAATTTGAGACTGGAGATTTGCCTTTTGATGATGTTGTTTGTTTTTTCGTAAAGAGTAGGTATAGTTGAAAAAGAATTTTATTGTTATGAATATTTTTGCGGGTGTTTCGGACGTTACTACATTAAACAATTTATGAACGCTGCCGTTCAAAGATAATAACATTATTTTTGTAGTATTTGAAGCCAAAGATTCTCAGTTCGGCTTTTACGTCCGTTCGTCAAACTGTTGAATTATAAATTTATTATTATTTATTTATTTACAGAGAGCATACTATAATGTTAAAGAGTTCTTAAATGAAAAAGTATCTGATTTTAACAAATACACGGTTTCCGTTACTGCTGGGTACGTAATGGCACTATCAACGTACGAAAAGCTGAGAAGCAGCCATCTATTCCCATACGGACATCAACCGACTTGGACGAAAAGGTTGGCCCCTCACAAGCGATGGATGCTGCCGGCCCAGATCACGGAATATCAATTGAACAGGTTTCTCTGGACTAATAATCTTAAGAATCTTTTATCTCATTTGCTCATATTGTTTTTACCCCCACAAATGATTATTTTTCATGCTGATACTAACCTACACGAATCGCACTTGTGTACAACACACTCACACACTTACATCCATGACCTCCACAAGCAAACCCCCAGCGATCCAAAAAACTTTAGCTCACGCCCGTTTTGTTATGTGAACTTCACACTAAGAAGACGCACTTGCCTATCCCAAATACACAATCAAAATACACATACCCCATCACCAGGCATACCAGTTACACCTGCTTATTATAACGTTTATCAATTGTTTCCCACCACAACAAACATATCTAAGAGTATACTCAGCCGCGTGTTATTAAAGCAAATAGACTTGGGTATTTTCCAAATAATAACAGTAAACCGGTTGCTACCACGGGTAATGTCCTTACGTAGCTGCAACTTTAGTCATAAGGTTCTTGAAGTCAAATACCAACACTGCTCTTACCAACTGTCCTGCATCTCTTTACTCAAATGGCAAATTTATTAGTGGACGAAATAGATGACAGTACTAATATAGAATGTCAGGAGCTCGATAGACTTGAAGTTTGCCAGAATTATTTGACTTCTAACTTCAACTTTAAGATATTGACATTAAACATTCGCAGCCTACAGCGCAATTTCAATACTTTTTGCGTAGCACTAAAACGGCTTAATACTGTCTATGATGTTATTATTCTGACTGAATGCTGGCTGAGAGGTTGCTCAGTGGTTGGTCAGTTACAGGGTTACACGTCACACTATACTATAAATAATCTCAACCAAAACGGAGGGGTAGTAACATACATTAGAAACTGTTGGAACGCTTCCGTCTCAGAGCCTAATGTTCAAGACGCTGAATCTCTTCTACTTGAGCTTTCTAATGATATTTGTCTAATTGCTATATATCGATCTCCTTCACATAGACAAGTTGACAACTTTATTTCCTCTCTTGACAAAATTATGAATTCAATTCGTAAATACCAAACAATTATAGTGACCGGGGATATAAACTTAAACCTTCTGTCTACGTCTGACAAAGATTCGTCCGATTTTGCATGTCTTATGTCAGAACATGGCTTGAGGCAGGTAATATCTAAGCCAACTAGATTGGGCGCGTGTCTCGACCACATATTTTTAAAATCGAGACATCAAAGTGCTTTAGGTATCATCTGCGAGGCTGATATCACCGATCACAAAATGATAATGATGGGGTACAATACGGCCACTCCAACAGTCTCAAAATGCCAACATCGCACTGTTAATATAATTAACTTTCCCGCTCTAATAGACGATCTCCGAAATATCGACTGGAATGAAGTTACAACCGATTTAGACGTTAATTCAGCGACTAATAAATTTCACACACTTCTAGAGGATGCACTAAAGAAACACACGACCACAAAGTCAATTAGCCGTTCCAAATTCATATGGAAACCCTGGATCACACGTGGCCTTATAAAATGTATGAATCATAGGGACAAACTCCACATAGCCTCAAACAAACACCCAGAAGATGAATCAAAAAAAATTGTTTACACACGCTACAGAAACTTTTTCACCAATCTGATGCACAAGCTAAAACGTGAATACGAAGCAAAAAAGTTAGAAGAAAACAAATCAAATACTAGAGGGTTATGGAATACTATTAAAACAATCACCGAGCAACATAATAACAGAAGTAGCTCTAGCGACCTACTAAAATGTAAATCTACGGCACAAGATTCAGTTGACTACTGCAACGAGTATTTCTCATCGGTTGGCATAAACTTGGCAAAAAAAATTCTAAATGACATCAATGAAACGCAAGAATCGGTGATTTCCAAGCAAAAACTAGGAGAACTTCTAGGTATTACCTTCTTTATGCAACCAACAGATATCCATGAGATTAACAATCTAATTGTCAATCTTAACAGTGACAGCGCTGCTGGCGTTGATAGTCTTACGCCAAAAATTATTAAAGAATTAAGAAGTGAAATTTTAACTCCACTAACCTACATCATAAACTTGAGTCTAAGTCAAGGTATATTCCCTGATAAATGGAAAGAAGCCAGGGTCACCCCCATATTCAAGACTGGATCAAAACAATCTCCTGCAAACTATAGACCCATATCACTATTAGGAAACTTCTCCAAAATTCTGGAAAAGGTAGCGAATAAACGTTTGGTTTCTTTCTTAGAGGCTAATAAGCTGATATCCAACAACCAATTTGGTTTCAGGCGTGGCAAATCTACTGAAGATGCAGTAAGCTGCCTGACCAAACTAGTAACATCTTACCTAGATAATAATAAAAAGTGCTTGGGAGTTTTTTTAGATCTGGCCAAAGCCTTTGACACCGTTGCAATTCCCATACTTCTTAAGAAACTGGAGGTCATCGGAATCCGAGGTCTGGCTTTAGATTGGTTTAAAACTTATTTAACTAATAGACGCCAATGTGTGAAACTAGGTGAGAATACCAGTTGTCCTAAAAATATGCTATTTGGAGTTCCACAGGGCAGTGTTCTCGGCCCGACCTTATTCATTATCTACATAAATGATATTCATCAAACTTTAAATCAAAACCTGGATATCATATGCTATGCAGACGACACGGCAATTCTCTTTCATGGCAATACTTGGGATTTGGTGCATAAAGAGGCTCAAAATAGCTTGATTAATATTAAATGTTGGCTTGACTATAATCTACTGTCATTAAATGTTGACAAAACTAAGTACTTGTGCTTCCACAAAACCCTGGCATCGGCGCCCAAATTACCCCTTGACATCAAAATCCACAGTACAACCTGTGACCCTCTCCTGTGCAACTGCGAGAAAATAAAAAGGGTGGAATATATTAAATATCTGGGTGTTATAATAGACCAGCGGCTCTCTTTCAAGCCCTATATCGATCTGGTGGCCAAACGTACAAGAAAATTGATTCACATAATGAAACTCCTTCGTAACTCTGCCAACAAGAATATCCTAAATATGGTTTATATAGCATTATGTGAGTCAATACTATGTTATTGTATAACAGTATGGGGTGGAGTTGGAGCTTCCACCATGATTCAATGTGAACGAGCGCAACGATCGGTATTAAAAGTGATGCTCAAAAAACCTTACAGATACCCAACGACTCTTCTGTACAAAGAAGCCGCGTTACTCAATGTCCGACAGTTGTATATCTGGAAAATGGTACTTAAACAACATAAAACCGTTACACAGTCACAGGAATACCCATTATTACTTAAACGTCGAGTTTTCAAGTGTCCTTCGTTCAGAACGCGTTCAACTTTTGCACAACGAATGCAAGAATTCATGCTGAGTCACATATACAACAAAGTAGTAAAAATATGTGACATCAGTAAGTTAAGAACTAGTCTAGCTAAAAAGACCATTCGCAAATGGCTGTTGACGCAATCTTATGATGCTTCCGAGTCTCTCCTAAAGGTGATTTCCTAACACGCACACACACTCACACACACACTCACACACACACTCACACACACACTCTCACACACCATATCACACATGCCAACAACCTCGCTCCCCCCCTCCCCACACACACACACACACACACACACACACACACCTTGTGCACCTTTCACACCTTACACCTTCGCACTAGTGCATATTGCGGTCTTAATTTTATTTTATTGTTTCCTTGGTTTTTTTTTTATTTTATTTTTATTTTAACTCTTCTTTATAAGTCATCTGTTTATAATATAGATAATATTTCGATTCCTATTGGTAATATGTCACTTTTTTACATGATCAAAACAATAACTTTTATATGGCAATACCACACCAGCTCTCCACGAGACAGGCTCGACCTAGTGTGGAGATCATTAGAAAATACTTCCTTTGAACCTCACCTAAACAATGTAAATTTAGATATTAATTTATATTATAAGGAATTGTAAAGCACTGTTTTTGGCTAAATAAACATTATTATTATTATTATTTAAGTAAATGTTATTGTGTCCATTTTCTATTTAGTAGACTCTAGATAATTATTGTTTTATAAATATTTGCATGCCATGTCAAGTGGCAAACATGTTTTTTAAGCGCATTATAATGATATCATCCTACATGCGTGCACCTGCGTGTGTATGTATGTATACACATGTTTATGGCAAATAAATGATTCTATTCTATTCTATTCTATTCTATCAGTTAACGACTGGGCGGATTGGGATTGGGCAGGTTCTAGCCCAATCCCAATCCGCTATTCAGAAATACAGTTAGTTGGCAATAGTGCAATTTAGTTTCTTCATCACAGAACAAAAAGAAACTAGGAACTTACTGTGCAAACTACCCCAAGAAGCCTGTTTTTTTTATATGTGTATGAATATAGATTAACCATAATATATAAATTAAACTTTTTAAATTTCCAAATGTTTCAATACAGATTTAGTTATAAGCTCAATTCTGTCATAAGAGCAAGGCGGACTTTTCAAAGCCCAGAAAAGGTCGCCATTTTGAAGCATAAAACAATACCCTTCGCGTAAATAATGCTACTTGAAAGATACTATAGACAATTTCATAATTCATGATTAAGAAAATGCAGAAGTTTCTTTAAGTCGGAACCCAAAATAATTGAAAATAAGTAAGTTTGAAAGGCCCATATTTTAGCACAAAGAAGGCGTGAAAAAGTTAAAAGGGCCGACTGAGTGAACGATTCTGTTCAATAGCCGTGCCCAAGGGAGGAGCGAGCAGCGATTTTGGGATATAGGGTTCTTCTGAATAAAAATCGTCTTCACAGTAATTTTTCTAATTTTTTTTTTCGTACGTAGCGTCTTATTATCTAGCTCGTGACAGTCGTGTGTCCTGATGTCCTCCCCGTCCTTCCATATCCTTCCTCTTGCCTCTCACTCACACAGCATTCTATCTCTTTCTTCCGGTTGCGATCCGTTTCCCACATAAATAAATCTGTACTTGTTAACTTCATGTTAGTATTTATCTCTGTCGTACTTTAACTAAAAAGTCGTTTAGGCTCAAAAAGTTGTTTTAGAGAAAATGGCAAAATGCAGGTGATGGAATCAGAACATTTTATTAATTAATTTATTACAACTTCATGCACAAAACACATAAACATTAGAACTTTTCTGTCACTTAACACCGTACAAGGTTTTATAATAAATCATCTCTGATAATATGTGTAACAATAATATTGATATAATTTCACTCACCCAGAATGTTGGTAATTAAATTATTACATCATGGCTTAATGGAATATGTATAACTATATATTTACCCGACTGCGTGACGCAAAGGAGGGTAATTTAGTCAACGACGTCGTCCATGTAAAATAGAGAAGTCAGTTCTTACAAACAATTATACCTACCCCTTCAAAACATTAGTAAACACAAACGCTGAGCATAAGGTCCTCGGTTAGATTCCTAGGTCAACCACAAAGCACTATTGGGTATACCCATTAGAAATTTCTCTTAATAACCGGCGGGGTTATTACCTATGAAACAGCAATCAGCCAGCAATATCTGCGCAGTGATCGCGCGGTCAACGCGCGATTAATCACTTAACGTCAAAAAAAATCGTATTATGTATGAACCGATTGCTAATCGCTCGCTGATTGTTCTAATGCACTTATTGCTACGATAACGATAAAGTAGCAATCGCTGGAACTAATTAAATATCACCTTTAACAAAAAAATCCTTAACTTTGCTCTTAAAAACCATACTAAATACGAAACCACCAAACGAAAAATGCATATTTTAGTTAACTGATTGCTCCACAGAGGCAGCACTATAGACGTAGTAGACGTATTTTGAATTGACGTTTATATTGCTAAACTATCGCGGTCGCTCGGCTTCTGCAAGATACGTAATCAAAGTACCGGAGTATCGTCATTACGAGTCTTCAACAATACAAGCTTCTATTTACCAAATTCTCTTATGTTTTAGGCCACACCGTTCACCGATCATCGATCAAATAACTTCTTATTACATTCGCTTCGAGTTTCATCCGTTTGTCAGCCGAGTTGGGAGAATAACTTCCAGAAATATGCTACATACACGTTTGTTCCACAAAATGAATTCAACAGAAGTTTTATTTGTTTCTTGTCAACCTCGTACGTGTTCTTAAAATTGTTATATTAATAGTTTGGTACAGAGCATGTAGTTACTTATTTGCAATCTGAAATAAACTACAATTTAATCCGTACTAATATTATAAATGGGAAAGTGTGTTTGTCTGTCTGTCTGTATGTTTGTCTTTCTTTCACGGCAAAACGGAGCGACGAATTGAAGTGATTTTTTAAGTGGAGATAGTTGAAGGGATGGAGAGTAACATAGGCTACTTTTTGTCTCTTTCTAACGCGAGCAAAGCCGCGGGCAAAAGCTAGTAAATAAATTAAATAAAATACCGCCTTCTTAGTACCGAGCTTAGCTTGACTTAGCTTTGGTTCTATTTCATGATGCTGCGATATTTTAAACAAAAAATATTGCAGCGCCGCCGCCCGCCGGTATTCTGCAAGGGTTTGCTGTGATGTCACGAACACACTCACGGAGTAACTATCGAAATAAATTATAGTGCCTACTTAGTTTACCTCTAAATAACCAGTAATGAGGAGTTCCAAAAAAAACGTTTGAGTCCAAGATCCGTGGATTGTGTTTGACTGTGTGCTGTTTGTTATTCTAGAGTTTAATTGTCTATCTCCTAAGGTCTAGTCAAAAAGAAAGTCAAGTTGAAGGTTCGCAGTGCACATTACTTAAAGAGCAATCAGCACGTGGCGGGGCCCTCTAGGGCGAATACCTGCCGGGGTAGCGGAATTGTAACCGCGAAAACGGAATTATTCATTTTCAGGATCACGTTTTCCATTTACCACTTCACGTTACTGCGAACCTAGTACTTTTGATTGAATTAAGTGGTCAAGCGCGAAAATTAAAAATTACTATGATTTTTGAGTTTTCGCTCATGACTACTTCACGTTACTGCGCGCCTAGTACTTTTGTTCTCTTAAGTTTTCAATCTTTAATTGAAAAATAACGTCCTGTAACTCTGTGGGACACTTAGTTTCCGATATGTAAACCTTATAACATACTATGAGGTTGCAGTGTTACTCAACGGGAAAAAAATCGTCCCGTTGAGTAACAGTGTTACACAAATTGGTGAGGCTCAACGGGAACAAACCGTTTTTTTATTCAGTAAAAGTCTCACACTCCCTCCCGCCCCGTACAAGGCGGGAGCAGTTATTTGATGATTTCCCATCTAGTAAATACAGTGCATTTTTTAAGCCTTCTGTAGTTCCTAGTTATAGTTTAACAGGGGTATTACCGTCATCCATTCACTAACAGCCACTGTAAAGATTATCATATAAATTGCCGATCATCCTGAGATAAGCCGAACGTTCAACAAAAGATAGTGGATGCTAGTGGAAAGAGAATTGAATATCTTTTGATAGGAACTTGTAGATAAAGAAACACTGTTTTATATGAGGACAAGCTTTTGCCCGCGACTTCGTCCGCGTGGAATAATAGTTCCCGTTCCCGGGGGATTTTCGGGATGAAAACTATCCTATTTCCTTTCTCGAGTCCCAGACTATATTTGTACCAAAGGAGAATGGGCAAAATGGTACCCGGCTCCAATAGATATGGTTGTAGTGTGGTTTAAAAGCTTACCAAGAGGAACAATATTTACTATAGCCGCCAGTCTCAAATCTGATTGCATTTGGAGATAAACGACAGTCTTACTAACTAATAAAATCTCTATTCCTTCGGTTGCCATTTACTTTCCCGGGCCACGGTTACCTATTTAGACAGTCCCGTGGCCCCGCCGATAAACATACAAATACGAGAATATTAGGTACCACTTACTCTGCTTAAAAAAATGAGTAGGTACCAAGGTAATATTTTCTGCATTTTAAGTTTTCTATTAATAACGCTTTTAGGTTAGACTTCGAGCCCCGCTGCTCCTGAGCGTGGGGTGTGCGCAGGAGCAGTGAGGGCCGACAGGGGATGCGGTGGCACAGGGCAGGGTCGTCTTGGCGGTGTCTCTCGACATCGCCAACGCCTTCAATACCCTGCCTTGGGGGTGCATAGGGGCGGCACTCCGGTATCACCGGATGCCTGCCTGCCTCTGTCGTGTGGTCGAGGCCTATCTGACAGACAGGGCCGTCATCTACCCCGATCACGAGGGAGTGTGGAGTCGACGAGGGATGTCATGCGGTGTTCCACAGGGATCGTTTTTGGGGCCGCTTCTGTGGGACATCGGGTACGACTGGGTGCTGCGCGCCGACCTTCCCGAAGGTGTCAGCGTAGTGTGTTACGCTGACGACACGCTAGTCCTAGCGCAGGAAGGGTCGTTCCATGCGGCGGCCGTCTTAATGTCGAGTGGTGTTGCGACAGTCGTGGATAGGATCCGGCTACTGGGACTTGAGGTGGCCCTGCACAAGTCCGAGGCCATGTGTTTTCATGGCCCTCGGCACAGGCCACCTCCGGGGTCTCAGATAACGGTGGGAGGGGTTCACATCGGTGTCGAGTCGACGATAAAGTACCTGGGGCTTGTCCTCGACAACCGATGGAACTTCACGGAGCACCTCCGACGTTTCGGTCCCAAACTGGCGAAGGCCGGAGCTGCCCTCAAGCGGCTCCTGCCCAATCTCGGTAGCCCAAACGCCTCCTGCTGGAGGCTCTACACGGGGATCGTGCGGTCCATGGCCCTCTACGGGCCTCCGGTGTGGGCGCCCAATCTAGCCGCGGCTCCGGCCCGGCTTCTGAGGGCGTCCCAGAGGCTCATGGTCATTCGCATGGTGCGGGGATACCGCACGGTCTCTTGTGAGGCGGCATGCCTCCTTGCCGGCGTCCCGCCGTGGGATCTGGAGGCAACAGTCCTTGCACACACGTACCAGTGGCGCGTGGAAGTGCAACGCCGGGGTGAAATCCCGCTGGAGGAGCAGTGGTGTTCGGTGGTTGTTAGTTGATGCCGATATGTAATGTTTTAAATCTACTCACTTATTGCATATGATTATATGATTTTTATTTAAAGAATGCTTGTTTTCTTACTTCTTTTAATAATAGAATCCTAAGTGTGTTTTATTCTATTATTAAAAGAAATAAGAAAACAAGCATTCTTTGTCAATCTTTGTCTCATTGTCTAAGTCAATCTTATTCTAGCTTTATTTTACTGATATAAAAAATAGTTTTTAGTGAATTCTCATTTATAAAACTTGGTGAGATTACTGCTTCCCAAACGTGAATAGCGACAAGCGCCATGGTAGACGTTTTTGTGCATCAAAACGTCTTTTCAATGATATATTAATGATGACTATTGGAGCGGGTACCACGTCCCATACATTTTTGCCCATTCTCCACATTCAAATCTATTCAGTGGTATAGGCGTGAAGAAGAAACAGACAGAAAGACAGACAGACAGAGTTATAGTTATAGTATGAATATGGATTAGTCGTTTGATAGTTACTATATTAATATGTTGTTTTGTGTTGCATCTTTAACGCACAGCACAATATCCTATAACTATACCCATAACAAAAATGGTAAACTGACTGACTGATTAATATATAAACGCACAGCCCAAACTGATGGTCCTTTAGACATGAAATTTGGAGAGTGTGTCCTTTGTAAAGATTAAGGAAAAGTGGAAATTTTGGCCTCTAAAGTGATAGAATTTAACTAGGGTGAATATAAGTTACAATAAGTGTACAAGTGAGTTCTCAACTGAGTAACGCGCAGCACGGGTTTAGGACGGGCCGGAGTACAAATTCGAACTTGCTGTGCTTTATGAATTACGCTGCCCCAGTACTAGACTCCAAACCAGGAGCACAGTTGGATGTTGCATATTTTGATTTCCAAAAGGCTTTTGATAGTGTCGATAATGATGTTTTGCTGTTGAAATTGGCGATGGCTGGCTTTACTCCGGACCTGTTGCAGTTTTTTGCGAGCTACTTGGCAAACAGGAAACAATTTGTGGAGTACTGTGGCTACACATCAAGCTCGTATAGCACACTTACTGGGGTAAGTCAGGGAAGTACGCTAGGTCCATTACAATTCATCATAATGATTAACGATCTCCCGGAAGTAGTGACCGATTCAAAATGTTTGCTTTTTGCCGATGATTTGAAATTATTTCGGGTAATAAACGACGGGAAGGATCAGGAAATGCTGCAACGCGACGTTGATCATATTGTTGAATGGAGTCGAAAAAATAGGTTACTGTTCAACATATCAAAATGTAATGTAATGTCCTACACCCGCGCAAAGTGCCCTTTGCATTACAATTATTATATGGAGGCGGAAGTTATTTCTCGGGTGTCTTCTGTGCGTGATCTTGGCGTTTTCTTTTCAACGGAACTCTCTTTCCGTACCCACATAAGACAAATTTGTGCTAAGTCGTTTAAAAATTTAGGCTTCATTATGCGGGAGGCGAGGGATTTCAAAAACTCGGCAGCAGTCAAATCCCTCTATAATGCGCTGGTTAGGTCTAGATTAGAAACGAGTGCTATCATCTGGAGCCCCCATGAAGCTAAGTACTGCGTCATGGTGGAGAAGCTCCAAAATAAGTTTACCCGGTATTTGTACCTAAAGCAATATGGAGTATACCCTTTTTACCCGCTTATGTATCCAACACTATTTGTTATAGGTATGGTTGGATACTATAAGCTGGAAGTGAGACGAAACCTGGCTCTTGCAAAATACGTATTAAGTGTTTTCAGAGGGAAACTTTACAACCCAGAGGTACTAGAGTCAATAAAATTGCTCATCCCCAATACCAGGCTACGTCAGGCTCCTAGAAATAGGCTGTTTGAAGTTCCTGTAGCCCGTACGGACATATTAAAACATGCACCGGTGGTTAAGGCAATCAAATTGATTAATATTATCTCCCAAGAATTAGATGTTTTTAGTTGCACATTGGCGGAATTCGAAAGGAAGACACTTTCCTATCTGTCAAGATAGAAGGGTGACGTAAGAGTTTTTTTTGTCGTTTGATTGTCGAATTAGGTTAGCCTGTAAGGACAATTTTAACATGTATTTAAATAAATAAATAAATAAATAAATAAAAGTTCGACATTGACGCGAGCGAACCCGCGAAAGCTAGTGCACTTATATAACCTGAAATGATGATGACAGAGACGACGAACTCTACATATATGTTTAGATCCGTTTAATAAAAAACTTAAAAAAAAAAAGATAACCGACTTCCGAGTCGGTGGCTTCTCCTCTGCCGGTCGAATTGTGTTGCTTTGCCACCGACTTCCGAAATAGTTATTTTTGAGCTTTTAGTTTTTGAAGTCGGTTATCTTTTTTTTTAAAAAGCTTTTTATTTTTTATTTACTTTTTAGTTGGAGTCTCAGTGTCTGACTATGTTTTAGGGTAGCTCTCAAAATAAACTTATAATCTTATAAAATGAAAACGGCTCTATGCGCGCAACGTCACAGGATATCCATTAGTGTTATATACTAAAACCTTCCACAGAATGTTACAAAGACTTTTCTGAAAACCGCATCGAAATCGGTATAGCTAAACGCGAGATAATCGCGGACAAACATACATACATACATACATACATACATACATACAGGTCGAACAGAGAACCTACTTTTTTTGAAGTCGGTTAAAAAATATCTACCTTTTTTCACGCGGGCAAAACCATACAATATAGTGTATTTCTATAAGTAGGTAAATAGGCCCTCAGCCCCACATTCCGCAGCTCTCAATAAGTATACAATATCCTCCCTTTTCCACGAAATTTTACCAAACAGGGGTTAACGAACCGTATCACATGCCATTAAAGGTATCGTATATCACTCTTTCACCCTAGTAAATACTAGCTGCTGCATGCGACGGCGTCCGCGTAGATTTCATTTATCTACACACTTAAGTATTTAGATAGATATGCTCTTACGGTTTTTTTTTTTTTTTTTTGGTGAGTGGGAAATCATCCAATGACTGCTCCCGTCCTGGGTGCGGCGGGAGGGTGTGTCAGACTCTTACTGACTAAAACCCACTCATGTTCCTTCGATTGCCTTTTATGTTCCAGGGTCACGGTAACTGTTATAAACATAACATTCCGCAGCATGCTCTTACGGTTAGGTAAATTAATAAATGAATCCATCTGGTCCCAAGCTAAACAGAACTTGTCTTATGGTTACCAGATAACAGATAAACATAATTATATCATTAAAATACCTAGATATTATAGATAAATTACACCCGGACACAGAATAAACAATCACGCTTATCACAAAAATATTGTCCCGGTTGGGAATCGAACCTTCGGCTTAACAGAGTCACTAAAAACAACACCACCAGGCCCGTCGTAAATTATAGATTTGTTAATCCCTCAAAAGTAATAGCGTGATAATATATACCCAATATGTTTAGCAGACCTCTTAGGAATAATCATTGAAATTTTAATGAAACCTCTTTGAGTTTATCTACTCAGACAAGCAGACAGACAAAAATTCAAAAATCTACAATTTCGGCATCAGTTGTAGAACATGGTATCAAGTAATCCTTTTTAAAAATATTTAATGTACAGATTCAACTTCATAACGATTTTATTATATGCATAGAAGATATACATAGAATATAATAAAAAGTTCCTTGCATTCCGCAAGTATTTACATAAAGTGCTAAGCTAGGAATATTATTTCGGAACGCTGTAAGTAATATTTTTCGTGGCATGTCGGTATGTGTGAAGGTACTCAGAAATATTACTTTTTTTGGAGTTTTGTCCTTGGGGAGAGAGCCCAAATGATATAAAGGTCAAATGCTTTAAGAAAAAAGGTGTTTTTGTTTTTTTGACCTTGGACGGTTAGGTGCTTTGGGTACTTTTTTCGAAAGGTTTTAGCAGTAAACACGGAGTGAGAAATGAATTTATTATAATCAACGATTGTTAGGTAGGTGAATTTTTCGTTGCATTAAACATAATTGTGACAAAAATGGTATGTCCATCATCCCTTTTTGCCACTAATAAATAAATACTTAACTTGAGACAAATCACACACGGCCATCTGATCTCATGCTGAACAGAGCTTGTAGTATGGTAACCAGAGTACTGATAAACATACTTATATTTCAAAAACAGAACAATCAATTATGCTCATCATACAAAGTTTGTCCTAGATCGGAATCGAATCCACGGCTTCCTTCTTAGCAGTCAGGGTCTGGTAACTACTGGATCGTCATAGCCTTTCATCATGACCCTTTTATTATTTTTCGCTTTTCAATATTAGTATGAAAGTAAACAAGAGAGGAGTCATCGGAATTAAACACATTAAAAGCGGTCACTGTTATAAAGCTTTAAATAGTTACCTTGACATTTTAATCAGCTTTAATAAAACTACTTTTTATAGTGACCGCATTTTTAATAAAATTATTCTGGAAACTTGGATAAAAATTGTTCCTGAAAAGGTCGAGGAAAGGTTAGGTTTCAGACGCAGTCTTGTATTATACTGGTCTTCAATACCTTAGGGCCGGTTTCACGATTTTACAATAGACGCTATTTTCCAGATATATTTAAAAATGGATACGACTTTGTATATATACATTTAATTATATTGTTTTTATATATTATCTGTCAGTTATTTTAACCAGAACTTATCATTCGAATGTTAAACAGGCCCATATTAATTTTTTTTGGCGAGTGGGAAATCATCAAATGACCTCCTGGGCGCGGCTCATGTTCCTTCGGTTGCCCTTTATGTTCCGGGGTCACGGTAACTGTTATAAACTTTCCGCAACCCCGGCAGAACAGGCCCATAGTATTACATTTTCAAAATTGACTTTTAAAGTGTGTACACAAATACATAATAATATTCTAATCTTTATATAATTTTAATAGGGTACCAAGCAATACCACCTAGTAAATAATTATTTTTAATTAAAAGTACGTAAAATATACGAATATAGAACCTCCTTCTTTTTAAAAGTCGGCGAAAAAGAGTTAAAATACGCCAAAACTCAGAATTGCTTGTTAAATATTTGAAGGCTATAGTCCATAGTACCTTAATAATAAAGCAGATATTTGTGCAAACAGTTTCCAACAAACACTAATTAGTATGATAATTTATGCAATTAAAGTTTACCGGAGCTTCTTATTAGAACTGGAGCGGGTGTTTATACTCAGGTTTCAAAGGTTTTATGAACAAAAGCATTTTAAAGCAGAGATGGTTAAAATTGGTTAAATTTTAATATAATTATGAGTTAAATTCGTAATTTTTTTTTGAAGTGAAAACTTCTTTAGCGGCGTTGAGCACTTTTTCTGTAATGGGTATAAAATCTTAAACTCGCGTCAGGACACGTGACCTGATCGAAAAAGCGTAGGACGGATGGATAGTAGACAGCTATAATCAAGTTTTCACTTCTGCCGGCACTCCCGGAGTGCAACCCGTCTTTTTTTTTTCTTGGCGTAATGGTTGATCAGTGATCACTATCGCCATCATTACAGCTTATATAAATTCATGTCAATCAATATTTTAAACACTATCTTACCCCCTAAGGGTTAGAATTTAATAAAATCCTTACTTAGTGTTACTACTCTTTACAAAGAACACATCCTCCAAGTTTCATGCCTCTAGGACCAGCGGTTTAGGCTCCGGATTTAGTTGCAGGCTCTTGTTTTCAGGATTGGGCGTTCATATATCATCTAGTCAGTCAGTAAGTATACCTTTTATAGAATAACTAGCTGGCCCGTGCCCACTTCGTTGGGCGCCAAGCATTTTAACTTAAAACTCAACAACATGCGCTTCCCCAGACATAAGACTGAGCTAGATCGATTTCTCGTCCCCGAAAACCCCCACATATCAAATTTCAGCGTAATCGTTAGGGTCGTTTCCGAGATCACATGCTTTTTCAAGCAATTAGCGCCATCTGCCGCTGATTTGTGAATCTAAGCCATCCAGGGCGCCACTCAAACGCATACAGAAAAAATCATTTAAATCGGTCAAGCCGTTTAGGAGGAGTTCAATGATATACACACGTACAGCAGAATTATATATATAAAGACTAGCTTTCGCCGGCGGTTTCAGTCGCGTAAATATTTATTTTATTTATTTATTTCATTTATTTTCTCCTCATCACATACAGTACAAAGTCAGTTATTCTAGATACAGAGACTGGTGTCTGTTGTAGGTAAAACCTGTATTACAGATCACCAGGCTTTCCCTCCGTCAAAACATCTACTTAGGCTTTAAACTGTATTTGACATGAACAGATCTTGTAAGAAATATTTAAAATTACATTTTTTTTTTAATTATACATTATGAAATAGGACTATCGTTTTTATATTACATATTGAAATTTATGCATTGGTTGCCAGTGTATGAGTTGTGTACAATGTGAAGTGTGTGTGAAGAGTATTATTGTATGTTTAGATTTATTACAGTGTGTATGTGTGTGTGTGTGTTAACGTTTAAATGCTGGATCGTTACGTTCTGTACTAGTCGCTGTTTATGTTAATGGTTTAATTAAATTTTCCGTTTCCATATATCCCAAACCCTGAAGCCACATACAAACTTCCCTTTTGCACTTTGCCCTAGTGAATTGATAAATTGGAATATGCTTGTTCATACTATTAAATAAATAAGGCCCTAAAAAACCGTAAAATTTTCGCGATGTTCTATTTTTAAAACTAGTTGTCGGGCATACGGCGTTGGTTCTTCTTTTGCCCGCGATATTACCTGGCTCGAAAATCAGTTCAGAGTGTTTCTTTATAATTGTCGTTAATATAAAAAGCTGTCGAACTGTCAGTACCTTACAGTGCTGGTATAGATCATTCGTGGGATAACGTATGGGGAGGAAATTGCTTACTTTTAGTACAGCTCGCTGAGCTCTCTCTATCTTCAATAAGAATGATTTAGCGGCTCCACCCCAAGAAGTTATGCAATAGGATAGCAAGGACTGGCACAATGCGAAATATACCGATTTTATTAAGGCAGGCTCAGCGACATGGCGTAACGATTTAAATAGATAAACAAGTTTACGAATTCGAGGTACCAGAGCGTCGATTTGATATTGAAAACTTAATCGGTTGTCAATTATGATACCCAGATACTTAATGGTGCTAGTTTTCGATAGAGACGGACAGTTGCATAAGTTGTCAGTTGGCTTGTTACAATTGTGAGAGATAATGGATAGATTTTTTAGATTTTGCTTTCTGAAAGTATAAGTCATGTACATGGTTTTATCCACATTTAACGTGAGAATGTTGTCGCCAAGCCATTTAGATACCTGATTGAACCCGATTCGGGCGTGCTCGTAAGCTTCGTCCCAGGTGTCGGCGTGAAAAAGGAGTGCGGTGTCATCGGCGAATGTTATAATTTTGCCATTTGTCAACTCCATGTCACATAACTCATTTATATACACCAAAAACAATGTCGGGCCGAGAATACTGCCTTGGGGTACGCCAAAATCTATCGGAAGCTCATCGCTAGTCCACTCGTTCACTTTCACGACTTGTGTCCTACCCTGAAGGTAGTCTGCAAAAAGTTTCAGTGGCAATCCTCTAATTCCTAGATTTTCTAGTTTATTAATCAAGATGGGGACGGACACTGTGTCGAACGCTTTAGCTAGGTCAAGGTAGATAGCTAGAACTTTTTTTTTTGTTATCTAGCTTTGAAATTATAAACTCTGTTAATTGATGAACAGCATCTGATGTAGATTTATGGGTCCGAAAGCCAAATTGAGATGGGGAAATTAGCAGATTTTTTTCCAGGAAATTAACTAGTCGGTTATTCATCAAGCGCTCTAGTACTTTAGACAATGCGGGCAGGATAGAGATGGGTCTGTAATTGTTGACACAGCATCTATCCCCAGTCTTGAAGGGACTATTTGGGATTTTTTAAAGGCCGACGGAAAGACTCCCGTGGAGATAGAAAGATTGCAGATAAAAGTCAGAGGTGGAACTATGATGTCGATATACCGCTTTAAAAAGTTGCCTGAAATATTGTCAACACCTACTGCACAGTCATTTTTCAGATTCGACAATAATGATTTTATTTCAGTTTCATCAGTAGGTATAAGCACCATTGATCTATCAAAGAAAATTTTTGAGGGACATGTATTAATATGATTAGGTGAATTTACTCTATTTGCTATAATTTTCTCCGCCAAGGATTTTCCAACACTTACAAAATATGAGTTTATGATATTGACAGAATTAAGGGGATTATTAGGGCAAATTAATTGTGTAAGTTTATCTTTCTTTTTTTTTGTGTATGTTATGTTTTTAATGGCTTCCCAAATTTTTTTGTTGTTAGTTCCGGCTTTTTTGATTAAATCTTTTTCGTAGTTAATTTTACATTGTTTCAAAATTTTGTTGCAAAAATTCCTGTATCTACGATATGTACATTTAATTATCTCATTTTTAGGATTTTTCTTAGCCTTTATATAGAGTCTATCCCGGTTACGCATACACCTTAAAAGCCCTTTTGTTATCCAAGGCTTCAGAATGCGTCGGCGTTTAGCAACAGAAATAATGCTTGTGTTTTTCTTTATGGCGCAAGATAGTTTCTCTGTAAAAGTATCTGTAGCTACGTTAACGTCGGTCATTTTGTAAATAGGTCCAAAATCCATACGTGTCATGGTTTCGTCTAATCCTTCAAGATTAATGCGACTGTACGATTTTTTTGCAGCTTGTTGGATGTTTTATTTAGGAAAAGTATAACGGAATCATGATCCGTAATAGATGTTTGTGCAACGTAACAGTGAGCACTCATCCTCGTTTTCAACATTATGTGATCCAAGCATGTGCGACTGTGGGTAGGGATAGTATGGGCCGGCAGCATGCCATGAAATGCAATCATGTCAAGATAGGCGGATGATCTTTGATCCTGAGTGCCTGGAGCTATATCAATGTTGATATCACCAGCCAAAATAATATTTTTGAAAGATGAGTATTTACGGAGGCAGTTATTTAGCGAGTCCAGAAAATTGTCTATAATTCTATTACTCGGTGGGCGGTAGATGGCTAATAAAACGGTGTCTGAATTTATTGTCAATACAAGTATGTTTGCATCAGCGAATTCCGGTTCATCAACTATAACAGATAAATGAGCATCTCTACAATAAACCACCACACCTTCGTTCTGTGTTTTGTTTTTGATAGTAGAGTACGAGTTATAGCCGTCAATAGTAGGATTGGTTGGATTACGAGTTAGCCAACACTCAGTCAACACAATAACATCCCATTCAATATTAGATCTACTTAAAAGCGTCTCAAAACTTGTTAAGTTATGATGTATACTGCGTATATTTTGAGTGAGAATCTTAAATGAACTTTTAGGACTATGTAACAAGTTATGGCAATCTTCAATATTACATGTTGCCGACTGTGCCACAGCTACGGCATCCAGGTCATTGCTAAAATCCATGTTGAACTCAGCCATAGTTTGATTTATATATAACTGTGCCCCCTGATATACGCCGGTATAAAGTCTTTACCTTCTCACGGATAGGCCTGGTTGCAGATGTCATAGCATGATGAAGCAAACTTATAATGTAACGATGGATGAGAAATAATGTTGTGTATTTTTTGATATTATATGTATTAGTGTATTTGTGCTTTGTTTGTGTAATAGTGTATATAGGCAACGCTGATAGTATTAATGACATTATATTATATTTACTAATGTGAGATATAGTATTAAGCATGCAAATTATATAATTAAGAACAAGTTTAACAAAAATAATTAGTCAGATTTTCAATTCAGCCTGTAACTTCATTAAATCAGATTCTGAATTTACACGGACATGCAGATCTCCCTCTCGTTTGCGCATGTATATCTTACCCCCAGCTGTCCAACAGTACTTAAACTCGTTGGTGCTCGCGAAGTCTCTTACTAGGAAAAACAATCTTCTGGTTTTAGGAGTTAGGTGTTCGGATATATAAATATTCTTTGGTGGACCAGTGATATGCAGGTGAGTAGTATTGAATTTGTTGTTTTTATGCTGATTATTAAACTTCTTACTATGCTCAATCATAGACTCCTTAGTGAGAATAGTAGTAAAATCAACAACAATGGGCTTATTGTCTTCTGCTTTGGTGTTAACTCGATATATATCTCTAATGTTGTTGCTTTGTATAGGAATATTTAGAATAGTTCCGATTTTGGTAATTATATCGATGAGGTCCTGTTTCGACTCCCTTTTCTTTGGTGGAATATTCTTAATTTCGAGACAGGATTTCTTTTGCGAATTCTCCAAAAAGTCTATTCTATTTTCTAACGTCTTTATGTATTCAAGGTTACCTTTCCTTTCCCTTTCAATATCTTCCAGCTGTTTTTTTAAAATTCTGATACTCATAGGACAGATGTTCAACTGATTCAATAATCCCTTCATTTTGTTTTCTTATATCATTGATAGTAGCTTGAAGGGCGTCCAATTTGTTATTCTGTTCCTCTTTCAGTTCAGTTATAGTTTTCTTGATTTCCAACATATAGTGGTTTAGTTCGTCATCATGTCCTCGTTTTCGGGAACGCGTACGTGTGCTCACCTTTTGAGTGTCTTCATTTTCTGTATCTGTGGCTGCTGTCGAGCTTAGGTGAGCTTCAGATTCACAACTTTTTTTGCTCGGATTAGGCGAGACAGGTGGTGTCCTATTAAGAGGCATATTAGCTAGTGAAGGTTCCAGGGAAATAAATTTTAGTTATTAATTTTGTTTTCCAATTCAACTTGGCGGTGGATATATGAGGCGCTCTTCTGGTATATAATGTGTTATCGTTGTTTTTATTTTAGTTCTTCAATAATAATAATAAAAAAAAACAACAAAAAAAAGTTAAAGAAGGAACAATCACACAAATATCGATACTCCCATCCCCTATTTTACACCTATAGGAATCAAATTTCCAAAAATACTTTCATAGTGGTTACCTACTTTTTATAAAGAATTAACACACCCTGCAAGTTTCATGTCTCTGGGACCAGCGGTTTAGACTGTATACTGCACTTAATTTACTCCAGCGTACAGCTTTGAGCAACCCGTAATCTATGACTTCCTACTTCCTTGTCTATGTCGTCCGTCCATCCTGCTATGATGCGGGGCCATTATACACCACATGATATGAATTATTGTAATTAAATTGTGATTAGTATTGTACTAGTAATTTAGTATTGTAATTAGTCCCCGTGGTCACTGCGCCTGCCTCTCATGCGTAAGGATGGGCAAGAACCAATTACACTTCTCCAAATCATATTATATACTATACAAATTTATCTAAGGTAATCAACAACATCGCCTCGGAAATCTCGCTAAGCCGTGGTTTCAGTTGTCATTTGTTGCCAGTAATTATTATAAAAACTTGCTTAGATTAATTGTCTAAAGTCTGACAATTAAACTAAGCAATAGATTTAGTGTTATCCAGTAATTTAGTTGTGGAGATCTGATTTTAGCAGTGATCTGGCATTCAACTGCATCTAGTTTTACTGGAAGTCACTCCCAATACTAAATAATGGTGTAAAAAGGCTAGGGAGCTGATATAACATGTAAATACAATCCAAAGTATCAGTTAAACCTTCTAACACACGTATTTCGAGACACAAACAAAGACAATTGGCCGTTGAAACGTTAATGGTCTGATTTAAATAAATGATCCAGCTCTGATCTCAACCAAATAGTTCTATACTCTTCCGGGTCACAAACTAGGATCGAAAGGAAATTGGATTAACACAACATATTTTACACGACGGGGAAGACAATAAAACATTATTTACGGACTTGTGTTACGTACTTATGTCCGTTCATTTTCCGTCAGAATATCGTATAGTGTCAATTGACCCTAGCTGGACAGCGGAAGGGTACTTCACTTTCCGGGGTAAATTGACGCTATTTGGGGAATTTGTAATCAATGTTTCAACCTTTACATTTTTTATTTTCTACTTTTAAAACATAGCCCTACTTTCGGCAGTCGTGTAAAAAGAAATTAAAATGTATCTAGTCTACCAAATGGGTTGTAGAAGTCTAAATACACACATCAAAAGTGTCTAGGGATATTTCAATTAAACCTAAATTACTAAAATTCTATTAACTTTTTGTTAAAACATGTACACATTAAAATAAACCTTGTTTAATAGACTATTTAATCTGATAATAAACTTTTAGATAAAGTTATATTTAAAAAAAACTTAGAAGAAGAGGAAAAACTCAAACAAAATTTCAATCTTAACTTTATTTTTGAAACATCAAAACTTAAACAAAACAACAATTTTTTTTATAAAAATTCTTGAAAACTTAAAATTAATATTCCGTGGATCCACCTAAGACTCTCCTGACACATCTGCAGCGGTTCTGCATACTCAAAACAAGGGTGTCAATATCCTGTTGTGGAATACTGTCCCATAATTGCCGTTTCTGAAGCCATGAAGACCAGTCAAAGCGTTATATCCAGGCTTTGGTCATGTTATCGTGTCACAGAGGAAGTGGTGGAACGGCACCGAGGACCTCAACGCATTACAACACATGTACAGGACCGATTCATAGTAAATGCTGCACGAATTCAACTAAATGCAGCGGCGATGCAATTGGTTCAAAGGCTACAGAGAGAGTATGGTTTGCTGGTAAGCGGTCAAACTTTGAGAAGGCGACTGCATGAAGTCAATCTACGTGCTCGTAGGCCATTTTGGGTATCAGCACTAAGGAGAGGTAATCGAGGAAGAAGATTACAATGGGCAATTGCACACGAAAACTGGAACCATTCTCAATGGTCACTTGTGCTTTTCACTGATGAATCTAGGTTTGGATTTCATCCTGATTCGCGAAGAGTACTCGTTTGGAGAAAACCTGGACGTTGGAATCGACTGCAGCACCCACAACAAGTTCATGCATATTAAGGTGGCACGATTATGGTTTGGGCAGGAATTCGTCTCGGCGGTAGAACGGACCTCGTTTGGATACAAGGCAATATGACTGCTCGAAAATACCGAGATGAGGTGCTAGAGCCTGTAATCTTGCCCCACAAACAGCAAATGGGACAAAATTTCCAGCTAATGCACGACAATGCCCGTCCACATACGGCGCGTATCGTTACAAGTTGGTTACAACAGCATGTTATCCAAGCTTTAGACCGGCCTGCACAATCCCCTGACTTAAATCCTATTGAGCATGCCTGGAATATGCTTCAGAGAAGAGCTCGTAGGAATTTCCCTGTTGATATTGTGCATCAAAACCAGCTTTTCTTGCATCTTAGCAGGATTTGGGACAGTACTCCACAACAGGATATTGACCCCCTTGTTTTGAGTATGCAGAACCGCTCCAGATGTGTCAGGAGAGTCTTAGGTGGATCCACGAATTATTAATTTTAAGTTTTGAATAATTTTTATAAAAAAAAAATTGTTTTGTTGTTTAGGTTTTGAAATTTCAAAAATAAAGTTAAATTGAAATTTTGTTGAGTTTTTCCTCTTCTTCTAAGTTTTTTTTTAATTTAACTTTATCTAAAAGTTTATTATCAGATTAGATAGGCAATTAAACAAGGTTTATTTTAAAGTGTAGGTGTCTTAACAAAAAGTTAATAGAATTTTAGTTATTTAGGTTTAATTAAAATATCCCTAGACACTTTTGATGTGTGTAGTTACTGCGACCCCGGAACATGAAGGACAACCGGAGGAACATGAGTGGGTTTTAGTCAGTAAAAGTCTAGCACGCCCTCCTGCCGTGCCCAGGACGGGAGACATCATTTGATGATATCCCACTCCCCAAAAAAAAAAAGGCTGTCGCTCCATATGAAATACTGGTGTTCGACCCTAACATAGTTGGAAAAGGGTAGGGAGATGATAAATAAGATATTAAAACTCGCTGTCATCGCTGTTTTACCTGTATAGTTCCGGTGTAATTTTCAGGATAAAACTATCCTATGACTATTAAGAGAATCCTTCGACCTCCGGGTGTTATGTTTGGGTTATTTTGTACGAATATATGTGCCAATGTCGACGAACGCTCTAAGGGCTCAATACTTCAATGCTGCAAAGCTCTATTTCCGCACGAAACGCATAAATTGAGAGTGTAAAATGTCAGATGTAATTCACTTGTTATAGATGATCGATAGATGTCGCCACAGCGCGACCCTAGTTTCGCGAGGTGGTCCTAATGAGATGTAGCCCTTACAAAGTTTTGGCTTAATCCAAAAGTCCAAAAAAGATCTGGTTGTATGTGTATGTGAGTCCTACATGTTTTTAAAGAGAATAACTTATAGAGCATAGGCTTAAAATAAAACTTATCTAACTTAGGTTTATTTATTTAGCTATTTATGCAAAAAGCAATTAGATTAGATAGGTAACTCGAATCTATACACAACTATACATAGATATTAAATAATCAATAAACACACTACACACATTAAATTTCAATTCCAGCTTATTCCATAACGCAGACAACTCCCAAATCTAGACAGAAATAATGTGCTAGGTCATTTATCATTTAAAATTACTTTCGAAACGGCATTTTTATGACCCATTCCGACAGGGGCCGATATACGATTCTATTGGCTTTTGGCAACGAGTCGTCTTAATAATGTTTTGAGACTAGCGACCCGCCCAAGTTTTGCAAGTCTTTGAAAATCTCGGCTTTTCTTTACTATAATATTGGTATTAAATTAAGACTACGAACTATGTATCGTAGGGGGGTGTTACTAGCACAGATTTAAGTTTTATTTTTTACTAACAAATTGATTATAACTGTATGTATGTTATGTATGTTTAATCAAAATCCGTAGCGTAGTTTTAAAGATCTAAGCATAGATATGGACAGACAAACAGACAGGTCAAAGCGACTTTGTTTAATATACAACTAGCAGACCCCGCTGTTTTACCCGCGTAATTCTCGTTCATGTGATATTTTTGGAACAAAAACTATCCTCCGTCCTTTTTCAGGCTATGGCCTATCTTTGTACTAAATTTCATTTAAATCGATTCAGCAGTGATGGCGTGAAAGCGAGACAGACAGAGTTACTATCACATTTATATTAGTACTAGCTATTCCTCGGGGTTTCACCCGCATTACGTTAGGTTTTTGGTTACTGCTCCGCTTCCGTGGAACATAGCGTGATATTATAAAGCCTATGTTACTCGTTGACAATATAGCTTTCAAATGGTAAAAGAATTTTTAAAATCGGTCCAGTAGTTTTTGAGCCTATTCATTACAATCAAACAAACTAACATACAAACAAAGTTTTCGTCTTTATAATATTAGTGTAGATGAAACAAAGAAATAACTCCTAGCTAACTTCACGTGCAGCAAACGCGAGATGCACAAGTTGCTTTATTAATTTTGTCAGGCGATATCGTGGGCTTAAGTCTAGTAGCCGTGATTGCTTAGAGTAAGGTCTTGGTTTCGATGTCCGGGTTGAGTAAAATGTTATTTGGATGTTCGTTTAAGAATTTAGTTATTCTCGAAATTTTGAAGTAGGTAGTGTATGTCCTTGCCTTGGAGAGCACGTAAAAGTGTTGGTCAAAGTTGTCATTCGTACATTTTTGACAGTAGTTCCAGGAAGAAACAAAGGTTACTCAAGGGATAATACCCCATGGCAAGATGCTACACGTGTCGTTTACATGACGAGTCAGTAAGTCTTTTGAGTAGTTTACTATTTTAAAACAACATAATAATTATAGTCATCAACTCTTTAGCTTTTCCTAACAACATTAGCTTCGGTTTCAGTGTAATTGGATGCAGCAGCTTTCTAGTATTACACGCAGTTTGACAGAGTAATAGACTTGACTAGGATTAAGAAACACGACACCCCTTAACCTTTCAAAGACCAAGCGACAGCTGGATGTCGCACTGCTATTGTCTTTCTATTGTGTCTCGAATCACGTGTGCTCGAAGGGGCCAACAGGGCCACGCCTGCCGGGGTTGCGGAATGTTTATAATAGTTACCGTGACGCCGGAACACAAAGGGCAACCGAAGGAACATGAGTGGGTTTTAGTCAGTAAAAGTCTGACACGCCCTCCCGCCGCACCCAGGACGGGAGCAGTCATTTGATGATTTCCCACTCACAAAAAAAAAAGTTTTAATAAGATTGATTGTCACTTTTCTGGCTTCTTACTGGCAACGACAGTCAATCTGCGAATAACCAGCAGCACTTTACATTGAATTTTTATTTTATTAAAGGGCAAGCCAACTGACAACCCCGGCCCACCGTATGTTAAGACCATTAAATAAGACCATTGATTTCTGTGGTATCAAAGGCATCGGAATGCGTTCCTGTCTCAGTAATAAAGATGCCATATCTCATGAGCTTGCAAATAAACCGGCACCCATAAAATTGACCAAAACTTTGACTAATTACCTCAATAAAATTATTTTTTTTTCTACACTATACCTACTTCACTCTTTTATCATAGGTGAGTGACCATAATAAATAATAATTAATAATAATAATAATTTATTTCAGTTTTCTCTCTTTTATTTTATAATGCTACCACGAGCGCTAATGTGTCCTTTCTATTTTGTAAAACTTGAAGATTGGAACATTTTCCATGTCCATTTTCTTGCTTGTTCTTCTCCATAGAGGCCAACCTACACTTTGAAACAAGCAACTACCTTTAACTTTCTTTCTGACTATCTGACCAACTCTTTCATAAGTAAGTAACCTGTAAAATGACTACTAAGGAGAGCAATAGATTTGGTCTTAGTTAAGTGACGTATGAATATTCGGGGATAAGTGAAATCAATTTTGTTTTTTTTTTTAACATTGTCAAACCCAGGCTGCTTCTGAGAAATGTCACATACGCGATATTCAACATGTCCCGGAATAAACGCACACCACCAGACACCCCACTTAGAATATTATGTTATAATCATAATATTATATATAAATTAGTTGTACAGATTGTGGGAGAAAATTATAGTCACATTACAAATCTACGCATGCACACAGTCGCACTTGCATAAGGGTCAATCGTAGTAGGTATTTCATCCATTTTTGTTTGTTTTGACTGTACAGCGGAAGTGTGACAGCAGTTTACGTAGTTTTAATTATTTTTGGGATAAAATATTACCTATATTAAAAATTACAAAAATCGATTCAGTAAACGATTCTGAACAAACTATTTTCTCAAAGTGTACAGTAAAGTATTAGAATCATTTCGTAAACATCTTCAGAGCGCAGACGGTCGTTGACTCTCGCCCTTTAAGTGTACAATTCGCTTCTAAGTCAGTGTAGGTTCGGTTTGGTAGGTGCCCGGACCCCCTAGTTTCGCTCGATCAAAACAAGAAGTTCATCATTATTAATATGTTAAAAGTTTTTGCCCGCGGCTTCGCCCGCATTCAAATCGAAACCTCCATTCCTTATTTTGCCCCTTTAGGATTTGAATTTCCAGATTTTTTTCATAATAGTTACCAACTTTTTACAAAGAACACACCCTGCAAGTATCATGTCTCTGCGTACGGATAGTATGAAACGATTTTCCTTCTGACCGTACAAAATTAGCTGTCTTCCGAAACTTGCACAAAAAAATTTGAAATCTATGTCTGGACTTTAAAAGAGACAATAATCCTTTGAGTTTGTTTCGGCATTTCTTTTCAGAGGTAGTCAGCTAGGAAATGCCGACTCCATCTAGTTTAAAAAAATGACATGTAAAAGTGATTTAATATCCTACTTGCATAATAAACAATTTTATTTCATTTCATTTCTTATCAAAAATAAAAAATGAAATTCCTGGTTCGACCGGACCAGGCGAAACTCAGCGGTCGAATCACGTACTAAGCAACTGGTTAGTTCTGAACTAATTTGCTTATGTTACGTCTGTGTAATAGTGTTTGTAAAAATTGCAAACTCAGAGGTGTTTTAATTGTAATCGAAGTAAGTAATAAGGTAAAGGTTCATATTTCTTGCTAGGTTTTTCCCGCGACGCCATCCCGCCCACGTGAGAGTCGTTTTAAAAAATAAAAAGAAGCTTGGGTTTATAATTGTCAATCGACTTCAAAAAAAGGAGGAGGTTCTCAATTCGACTGTATGTTTTTTTGAACCATAGTTTATGATTTCAGGTCATTTCAAAGAAAAGCCTATTCCCTGATCATACTTTTCTGACCCCTGATCGAACTGAGATTACTGTGTTTCAAATATAAGAAGTGCAATTTGACACTTCTAACCTACTGAAGAATAGGGATTGGGTTAAAAAAATCGATTACTACAATATCCGATTTATACGAGATATTGATTTCATTTCTTTATAATTTATAATCGATTTAAGTTACAGATTTATTTATTTTATGACTGTCAATTTCTGAATTTTAGATGAAAGAAATTCTTAAATTCTCACTTGCCAGTGTTGCCAAATTAAAAGAAAAAATATTTTTTTGTCAAGACTTGAGCACGAGCGATTTTGCTTACAAAAACTTATTAAAATTATAATAACTATATGTTTAATTTTAAATATGCTTTTTCGTTGACATTTAGAAATCATCAAAAATATATTTAAATAATAAATGCCGCTTTCATTGAAAACGATCGTTATTAGTAAGTTCGATTATTCGGTAATTTTCAACGATTATTGGTATACAAGTGAATGTGAAGAGTCACAACACTACGGTATCGTACCTTACTACGTGACTTTGACACGACGTCGAGAAAAAATATTATTTATTGTCAACAATGGTTATATTGCTTTGTTTGAAAAATTTTAATGTAAATTAAGTGATTAAGAATTGTGCAGTTTGTGATAAAATAAAAATAACTTTAAAATTACGTGGTTTTACGAAAGAAATAAATGTCAATTTTTGAGTTACGCATGTACAAAGTTGTGTCGTAATGAAAAGTATGAAACGTCAAATTGCACTTCTTATATTTGAAACATTGTAAAATATTAATTTAAAAAAATATTTAAGATAATTACTAAGTTCAAAAGACAGTTATCGCGCTAGCCGTCGATATACTTTATAACAATACTAGCTTCTGCCCGCGGCTTCACTCGCGTTAGAAAGAGACAAAAAGTAGCCTATGTTACTCTCCATCCCTTCAACTATCTCCACTTAAAAAATCATGTCTATCCGTCGCTCCGTTTTGCCGTCAAAGAAAGACAAACAGACAGACAGACACACTTTCCCATTTATAATATTAGTATGGATAATAATAATACTAGCTCATTAGGCGTGATTGACGTTTTTTGCACTATTTAGGGTTTCGTACCCAAGCGGTAAAACGACAACCTATTACGTAGTAACTTTAAATATTTAGGGGTTCCAATGTCAGCTAGCCTGCACCAAATTATTTCATTGATATTAGAAGCCCTTCAATCAATTTAACCCTTTTTTTTAAGTTGCTTTCTGCACGCTTCTGCTTATAAGCTTTGACCTGGTCATTTCTCATCCTCCCCCATCCGCTATAAGTTCAAAGAGCGATAAATAGTTATCTTTGAACACATTAATTCTTACATCGTCATAAAACAATATGTGTCTGTTCACAATAAACTTAAAAACAATTGAACTATTGAAACTATTACTTCTTGTGGTCACAACCCAAAATAAAACACAATATATATGAATGAATGGATAAAAAACAAAGATGTACTTATAAAAACATAATTTATCTTACAACCGATAATAAAGTCAAAGATCAGGCGGCCTCGAACAAAATTACGCATTTTTAAGTAGTGCAGAATAACATTTGGTTTTATAATAGTGTGAAGTGTCAGTTTTTGTGTTAAAAATGTGGCTTAAATTAATTTTGTTGACTATTTTTGGTTTTAATGGATCGGTGAGTATTTTTTTAATAGCATAATATTTATTTTGGATACTACCGTTTACGGTGTCACACACTTGGATTTTTTTTCTCCCCAAAGAGATATAAAAAAATGGACATGTGCGAATCGAACTCGCGCAAAAAAGGTTCCATAACAGTGACAAAGCGTGGATATTTTTCAAAAGAAATGTTCAAAATCTTACAAAATAACTTCTAAGCTTTACCATATCATTACAAAACATTTTATTCAGTAAGTACTCGCTGTTAATCATTAGGCCTTAACCATACAAAAACATACAGGAACCTATTAAACGACAGTCTTAATTCATACTTACATACCTTTCTTAATAAAATAGAACTCATCACAATCGATCATAAATTGAATACAAACCCTCCACATTTCAAGAGTATTAAATTAGTCCAAATTACTCTAGTTATGTAGTATGTCTGTGTTTAGTCGCGGAAGTGTTTGGGCGCTAACGTCTCTCGCGGAACTGTCTGGCGCGCAAGTGTCCGTCGCGCAAAGAGCTTCGCGCAAGTGGTTTGGCGCGGAAACGTCTAGTCGCGCAAGTGTCCATTCGCGGAAATGTCTATGGGCGCAAACGTCCATTCGCGCATGTGTCCATTCGCCCAAACAGCCGCGCGCAAGTGTCTTTCGCGGAAATGTCTTTCGCACAAGTGTACCGATCCCAGTCAGGGTCCTAACCGCCAGACCAACAGGCCCGTCAAATTAATTAATAATCTTATAGTTTTCCATTAAAAAGCTTGTTGGTCCCGGTTGTCATCCGTAGAACTTTGATGCATTACGGGTTGTCAGAAGCAAGGCCTAACTAATAGTTACCGTGACCCCGGAACGTAAAGGGCAGTAAAAGTCGGCAGGACGGGAGCAGTCATATGATGATTTCCCGCTCTCCAAAAAAAAAGGGGTATCGTGACGCCAGTAATTGAGTTGTGAGAGTCTGATAGGCAGCCGCTTCACGTAAGACACTGGCTAATCTAGCTGATTCCTGTTCGGCTGGAAGCCGACTCGAAGAAAGTTGGGAAAAGGCTAGGGAAATGATGATAATGATGCTTACATTTTCAGCTTACCACTTCCTTCGACCTCCGTGGTATAATCAACGGGAACAGCATGGCTGGCATTCCTCTGGGCATGTCGCTCGGCGCTGGTGAACTGGACGTGGAAGGCATCTGCACCAGGCCTGGTGTCGCCTGCCAGAACTGCAGCCTGGCTGTGACATGTGTTCCGCTACCTATGGGGTGGCTGAAGGTAGGGAAATTTTCGTATTCGAAATCTGCTCAGTGTCAATTGGTATTGAAGATATTAATAAATGTATATCATAGTTTTATTTTATTTTTTATTTAGTGTGATTTTGTTTTTTATTTTGATTTAATTTAATTTTTATAATTTGATTTTTGAAGAAACGTTGTTGTTTTGAATTGTTTAATATTATGTTTTTAGATTTGTAATACCCGTTCGAAGCTCAAACTCGCTAGTAGATAAAACAATTGATTTTCTTTGCTTATCAACGTTTTTCTAGTACTTGTTTGTGAACAATTACAGGTCCCCCTAGAAGAATGCCAAGAAGGCTTCACCTGCAATGCTCACCTCGGGCAGTGTTCTCCTGTACCAGCACCTGAATGTAGCCTAGCAGCCCTGGGATTTAAACATAGTTGTGAACAGGTCAGTAACTATTAAAAATTATATACTGCACATGCAAATAAACTATGACATCTGATATTTTCCCTCACGCTAGGAACTCTAACTTTTTTTGTAGATGCTTTAACTAGCATAAATAGGCGAGACGACAAAAAAAAAGTAATTAGTCCGTCAGTTAGATAATCAAAAAATTTGGGACACGTATTTTTTCTTTTTTTTTCGTAAACAGAAAATGACGACAGTACAGTGCGTTGAAATTTCGTGAAACGTCACACCTTAGTATAATTTTTACTGAGGAGTGACGTCACAAGCCCCCTCTCCGGAACTTTGATGCTCTTTATCTTTGTATTTTGTTATTATTTTGATCAAGCAAAAAATATGTGTCCAATATTTTTGAACTGTCTAAAAGACGGACTAAACAGAATGTCATTCTTTTGTTGTAGTCAACATCCCTATTGTAATCTTAATACCAACCACACTCGGAACAAATAAGTGAAGCTCATACAAAAAATTACCCGAAATACTTTTTTCCAGGTGGGAATATTCCCAGATGCTTACGACTGCAGAAAGTTTCACCTCTGCTCACCACCCGACGGCTTACCTGATGGAAGACCCGCCGACCATAGGACAGCTCTATGTCCAAGACATTATGGATACAACCCTGCCACTGCCCAGTGCTCAGTAAGTTCTTCCATATCTTGGAATAGATCGAAAGTTGGTTCTTATAATGGACCCACGAGCTAAATCTGACAATAACAATCTTGAAAATCTACTTGAAAATGTCTACTGCTCGACATAGGCCTCTCCTAATATTTGCCACACCAAACCAATCCTGTCCCGCCGAGGTGTATCGACGACCTGGTGGGGACCTAGCGGTCCATGTTATAGTAGTCCGCGTTCAGTCGGGGGTGCACATCATACCATCAACTTAAAACCAGGCTGCCGACTCATGGTAGTAGAAGAAACCGTAAAACCTTCGACTCCTCAAATGAAGGATTTTCCTGTAGATTTCCGAATATAAAACGGTCTACGCACGCAGTATTTCTGTTACCATGTAAAAACCCGGAGTTTAGATATGTGGTTTCAAGGATATACTTAAAAAGCAAGAGATTTAAAAAAAGTTGAACATCAAACTTTCTTTATCAGGTAATCAACTTTTTTTACCTATAATTTTGATTAGTCGGTACAACATTGTTTTTCTGTTAAACATATAAATTATAAGTATCCTTACTAACACGCGTCCGTTTTCATCATACTCCGATGTCACTCCGTGGACAATAGTGTGGGTTATACGTTTTCTCAATTATAATGTATCATTATTTCTTTGTCAATGCTGTAACGTATAACTGTTTTTTGTCCCAAACAAATAAAAATATATTATATATATATAATTTTCTTCTCAGGTAAAACTAGAAAACAGCCAATGTACCAACACACCAGTCCCAGAATGCAAGACCATTGGACAGCATGGAGTTCTCCCAACCAGCTCCAACCATTACTACGTCTGCCTCACCAAAAACAGAGTCCTGCATCCACAAATCTTCATCTGTCCCCACGGCTGGCACTTCTGGGGAGAATTCTGCCAACCAGAACCTGAAAGGAAACCAGAAACTAATTCTTCTGAAAAAAACAGCTCAGAAGAAAAAAGTTCAGAAGAATCTACTGAAAAGACTACAGAAGAGGCTACAACAGTTGAAGCCACGACAAATAGAATGGACAGTTTCTTCTCCACGGAGAAATCGACGACTTATGCACCTGACACTTTCTTAGCTGATAAAATAGATCTTGCAAATTATGATATTCCTGATGAAACTCAACCTGACGAATTTCCCACGTCTTTAGAGTATGATGATTGGCAAAATATGATATAATGAGAATATTTTTTCAGGTAGATAATAATAGATATTTTAACTGTAGCCTTTTAGCTAAGTTAAGAATGGTTTCACGTATAACCGGTACTGCTGTACCAATGTTTCACATAAGGCAACTGCCACATCAGAAATCTACAACTCAGTTACTGTAATATTTAGTTATGTAAGCAGTATTGGAAAATATATTATTATGTATGTGTTTTTTTGCTATTTTGATTGATCTTTTTCTCAAAATCATCGCGTTTCCTTTCTTGGGCGCTTTCCTTATGCTCGTCACTATTTCAAAAGCTTTTGTGACTTTGAAAAGCTATAAGAGTTGCGAAATAGGGAGTCGTGTCTGTTAAAATAAAATCTATATATTTGACTAGCTGTGGCCCGCGAATTCGTCAGCACGTTATTTTAAAACCACTCACATTGAAGAATAATGTGGCTGCCTATAAGAGAATTAAAAAAAAACTTTAAGTCTTGCACATTACCACCTAGAAAAAAACAACAAAAGCTTGTAAAAATCAAACTTTACCTCTTAATTATAATAATGTAAACATGACGAAAATTTGCATAAACGCTCGCATTTGTTTTAAATAAGTGCCCATCCCTTAGCTACTTTCAGTCCTATTTAACTAAAAGAGTAGATAAAATAATTATAATCTATTCAACGCTTTTCACTTGCCTGCTTCCAGCATTCACATTTCAGCTCAAAGCTGAAACCATTGGCCCAAAATTAGCCTGACCTATTAAAAATAAAGACTCTTCAAAAGACAATGGTTATCACTTATCACGTGTATCTCTGACAAGTACTGTTGAGCAAAAATCTAATTCTGTCGTCGTGGTTCACAATAGGACAATCGCGTCCGATACCGACCTTTGTAGGGGTACAAAGACGGTGTTATCGCTACCATCTCTGCCGAGTCCCGCTGAGTTGTGGCTCAAGCGAGAAGATACGGCGGTGGTGTTGAATGAAATGAAAATGAAGTTACTGGAAATACTGGAAAAGTAACTGTGCCATATTATCGTCCAGTTGGTCATTTTTAAAGAACAGGTCACGCAACCATGACTCTTCTGATATTACAGGTGATCTCAGATCATCTCGATGCCGTTAGCACTTTTTCTACTTCAGCAGCCTTCAGAGGTAGTTTCAGATATGCGGCATCCAAATGCTGGAATAATATTCCGCCCCCTATCAGAAATCTAAAAGCACTTGGTACTTTTAAAAGAACACTGCGTAGATTTCTTTTAGATACACAAAGGGATCTCGGTATGGTTGCCGCAAGCAGTTGCACCAGCGTCAGGTGTATGCTGAGCTTATACCTGACATATGCTGAGCTGGACACCCATTTGGTGCAAACCAGAGACACGCACTGCTTGGTCACTTTTTTTTTTGTAATATTGTTTTCGTCTTGTTTGTTCCATGTTTTGCACCGAATAAATATGTTTATCTATCTATCTACTTATACAGAAATTCAATATCAAGTTGCGAAGAACAAAAATCGAACACATAACGACTAGAGGTGAGTATAGAGTTGAGTATTGGGTCGGGCATTACATTGTAATGTAATGTTTTTACAAATAGTTACAATACAAAGAAAATTAAATGCTCAGTTATTTAAAACGTTTTCATACTCAACGATCAGTTTGCGATATGGTTTATTGGTTTGAGGAAATATTAAATAAAAAACTGTTACACATGAATCTATACTAGTCCGTACTAATATAATAAAAGCGAAAGTAACTCTGTCTGTCTGTCTGTTTGTCTCGCTTTCACGACAAAACTACGCGGATAAAACCATGGGGGACAGCAGTTCTGTTTTAAGTGAATTCTCTAATTTATCAATAGCTTTGTGGTTTATGAACCATGGTGTGCCATAGTTCATAAACCATATTGGCCGAACAATCGCGTTTTAATAAATATCATAGCGTGCCATGGAAGTGCTAGCAATAATTACAATTACAATTCAATGAATCATTTAATAATTATGTGTTTATGTGTATTAAATCAAGAACGATGAATAGAGATAGTTTATCCTGACATATTATTTTCTAAATAGTTGATAGTATTATTACCCGTTAGCGCTTTTTACATGGACCATACAGAATTTTTGCTTTGAAATTAGACATTTAATATGATTTCTATTTATGAATTCTTACCTTACCTCTCATACTCGTACATGTGAGTTATGGATATTCCATTCTATTTAAGCGAAGTAAGAATTAAAAATCATCAATTCGTCTTACTCCAAAAAAATTTAAGAATCAACAATAAAAAATAGTCATGTGGAGTACTAAAATGTTTTACAAAAACAAATTGATTACTTAACTGTTTCTTTACCCTGCTATCGCTTCTGACTTACACCATACACCCAGCGAGATTAACGATAAACAAAAAGATGCACCTTTGACATTTAACTTTGGGACTGCATTCAACTTTCCGCTTACCGCGCCCGCTACCTCCTGTGGAATGATCCAAACAATTTTCCGCGCTGTTAACAAAAACATGTAAACCTTTGACATTAAATTAAAAGCTGGTATTTTGTGTAATAAACAGATGATTTTACTACTTTACATCATTTGATTAGCTTCTGTTTATTGCTTTTTGCAAATGTCATATTGTTAGTGTTTTCAATAATCGTTTGGAAATTTTCAATCTTATATAAGCGTAGTATCTTCACCGGAACAAACAACTTGTGTAAGGTCAAATGCTGCAGTTCTAAAAGGCAGGAAACAGAGGCAAGTAAGAAAAAAAGAGGGTTTGAGTTCGCTGCTGAACGCTTAGTTATACAATTTGACACTAATTAATTATTAAAAAAAGGGAGTAATAGTAAAAAGAGGTATATCATAAATCTTAGAAACTAAAACTGAAGTTTCTAAAAGTACTCTTCTACTACTGTAATTTAATGCAAATATTCTTTTTTCACGTTCGTCGCTTTTGACATACCCCATACACTAATTTAGTCTATATTTACCGCTGTGACGAAGCATAACAATAAAATTAATTTACTGTTTAAATTTATTTTATAGATGGAGTACAAAGTACGGTACTGATTTGGTTCGATATCAAACATATTTGTAGCGCGCTCCGCCTATGAACTCGCTCATGAAGCTCGCCTACTCACAACATAAACCACACAGCAATTGCACAAAATCTGAACTTCTCTCGCATAGAATAACTAAGATTTTTTATCAAACAGCAGAATTCTGTCTATATTTGAATACTCCGCTACCGTTTATGAAACCGCTCTTTAGTTTTTAAACACACCACACATGATTATTTCTACAAAATATTAAACAACTCTCACATAGAATGAACAAAACTTTCTATCGAAAGAAAAGCGTGCTCGTATGTTAGCAGCACGTTTCTCTCGGGTAGTATATTTGTACTTGTATATTAGTAACCCGCTGCCGCTAATGACCCCGCTCTCCGCTCTTCACATACACCACACAGTATTTGTGCAGGGCTAACGGTGTACAAAAAACGGGCACCTCTGACATTAGACACTAGAATTGCATCACAGTTCACCGTGGGAAGCTTACCTATAGACGCATACGCCGGTACCAGGTTAGCGGTATGGAGGCGGCTTTTTCTTGAAACAAAACTGTGTATCTAACTTAAGTCATCATCTTTTTCTTTTTCAAAAATGTTGGGGTCGGCTTCCAGCCTAACCGAATTCAGCTGAATAGCAATGTTTTCGTTTTATCTGCTGTTTAAGTATAACATAAAATATTATATATTTGGTGGTAATAAAAGTAAAAGAAATTAACTTCTAAGCTGTACTGGATTGGATTCTCAAATCGTGAAAAGTGTCATTGGGCTTGCCCATAAGGAATTTTTCAGTAGCCTAGAGTTTTGAAGTTGGTAATGTGACTTACATGGGAAAAGAACATAAAGCCGTTGGTCCTGCTTGCACGTGGTTTTTTGACCATCGTTACAAGTATAGTAGCCAGAAAGTATCACAATGATTGCACCTAAAGGTATTGAGTATGTACCTAAAGATATAGAGATACCCGGTAATAAGGTAGTAGAGATCTGACAGACGTCGCTTTATTATGAGACACTGGCTCTTATCTGCACCCAGTTCGACTGGAAACTGCCCCAAATACAGAAAAAGGCCGATAAAAGCAGAAAAAGAACATCAGGGATGATTTAAGATGTCTCTGAAAATTTAATCATAAATATACAAGCTTTATTTGACTTGGTTCACACATGCTTAAATTAACAAGTCACTTTATTAAAATTGATGAACAAAATACTTAATGCCAAGCAATAAATTGTAACTGTAAATTCAAACAATAAAATAAAATGACACAAATAGATGACATGACATCATCGTTCAACAAAATTAATATACTGTTAACAGCTGCCAATATAATTTAATATTAATTTTCTTTAATAAAACGAATTCAAAACGAAGGATAATCGAAAAGTGTGACAATATCATTAATTATGTCACTATTACAACATTGACCTTTTTAAAATGTAGAATAGTTTTTTAATCCTCCTTTATATTGTTATACCAGAGATCGTATCATTCGCTCTAGATTTTTTCCAACGGTTCAGCAATAAATGTTGTGTGTCGGTCTGTCGATCTTGCAACTGATCTCTCCCTGGTAGTAGCGGAGTTGCCATCGAACTATGAGAACGAGGAAAGAGAAAGAAAGTACTGGAATCTGAAAAATTAACCCGAAGCTCAGTAGTGACCACTAAAGGTCTACCAACGAGCCGCACCACTCATGATCCATAGTTTGGATGGGGTTCATTGACAGCGAAACATTGACTGAGTCTTTTTTTTCCAAGGTCAAAAAAACCCTAAAAAAGAACAATGATTAACCAACTGGTTTTGACGACTTTTACTACTTCTATACCTTTTTATTCGTGCGCCCAAGTAGTCCCAAAAGGGCCATCTACTAAAAAGTAATTCGATGTATCAAAATGATTTCTGAAAGATTCCTTGGCTGTAAGACATTTTCTATTTTTATTGTTCGCAGAGAATTCGCTTCAGCTGTATTGGAAAAGAATCTGTATCGGTAACTGATTAAAAATATAGGAACCCACAGAATGTTTAATGTTTGGTAATTTGACCACTACTTAAGAAGAGCATTTTTTGTATGAAAGGAGGCGAACAGACAATGGCAATCTACAAAGGTTAATTAACTAGTAACCTCCCAAAATTTGAACTAAATTTAATTTAATTTTTTTATCTTTGCAATGAATTAACATTTAAGTCACCAAATTGTATTCACACGACCAATAACAAATCATTGTTGCATTCACAGGACTAATAAATCATAATTGCATGAAAATTGATTAGCCCACTCCATACTATCCAGCGACAGCGCGAGCGTTTTGTCAGCCAAAATGCCAAGTCGATTCGAGACTACAGACCGCTACACTATATACTCTGGCCAAAATGTTTTGATACAACACCGTGACTGTGCTAATTCTCATTTTTGCAAAGTTATCTTTATTCTGTTGAGTCAAAATTGAAATTAATTAATATTGTCGGACTGTGAGCGCCGTCATCCTGTTTATAAATTGAGAGGTGACTTTGATTAATAAACAAAAATATTTGCTGCGGAGATGGTTGTAAGCAAACAAATTAAAGTTTTACTAATAAAAAGGCTTCAGTGTGTAGGTATTATGATAGATAATTAAGAAAGTACAAATTCGTTTCTAATATAATTATAACTGTTTATCTGTTTATAAAATAACTGTAAAGTACAGTCATTCCTTAGTATCCCACAATTTCTCTTTACTTTAACGTCAATTTCTTACTCAACGCAATAACCGCATCTGCAAATAACACTAATCAATATCTATTCAGAAAACCTTTAAAGGCGTAAACATTAATTACTAAAGTCCATAACTTATAATTTTCATACTGCCATTCCGCGAAACGCGCGAAATCCAATCAAAAGTATCAAGTCGTGTTGCGCCAATCACATTTTAAGACACACATTTACCGCCAAAGCCGTTCAAGCGAGCACCTTGCTTCATCATTCATTACTGTACCGCACAAACCGATGCACTCGTTGCTAGCACGAAAAAGCTCGTCTCAAAAATCCTGGAACGCCATCAAAAGCTTGTATCTGTCATTTTTATCACGATTTGAAAGCAGCTGTCATATTTCGTTTGGCACTACCCCAACTCTGTTCTCATTTTGAATTTGAAACTGACTCGCGAGTTTTTTTTTTATTTGCCAGTGTTTTTTTTTGTGTTGTTTCGTTTGCGGAAGGAGGTGAGTTGCTATTTCCTTTTATTTTATTTTTGTCTCTTTTTATTTTCTTCTTATAATTTTATTTCGCATTTAGCGAAATAAAATTATTTGATTAATTACGGACTTTAAGTGATAATTTGAAAGTAAATTTGATTGTGCTGTCCAGTGAATAGTCGAAAATACAATTAGGTTTACCATTTTACAATCTAAACCTTAAAAAATGCTTATATTATTGTTGTAAAATAAGTCCATTTAGTGTTTAACCGTGAATCAACAGCACAAAGCCTATCAAATTAAAATCAACAACAAAAAACAAATTGCGGTCTCGACTGTTCAAACAAAAAACATAAATAGTAACAAAAAAAACTGTTTTTGCGTATGTTTATGTTTTTTACGAGTTATATTGCGTTTTACTTGTCGTTTTTTTTTGTGGATATAAAATAACGTGACTGTCTGGGTTTTTAAGTATAACAATTTTTTTTTTCATTATAAAATTTATTTCTTAAACTGTGTTTTGATTAGTGTGAGTATTAACAGGGCAAATCTTTCTTCTCAGAGATTCCGAAAAAAGAATATCTTATAGGGTCAGTCGGAGAAAAGGTCCCGATTTTCAGAAACCAGAAAGTCTGGGAATAAGTTTAACCAAGGTTTATCGTGTTTACAATCATTGCATGTAAAACATTGGTATTTACTGGAATTGTTAAGACTGTAATGAAATAAAATGAAATTGTTTACTATGCGAGTAGTAGTACACTTGATACCACATTTACACGTGATATTTTTTTGAAATCTTGCTGGAGCTAATTTCTTTTCGGAGGAAATCGGTTAGGGAATCAAACTTGAGATCATCGCCTCTTTTGAAGTCCAGACAAACAGAATAACATCTAGGCTAGCCTTTTGAGGAAAGTGCCAATAACAGTTTGGCTAAACCTGCCTCAAAAACTGCCTGTAAGCTGATTCTAATAATAACCGACGTAAGCCAAGCCGCGGCCATCAGCTAGTTATATTTATGAATATCAAAATATTGACGTGTAAAAGTGTTATATATATAACCTATTTACAATATAAAAAAAAAAAAAAAAAAAAAGAATTAGCTGTTCCAAGAGGTTTCACCCGCGCAATGACAGGTTTTTGGTTAACTGCTCCGCTCCTTTTGTCATAGCTTAATGTTATATAGCCTAGGATACTCAGAGATAATGTAGCATTCTAATGGTGAAAGAATTATCGAAATTCGTCTAGTAGTTTTGAGTTTATTTTTGTTTAGAACAAAGATTTGTCCCATGTTAGAAATCTGCGTTCTTCCAACAATCTCCTCCTGCTCTGCCCTGCCCATACTTCTGATTTTGTTCATTCTTCTTTTTATATTCAGGCCATTCTTCTCTGGAATGCGCTACCTCTCGATATGCGTTTAAGCGGAAATTGAAGATTCATTTACAGCATTAAGTATTAAGCAGAGTTCTTTCATAATTTACTTTCACTTATATATAAATATATATTATAGATATATATTATATATATTGTATATATATTACAGATATAATTATTTACCTATTGTATAGTTATTATTTATGTATTAATTTTATTTTCATATTTCTATCATTTTAGTTTTTTGCATCATAAATGCACCTACCATGCTATCTCTTCATCACCCTAGGTTGACTGGTAGAAAATGCCTGCGGCATTAAGTCCGCCTATGTACCGTTGTGCATATTTAAAAAAAAAATCTTTTCCCTTTATAATTATTAGTATAGCTAAAACCTACGAGCCACAACAAAACCCACTTATTTTATACAGTTACAGCTATTTTCCAATTAACACATAGTTATTACACACAATAACAATGTACAACTATTTCCCGTTAACCTCTTGAACTAAGAGTGCTTGAGTCAAGTGCTGTAGCCGAGAAGCGAACCTGCGACCTATCGATCGAATCTCAAAGTGCCAATTTACTTCCTTAACGTAAGAGTACTGGAATCTAGATAGCCTATGTCAGGAATTAATTTTCAGCATAGGCGAGACGATGAAAAAAAAGTAATAAGTCCGTCATTGAGATTATTAAAAAACTTTGGACAAGTATTTTTTCTTTTTTCTCGTAAACGAAAAATGACGACGATACAGTGCGTTGAAGTTGTGCGTGACGTCACGATCAGATACAATTTTTGCATTACGGTGGCGTCAAAAGCCCCCACTATGCCCCCACTCCAGAACTTTGTTGCTCTGTATCTTTGTATTTTTTTATTATTTTGATGAAGCAAAAAATACGTGTCCCGTATTTTTGGCCGATCGACGGACTAAACAGAATGCCATTTTTTTATGTTGTCGTCGTCCCTAATGTAGGCCAATTGCTAAAAATTTACTAGGGAATAGTGAAATTGTTCATAAGTCGAAAAGTTTTTTCACCTTTCGACGGAATTAAACTAAAATGTATCTTCTGTCCTTTTCTTTAAGAAATGGAAAGAGAAAGATGCATTTAACTTAAATTTAGTTAAGTTTGTGAATAAGAGAATCAGCGCCATTTAATTTCTGTTGTGATTATGATTCCAAGGATTCTCATATCGTTAGCGGTAAACCCCAGTGGTTAAGTTGGCCTATAATGTAAGAGCCTGTGGGTTAAAATCCGGGCAAGTACAAATGACACTTTTTCTATCATTACATAGCATAATACATGGAGATGGAGTCGTGATGGCCCAGTGGATAAGGCGCCCGCCTCTCGTGTAAGAGGTTGTGGGTTCGAATCCGGGCAAGTACCAATGTGACTTTTTCAATTTATTTGTACTTTCTAAAAGTTTATCTTAGACGTCACTGACATCCCGTGCCTCGGAAAGCACGTAAAACCGTTGGTCCCGGTTGTCATTCGTAGAACTTTGACAGTCGTTACTGGTTAGTCAGAAACTCTGACCAGTCTAACCAAGAGGTATCGTGTCGCCCAGTTACTGGGTTGTGGAGGTCAGATAGGCAGTCGCTCCATGTAAAACACCGGTATCCAGCTGAATCCGGTTAGGCTGGCAGCCGACCCCAACACAGTTGGGAAAAAGCTAGGGTGATGATGACATAGCATAATATAAAGCCGCATTCCGCTGTACGTATGGATGCTTTGATCTTTAAAACTACGCAACAGATTATGATGCGGTTTTTTTTAATAGATAGGGTTGTTCACTGGGAAGGCATATGTGAAGGTTATCACGCTTTGACCCACAGGAGTAGAGCTGTAACCATAACATAACACAAAACGGGTGATACTGCAGGGGACAGTCCATACTAATATTATAATTGCGAAAGTAACTCTGTCTGTCCGTCTTTCTGTCTGTCTGTCTGTCTGTCTCTTCTTCACGCCTAAGCCACTAAACCGATTTAAATAAAACTTGGAACAGATACAGTCTGGGACCCGAGAAAGGACATAGGATAGTTTTTATCCCGGAAATCCCCCGGGAACGGGAACTATTATTCCACGCGGACGAAGTCGCGGGCAAAAGCTAGTTCAAAATAAAGGTTAGTTTGTTTACAAAACTTAATAAAATAAAATGATTATAAAATAATAAAAAACCTAATATTGTGTTTCTACAGTATTAGGGTTTTTAGTAAAGTTTATTTTTTCCTTATTTGGGTTAAACATATCGCCGGTGTGTTTATAATTTTATCTGACATATTCTACGTGAACCTTGGGATTCAAATTAAAGAAAATAATAAACAAAGATACGTTTGTAGCTAATCGTATATAAATATCTCAAGATAAGACATATAATCGTTTAACTAATTAAAATTATTTCTGGCACAACGCCATAATTTACGCAAATAAACAAATTAGAGTTATATGTTAATATGACAGCTTTTTACTAAATGCCAATAAAGGTGCATAGGTCAAAAAACATCAATTCTATGTCTGTCTGTTTGTTACGGCTAATCTCCAAAATGGCTGACGGGGCTTTCACTGATAGTTGACAGATAAAATTTCTTAACCGTTCATTGATGCATCGTTTATTTTAAAATGTTGTAGGAAACTAGGGGAAATTAAAACTCTGTCTGTGCTCACTCAAATATGTGTGTCTCTCTCATCAAAAGAGCATCTTAGTCATTATCCTGAATGCTCCTCGCATAATCTCACCAAAAGAGAATTCGACGTCGAAAATTTTGGTTTATATTTCTTAGAGTAGTCGGCTTTATAAATAAATATCCTGGGACAACTCACACACGGCCATCTGATTCCAAACTAAGCAGAGCTTGCACTATGGTAACCGATACCAACTGATAAACATACTTATATAATTTTATAAATACACACACACAATATAGATAAATCATACCCAGACACAGAACAAACAATCATGCTCATCACACAAAGTTTGTCCTGGGTGGGAATCGAACCCACGACCTCCGACTTAGCAGTCAGGGTCACTAACCACTAGCTAGACCAACAGGCCAGTCAGACCAGGCTATGAAATACTGCAAGTAAAAAATTACCAAGTAAAAGTGTATCATTTAAGCGATACTGAATATAATCACTTTTGTTGCGGAATGTTTATAATAGTTACCGTGACCCTGGAACATAAAGGGCAATCGAAGGAACATGAGTGGGTTTTAGTCAGTAAGAGTCTGACACGCCCTCCCGCCGCACCCAGGACGGGAGCAGAAAGTCCTTTGGGATTAAGCGTGATATTATTAATCGCTAATAATGTAGTTTAACCATTACAAACAATCGAATATTTCCTCTTTACAATACCTAACACAGATTAATTAAATCGATATGCTACTACATAATTCGCTTTTATGTTTAAAATAGCTACTAACCGCTAAACGCGCCTTTATTGAAATCAAATTATAACGCAGGTATAGCTGCGAGCTTAGATTAGCCAGTCAAATATAATTAATAATTAATTTCTTAGCCGTACGAATTGCGCCGTAAAACAGTAATTTTGGTAATTAAAATTTAAATGTTAACGACTTTGTAAGATTTGAGGAACAGAAGTTAATTCGTAAGTATGATGTTGAACATTTGATGAGCTATTTTCATATTGATGTTGATGGTATTCTCATCTCAGTCTCAATCTGGCAAAAATGGTTATTTTGTCATTATCCTGACAAGTTTTGGGTTGTCATCATCATCATTATCCTTTCTCAGTGATTATATCTTGAAAGAACATAAGACCAAAGTGTTATTTCTATTGCAATAGAGAGTACAAGAGCAGAGCCAATGGACACATTCTTTAAATATTAATGCCCTTACTAATAATCACTGTGTAAAGTTATGTAATGAATAAAGCCTGTGTAACCATACATTTTTTGACGTATAAACCTGTCATAACTTTATGCAGCGTTTATTAGTAAGGCGCTTAGTCTTTAGCAAATTAAGTTAAAACTATTTACTCATTCGCTCTGGTGAGCTAGATTATAATAGATGTATTTATGAGGCAGCCGTTGAGCTACATCGTTATTTTAAAATAAAAAATATCTTCAATATCATCACCGTCATCGTCATCATCATTCTTATCATGAATCCGTAGCAGACCACAGCTGAACATAGACCTCTCCCAAGACGCGCCACTTAACCCGATATTCAGCTAGGCAGCTGCTGACAGTGGCTACATTTAGCATTATTGACGCCGAAATAAGCATTTTCAAAAAAAAGATAACCGCCTCCAACTTCAAAAATGTCGGTGGCTTCCGAAATAGTTTTTTTTTGTGCTTTTAGTTTTTTAAGGTGGTTATCATTTTTATGAAAATGCTTTTTATTTTATACTTTTTAGTTAGAGTCCCAATGTTTGACTGTGTATTACAGTAACTTTCAAAATAAAACTGCTTATAATATAATGTTATAAAATGAAAACGGATCCATGCGGGCAACGTCACGGAATATCCATTAGTATACTAAAAACTTCCCCAAAATGTCATAAACACTTTTCTGAAAACCGCATCAAAATCGGTTCAGCCAAACGCGAGATAATCGCGGACAAACAAACATACATACATATAGGTCGAACAGACTGAGAACCTACTTTTAAATATTATTTAAAAATGCGATTTTACACATCGATTTAAATTAAGGATATCGGTATTAAAAATTACTACACTTTTATGAAAAAACATAATTATAATATAACAAATATCTAACAGATGACAGATCCAAAAAACGCAACACAAAAAATATATTTTGAAAATCATTTGTTATAATGATTTCTGTGGTATTTTTAACCGACTTCAAAAAAGGAGGAGGTTCTCAATTCGTCTGTATGTTCTTTTTTTTTTTTTTTTTTGTATGTTTGTTACGCGATATCTCCGTCAATTGTAAACGGATTTTGATGGTTCTTTTTTTGTTTGATAAGTCATGATTCAGGGGTGGTCCCATATAAATTTTGTGGCGATCGGTTCAGTGGTTCTCGAAAAATTCACCAAGAACAAAAAAAATTGACGAAATATTCATAGACGATGTGTGTTTTTTCTTCAAGTTTCTATATCTACATTGGGAGTCGACACTAAAAAGTAATAAATAAAAACTTTTTTTCAAAAAAATAATAACCGCCTTCAAAAACTAAAAACCCAAAAATAACTAAAATTTCGGAAGTCGGTGGCTTCTGTTCTGCCAGTCAATTTGTGTTGCCACCGACTTCCGAAATTTTAGTTATTTTTGGGTTTTTAGTTTTTGAAGGCGGTTATTATTTTTTTGAAAAAAAGATATTTTGAATAATGATTTCTGTGGTATTTTTATGTCAAAAGTCAAAACAAAGCCAAAGCATTTATTTTAATTAGAAAAAAAGGCAATTTGAGACGTCATACGTAACAAAATGATTCTGGAATGCATAGTTCACTTAATCAATCACTTTATTAGTACATCCAATAATCTGATCTCCAGTTATAATCCTCAACAAGCTTAAGAGGTACTAAGAAACGAAAGTTTTCTTAAAAATTGTACATTTTGACACGGAAAATCTTTTCTCTTCAGGTAAAATGGCAAGTACAGAGGGAAACTAAACGACTCTAGTACGTGACGATTTTAAAAGACACGATTTTTAACAAGATATCTCGATTTAATACTTCAACTTTTTCTAAAGGAAACTAAATTGGAAGAATCCCCTTATGATTTCGTTTCGTTAAAATGTCTGGTTTATGAAATACTAGATTTTGCCCGCGACTTCGCTCGCGTTAGAAAGAGACAAAAAGTAGCCTATGTTACTCTCCATCCCTTCAACTATCTCCACTTAAAAAATCACGTCAATTCGTTGCTCCGTTTTGCCGTGAAAGAAAGACAAACATACAGACAGACAGACAGACAGACAGACACACTTTCCCATTTATAATATTAGTATGGATGAGTGAAGTATGTTTGCTTGCGAAAGTTTGATGCGGAATAGTTGTCATTTGGTCCCATAAAAAATAACAATTTAATATTATGTATATCTTGGGACAAATCACACACGGTCATCTGATCTCACACTAAGCAGAGTTTGTACTATGCTAACCAGACAACATACTTTAATAATTATAAATACATTAAAGATAAATTACACCCAGACACCAAACAAACAACCATGCTCATCACACACAAAGTTTGTCCTAGGTAGGAATCGAACCCACGGCATCCGGCTTAGCAGTCAGGCTCTCTAATCACTAATTCAATAGGCCAGTAACTAAGACGTATCATGTTACCTATGTTTTTCATTTAAATTAGGATCGGATAAAACTCCGTTTTACCACCGGACATCCAGACGTACGGCAGGATACCACCCTTTCTTGGTCGATATTCCTCGAATCCGCACGCAGCGTTTTTCGAAATCCTTTATTATGCGCACCGTAAAGGAATGGAATTCTCTGCCGGCGTCTGTGTTTCCAAAAGCATATAACCCGGATGTATTCAAGAGAAGAGTGCATAGGCATCTTTTGGGTGAGCTCGCTCCATCGTAGGCCCCGTCTATGGCCTCGGACTAGTCTGGGACCAAGAGCAAGCCCATAAGTTATAAAAAAAAAAAAAAAAAAAAAACTGTAAACGGACCCTAACATAGTTGGCAAAAGGTTGTTACAGCTGTTACTGCTCATCATCTCCCTAGCCTTTTTCTAACTATGTTGGGGTCGGCTTCCAGCCTTACCGGATTCAGCTGGATATCAGTATTTTACATGAAGCTACTCTCTGTCAAACCTCTAAAACTTAGTAACTGGGTGACACAATATCCCTTGGTTAGACTGGTCAGACTTTCTGGCTTCTGACTACCCGTAACGACTGTCAAAGTTCTCGACATATTTTCCGAGACACGAGATGTCAGTAACGTCTAGGATATACATAAGAAAGTACATATTAATTGAAAAAGTCACATTGGTATTTGCCTGGATTCGAACCCACAACCTCTTACACGATAGGCGGACGTCTTATCCAATGGACCATCACAACATTTAGAAAAGAATAGAATATTCTTTATTGTACACCAATAGGACAAAAACAGTAAAGGACAATATTAAAATAATTATATAATAAGTAATTTAATTTATTGTTACTACAAATATTGAGTAATTATTATTCGAAAATCCCATTAATTATGTTTATTAAACCACAATATTAAACATCAACCAACCAAATTATACGTTATTAGGGTCAGCAAAACAAATTAGGACGAAATTATTATATCAGATAGTTTCTTTAGCAGCATTAGTTGCGCGTTTTAATTTCGTCGCCATCGGTACCAATTTGGGGATACAACTATTAATAAGTGTAGGGCCATGAAACTAGCGATAAATGCTGATAATATACATATGTGTGCGGAATAGTGTAGACATGAACATTGACTTTTTTTTTTGAACTTGATTTATTAATTACGGATATTAGACAATTATTAATGGAATTGAGCTTTGTATAAAACATACAATCATACATTTGTCGATTTAAGTTAAATTTTCGGATGAAATTGATAATTTTAGTTTGACACAAAGTTTTTAGATACTATTAGTTTATTTATTATTTAAGACTTACTTGTGGCTATTAATAACTTTAAATGTAACTATATTGTGTATAATGATTTTAATAAACACTTTATTTAATATTAAAATAAAATGAATTTTAGGCGAAGAGGTTTTCGATTATTCAAACCCTAGGCATGAATCTTGTAACTAACACAAACGCGAAAGTTTGTAATCCATACTAATATCATAAATGCGAAAGTAACTCTGACAATCACGATTTCACGACAAAACTACTTAACTAATTTAAATGAAATTTGGTTCAGATATAGCTTAGTCCATAACCTGAGAAAGGACATAGGATAATTTTTTATCCTTAAAATCTCACGGGATCGGGAACTACGCGAATAAACCGCGAAAGTCAGCTAGTATGAAATATTTATTAATGAACATATTTTAGAAACTTTTCAATAATATAATATCTTACACAAAATCTATATAACATCACGCTGTCACCCAAGACATTGGAGCAGTAAGCCTAATTAAACTTCAAGAGACATAGGTTTACTACACCTAGATCTTTTAAAACAATGTGTAATATTAAATTTTCCAGATCATCAAGGAAACGAACAATATTATAATAAATCATTTTTATTATTTTTATACTTATTAACATTGTAGTCCTTTTATTAACTCGTAAAGTTGCAATGTTTTACCTAAATGTCAAATATTTTTCTCCGTTTACTAAACCAAGGTTGTATTGTCACTACTTATTTATATATATATACATTGTCATTACCAAGTACAGGTTTTAAAAGATTAATTATATGCACCCAGATTTTGTAATGAAACTGCAATTTAATATGTATCAGTTATATCGAAATTTACGAGTAAAAAAAACAAAAATAAACTCGTTGAAAAATGTTTTACAAGGTGATTTTAAGGTCGACAGTTTAAAATGCAATTAAATGTGAAATTAATGTCGAGTCTATTTTTAGTAAATTATGGGAGTGTGTGTGTATAATTATTTTTCCTGAATGATTCATCATTCATTTAAATTACTACACTGGGGCTACAAGCTTTAAAAGACTCCTTACTTTCTAGTAGTTTCTAGGCAGTCAGTAACTAAGTACTCTTAAAAACGGACGAATTATCACGGCATTGCTGAAAAACAGTAAATTTTCCTACACTACATAATATCAACAGTCGCTCCCTGAGTAGGCTTAGATATTTAAAACTATGCAACAGATTTTGATGCGATTTTTATTTTTAAATTTTTTTATTAAAAAAAAACATCTACTTATATTTAAAAGAGAGTCGTGATAGTTACACATTTTATAACTCAAGAACGGTAGAGCCGATTTGGCTGAAAATTGGTGGGGAGGTAGCTTAGGACCAGGGGACGGACATAGAATACTTTTTATCTTCTTTTTTTGTTTTAATCCTGTTTCCGTGGGACTTGACCTAAAATGTGGTTTCGAGTAAAATTCGAGCGAAGTAGTAACCAAAAATCTGATATAACGCGGGTGTTACCGCGGGGGACAGCTAGTACATATTGGTGCCGAGTCTCTAGTGCACAAACTAACGTAAATTTAAGTTAAGTGCATCTTTCTCTTTCCTTTTAATTAAGATAAAAAAACAGAAGATCAAATATTAGTTAAGTCCTGTCAAATTTAGACACTCCATAGATAATTTAGACGTAAATTAAAAACATGGCGTCTAAATATACGTCAATTTTCATCAGGCGCTGTCTAATTTGACAGGATTAAACTAAAATGTATCTTCTGTCCTTTTCTTTAAGAAATGGAAAGAGAAAGATGCACTTAACTTTAATTTACATTAGTTTGTGCACTAGAGAATCGGCACCATTAAAGTAAAAAAAGCCGGGAATCTAGGGCGGATCGCTAGTCACTATCTCAATTTTACGTGAATATCGATTTTAGTGGACTCAAAGTCGATGATAAAAGAATCTACGAACGTCACTTAAGATTTCAAAGCAATTATTTTATTTAGACCCGTATAACCATTCCGTCTGTAGCCGCAGGCAACAGCCAGTTAGTCATACAAAAAAACATACGAAATGTTCTTTATTATATTAATTGTCTGTCACTTGAGTCATACGTGTCATAATTTGTGTGTATTTATGTACTTAACTAGTTATTTTAGTTTTTTATTAACGTGCAGTAAAAGATAGTAAAATAAAGTTCATGTAGAGCAGGTTTGCGGATACGACGGAATATTTTTTATACAATACTAGCGGTTTTCTGCGGTCTTGCTCGCTTGTTTTCTTACTAATTTTCGCCACCTTTTAGACCGCGTTAGAGGTTGAATTTCCACAATTATCTTTTTAGTGCGCTTATGCTTCATAAAAAAAAACTTTTCTCTAAACTTAGTTTTTGACGGGCCTGTTGGTCTAGTGGTTAGTAGTCCTGACTGCTAAGCCGGAGGTCGTGGGTTCGATTCCCACCCAGGGCAAACTTTGTGTGATGAGCATGATTGTTTGTTCTGTGTCTGGGTGTGATTTATCTATAATACATATGTATGTATTTAAAAATTATATAAGTATGTTTATCAGTTATCTGGTTAATATAACACAAGCTCTGCTTAGCTTGGGATCAGATGACCGTGTGTGAGTTGTCTCAAGATATTTATTATTTATTTATTATTATTTAGTTTCTATGAAACCTG